>CM051235.1:381190933-381790933 GCA_027917425.1 Gastrophryne carolinensis | reverse complement strand
ACGTGATTTTGGAAGCCGAGTGAGGTTAAAGGTGGCAAAGACCAAATGCATAGACTGAATGAAAGTAAGGGACCTAGGCTGGAGCCTTGAGGTACACTAGCAATCTTCAAGGTTTTGCTCTATTTCAGAAAGACATAGCAAAAAGGATGGTCTGAGTGTGTGTCTATGCAAAGCAAGAATCCAAAACATATATTAATGAGGGGATACTAGCAGAATATTGTGAGGATGTGGAATCCTTGTGGGTACACTAGCAGACACTGGATGAGTAGAGGAAACTGTGAGTAAGTTTGTAAATGTTTGGTCAGGGAGACTTATACTTTCCAATACTGGCCATCTAAGCGTATCACCCATCCAGCATGTCCATGACCGTGCTTCTCCATGCACCCTCCAAGATGGCTGCTTGAGGATGTTAGTGATGGATCTTAAGCCGGTTGTGGATCTGATTGTTTGGGAGACAAATAAACATAGACTGACACTGGTGAAGGGAATTATTGCTTTGCTATAAATAAGATTATTTTAAAGCGGGTTTAGGAGCGAGTTCTGGTTGTATTTTCAAGTGAGGTTGTATTATGAGGTGACTTTTCATTAAGGGACTTTATATTGGGGGGCTTTAATTGTTTATTGCCCAAGTGTTAAAGAGCTAAAATAAGAAGTTGAAAGCAAAAGTTGCTGCAACTATAAGCACTAAAATTGTGATTTCACTGATGTTTTTGTTACTGGGATAATGGGCAGCAAAATAGGAAGTCTACTTCAGTACAATTGTCATATTTCATATGTATACACTTCAGGAGCAGCAGTTTCAGGGTGAATACTGCTGTATTAAATGTGTGCATATTGCAACATTGGAAGCTTGGGTTAGAGATCTGGAGGTGCAAAATGCAACACTGAGGGAGATTAACAGTATGGAAAAGGGCATTCTGCTCACTGAGCAGGCATTAAGTGGGGTATAAACAGAGGGTGGAGTAGGTCAGAAGGAGGAGATAAGTAGCTGGGTAAATGTAGATAGAGGGAGTAGAAAGGGAGCACAGAAAAGGAAGGCCATACCTTTGTCTGTGCATCCTAGCAGAATTGCCAAGTTGGGTAATGATGCAAGAGCGTCAGTCTCAGAAATGGCAGCCCTAGTGGATACTGCTTTTCCTAACAGCCGGGAGACAGCCCAGCTAGTGAGCGGGTGGTTGATACTGCAGGTAGGACTAGACAGTTAGTGGTAATAGGGGATTCTGTTATCAGACGGACTGATAGAATAATTTGTCACCAAGACTGCCTCAGCCAAATGGTTTTCTGTCTTCCTGATGCCAGGGTTCGGCACGTGGTGGAAAGGGTGGATAAATTACCTGGAGGGGCTGGGGATGACCAAACTTTTGTGGTTCCACGCTGAGTCCAATGACAGAATTAATGGGAGATGGAGGATCCTTAAAAATACATTTAAGGAACCTCCAAGGTTGTAGTCTCTGGAATACTGCTTTTGCCATGCCCTACATATGAACGACAGCGGGAGCTTATAGAGTTAAATGCATGGCTCGAGTCGTGGTGCAGGGCAGAGGGTTTGGGTTTCTTGAGCATGGGTGGGCTTTTTATTCAGGTACAAACTGTTTTCTACAGATAATTTGCACCTGAATGGAAGGGGGCTGCTGTGCTGGGTAAGAGGATACTGGAAAGAGGTGGAGGGGTCTTTAAACTAGAGTTGAAGAGGGAGGAGAAGAGAGAAAACAAAGGAGAAGACATGTTACTTAGGGGGCAGCATATGCTGGTGGGTGGAGAATAGGAAGGGGGGAAGACTGCTATGATGGATAAGGAGATTCATGTATTGCAAACCTGCAGTGAAAAATTAGGCGGATGCATTACTGCAGAACCTAATACTAAAGCTCAACGTGTCAAACCAGATAGGAACTTAAAGTGTATGTTTGCAAATGCCAGAATTCTGGCAAATAAAGTGGGGTAGCTTGAGGCTCTGGTACTGGAAGAAAATATTGATGTTATTGGTCTGGCTGAGACAGGACTTGATTTCAGACATGACTGAACTGTCAATCTTCAAGGTTTTGCTCTATTTCAGAAAGACATAGCAAAAAGGAGGGTCTGAGTGTGAGTCTATGTAAAGCACGAATCCAAAACATATATTAATGAGGGGATACTAGCAGAAGATTGTGAGGATGTAGAATCCTTGTGGGTAGAAGTGCTGGGCGATGTGAACAATTTTAACTTACAATTAATCTATAGACCCCCAAAGATAACTGAGGAAATAGATGGTCAGCTGCATAAACAGATATAGCGGGCATCATAGGCTTGTAGAGTGGTGGTCATGGGGGACTAACTATATGAATCAATTCATGGAGGCACCTACTAGGGGTGATGACATTTTGAATCTGGTAATATCAAATGATGATGACCTGATAGGAATGGTGACAGTCTGTGAAAATCTTGGTAACAGTGACCACAATATAATTGTATTCAACATAAACTGTAAGAAAGATTTCCTGTCTGGAAGGGCAAAAACACTGAATTTTAGGAAGGCCAACGTCCCCAGGCTCAGAGCTGCACTCCAAGACATAGACTGGGAGCATCTGTTGAGGAATAAGGATACAGATGCCAAATGGGAGTGGTTTAAATCAATTGTGAGTACCAACAATGCAAAATGTATTCCTATGGGTAACAGGTTAAAAGGGCAATAAAGAACAAAAGGGCAATAAAGAACAAAAGGGCATTTAAAAATTAGTATAAAGGATAAATTAGTAAATAAAGCATGCAATAAAGAAATAAGGTTGACAAAAGCACAAAATGAAAGAGAAGTGGCCCTAACGTTTTTTATATATATAAATTCAAAGACAACTAAATCAGAATAGGTAGGTGCCCTAATTAATGGTAATAGGAAAATGGTCACTGTGGATGATGAAAAGGAGAACTGTTAAATGGATTCTTTAGCTCTGAGTACATAAGAGAGGACTGAAGAGCCAACACAGGAGATGCCACTGATAGCAATAGCGCAAGAATAATACTCAACAAACTAAACATGGATATCATCCAAAAAAGACTAAATAATTTGAATGTGAATAAGACTGCATGACCAGATGGCCTTCACCCAAGAATTCTTAAAGAACTGGATAAATGGTCAAAACTGTGGAAACTAGAGTTTAATGTCTCTAAATGTAAAAGGAATCCCTGCTGTGAGTACCGTATGGGCAGCACTGTGTTAGCCAGGACCTCGGAGGAGAGAGATTTAGGGGTACTGATTACTGATATCTGCAACATAAGTGGACAGTGTAGCCAGGCAGTGGGAAAAGCAAGCAGGATGCTTGGCTGCATAGCTCGAGGCATCACCAGAAAGGAATTGTTTTTAAGAAGAAACTTAATGATAGTACAAAGGGTCACAATCTGAAGCTAGTCAGGGGGAAGATCAGGAGCAATGTTAGAAAATATTATTTTACAGAAAGAGTAGTAGATGCTTGGAACAAACTTCCAGCAGAGGTAGTTGAAAAATCAGCAGTTGCTGAATTTAAACATGCCTCGGATAAGCACACATCTATCCTAAGATAGAGTACATACAGTAGACATATTAGGGCAGACTAGATGAAGAGTATGCTCTCCTTCTGCCATCAATCTTCTATGTTTCTATGTTAACTCAGCTCAGTTATCTCATCACCCCTCGTCTTGATCTGTAAAGATTTACTAACAACTTGTATAGGGCCAAGAGACTGGTGCAAGGCAAATGTAGTGCCCATTTTTAAAAAGGGCTTTATGTCTTCTCCTGGCAATTACAGGCCTGTAAGTTTAACATCCATTGTGGGAAAATGGTTTGAGGGGCTATTAAAGCAGACCAAAACCCACATTTTTAACTAGCTTCCCCTGAATTGCTCCCTCAATGAGCATTTGATACTGTCCCCCATAGATGCTTATTGGGGACATTTGTAACTAGATTGAAAACTGTCTGGAGGATCGTGTGCAGAGTGTTGTGGTTAATGAAACCTACTCTAAATGGTTACCAGTTGTAAGCGGTGTACCCCAGGGTTCAGTGCTGGCCCACTATTGTTTAACTAGTTTAGTAACGACATAGAAGATGAATTTAACCCTTTAAACGCCCGCCACGTAAATTTTACGTGCCTGATTTTGCCCCCTGTTAGTGCCAGCAAAATATAAAAAAAAACCCTTACCTGACCCCTCATTAGATCCGGCGGGGTATCCTCTTCACCCTGGGGGGCTCCGATCCCCCGTCGGGGCTCCTACCGGAGGAAGGGGAGAGCTCGGAGTAGCCCCCCCCCCCCCCGTTTTTGCGGCTGCTGGCTTTTCCTGTAAAAATAAAAAAAAAATAAAAATGCCATTTACTCACCTCCATGTGCGCTCGATCTCGCCAGTCCTCCTCTTCACCCGGGAGGCCTCCAATCCCCCCCCCCAGGGCTTTCTATCTTCAGGAGAGAGCCGGTCAGGCTCTCTCCCCTCTTCCTCCGACGGGCGCCGCCATCTTGCTGCGATGCCCCGCCCCTTTTGGGGGTGGAGCTTATGACCTCACTCGGCCGGCGTCATGACAGCTCCAGGCCTCTCAGCTGTCAGATGCCGGTGATCGGTGGCCTGAGAAGGAGGGGACAGGAGATCCTCTGATCTCCTGCCTCCCCTCCTCCTCTGGCTGCCGCTCACCGGCATCTGTCATCAGATCAGCGAGGGACAGAGGAGCTGACAATCGGAGGTGAGTAAAGAAAAAAAAATGTATTTATTTTTTTAAATAAAATAATTTTTACTCTGTGTGTTTTATTTTACAGTTAACCCTTTGTGAACTGGTAAGGGGTCCATGAGACCCCTGTACCAGTTCACAAGGCTGGGGGCTGGCAAGTCACCCGCTAGCGCACCCCCAATTACCTGCCTCCCCAAAGCCCAGGGGGGGGGCAGAAGAGCCCGAGCCCACACAGGCTATGTGGGCTTGTAGGCTGCAGGGTGGGGGGCCACAAAAGCTGGCCCCTCCACTCTGTTCCTACAAGCCCCCATAACCCTTAAAATTCCCAAAAAAATGCCTCCCCCCCCCCCCCCCCCCGGAAGGGGGGCCCTACGTCGTTTTTTTTTTTAATTTTAAGGGTTAGGGTTAGCCCTAACTTTTAAGGGTTAAACCCTAACCCTTAAAATTCCCCCCAAAAATGGGGTCCCCCCCCTGGGAGGGGGAACTCTATGTCATTTTTTTTTTAATTAACCCCTTATGCTCTGTCGCCCAGCAGCTATAAAAGGCTTCCAGCAGCAGCAGGAGAGCAGAAAGCCAGATTGATCAGCATGGGACACAGTGCCCAGGGATGGATGGGAGGTAAGTATAAAAAAAATATATATATTTTTTTCTCCAGGTGTCTGTGTGTTTTTTTTACACTTAACCCCTTGTGAACTAGTAAGGGGTCCATGAGACCCCTATACCAGTTCACAAGGCTGGGGGTTGGCAAGTCACCTGCTAGCGGGTGACTTGCCATTAACCCCCGGAACACCAATTCCCTGCCTCCCCAAAGCCCAGGGGGGGGGGCAGAAGAGCCCGGGCCCACACAGGGTATGTGGGCTTGTAGGCTGCAGGGTGGGGGGGGCCACCAGAGCTAGCCCCTGCACCCTGTTCTACAAGCCCCTATAGCTGGTCCCGGGCTGGTTATTTCGGGGAGGGGGGACCCTACGTAATTTTCTTTTTAAATTAACCCCTTATGTTTATAGTGTGGATAGTAGCATTTTATTTGTAAATGTTATAAAGTGCTTTTTTCAGTTTGGGGGGTCTCCTGGGCACGAATGGGGGGGCTTTCACATGCAATATGGTTTTCATTAATAAAACAAATGTTTTATTTAAAATAAAGGAGACAATTGTCTAAAAAATATTATTTTATTTATTTTTTTGTTTTTTTACGCAAAAATATTTAAAAAACAGTAGAAAAATGACAAACAAGACATTTCATGTTAAAGCCTAAACTCTGCTGCAAAAATATATATATATATATATTTTCCTGGAAATTCCTGCAAAAATCACGGTTAAACATGGTGCAAAATGGGGAAAAATTACCTGTCAACAGAGGATGACAAAACTTCAAGTAGGCTGGCAATTAAAAGGGTTAATAGTACCTATGCATGTTGGGTATTGTTCTGCTCGGGGGACCTTGCGCTTTCAGATTTAGCTTGTTTTTTTCTTATTTGAATATTGATATTTTATTCTGCTTTTTTATACATTTTTTGTGAAACCCTGTGCAACCTAAGAAATCTTCAAGGGATTACTCCCAGAAAGATGAGCCCACTACAACAAGCTGGGAATGCTTAGAAAGCTTAAAATGTGTACTTTCAGAGAATATATGGTTTATGGGGGATATTCCAAATGTAAAGGCTTGTTTTGGTAGAAAAAGCACAAGGTGCGCACTTTGCAGAGCTGAAATTTTGAAGTAAAATTACCGTTACGCACATGCTTTACTTTGGTGTGTATGGCAACTCTTCCCTTGACAGTAGCTATGCATGCTGGGTATTGTTATGTTCGGGGCATGTTGCTTTTTCAGATTTTCAGTTTTTTTCTTGTTTGCATATAGTTTTTTTTAGGAAAATGTGGTTTTGATTCTGCTCTTTTATTCTTTTTATAGGGAAACCCTGTGCAACCAAAGAATACATTGAGGGATTACTTCCAAACTGCACCCATGTCAACAAGCCTGGTACGCCTAGAAAGCTTGAGGTGTGTGCTTACAGAGAATATATAGTTTGTCGGGGGTATTTCAAATGTAAAGAGTTGTTTTTCTTGAAAAACTGCAAGGTGTGCATATTGCATAGCATAGTTGCATTTTATCTGAAAATCCCCTAAAGCTCTGTTTCAGTTTGGGGGAGTCTTCTGGGCAGGAAAGGGTGTCTACCAATACATATGTGGTACCGCTGTAACCGGGAGAAATTGGGGTTTCACACAAAATAAGATTTTATTGACAAACTTACATTTTTTATTACAAAAAAACACTACAAATTGTAAAAAATATATATATTTTTTGCACATATTTCATCCAAAAATATTGAGAATACACCTAAAAATGACAAACAAAATATTTTATGTTAAAGCCCAGACTCTGCTGAAAAAAACAATTTATCACTTTCCTGGGAAATCCCTGGAAATCCTTTCAAAAATCACAGTTGAACATGGGGAGCGCAAAATAGTGCAAAATGGTCTGGCAACAAAGGGTGACAAAATCTCAAGGTAGGCTGGCGGTTAAAGGGTTAAATGCACTGTCCCTATTTTTGCAGATGACACAAAGATATGTAGCACAGTGCAGTCTATTGAAGACGTTCACAAGCTTCAGGCTGACTTGGACACTAGAAGTGTCTGGGCATCCACTTTGCAAATGAAGTTCAATGTGGAGAAATGTAAAGTCATGCACTTGGGGTCTAATAACCTGAAGGCCACATATGTCATCAGGGGGAGAGGGGGTAAAACAGGGAGAATCACTTGCTGAGAAGGATCTGGGGGTACTGGTAGGCCACAGACTAAATAACAGCATCCAATGTGAAGCAGCTGCTTCCAAAGCCTCTAAAATATCATGCATTAAAAGAAGCATGGAATCATGGGATAGGGATGTAACTTTGCCTCTTTTCAAGGCACTGGTGCATTGTTACCTTGAATATGCCATCCAGTTTTGGGCACCAGTTCATAGAAAGGACCCTCTGACAATTGAAGAAGTGCAGAGGAGAGCCACCAAACTAATACGAGGAATGAAGGATCTTAGTTATGAGGAAATATTACGAGAATTAAATCTGTTTAGTCTTGAAAGGAGACAACTGAGGGGGGACATGATTAACTTGTATAAATTTATAAATAACCTATACAAAAAATAAGGGGAAACACTATTTCACATGTAAAATCCTCTGTAAAGGCATGGGGGCACTCCCTCTCTCCGGAGGTGACAATAATTTTTTACCATAAGAACTATAAATCTGTGGAAATAGCCTCCCACAGAAGCTTGCTACAGCATCAACCGCTGACAGCTACAAAAAAAGGATTAGATGCTTAGTTAGAAGAAAATAACGTTAACAGTTACTAGTAGCTGTTATCAGTAAAAAAAAAAAAAATAAAGAATAACTTCCCCTACCCAACACCCTTGGTTGAACTTGATGGGCGTATGTCTTTTTCAAGCGTATTAACTATGTTAATTATTTTGCAGAAGTCTTCTACTCCACACAGCCAATCAGGTGTTAATGGTTTATGAGACTGGATGCAGAGAGGCTGCTGAGGGTAGTGCGCTGGGGTCTTGGTGTATGTGGCTTGTATGGCGTGCCTGCTGTGTGCCCCTATTTGGCATTTATGGCGCCTCTGAAGTGCGCTGCCAAGGCCTCATCAACCTTAACACTGACAGTTCACACATGCGTCCGCATGCCGCTGTGCGTCCACCGCTGACAATGGCTGCAGCCTCGTTATGAGCGCAGTTAATTAAAAGGAAGCCTGTGCAAATGCACCCTAATCTGATGCGGCTAATGGAAGAGCGCAGAAAATTGCTAATTAGAATTTCATTAAAAAAGGTGCCACTTTATCGGCCTGCGAATATCGCAACCTTTAAAAAGCCTTTCAGGGAAGGCTTAATTCTTTTTCAAACAGAAATCTTCTTTTCAAGATATCCACCATTTGCTGAGACGCCGACGCTGCATGCCGCAGACAGTTTAGATTTGAATGAGGGAGAGAAAAAAATCCTTTGCTGAGACTAGGTGAGCCTGTTTCATCTCAGCCGAGATGAAAGATCTTTTTGAAAATATATTATTGCACAAATGAAGCAATCAGCCGCGCCGCGCACAAAGCGACAACAGTCCCGCCTCCTCATTGTCTATTATTTACTTGTTAGTTAACACCTTCCTTGCTTAGTTGTAGAGAAAGGGGGAATTTGCGTCCCCCCAACCAGTTGACACTTTGATTTCTTTTGTTTCCAGTATAGCAGTCCCAAGCATGTGCCTAGTGCCAGGATAAAACCCCCTCCACCCAGCCGTTAGTTAATTAAATCCTGTCATGAGGCTTTAAAGTGTACCAAAACCACTATCCTGGGTTTTGGTCCTTTCCCCCGGGGCAACCAGATGTGGGATGGTCTGCTGTGTGTGAGGCCCTTAGGTCTCCATTCCCCAGTCTTACGGCGCATGCGCAGCCTCCAGTCCAATCAGCATGCTCCACTGCGCTGACACGTCTAGGTTCATCTAAGGACTCGACTCCAGCCAAGTCTAGACAAATGCAGCCAAGTACACTGGCGACTGCAGTCTTGCTACCCTCTTAACAGGGAACGTTCCCGCGCTGGCCAGTCACAGATGCCTGGCACAGGTGCGTTCCCTGCTAAAGGGAGCGGCTGTTGGATCAGGGGAGAAGGCGAGTTTACAGGGTGACCTAGGGAGTTTCACACAGCGGAGGGAATTAAGCAGCTCTGGAGTCTTATAGAAAACCATGGGTTTTGGTCCACTTTAATTCTTATCATATTGAAGCTTTAAAAGTCAAAGCATTTTCTTCAATAATCTTTTTAAAAAGTATATAGATTTGGAGATTCCACCTGTTTCAATCAGTAATGAGTCATAGGATGGGCTCAATAAGTTATAGGTGGGGCTGTGAGGGAGTGACATCTGCCTGTTTGCTGTCACATCTTGGGACCATGTATACTGGACATGGCTGGAGACGGAATGCTACCTAGGATTCTTGACACAGGGTGAAGTATATGGATAAACACTAGACACAGGATCTGACAGGACACAGGATTGTGGACTTGGGATGCAGAGCACAGGATACAGGACGCAGGGTTGGGGATGAAGTACACAGAGAGACCCAGGATTCTGGACTCAGTATGCATTACATGCCAGTCAGGACAGACACAGAATGATGCACTTGGCATAATGAACACAGAATGCTTGCTTTTGTAACTAATTATTATCCAGCCACATTGTGGATCTTGAGGTCAGATTTGTTCTGCTTTTCTGTGGCACAGAATGATATTGGTGTGTCACAGGTTGCTCTGGGCAATTGGAGCACCTGCCGATGCAATTGGGTGGCACTATTGCACAGGGTCCCTCTTTGGTACGGTAGGCTGGAGATATGTAGGTAGCTGGAGGGCAGCATAAGGAGGCCCGTGGCTGTATGGTTGGCTGCCAGGATGGTGAAAAAGGATTAGAACCTTTGGGTGGTATATGGGAAGGAATGGTAAAGGGCAGCGATACTCAACTGGCTGACCTGGGTCCGAATGTGAACCTCGGGGCCAGATTTCCGGACCCCTGCCCTGACAGCCCTGCACTCGGTTGCTTCTGGGGTGTGTGCCCAGAGCTGCCCCCTTGATTGGCAATGTAGTGCTTAGTTGTCATGGCTCCCTGGCACCTAGCATTGCAATATGAAGTACTGCATGGTCGGGAAGCAGCATTGCAATTACACACAGACTTTGTTTCTCGGTCTCTTTGCCCCATCCGCTCTAGCTCAGCCCCATCTATCCCTGTCCCATCATCTCGCCCCCCCCCCCAGCTCAGCCCCATACATTTCTGCCCCCCAGCTTTGCCCGATCCTTTCTTCCAGCTCTGGCCATCTACCCCCCCCCCCCAATTCTGCCCATTCATTCCTGTCCTAGTTCTAATTCTGACCATCTATCCCTTCTCCCATCCCTCCCTGTTTTTCATGTTCTGTCTATTCATCCCTCTTCCTTACAGCTTCTCTCCAATTCATCCCTCTCCCCCGAGCCCTATCCATCCATCCTTGTTGGCAGTAACAATTTGGCCCTATTCCACCCCTGTACACGGCCTGCACAGAATGCAGGTTAAAGCAGTGTGCAGCGGGCCAGAGCTGTAGGTTCTGTGCCACGCCCCCCCCCCAGAAAAAAGCTCTTGTTCTATCCCAGTGCCCAGGATTTTTGGGGTGGGGGGGCAAGCAGCCTTTTCTAGTTTTGCCTGGGGAGTCTATAGCCCCTCCCCCAGCGTGCTGACTTCTAACTATTCACCCCCCGTGACAGCCTCGATCTAGACCTTCACCTCTCACCGGATGCCTTTAAATGGACCTTTGCAAGAAGTGGTTGAGTAGGAAGGGACTGTTGCTGGAAAAGAGGGCAGCAAACCTGGTTTCACAGGTAGTGTTGTGAGCCACCTATTTCAAGTGCCATCGAGTCCCCATCAAAGCTTTGCTCCTTTAATAGTGTTGAGCCGTGTGATGAGCATGGGGTATTAAATACTTTAAACCTCCCAAGCTCACCAAATCTCCGGCGTTAATGAAGAAGCGTCTATAATTCATGCACCCGTGCCCGTGCTCATTCACAAACCAAACACAGCGCCTGCAGGAGGAATACCAGATGAGCCGGGGGCTGCTAACTCTGCCTGCCACCACTTACCGCTCCGTGCCAGAGAGCATGCTGGGAGCACGGAAACTTTGATTGCTTTTCCTGGGCCCCGGCGGCCACCAGCCATGTTTCCTCATAGAAGGAACAGCCGATAATGAGGGGAAAGAGGTTGATAATCGGGAGAGCGGCAAGTACGCCGGCCGCACGCTGGACTGCCTTTGTGTCTCTTAATATCCCGATAATTATTATTCTTATAAATTTTTTTGTTTACCATCGGCCTGCGTCGTCAATTATGCGGCCGTGCAGCTCCTGAACAATGGAATTCATTGCTGGCGAGGCCGCCGTTCATCATATTCATCATCCACGCAAGCTAATAACAGCCCTCGCCAACAATAGCTGCCGCCTCGCCGGTGGCCGGGTTTTCATGACTGATGGAAAATCTGGCACGTAAACACCGCCCTTATGATCCCCCGGACCTCGGCAATGGCCGTCTTAAAGGGGCAAATCTTGTAGCTTACACTGCAAAGCCTAGGAGGAGCCATGCAGGGCATGCATATACTTCTCAGAAGAATCAAAGCCTAAAACAAATGAACCACAAGCACGGGGGCACATGGGGTGCTGGCATACTTGTACGGATGCAGAATAGCGTACCTCGCAATGCTTAGCTTAGCTGAATAAGGCCGCACAGGTTTTACCATGCTCAACTCCATTGTGTAGTCATCCCAGGAGTAAATGTGCTAATACCTCCAGAGACAGAGCACACCTCAGCACAGAAGGGTAAGAATATGCTGGTACCCAGCTTGGACACTGGCTGGCTGCTTGTCTTGCAACTGGTCCTGCTTCCCTCGATTGAACTGGCCCTACCACCCTTTTCCATGTCACCTGCTAGGAAGTTCATGGAAGCTCTCAAGTAGATTTCAGTTGCCTTCACAGACACAGACATGCTGGTTGCTATTTGTATGTACCATGTTGAAGATAAGATGCTCCTGGGTGCCACCATGGAAATGTGTCATGATGATTCAGTGACTTATGTAGCTGTACACTACACACCCTTCAAGCTGGAGGCTGAGGAGGAAACCTCAACTACTATCATAGCTGTGTGATCTTCTCTTTAGGAAATGGCATAACTGTGTTATGTGCAGACAGTTGGGAGTATTCCTAGGGGGAAAAGGGTTTTTGAAATGCCTTTATTACCGTGTTTCTCTAAAAATAAAACTGGTCTTATATTAATTATTGCTCCAAAATATGCTTTTCTTGGCATTCCAGGTGCTCTCTTCCAATTTCCGGTGCATTACAAGTGTAGCAGTTTGCTCCCTGTTAATCAGATGAAACCACAATGCTCTCGTATATTCTCAGAAGAGAAGTGACTCCAGGGGGACTACTTGATCTGTGTGTGAATCATGGTAGGGCTTATTTTCAGGGGATCCTGGTATTTGATAAATTAATATGACATCTACAACTTACAGGTCCCTCTGTACCTGGAGACCATTAGCGAGATGTGGTAGAGAGAGACATTCCCAATCCACAGATCTAAGGGAGAAGCTGTCTCTACAAAACAGGTCTCCTCCTTCTTTCTAGTAACCATGTGACAGGCTTGATTGTTAGTTTGGGGAGAGGGGGTTGTGATTTTGGGGTGCCCTCTCTGTGGACTTTTGTGTTGCAGAGTTACACTGGAATGATGTGCAGCTTCATGACAGTGGCTTTCTTCTGGATAAAGTGGTACTATTTAGAAGATCAGGCTAAGGCAGGTTACAAAGAGGTTGATGGCTATAACCAATGCTCGGTTTACACAAGCAGTTATAATGACTTTTCGCTCAGCAAGTGTGCGACCATACAAATCTTGGATGGCTGTGTTTAGATGCTGAAGATGTTTTGGTTAATAGGTCGCTAATGCAATCGTGTGCTCGTTCTAGCAAAACACATTCTGTTTCCACATTCCAGTGATCAAGCAATGAACGAGAAGCCAAAATGATAAGATGTGTGATCATTGACCATTTCCAAGGAGCGATTATCGCTAAATTGTGGAAGCTTTATCGATTTCTTGCTCAAAAATCACTCTGTGTAGACGGGGTATAACTGGAGGATTATAGAGGTCTTCCGCTGACATTGTTTTCACTATATCCAGTCCAGGTCGTCCCAGAAGTAATTACATGTGGGATCAAGATCAAAAGCTGTCGTTCCTCCCGGCCCCCTATAAAAACAGGTGTCTCACTATGATTTCCTAGTGTTCATCTTGCAGTCTGCTGCTGAAGATCGTTGGGTACTCTCTCTTGGATATTGCAGCTGAGCGGGGCCTCCTAGCCCGTCGGCCGCTGCAGAACCTATTCCCACTGATCCCTTGGACCCACTACTGCCTCCCAGCCTTGGCTGATCGGGACTGTGACGGTAGGGAGAACGCCGGGGTCATGCGTTTTTACAGAGCTATGCTCTGGGCCGCAGACCCTGTCTAAAGGGTGAGCCTATGGGGGGGGGGGAACCACTTATGCCCTTGTTTTTCCCTGTGCCCCACAAGCTTTATTATGTTAGATGTGTGTGTGTGTGATTGCACTTTACTTGTTCTGCACTGGCCATATTTACCTCCCTCGCTCCCTCGAGTTGTCTCTTCCTCCATCTTTGGAACAGTACGCTGTGAGGGGGGGGGGCGACGCTGCTCGGCGGCCTCTCCTGAGGCTGCAGGACTTGTCCCTGGCGTGGGGTTTGTGTGCGCGTGGCGCGCTGTGCGGGGTCCCCTCCGTGGGCTGCCCTGTGGCTTTGGCTGCTTGGAGGTCTGCCTCCATCTTGTCTGATTGCTGTGAGGAAGCAGGAGGCGGGCGCTGTGTTCGCGCCGTCGGGGGGGGCGGGGCCGCACTATGATGCTTTTCGCGTCACTGCCAGTGCGGCCCGCCCCTGGAGGAACACGCAGACTGGCTGCAGGCGCCATCTTGCTGCTTCTCCTGTCTTGCTGCTCTTCTGCTGGCTGTGTGGGACCCCTCCGGTGATCCATCACTGTCGGTGTTGTGAGTCCCTTGTTTTAGATTTATTGTACTCTGCCATGCACTTGTGCTATGGGATACTTATGGCCCCCTTTCTCTGCTTGTGTCTTTCAGGTTGGGCCCTTATAGATTGGGTTGTGGTTCCTCACGGTGAAGGCGAGTTGCATGAGGACTCTATTTCCACTGTGGATTATTCTGCCGGCTATGACAGCGGGCCTGGCTCTTTCTCGGGCGAGGACATGTGGCTCCCTGATGATACGGAGAAGTTGCTGGCTTCTGTTTTTGAGACGTTGCATATTGTCCCTCCTAAAGCGGCTAAGAGGAAGCAGGGTGATTTGTTTCGGCCTGAGAGACAGAGACTTGTCTTTTACTGAGCAGGCCCATTTTTCTAATATGATCTTCAAGGAGTGGGAAAGGCCTAACAAGCTACCGTCGGTGCCTAAGGGCCTGGACAGGCGGTATCCCTTTCCTGAGGAGGTCCGCCTATGGTCCCATCCCCGCGAAGTGGATTCCCCTGTGTCGGGGTTATCCAACACTACGGTTATACTGCTTCCTTGCGTGATCCAGCTGAGAGGTGCATGGATCAGCTGGTTTGTCATGCCTTCACCTTTGCTGGTGCCTGGTTTTGCCCTGTGTGTGCCGCGGCTATTGTCTCATTAGCCATCAGAAAGAAGGTGAGACGTCTTGTGGATAATGCTAAGTCTCGCAAGCGGGCGGAGCTCAAAGCTTGTGTGGATTTTGTTGCCTTTGTTGTCTCTGCCATGGACGATGGTGTCCGGCTCGGTGCCAGGGTTTCGGCCCTGCTTGTTGCGCTCCGTCGCTCGCTCTGGTTGCGGCAATTGTCGGCTGATGCCGCGGCCAAGAAGTTGCTCACTAGTATTCCCTTCGTGGGGCACAGCTTGTTCGGGGAGCGTCTGGACCTCCTGATTAAGGATGGTAGACTCCTTCAGCGACAGAAGAACCTTTTGGGGTTCCTCTGCCTATCGCTCCTTTCGTGGCGGAAGAGGCGCTTCTTTTTCAGGTGGCTGCAGAGATTCCTGGGGACGAGGTAGGTCCCGCGGCCGATCCAATCCCTCCTGGAGATCCAAATCCAAGCCCCCTGCCAAGGCCCCTCAGGCATGAGGAGGCGCCCTCACCCATCCGGGTGGGGGGATGGCTTCTGTTATTTGCTCATATCTGGAGACAGCGCGACTCGGATCGGTGGATTTAGAAGGCGGTGTCCTCCGGTTACAAAATAGAGCTGGCAGTCAGGCCGCCCTCAAGATTTCTTCAGTCTCACATATCCCAGAACCCAGTGACGGCACAGGGCCTGAGAATGGCCGTGCAGCACCTCCTGTGGTTAGGTGTGATTTGCCCTGTACCTTGTCAGGAGCAGGGTCAAGGTTTTTACTCCAATCTGTTCACGGTCCCCAAGAAGGATGGAACGTTACGACCTATCCTGGACCTGAACGGTCTCAACAGGTTTGTAAGAGTCAGGCATTTCCGCATGGAAATCTTACGGTCAGCGGTGAGCTCGCTTCGGCCCGGCGACTTCATGACCACGGTGGACATCAGGGATGCCTATTTGCACATCCCGATATTCCAGGGACATCAGCAGTTCCTGAGATTTGCTCTGGAGGACCAGCATTACCAGTTTGTGGCTCTGCCATTCGTGATATGCTCAGTCCCCCGGGTTTTCACCAAGGTGCTGGCGGGCATCATGGCTATTCTGAGGAATCAGGGCATTCGTGTGCTGCCTTATCTGCATGATTTACTGATTGTGGCTCAGTCCCTTCAGCAGGCCGAGAGCGACACACGGATGGTGTTATCCACTCTAGAGGCTTTTGGATGGGTAATCAATTACCCCAAGTCTTCGATCACTCCCTCAATGTTGAGGTCCTTCCTGGGCATGATGTTAGACATCTCTCAGGTCAAGGTATTCCTGCCACAGCAGAAGGTGTTGGGCCTTCAGACGCAGGTGCAGACCTTGCTGTCTTGTCAGCGGCCATTGATCCGTCTGGGCATGAGGCTGGTGGGCCTAATGGTGTCATGCTTCGACGCAGAGCCCTTCACCCAATTCCACATGAGACCTCTTCAATTGAACCTGTTGACCGTCTGGGACCGGATGTAGGAGTTGCTGGAACAGGAATTCTCACTGTCCCCCCTGACCAGACAGTCCCTCTTGTGGTGGCTGGACCCCAAAAACCTGTTGGTGGGCAGATCCTTTCTGACTCCCCGGTGGGAGATAGTAACCACAGATGCCAGTCTGACTGGGGAGGTGTTTGGCAGACGCAGAGGCTCCAGGGCCAGGAGAACCACTTGCCCATAAATCTCCTGGAGCTGAAAGCGATCCGGTTGGTGCTTCTTCACTTGACTCCCCATTTAAGGGGTCGTGCGATCCAGGTTCGCTCTGACAATCAGACGGCTGTCGTCTAGATCAATCACCAGGGTGGGACTCGGAGCAAGCGAGCCCTCAAGGAGGTGACCCAGATTCTGACTTGGGCAGAGGAGAATGTTCCCTGCATCTCTGCCAGGAGGCAGACTCCCTGAGGGGGGCCTCTCGTCTGGGGGAATGGTCTCTCAGCAACAAGATCTTTCACACTCTGTGTCTCCAATGGGGTCAGCCGGATGTGGACCTGTTTGCATCCAGACACAATCACAAGCTCCCAAGGTTCGTCTCCCTGTCAAGAGATCCTCTGGCCTTTGCCACAGACGCTCTGGCGATTCCTTGGACGGAGTTCAGGCTCCTTTATGCATTTCCTCCATTTCCACTCCTGGGCTGAGTGCTGCGCAAGATAGCCCAGGAAGGGGTACCAACTGTCCTGGTGGCTCCTCGCTGGCCGAGAAGGAGTTGGTTTGCGGACATAGTTCAGATGTCAGTGGATCGCTACATCATGCCCGACGACCCAGGGCTTCTCACACAGGGGTCGCTGCGGCACCCCAATTTACAGACGCTGGCTTTGACGGCCTGGCTATTGAGACCTCAATCCTGATGGAAAAGGGGAAGTCTTCTTCCATGGACATGGAAGTCTTCTTCCATGATATATTACAGGGTTTGGCATGCCTACATTGCTTGGTGTGAATCCAAGAGTCTCCCTTGTCGCACTTTCTCTATCTCTAGGATCTTGGAGTTTTTACAACACGGTTTAGACTTGGGTCTCCAGCTGAGCACCCTCAAGGGCCAGGTCTCTGCCTTGGCCATCTTTTTCCAGAGATGCCATTCATAGATTGATCAATCCAGGGTGTCACCCACGTACGTCCACCGCGTAAGCCTGCATTACCGGTGTGGGACTTGAATTTGGTACTTTCTGCTCTCCAGGGGCCTCCCTTTGAGCCTTTGTGCGATGCTGCATTGCCTTTTGACCCTCAAGGTTGTCTTTTTGGTAGCGATCACCTCGGTGCGTCGCGTGTCAGAGCTGGTCGCGCTTTGTATGAAGCCTCCTTATTTTGAGCTGCATGAGGATAAGGTGGTTTTTCGTTTTAAACCTGATTTTTTGCCTAAGGTTGTGTCTCCCTTTCATCTTAATGAGGAGGTGGTCTTGCCTTCCTTGTGTCCAGCGCCGACTAATGCTAAGGAAAGGACCCTCTATGCCTTGGATGTGGTCAGAGCCATTAAGTATTAAGTTGCGACTGAATCCTTCAGGAAATCGGATTTGCTCTTTGTCCTAACAGAGGGCTCTAGGAAAGGTTTGTCACCAGCCAAGTGCACTCTCAGTAAGTGGATCAGACAGGCGGTGGTGTAAGCATATTCTGCCAAGGGGAAGGAACCCCCTTTTCGTATTAAAGCTCATTCTACCAGAGCTATTGGTGCCTCTTGGGCTTTTCAGCACCAGGCATCTGTTGAACAAGTTTGCAAGGCGCTACTTGGTCTTCAGTTCATACCTTTACCAAGTTTTACAGGGTTGATGTTAGGGCCTCAGCTGATGCTGTCTTTGGCCGAAAGGTGCTTCAGGCGGTAGTGAAATGAACTACATGCTGTTCCGCACTGGGGATCCCGCCCTAATGGACACTGCTTTTGGATGTCCCACATGTAATAACTTCTGGGATGACCTGGACTGGATATAGTGAAAAATACAATTCTGTGAAACTCACCTGTAGAATTGTTTTTGAATATATCCAGTCCAGGTTGTCCCACCCTTGTTTGCCTGACTGTGGTGATTACCATTTTTATATTGGACCGTTCTTTGTTGGAGAGAGTACATGCTGAAGCTATGTGAAGTAACATGGTTTCATGTCTGTCTCTTTTTCTTACTGCTGTTTAACCACTGGGAAATCATAGTGAGACACCTGTTTTTATAGGGGGCCGGGAGGAGCGACAGCTTTTGATCTTGCAGTCGAGCGCCACCTAGCGATGGAATACGCTACTTCTGGGACGACCTGGACTGGATATATTCAAAAACAATTCTACAGGTGAGTTTCACAAAATTGTATTTTTCTACAGGCCCCTCTTCATGCCTTGTTGAGCCCGGCCTGCAACAGGTATAGCTGCTACTGTGTCCAGACCGAGGCTCAAAGTGCTGTGCAGATGTTTCCTGGCTGTGCTTTAGACTTGAGCCATGGGGCCCCAGACACCCCAACGCAAACTCTATAGTCAACTTCAAAGTCTTCCATATCTGCAGTGTGCTCTTATATGACTTTGGTCAGTTTCTAGTGCTGCCCACAGCATGTCCTGGCCGCATTACTGTAACCCCTCCAATCAGATCTGCCCACGCTGCATACCATGTCGCCCTGAAACCCCTATCCCCCTTTTTTTCGGTCCCCTTACCATTCAAACCCCACTGGGAAGCATGGCGGTGACAGCTTTATGGAAGGAGATTCCTCTGCACAATTATCTAAAATGCACAATTATCTAAAATGATCTGAAATCTCTTCTCACAATGCCATGAAGGAGTCTGTCTCTGCTGATCACACTAAATGGAGCTCCCCACTTCAGTTGCGTGTGTGTGTGGTGGAGGGCTGGTGCTATGTATTAATATGTCTTTTTGCCAGATAACATATGAGGACATGGGGGGGGGGGGTGAAGGATCAGGGCGCGGCTCAGATCCTGAGAACAGGTGTTGCCTTCGCTGTGTAACGTCTGCTCAGAGAAATCTGGTGACAGGCACAGGAATAGAATGCGAGGCTGCATTGTTGAGGCACCATGTCAGTGCACATGTTTGCCCCCATCAGCAGAGACAGCACAGCCATAACACCCCCCGGCCTACCCCTTTGCTGTCGCTGCCCGGCTGTGGACATACCGAAAGACATTAGGAGGGATTAAAACCACTCAGCTTGTCATTTCCCGTGTTTCTACTGTGGATTGAAGAAGTCACTTCCCTAGACTGCGCTCACCATTAGTGAGCCGGTCTCAGTGCATATTTACACAGGAGCTGACATCTTCTTTGGTGCTAGGTCTTCTGTGTTAACCCTTTTCTTTACATATTCACTTGGTATATTTAAAATGCTGCTGTGGCAACCAGTTAAACCGGACCTTCACCATGATTTATTGAAAAGCCCAAACCCCTAAAAAGCGATTCCCCAGCATCTAAAGTTAATATATTTTAAGTTTTTAGTCACTTACTTATTATTCTTTCCCCCACCGGGCTGCAACTCAAATTTACTGAGGAGAGGAGAGTGGGATAAAGTACAGGGGGTGGGATTATAGCTGTGATTTGCACAGACAGAACAGAGCTAGGGTCAGCAAAAGGTCAGCAATCATAGAATCATAGAAGGTTGACGGCAGAAGGAGACCATACGGTCCATCTAGTCTGCCCTTATGTGTATACTGTATGTACTCTTTATCTTAGGATAGATGTGTGCTTATCCCAGGCATGTTTAAATTCAGTGACTGTTGATTTTTCAACTACCTCTGCTGGAAGTTTGTTCCAAGCATCTACTACTCTTTCTGTAAAATAATATTTTCTAACATTGCTCCTGATCTTCCCCCCGACTAGCTTCAGGTTGTGCCCCCTTGTTCTATCATTAAGTTTCTTCTTAAAAACACTTCCCTCCTGAACCTTATTCAATCCTTTCACATATTTAAAGGTCTCAATCATGTCCCCCCTCTCCCTTCTTTCCTCCAGACTGTACAAATTAAGTTATTTAAGTCTCTCCTGATAAGTTTTAAGTTTAAGTCCTTCCACCATTTTCGTTGCCCGCCTTTGGATACGTTCTATTTGAATAATGTCTTTTTGCAGGTAAGGTCTCCAGAACTGCACACAGTATTCTAGCTGTGGCCTTACCAGTGCTCTATACAGCGGCATCACAACCTCCCTCTTCCTACTGGTGATGCCTCGAGCTATGCAGCCGAGCATCCTGCTTGCTTTTCCCACTGCCTGGCTACACTGTCCTCTCATCTTGCAGCTATCAGTAATCAGTACCCCTAAATCTCTCTCCTCCGAGGTCCTGGCTAACACAGTGCTGCCCATACGGTACTCAGAGCAGGGATTCCTTTTACCCAAGTGCATGATTTTACATTTAGAGACATTAAACTCTAGTTTCCACAGTTTTGACCATCTATCCAGTAAAGCTAAATCATTTTCCATGTTGCAGACACCTCCCGAAATATCCACCCTATTACTAACCTTTGTATCATCAGCAAACAGACAAACTTTTCCTACCAAGCCTTCTTCTATGTCACTTACAAATATATTAAAAAGAATGGGGCCCAGCACACCACTTGTAACTCGCCTTTGTTCAGATTGCACACCATTTACAACAACGCTCTGATACCGATCCCTCAGCCAACTGGAAATCCACTGAACTATCCAGGGATTGAGTCCTACCTTCAATAACTTATCTATGAGCTCCTTATGTGGTACAGTGTCAAACTGTACCATCTTCAATCCCAGAATGCAGAGCAGCACAGTCAGAAGGCACTTCCTGTTTGCAGGCTGCCTGATGTTCCATAAGCCACCATCTTGGATGTTTAAAGGCTCATAACATGCAGTAGATGCAGGTAGGATGATTTTTAATGTGAGCAATCTGTATGTACAGGGTGTGGGAAACATATAACATATACTTTTATTCACAGTGAAGGACTGCTTTAACCCAAGATTAAAATCCAAACTCCTAGGGGTTATTTGAGCTCCTCTTCCAGGACGGGTTCTGCTCTCTCTCCACAGCATCCCACAAAGTGCAGCTTCTGATTGAAAATTGACCTTAGAGTAGATCTGCATCTGTTTTATATAATTGACAGCCAGATCCCCCCCCTTCCAAGATGGGGGCAGCCATAGCTGCAGTCCGTTCTATATGGGGGCCATTTAGTTGGTCTCCCACAGCTTTTGTAGGTATGACCTAATTTTGTTCCTTAAGAAAAATCATTAGGGACAGCCATGCAACACAACAGCAAAGCTCTGCATAGTCCTTCCTATCTTCTATACGAGGTGACCAGCTGTATCTATTAGTGATGAGCGAATCGATCCGGACGAACCCGGATTCGTTCCGAATTTCATGAAAAAAAGGTGGGCCAGTCCTTGAGCCTGTCGGTGTGTAGCAAAGTGCATGGCAACGCCGACGTCTGTAACTACGGTCAGGGACAGTACATGTCGTTTACGGCCCACTGGGTGAATGTGGTCCCTTTGCAGCAGCAGCAGCAACTTGGACAGGTCACGCCGCTTCGGCCTCCGCGCTCCCTGGCCGTTGTGCCTGTGACACCGTGCGACTCAGCCTCCTCATCCTCCGCCATCTCCTCACCCTCCACTGTAGGCTCAAGTCTCAGTGCCCCTCCAGTCTACCATGTGTGCAGGGCACGGAGGTGTCACGCTGTGCTTCACATTGTTTGTCTTGGCGAACTGAGTCACACAGGGGAGGAACTGCTTAAATTTATTCATCACGAAATCCAAACATGAAAATTCGGCGAATCAGTCGAATCGAATTTTTCAAAAGTTCGCTCATCTATAGCATCTATCAGTAAAGCCCCACTGCACCGATGCAGGGCTTTGGGTTTTTATTATTTTAATCAGGATGGGTGATGTCACTGAAGGGCAGACCTCCTCCTAATATGCACCATCCAGGAAATGTTCATCCAGCCCTGAACAGGGAACATTTGCTGCGTCCTGCCCTTCTGAGGTGTCCTCCAATGGGGTGAAGGGGATGTCCCTGCTTCAAGGATCACCGATCCCAGCAATTCCCCTGGAGTAACATAGCCATAAATCGTCCATTCTGGACATGGCATGTCTTGGAGATTTCTCTTATCATTTTCAGCGGTGATTTACTATAATGGGCTGTAAATAAACCTCACAGTCCACCCCACCATAGGCCCCCAGACCCATCCTTATCTTGGCACACTAATGAGAGGATGTCTCCCAACTATTTCTTCCATAAAAGATCCTTAATTAAGGACAGGCTGGCCTGCAGAGAATTAGAAAATGAGCAGTCTCTTCCTGTCTGCTGATTGGCCAGACATGACTCTCACAGTCAGACATCAGGCTGATGGAGGGGTATGTGCTGGATTGCCTGTGTGTACAGCATGTAGGACCATTACACTCTATGCATGACTGTCTGGAGCATTACCCCCTCCAGCCATTCTCAGGGTCTCACAGTGGTGTACATATGCACAGTGCATAGTATAGTGGCCAGTTTACTCCTTTTATTGCTGTCTTTGACCCCATTGTGGAGATTTAGCTTCTGATATTAATATAGAAGCAAGACAGAGGGCTATACATGCTGGGCTTATAGGCATGTTGAATGCCTCTACTCTACTCTTTAATATAAACCTGCCTGGATCTCTTGGTCATCCCCACCCTGGCCTGTAACCTGGTTGCTGATTATACCCACACTGCATCGGAAACCTGTTTTAACCCTTCATTTTGCAGGACTGATGCCTTGTTAGAGGAGGTTGGTGCAGACAACTGGCATGTTATAAGACTGCTGACCCTGTCCCCCTTGACATTTTATCTGAGCCTGAGTGAAATTCTGCAGCCACAGGCCCCTGACGCCAGATTAGATGGTGTATACTGCTCAGAAGTTGCTGTGATCTTGGGAGGGAGGTAGCTTGTTGCAGTTTATGTAGTGGAATGGAATCATTGAAGGGACTGCCCTGTTTCTTCATTCATAGATACGCATTGCAAGCACCATCAACAGAAATGCGCAGGACATTATCAGAGTGTGGGCCATGTGAGCAAAGTGGCGAGATAAGAGCACATCAGAGCTCATTGTCCATCCAGCGAAACAAGACCGACTCTGATTTCCTCTCCAAGGATTGCGCTCTCATTCCAGAGCTCAGGTAATTCTATCAGATCTGCGTAATGAGACAGGGGAGACACAGAGGATCGTTGCGTGGGATTAAACCCTTCAATCGATTACTGTCAATTAGAATTATTAGAACAGGACACGACGCTGCTTCAGCATGTCAACAAGACAGGAAACAGCCAAAGGCAAAACACTTGCGCTGCTTCTTCAAGCAGCGCCCAAACCTCGCCATTCACTTCAATAAATGTGAAATTAACGGCTTTGCCAATTAAACATATGCCGTGCTCTCTACCCACTTGCCGCCTTGTTTTCTGAGTTTGTTAATTCAGAAAGACCCCGGTGAACCCCGCATTGCTCTGCCATGTTCATATAATTATGGAGGCAATTAGGCCTGCTGAGGAGGGCCAATCTGACGGCTAATGATTGGGGATCTGACACTCACTAACAAGTGGAAAAGGTCCGCTGCCAGCGCTGCGGCGAGTGCTCATTTCAGGGGCTCGCCGATACGTCTTCATTATTTCCTCATCAGCTGCTCTCCTCTGCTGGGAATATGGAGTGCTGTGTATGTTCCTCTACCAGTGCAATATTCTGGGAGAACTGGCCAGCTGCCCCCATGCAGCTCACTGTCTGGACTCTGTAAAGGTCATTGGGTGCTTCTCTTAATTTATAACATGTTATCTAAAAGAGAATGGCAAACTAGTACCCGGGGGTGGGGGCACAGCGCTGAGGGGTTAGCGGGCCACAACACAGGCAGTTACTAGGAATTCTTTTACAAATTAATTACCGTAATAGGAATGTAGGTCGACCGTGTTGGATTTAGCCCCAAACCGCAGTTAGAGCAGGTATCCTGAGACATCAACCTGACCCATTCCTGTAGGGTGTTTTTTCTCCAGCTCCGCACCTAGAACTAAACATTTTCCTGAAGCCACCAGGAACACTTACAGTTAAGTGGTCATTGTGTGTTCAGATAAATTGGGCAGTTCAGGGCTGGAGAAAAATCAGGAATGGGTCGGGTCGAGGTCCCTGGGTATGGGGCCCAACTGTGCACATAAAATTGTAGATTTCTACCCAGAAGGTACAGGAGTCTTAGACCATCTATAGTTTAAGGCAGGGCTCCTTTGTCGGGTTGGGTGAGATGGCTCCTAGGAAGGCTGGAAGCCCACTTTAATAGAGTAAGGAATCAACCCAACACTACATTTTTGTTAAACACTATCTTTAGCTGACTATAAGTGGCCACACAGGCAGTAACTGTAAATGTTCTCAGTGCAGTAACAAATATTAAAATTGTGATAACAAGTCTAGCTGCTCCCCATCTATTTAGTGATTAAAGGAGCATTATCGTGAAAAAATGGCCCAATAATAAAAATCCATATAAATATGCTGGATGGCGAGGGGAAGGATCACATATACACCCAGAATCAAGAAATACCCATCCAGCTTTGTTTTTATCTCTTTTAATGGAAAGTAAAGGACATCCCAGGTGACAGGCTCTATCACCCCCGATAAACTAAGCCTGGCACCCCTGGGTTTCATTCCTACCATGAGAGAATAAACCATAAACTTAGCGGGAGTTTTATTTAGTTATGGGTGCATACGCAAACATCTGTCGTGCCCTGATGAACCTTTAGAGGATGTGCACCCCCCCCCCAGACATTGGTGAATGGCCAGTGCAGGCATTCTCTGTTATAGGGTAGCGGGGATGCGGCCGCCGGCACGCTCGGCTGGAGCCTGAATGCTTAGAAGAGTTAACGTCAGTGCAGTTGAGCATGCTGATTGGACGGGAGGTCATGCATGTGACGTAGGAAAGGGGAAAGGTGAGTTAGAGTGGGTGACCTGGGGGGGTTTCACACACTTTAAAGTGGACCAACACCCAGGGGTGATCGGCCCGGAAATCTATAAGATTCCCGGGCCGATCACCTCGCACCCCGCGGGACATCCGAGATCGGGATGTCCCGCGGGGTGAAACCCCCCAGAAACCCCAAAAACATCTTACCTGATCCGCCGCCGCTTCCGCCTCCCGCGCGCCCCTCCAGACGTGCGCGCGCCGAGAGTGACGCGCGGGAGGCGGCGGAAGCGGCTTGGACGTTCCTGTCCCCCGCCTGGACGTTGGCGGGGATTGGCTGCGGCGTTCACGTGGGAGCGTTGAGAGGTGAGTTTTTTGGGGTTTCTGGGGGGTTTCACACAGCGGGACACCCCCGATCGGGATGCCCCGCCGAAGTGGACCAAAACCCAGGATAGTCAAAATCCTGGGTGTTGGTCCACTTTAAGTGTGATACCTGCTCTAGAGTTCTAGGGGTGCACATGCTACGTCATCATCGAATCAGCCCCCTCCTCTCAACAGTGCTACAAACTATTATGTGATATAACTTTTTGTCGGAAAGTCCTAGGACATCGGCGTTGGTGTCAATGGGTCCACCGGGGTCTTGGGCACACTTTGAGTCCAAACGCCGCTGTTATTTATGGCTCATATCCCAAGTTCTGCAGAACTCAGTCCGTGTGCTCTGTGACATGCGAGAGGCCCACGGATGCTTTCGTAATAAATTGTAGATTCCAAAGATGTGATCGGCTTATTAACATGCACTGCAACCTCATAAGTGGACCAACACCTTCTGAAGCGAGGGTGTTGGTATCTGCCAGCGCCGCTGCTATATGACAGCCTGGGGGGGGAGGCATCCAGAATGTTGGAGTCCCCTGTGCAAATAACCCCCCAGGTTGCCTGTATACTTTACCTTAACCTCGCTCCCTTGCCAATTGGCCACCCGCCACACACGTGGGCATAGTCAGCGCCACGATTGGCTGTATTCTACGTGAGCGCCATAAAATTGTTCTTTCTAGAAACAATTCTTCGGAATGCCCAAAAACTTTGACCAAAAAATAAGCACTGCTACTTAAAGGGCCAGTCCAGCCAGACAGCCCATTTTTAAGCACGCCCCCGTCCTGCCACCCTGCCCTGGTGTTAAGGCAAGGTGGGGGGTTTACAAACAAAAGATGGCAGTGCTCAGCGTTGTAATTGCCCGCTGAGGTAAGTGTTTTTTCTGTAACCCCCATCTTGCCAGGGAGGGTGTCAGGGTGGAGGACACTGGCATGGTCTTGCCATACTGGGAAGGCTGCCACCTCCCCTGCACTAGCCGCCTGCTGATATGATTATTATTTATTTAATGGCATTTGCCAGTACTTTAGCACTTTAGCACTTTTTGTGGATATTTTGGTTCCACATATAGATCTAACACGCGTTTGCATTTTTTTAAAAATTAATGATTAGCCTCATTTGATATATTTATTCATCCTTATCAGGAGATATTATAAGCTATTGTTATGGGTTTCCCCTCCAGCATTCTGTATTGTCTTAAAATGTTTTTTAATGTGTCCTTCCATGTTTTGTTTATCATTTTTTAAAGCCTTGATTAAATAAATTCATATTTTTTATATAATTAATTGAATTTATATCTTAGTGTGCGGCGGTCAGTGGGGGGACCAGGGGCTGGTCTAGGGCCCCCATCTTTTGTTGTTTTCCATGTGGATTTCTTCCCTCCCACTATTGCCAGCACCTCTTTAATCCCATATACTGATAGGTGGTTGTGCATACTTATATATTATTCATAGGGTGGAGGACACTGGCATGGTCTGGCCATAGTGCATACTGGGTAGGCTGCCACCTCCCCTGCACTAGCCGCCTGCTGATATGGTAGTTTACCGGTTCTGGCAATGCTTCTTGCGGTGGGCCAGGTGAATGGGAGCCACTGTGGGCAGCCTGCAATGGCTCCCATTCACCCAGCTCGCCGCAAGAAGCATTGCCAGAAAGCTAGCATTAAAGTACAAGGCATACAGGTGGCCAGTGCAGGGGGGGCGGAGGGCCACAGGTGGCCAGGGTGGAAGAGGAGAGGCGGTGGCCTACCTTTGACGTCCGTACGGTGCACAGAATGAGCATGAGCGTCAAGGCTCTGCCAGAACTCTCATGCTGATGCTGTGTTGACACTGACCACCATAAGCCTGTGCACAGAGCGCGGGCTTCTACAGGGTTATGGGGTGATTTGGGGGGATGCTCTGCTGCACTGCTTGTTATGGGGGAATCCCTGTCGCACAGCTTGTTATGGGGTGATTTGGGGGGAATCCCTGTTGCACAGCTTGTTATGGGGTGACTTGGGGGGTGCTCTGCTGCACAGCTTGTTATGGGGTGAGTGGAGTGATTTGGGGGGTGCTCTGCTGCACAGGTGTTATGGGGTGATTGGGAGGCGGTGCTCTGCTGCACAACTTTTTATGAGGTGATTTGCGGGGGTGCTCTGCTGCACTGCTTGTTATGGGGTGATTGGGGGGGAATCCCCAATGTACAGCTTGTTATGAGGTGATTTGGGGGAGAGGTGCTCTGTTGCACAGCTTGTTATTGGGTGATGGGAGGAAGGTGCTCTGCTGTACAGCTTGTTATGGGGTGATTTGTGGGGGGGGTACCCTTCAGCACAGCTTGTTATGGGGCGATATCGGGGGATAGAGCTCTGCTGCACAGCTTGTTATGGGGTGATTTGGGGGCTGGGTGTTCTGCTGCACAGCTTGTTATGGGGTGATTTGGGGGCTGGGTGTTCTGCTGCACAGCTTGTTATGGGGTGATTTCGGAGGATAGAGCTCTGCTGCAATACTTGTTATGGGGTGATTTGGGGAGGGGGGCTCTGCTGCACTGCTTGTTATGGGGTGTTTGGGGAGGGAAGATCCGCTGCACTGCTTGTTATGGGGTGTTTAGGGGGAATTCTGCACAAAGCCCCTTATGGGGGGGTATTATATGTGGCCGGACACACTGCAGAACAGCCGTTGTGACCAAAAAAGTCCCAGGTCGGTTTTTAACCCCAGTCCGCCCTTGGTTAAGCACTTTTTGTAAAGGTCCATTTACAAACATCTGGCGAGAGGTGAAGGTCCAGGCAGGGGGCTGTCGCGGGGGTGGGGGGTGGTGATTAGTTAGAAGTCAGCGCACGGGCACCCAAAGAAGCTTATTGGGCACTGGGGAAAAACATTTATTTTTTGGCCCCACAGAACCAAAAGCTGGGAGGTCAGGGATTGGATGGGCAAAACTGGGAGGACAAGAATGAATGGGGCAGTAAGACTGGACTGGATGAGACTAGGGGGGCAGGGATGGATGGGGTAAAGCTGGGGGACTGGAATCAATGGGGCAAAGCTGGGGGATGGGGATGGATGTTGCAGAGTTGTCGGGACAGGGATAGATGTGGCTGAGCTGGGGGGCAGGATTGGATGGGGCAAGGAGACCAAGAAACTGTGTTTGTGTGTTATTTGCAATGCCACTTCCCTGCCCATGCAGTACTTATATTGGAATGCTAGGTGCCAGGGTGCCATGACACTGGCAGGGAGACTTAGCACTACATTGATAAAATAAAGGGGGGCAGTGCTGAGCATGGCAACACAGAAGCAACTAATTGCAGGGCTGCCAGGGCAGGGGTCCGGAAATCTGACGCTGAGGTCCGCATTTGGACCCCGGTCTACCAGTTGAGTACGGCTGCCCTAGTCTATGAAACAGAAGAGGCAAAATCTGAATCGGAAATATCTCATACTTGGTCCAGCAGAAGAATGAACCAGGTGCCCATTTCATAAACCAAACTATTTATAGAAGGGCTTTTAAGATTGCTCCTCCCTTCATAAATTGGGCCCATTATACATAGAAAAGACTGTCTAGCAAACATGACTAGGGCCCTTTATGTGAAGAAAGTCATGGGGGAGGCACGTCAAAAGCGATCAAGAGAAAACATAGAGCTTTGACCCGTAACATTAATCAAGCTTGTTATAGACAGAAGTTGTAGTCCATCCAGAGAGTATAGCCTCTAACCGGCTGGATGCCCCATTTCATCCCTGCGCAGGAGGTGATAAACATGTCGGTATGTTTTATCTGCAGGCAGCAGTGGGAGGAAATGGATGATGGTGTAGCTGCACATTGTGCTGAGGTTGTGTGCACACTGTCTGTTTACCATCCATCTTTCTACTTTCTAACTCAGATTACCGGAGCAGAAGCCTAGGGCTAGAAAGCATCATCAATGAGGCGGCAATCCCCCAGGAGTATTGTTGCAGTGCCGGGACGTGGCTGTGATGTCACACCGCTGATCAGTGATTCATGAGCCTCATTAGCTATGTTTCACCAGCTGGAAGAAGGGACTAAACGCTGCAAGGAAAACGGATGTAGCCGGGAAATGATGTCACATCGCCAGCATGGAGATGTCAGCATCTGTGAGGCACTTAGTGGGAGCCTTCCATTACACACTTCAAAGGCACACAATTACCCAGCGATGTGTTCACCGCCACCATCTACAGAGCAACAAGTGGAGAAAGGAGCTTCGCTTAAAGTGGACCAACACCCAGGGGGGATCGGCCCGGGAATCTATAAGATTCCCATGCCGATCAGATCCCTCCCCGCGGGGCATCCGAAATCGGGATGTCCCGCGGGGTGAAACCCCCCAGGAAGCCCACAATCCTACCTTTTCCACGTTCCAGCGGCGCATGCGCGTCCGCCGCCGCGCGTCCCTCTAGCAGGGCGCGCTCCCCGAAAACTCACCTCACCACGTGACCGCTGCAGCCAATCCCCGCCGCCAGACAAGCAGAGCGCGTCCGCCGCCTCCCGAGCGTCCCTCTTACAGGGAGCGCACCCGCGCCGGCCATTCACAAACAGCCAGCGCGGGTGCGCTCCCTGTAAGAGGGACGCTCGGGAGGCGGCGGACGCGCTCTGCTTGTCTGGCGGCGGGGATTGGCTGCAGCGGTCACGTGGTGAGGTGAGTTTTCGGGGCTTTCTGGGGGGCTTCACACAGCGGGGCACCCCCGATCGGGGTGCCCCACCGAAGTGGACCAAAACCCAGGATAGTCAAAATCCTGGGTGTTGGTCCACTTTAAGAGGAGGCCCCAGAACAGAACCTGGGAATTTGACTTTCCCGTTTTGTTCTGTTTCCCCAGGAACTGGGATGCCCCACTGTGTGATACCCTCAAGATTGTCCAGTAAACTCCCCTCTTCCTGGTTCCAACATGACTATGTAATTTTGGAAAATGGTTCTCATTGACTAGAATGGGGAGAGCACGCTGCAGCATCTTTGGCGGCGTGCATGCTCCTGTCCCAGCCTATCTGAATGGCTGGGGTGGGAGCATGTGCATGCTTCCAGGGATGCAGCGGATGCGGCAGCATGAGCTTCCTATTCAAAACAATGAGAGCTGTTTCCCAAATTACATAGTCATGGCAGACAGCTGTCATTGGAGGATTGCCAGCGCATGGGGAAAGGTAAGGGTTTACGGGTGCTCCAGGGGGTTTCACTCATCGGGGAATCCCAATTCAGCCATGGGTAGCAGGACAGCAACCGGCCCTGGAATCTTTTGGATTCCAGGGCCAGGCAGGATTGGTTTTGTTCTGCCTTAAGGACAGTATCCAGTGTCTATTTATAATTTTTGGCAGTTATTGTTTTATTTTGCCAGCACTATTACAAATAAAGTATTGTTCTTCTTACATAATTTCCAAGTGGAACCAGAGGAATTATCTCTATTTAAAGCACTACTGTACAAGGAAGAGACTGCATTGGCTGTAATGACAGAATAACGGCTTGATTGTTCTCTTAAGAATCCCAGATAAACTCCCCCTGAACAGGCAAGAGCAGTGAAAATTGAAAGGGGGCATAGGTGGCAGGGCTGTTAAGATATCCAACTCTACAACACACTGGTTTTGACAAACCTAGTTAAACTGAACCAACTTGCCCAGATGAAAAAGGAACACTCCCCAAAACTCATTTGCCCCATCTACATGCATGGTACTGAATCATTGTCATCATTTAAATTAGCTTTGCATAGATGCAGATTTCCTCAATGATTTTCTTCTGGTCGTAGCCATCTTGGAGCACCCGCAAGGCATCCTTTCCTAGCATCCTAGATGTGCTGCTACCTGAATTTAACCGACAATACACAGCGACGGGATATCCAGCAGCATTTCCTCTTTGCAGGCCACTGGCAGGTTCATAGGATGCCATTAAGGGGGAGGAAACGACCACGGCAGGTGTTACAAAAAGGTTATGTGCAGCAATTTGAATTGTCCAGGCGAGGAATGCAAAAGAGCATTGTTAGGAGGTTTGGGCTTTGGGGAGGTCACCCATGCAGAAGCATAGCTTGTAGTTCCTAGTAACCTAGAAGTGTCTAAGAAGACCAGCAGCCTTGCCAGAAGAGTGGTAGCGTGGGGAGACGAGAGGAAGAACTGGTCAGTAGATGTGAATCTATCTGTTTTATGCCCTTCCAATTGAACAAGTGAACAGTTAACTCAGACCACATACACCTAGTAACGGAGATGTAAAGGCAAATCGTGCCACATTATTTGATGCTTGTATCATTATTTAACAGTGATACGGTACACAAGCTGCATTTGGTGTATCTGATATTATAAATTCTTAGCAGAACAGTTAATATTGATTGTGTCTTTATTTGACTGTTCAGTATGCACTCCTATGTAACTTCCAGATAAAATTTCCCATATGTACATTGTACATACATGGTGAAAAAAGCTGATGCTATATGTTTGTATAGAAACCGTAGATAAATCTTGCAGGTATATGATTAAGAGATTTTATCTACAGATGAGTACCAGCTGGGTACTTGAGGTACATTACAGCTACATAGGAGCACTAAATGAATACTAGTGATATGAAATTGATTCTGAAGATCTGGATTCACGGTAGAAAAGGAAAGCGGAAAGGTTAGTGGGGATACAGGATAGATTGATAGAGGAGCTGGACAAATGAGGTACATAATGTGGGGAGCTGGATGGATAGTAAGAGTACAGAATGGATTCAGAGGGGGGCTAGATAAATGGTAGGGGTACAGAATGGAGTCAGAGGGGAGCTGGATAAGTAGGAGTAAAGAATGTAGTCAGAGGGAAACTGATTTATAGTAGGGGCACGGGATGGAGTCAGAGAGGAGCTGGATAAATGGTAAGGGTACAGAATGGAGTCAGAGGGGAGCTGGATGAATAGTAGGAGTACATAATGGAATCAGAGAGGAGCTGGATAAATAGTAGGAGTAACGAATAGAGCCAGAAGGCTAGTAGGGGTATAGGATGGCTGGAGAGGGATGTTGGATGGAGAGTAGAGGTACAGGACGTAGGGGAGCTGAATGGATAGTAGGTACAGGATTGAGTCAGAGGGAGCTAGATGGATACAGAATTGAGTTATGGGGGGATAGATAGTGGTATAGGATAGAAACTGAAGGGCTGGATGATTAGTAGGCGTACAAGGTAGATCTGCCTTTGGTCGGGCCTTTAACTTTGAAGTGTGGGGGAATATTTCCTCAGTATTGCGCAGACTGGGAAGCATCTGCTGTCATTCTGCATTATAGTTTGGGGAAGGGGGTGTCAGAATTGTTTCTGGCAGGTAATTGTGGGATCTGGGGAGGAATTCTGTGCTGTTGACACTTTAAAGTGGACCAAAACCAGCCCTGGAGTCTATGAGGGCTATGTGTTCAGCTGGTATTCCATTCAGCTTCTCCAGATGCACAATAATATGTGCTGCCTGAGAGCATATTGGATGAGAGGCTGCGCATGCACTGTTGTACCGTGGAGAGCCGAGTTAACTGGGGCACCGCAAAGACCAAACCCGGGATCGTGAAAATCCCAGGTTTTGGTCCACTTTAAACGTAGTGTCTGGGGGTATATACATTGTCGCCTATTGATTTGGGGAGTGCAAGTCTGCTGGGTGCTGTTGTAATGGGATGTAACATTCACTTTGCACCTTGTAGTAAGTAATGGGTGAGGGTTTCCGTGGGGGTGTTGTCATCTTGTGTACAGGGCTCCTTGTTGGAGGTGAGGGGGGGTTCTAGTTCCAGCAGTGATTGATAAAATCATATAGCAGAACATGTGGTGTGATGCATTTGTGCCTTTAAGGAAATTCCTGGGCTGTTTGAGGCCCAATATGGCGGCCGCCTCCGGCGGGCTCCCCCCCCGCCCTCCATAATATTTAGTCAGATTTACTCTATTTTTCTTCGGTGTCGGCGATGCAGATCATTTCCTTGCTGAGCTCCATCTGTACAGAGCTTGCAGCCTCTGAAAACACACCTGTCCCCCCGGTAATTACCGCCGCCCCCCTCACCGCCACATGCCTGACCTTTTATTGTGCGCTAATTATTTCATTGTGCTCCTGTTTGTATACACATCTCTGGAGGGACGGGCCGTCCTGCACGGGGCATGCCAGTGTCAATAAACCTAATCCACTGGCCCACACCGCTCTACCTAATCACCCAGAGATAGGCCATGGCTGATATTTACCCAGAGACCCCCAGCCTGAGGAGCGGGCAGCAATGGTGCTATGTAGCAGTGTGGCTGGCTCGCTATTGGCACAGTATTCATAAAAAAGGATGAATTGAGCCTGACTCCAGATAGATTCACTAGTCGTGTCTCATGTCAGCCATACTCCTTGATTTTATTTTCAGTTTGTTTCCTAAGTGGTTTGCACCAGAAATGTTTCAGCAATTCAACCTTGATCCCAATAATGCTGATCTAAAGTCAGTCTCATACATCACTTCGATTAAAACTTGATAATGCAGGCAAAGAAAAAAAAAAAGGGTACTAACCTGCTCAGCGCTAGTCCACTTGACTGCTGGAGCTCGCACTACAGCCCTCACCTATCAGTCAACATGCCTCTTCATACTCTACAATGGAGGGTGTCAATGCACAACCTCTATTGCAGTGGATAGAGAGGGTGTGGCAGCTGGCATATGACTGATGAAGTTGTGAACCCGGAACGCCATGTTCGGCTACCAGACGTTGCGGGAATGCGGGCTGAGGTGTGTGTTCAGATCCAGGTGAGCTGCTGAATGCTGGACTAGCATCGATTAGCAGCATGGGGCAAAAGGTTAACGCCCTTTTTTTCCAAGTATACAGCACGTCCTGTTCCAGTAAATTCCTTACACTTGGGTTATTCCGCCACAAGGTGGCGCAGTGGACTGCAGAAAGACTTGTGGCCACTCCCTGCCCCATAAATAGCCAAGTAGCTCCCCCCAACTTCCAGTGTTTCTCTGCAGTCTGGACTGCGAAGATAGAAGATGGCTCTCTATTGCGCAGGGAGTGGGGCTTTTCAAGCCTGCAGGCTTATTTCCACCCGTTCTGAACCCACTGCCTCAGCTGACGGTTCGGGTGAAGGTAGGACAGCACTCAGGTGCTGAAGGAGCTCTGCTCCGGGCCGCAAGACCCTGTACCAAAGGGTAGCCGGTGACAGGCTTTCTATGGTGAGCCTCATTGGGATGCCCCAGCCTCAAACCTTGGGTCCTTGTTCCCTTCACCCATGTTCCCTCCCCTCTAGAAGGTTGTGTGCACCCCCTTTGTTGTAGCCCGCTTGGTGGCAGGGGGCGCCCGGGGTGTCTGTGATTTGTGTGTGTAGCCCTGCTAGAGGGACGCGCGGGAGGCGGCGGACGCGCATGCGCCGCTGGAACGTGGAAAAGGTAGGATTGTGGGCTTCCTGGGGGGTTTCCTGGGGGATGTCCCGCGGGAAGGGATCTGAGATTCCCGGGCTGATCCCCCCTGGGTGTTGGTCCACTTTAAGGGGCTGCGGCTCTTCGGTGAATGCTTGGACCTATTTGCCAGGGGTGGTAGGCTGCCTCAACGTAGGAGGCCATATCTCCCCTTCTTCCGCGCTTCCAGGGCTGGCCGAGGAGTTTCCTTTGCTGGGGCACGCAGAGACTATTGGGGAAGGGGTAGAGGACGAGGCCGCCGCGGGCTCTCATGAAGTCCCAAGCCCAAATCCAGGTGGGGGGACGGCTTCGACTCTTTGCTCACGTCTGGAGGCTATGTGTAGCAGACAGGTGGATACAGGAGGTGGTTTCTTCCGGTTACAAGATAGAGTTTGCAGCCTGGCCGCCTCCAAGATTTATCAGATTCCAGATGGCTCAAAACCCCCTGTCAGCTCAGGGCTTGCGGCTTGCGGTCCGAAACCTGTGCCTGCCCTGTGCCTCTCAGGGAAAGGGGCAGAGGCTTCTACTCCAATCTATTCACTGTTTCTAAAAAGGATGGGTCCCTCAGGCCCATCCTGGATTTAAAGCACCTAAACAAGTTTGTCAGATTCAAGCATTTTTGCATGGAGACCCTACGCTCAGCAGTCGCTACTCTGCGCCCGGGCGACTTCATGACATCCGTGGACATCAAGGACGCTTACCTTCATGTACCAATCTTCCCAGGTCATCAGAAATTTCTCAGGTTTGCTCTGGAGGATCAGCACTACCAATTTGTGGCCTTACCTTTCGGTATCACCTCAGCTCCCAGGGTATTCACCAAGGTGCTGGCGTGTGTGATGGCTCTGTTGAGATCTCAGGGCATTCGCATCCTTCCTTATCTGGACGACATTCTGATCTCGTCTCAGTCCTTCCATCAGGCAGAACTGGATACCCAGATGGTGGTGTCTACACTAGAGTCCTTCGGCTGGGTGATCAACCATCCCAAGTCTATTCCAAGCATGTCACACACCCCGCTTCCACTATTCATGACATATGGGTTATGGTCCAGTAGAGGGCGAACTTCTGCAGAGAGGAAAGCAAAAAAGAAGCCCCTCCCGGTCCATAAATACCTGGGACCTCCCACACATTCCCCAGTTCCTTCTCTGCAGGACGGCGAACAAGTCAGAAGATGTATGCTGCTCTTCCTTGCAGGTAAGCCGGGCTTGCACCCGGCCTTTTTTGCCCTATTTCTGCCCGGACCTTTATATTGTAAGTCCCTATACTAGCCTCCCAGCCTCGGCTGCAGGTCCGGGTGAGGGTAGGAATCACCTTAATAGGTGTTCAGGGAGCCATGCTCCCCCGTGAGACCCCATATTAAGGGGTAGGCGGAATCCGGGTTGGTGATCCTGGTTTGGGATGCCCTGTCCCTATATTTATATATGTATTTATTAATATATATTTATGTGTATATCCCTTACACCCATGGTGCAGGATCTCCCCCCCTTCCGGGTCCCCCTCGTAGCCCTCCGGGGGGGGGTTCTTTTCCTGCTCAGCTTTTCACTCTTTATACTGTGTGTGTGATATAGTGTGCTTGTGGTGTGCACAGATCGCATTTTTTGTTATACGCTGAGGGGAGCTTCTTCCCCTCAGGCTGCGGTGTCGAGGGGGCGGGGCCGGGCGATCGCTCGCTACCGCGGCCCGCCCCCTCCTGTTGGTGATTTTTTGCGGAACCCAGCCTATAGCTGGATACCGCACTGCTGGTTGTGAGGGAAGGGGGGCGGGGCCAGGCTCACACTGTGTGATTAACTATTTGTTGGATATTTTGCTCTTTATCTGTGTGTGTGCGCATGTGTTTATGACCACTGCTTGTGTCTTTCAGGAGGACTCCCTGCTACCTGCTTAAAAGGGGGTTCTCCCGGTCCTAGGGTCCCTAGAGTAAATTGGGCATCCCAAAAATTCCTCCCACTTGGGACTTAAAGGGGCATCCCGGGTTGCTTATCAGCGTAATTCCCTCTGGTCATTGCGACTACCTTTAAAAATCACCATATGGAGGCTCCACAGGATACCGGGCTCGGGCTCCCTTCAGGACAATCCCGGCTGTGTGTCGGCTGTGGGGTACCCCTTGCGGGGGAAAATTTACTAATTTGCATACCATGTGCGCAACAGGCTATAACGCGGCAGTCGGGATCCCAGGCGTCTGGGTCAGTGCCGCCCGTCTCATTTCCCACCCCACCCCACATTATCTGTACCCCAGTTGAAACTGTCATTAGTGCGGAGTCGCACTCTGATGTTTGTGCCAGGCTGGCCAACCTAGAGAAAATTATTTCTAGCTCAGTGGGCAGAAAAGCCCCTGCTAAGGAAAGGCATCTGTCACCGTCTACGCCGGTACTTGATTTTCATGATTATGACTCCCCTGACTGGTCTGATTATTCCCCTCTTGAGGAGGGAGAATTGTTTGGGGAATCTGGAGACTGAAGAACTGCAGTTCCTTGATTCTGATGCCGGGCAGGCGCTGGGGGATGCTATGGATACCCCCAAAGTCCTGGCCCATCTCTTAGAGGTTCTGGATATTTCCCCTCTAGCGGAGGCCCCTCCGAAGAAGGGGGCATTCTTTGGCTCATCTAAGCCCCGCTTGGAGTTCCCAAATCAGGATAATTTTGATAGCATGATTCTTAGAGAATGGGAGAAGCCGAGTCGGCTTCCCGGTGTTCCGCAGGGATGGGATAGGGGTAAGGGATAAGTATCCCTTCCCGGTGGACGCGGTGAGGCGATGGTCTTCCCCTCCTGAGGTCGATGCGCCCATCTTAGGATTGTCCAACACCTCCGTTGTACAAACTCCTGACGCCATTACCCTTAAGGATGGCGAGGATAAGCGCATTGATCAGATGGCATGCCATGCCTTTGCCAGTGTGGGTTCAGCCTTGCGGCCTGTTTGTGCTTCTGCACTCGTGGATGTGGCTACCAGGTCTGAGGTTAGGGACATGTTAAAAGGGTCCCAACTTAACCCGCCCAGTGTTGAATTCACAGCCCTTAAGAGGTGTGAATTGTTCATGAACTTGTGTTGGCGGCTATGGATGACACTATTATCATGTGTAGTAGAACCTCGGCTCTGCTGGTGGCCATGCGTCGATCGGTCACAGACAAGTGGATATTGGAAGTGGTCTCGTCTGGGTACAAACTGGAGTTCGAGTCCCGGCCGCCTCCCAGATTCCTAAGATCTCGGGTGCCATCAGACCCTTGGGTGGCGCAGGGGCTCCTGCTGGCTGTAAAGAATCTCCTGGACATGGCGGTCATATGCCCGGTGCCTCTTTCAGAGAGAGGCCGGGGCTATTATTCCAACCTCTTCACGGTCATGGAGACTCTGCGCTCAGCCATAGGTTCCCTTCGTCAGGGGGATTTCATGACGTCCATAGACATCAAGGATGCTTACCTTCATGTACCAATTTTCCCAGCACACCAGAGATTTCTCAGGTTCGTGGTTGGAGATCAGCATTTTCAGTTTGTGGCCCTCCCGTTCGGGCTGACCTCGGCATAATGGCCCTGCTTAGAGCCCAGGGCATTCGCATTGTTATCTGGACGACCTACTCATTACAGCAGCTTCCAGGCGGAGCTGGACACCAGGACGGTGGTGACGACGCTGGAAAGGTTCGGATGGGTGATCAACCACCCCAAGTCTTCTCTCTCTCCATCAAGGGAGATCTCTTTTCTGGGCATGAATCTGGATACCAGTCAGGCCAGAGTGTTCCTACCTCAGCCAAAGGTGCAGAGGGTTCAGGATCTGATACGTCTTCTCCTGACCAATCCTCGCCCTTCTATCCGGCTAGGGATGACTCTGGTAGGTTTGATGGTGACCTCCTTCGAGGCAGTCCCCTTTGCTCAGTTTCACATGAGGTTGCTCCAACTCCGTCTATTGCTGAAATGGGACAGATGTCCACAGTCCTTGGATCAGTCCTTTCTGATGTCTCCCAGGGTTCGGCAGTCCCTTCAGTGGTAGCTGGAACCAAGCAATCTGATGAGGGGCAGATCCTTTCTGGCCCCTTGTTGGGAGACGGTTACCACGGATGCCAGCCCTTCGGGCTGGGGAGGTTTCTGGAAGGATCATCAGTTCCAGGGGTTGTGGGGTCCTCAGGAGGCTCACACCCCCATCAATGTCCTGGAGCTCAGAGCTATCCGTTTGGTTCTGTCATGTCTGACACTCCCCCTACAGGGCTTACCGATTCAGGTTCGCACAGACAATCGAACTGCGATAGCTTGCATCAATCACCAAGGAGGGACTCGCAGCAGGAGTGCCCTCAGGGAAGTCTCTCTGATTCTGACATGGGCGGAGAGCAATGTTCCTTGCATCTCGGCAGTGTACATTCCAGGAGTGGAGAACACGGAGGTGGACTCCCTGAGCAGGGGACTCTGTCGCCGAGGGGAATGGTCTCTCAACCAGAGGGTATTTCGGTCCCTGTGTCACAGGTGGGGGACTCCGGAGGTTAATCTCTTTGCCTCTCGGCACAATCACAAGCTCCCAACCTTTGTATCTCTGCGTCGGGATCCTCTGGCCCTGGCAGTAGACGCCTTGTCCCTTGCCTGGAGGGATCTGGGGTTTCTGTACCTGTTTCCCCCCTTCTCCATGGTAGGCAAGGTAGTGCCCAAGCTGGCCCTAGAGGGGGCACCAGCAATTCTGGTGGCCCCAAGGTGGCCAAGACAGGTTTGGTTCGCAGACGTCGTAAGACTGGTGGTAGATCAGTACAGGCTGCCCCTGTTTCCGGATCTGAACTCTCAGGGTCAGCTACGTTACCCCAATTTACAAACGCTTGCTTTGACGGCGTGGCTGCTGAAACCTTCATTCTGAGGGAGGAAGGTTTGTCTGAGGCGGTTATTCAGACATTGATTAGAGCTAGGAAGAGGTCTTCCTCTACCATTTACTATAGGACTTGGCAGTCCTATATTGACTGGTGTGAGGCTAGGGACTTACCTTGCAGGGTGTTTTCGATTCCTAGGATTCTGGAGTTTCTACAACATGGTCTGGATCTGGGGTTCCAGCTCAGTACTTTGAAGGGTCAGGTTTCTGCCCTGGCTGTCTTTTTTCAAAGGTCCTTTGCTTTGCATCATCTGGTTAAGACTTTTTTCCAAGGGGGTCACTCATGTTCGGCCCCCTAGAAAGCCTTTGGTTCCCGTTTGGGACCTAAATTTGGTTCTCTCGGCCCTCCAGGGGCCTCCTTTTGAGCCGGTGCAGGATGTGGCACTTTCTGTGCTCATTCAAAAGGTTGCCTTTTTGGTGGCTATTACCTCTGTTCGGCTTGTCTCTGAGTTGGCGGCTCTGTCTATTCAGGCTCCTTACTTTGAGAGACACCAGGACAAGGTGGTTTTTCACTTTAAACCAGATTTCCTTTCTAAGGTGGTTTCTGCTTTCCATCTCAATCAGGATGTAGTTCTCCCTTCCTTGTGTCCTAGGCCTAGCAATGACAAGGAGAGGGTTTTGCGCTCTTTGGATGTGGTTCGTTGTGTGAAGTACTATTTGGTCGCTACTTCTCCTTTTCATAAGACGGACACCTTGTTTGTGGTGCCCTCCGGGCCCAGGAAAGATTTGGCGCCAGCCAAGTCTACCAACCATTAGTAAATGGATACGTCAGGCCATTGTTGGGGCCTATTCCGCTAAGGGGAGGGTTCCTCCTTTTAAGATCACTGCTCATTCTACTCGTGCTGTTGGGGCTTCCTGGGCCTTTCAGCACCAGGCTTCTGTTGAACAAGTTTGTAAGGCTGCTACTTGGTCTTCAGTTCATACTTTTTCCAAGTTTTATAAGGTCGATGTGCGGGCCTCAGCGGATGCTGTTTTTGGCCGCAAGGTTCTGCAAGCTGCAGTGGTTTAAATTGGTGCATTTTTTGCTGTATTTGGATCCCCACCCATGACGGACACTGCTATTGGATGTCCCATATGTCATGAATAGTGGAAACGGGGTGTGTGACATACTTGGAGTAATACCATTTTGTGATTACTCACCTGTAAAATCGGTATTATAAGTATGTCACACACCCCGCTTCATCCCGCCCTTTGGTATTTTGGATCCTTTATATGGTGAACCTTTTATTGTTAAGAATATTTTATTGTCTCTTCCTGGGCCCCTTACTGCTGTCATATACTGGGGAATGTGTGGGAGGTCCCAGGTATTTATGGACTGGGAGGGGCTTCTTTTTTGCTTTCATCGCTGCAGAAGTTCGCCCTCTACTGGACCATAACCCATATGTCATGAATAGTGGAAGTGGGGTGTGTGACATACTTATAATACCCATTTTACAGGTGAGTAATCACAAAATGGTATTTTTAACCCCTCTTAACTCCTCAATATGTGATGCTACATAGCCAAGGTGGCAGCACCCATATCCTAGAGTGCTGAACACAGTTGCAGGCCATTGAGGGAAAGAATAAAAAGTAAGTGACTAAAAACATTAATTATACTAATTTTAGATGCTAGGGAATAGTATTTTAAGGGTTTGGGATTTTCATTAAATGACGCTGAAGGTCCGCTTTAACCCCTGTTCTGTCGTCCAGCAGCTGTAAAAGGCTTCCAGCAGCAGGAAAGCAGAAGCCAGAGTGATTGGTAAGGGAAGGAGAGTAAGTATAAAAACAAGGAAAGAATAAAATATTTTTTTTCTCACTGTGTATCTGTGTTTTTTTACATTTACCACTTTGGGAACTGGTATGGGGTCAATGAGAACCCTATACCAGTTCACAAAGCCTAGAGCCTGGCAAGTTTCCTGTGGCTAGCGGGTGACTTGTCATTAACTCCCAGCCTCCCTATTACCTGCCCCCCTAAAGCCCAGGGGTCCCGGGGCCAGTTTAGGCAGTGCAGGCTTGGAGCCGGCAGGGCGGGGGGCCACCAAAGCTGGCCCCTGTGCCCTGTTCTACGTTTTTGGGGGGTTGTTAAGGGTTTTTAACCTTTAAAATTCCCCCAAAAAATAGGAGGGAGGACCCTATGTGTTTTTTTTTTTATTTACCCCTTATATTCTGTCGCCCAGCAGCTATAAAAGGCTTCCAGCAGTAGCAGGAGGGCAGAAGCCAGAGTGATTGGTGAGGGAAAGAGAGGAATAGGACGTAATTATTAAAAAATAAAAGAATAAAATATTTGTTTCTCAGTGTGTGTATGTTTAGATTTAACCCGTTGTGAACTGGTAAGGGGCCCATTACACCCCTATACCAGTTCACAAGGCTTAGGGGCTGGCAAGTCACCTGCGGCTAGTGAGTGGCTTGCTATTAACCCCCAGCCCCCTATTACCTGCCCCTCAAAGCCAAGGAAGGGACAGAAGGGCCCGGGGCCAATTTAGGTGGTGCGGGCTTGTAGCCGTCAGGGCGGGAGGTCACCAAAGCTGGCCCCCAGGAAAGGGACTGCCATTTTTTTTCTTTAACCCTTTATAGTGTGGATAGTAGTTATATTTTATTTGTAAATGTTACAAAGTGCTCTTTTCAGTTTGGGGGATCTCCTGGGCAAGAATGGGGGGGGCTACCGATACATATGTGGTACCGTTGTAATCGGAAGAAATGGGACTTTGCAATATGGTTTTCTTTAATAAAACAAATGTTTTACTTAAAATAAACTAGACAATTTTTTGCTCTTTTTTATGCAAAAATATTTTAAAAAACAGTAGAAAAATTACAAACAAGACATTTTTCATGTTAAAGCCTAAACTCTGCTGCAAAAAATATATATGATTTTCCTGGAAATTCCTGCAAAAGTCATGGTTAAACATGGTGCAAAATGGTGAAAAATGACCTGTCAATGGAGGGTGACAAAACTTCAAGTAGGTAGGCAATTATAAGGGTTAATAGTACCTATGCAATACCTATGGGTATTGTTCTGCTCGGGGGACCTTGCGCTTTCATATTTAGCTTGTTTTTTGTTATTTGCATATTAATACTTTAGGAAAACATGTTTTTTATTTACATTTTTTTAAACATTTTTTAGGGTAAACAAATGTAAAAGATTGTTTTGGTAGAAAAAGCACAAGGTGCATGTAAGGCCCTGTGGGACACCCGCCTTCAGAGTAAGCCCACAACCCCCAATCTCTGCTGCTAGCTTCACCTTTAGACAAGCCCCCGGTTGCCAGGACGCTTTAAACACCTCGCCGGACACGGCTGCCCCCTGGACTTGATAGCACAAAGGATGTGAGCTTACGGGAGAGTGAAGACAGATGAACCAAGGGCCCTGACAGGGCAACGTAGACAAGCTGGGTCATACACGGGAAGGCAGTCCAATAATATCGCAGCACCAAGGGAGTAGGCAAACAGAAGGGTTGAGGTCAGGCAAAGCTCACGGGTTCGCAGTACAGAGGGTGAGACGGAAGCGTAGTTGGGTACAGGCAATGGTCAGAAAAGGCGGCAAACGAGAATGGTCAAACGAGCAAGGTCGGCGACAAGATCAAAACCGGGCGAGAAGACAATCCAAGGCACACTCAGCAAACGCTATCATGGGCACTGGTGTACTGGAGGGGTCATCCTTTTATAGGGCTGCACTATAGGGCGTGTGTGTCTTGATTGGTGCACATGACTTTTTGGGGCAGGGACTCCCATAACTTTATTATAGGGGCGTGAGCCCAGCAAAACCCCTAGCCTGGATTGGTTTATTCAATTAGCCCCCGGCGGCTGCGCTGACTGCAGCGCCGCCGGAGGGCATATGAAGAGAGTGCTTGCGCACGTGCGGGAGCACGTGAGCAGAGGCGAGGACACCCCTGAAGAGGAGAGGCGTCGGGGGTGGCGGCCAGCTTTGGTGGCCCCCCCGCCCTGCAGGCTACCAGCCGGCATAGGCTATGGCCATGGGCTCTTCTGCCCCCCCCCCTGGGCTTTGGGGAGGCAGGTAATGGTGGTAGGGGGGAGGGGTAAATGGCAAGTCACCCGCTAGCCGCAGGCGACTTGCCAGACCCAGAGGCTTGTGAACTGGTATGGGGTCTCATAGATCCCTTAACAGTCCACCAAGGGTTAAATGTAAAAAAACACAGACACAGAGAAAAAATATTTTATTTATTTTTTAATACTTACCTCCCATACATCCCGGAGCACTGTGTCCCACGCTGATCACTTTGGCTTCTGCTCTCCTGCTGCTGCTGGAAGCCTTTTATACCTGCTGGGTGGCAGGTAACATGGGGTTAATTTTTTTTTAAAAAACACATAGGGTCCTCCCTCCTTGGGAGGGGGTCCCCATTTTGGGGGGGATTTTTAAGGGTTAAACCCTTAAAAATCCCCCCAAAAATGGCGTGAGGTCCCCCCTGCCCAGCGTAACCAGCCATGTAAACGTGTAAAAGCTCAATTCCTCCCAATCACAACGGTATCCCATTTGTCTCAGTAGTCACAGGAGACACCATAAACTGAAAGGAGCTGTTTGTGAGATTTTGAAATAAAATACAATTATATGCACTATCAGGGTTAATTATTTTTTTTTTTTTAATGGCGTGGGGCCTCTCCTGTCAAGGTTATACCCTTAAAAATAAAAAACAGGCGTGGGGTCTGTTCTTTCCCAACAAAACCTGCCCGGGCATGTGAATTTTTTCCATCTCGCCTGGTTTGAATCTCCATCCAAGATGATTTTGTTTGTGTGGAAGGAATAGAGAATTCATGGTGAGAATTCTCACTTCCATCTGAGATTTTAAAACCCACAAGACAGTTGAATCAAACACTGTCAGCTAGCTTTCATTGATAAAACCCATATCGCCGGAAAAGGCTCTCCAAAAAACAGGCCCATTCACTTGCTGTGGGCGACCTTATTGTCTGTCTGGCCGAGCATATACTGCTTCCCTTATTGGTAGTACCTCTCAAGGATATGTTAGACGTGGTCACTCACCATATGTCATGGCAAGGCCCTACATCCAGTTTTTGCCACTTCATTGTTGTGTTTGTGGGGTACGGTCTGGGGTGGCAGGGCCCAGGATCTCCAGAAGGCCTGTGGTGCTGATGCCGAGGAGAAGGAGCCCCAGGCACAAGCTGGTGACATTGGTCCGGTTTGCTAAGTCGCCTTTGGTGACCTTGCTTATCTACTTAGCAGAAACCTTGCATTGTTAGCAACCAATCGTCATTCCCTGTGACTAAAGCAATGGTCTGCAGATGCTACTTCTATGCGTGCCAGTAGGTGGCAAGAGTACCAGATTGCCACAGCAGAAGAGGCCAAGGCAACATAGCTCCACAAAGAGTGGATGACTCTGGAGATATCCGATCCACAGAGTGCCTTCAAGACTGCAGGTGAGCAAAAGTGCCCTTCTTGTCCCAAGCAAAAGCCTGCGTCTTTAACCGGACCAACAGCCTTGCACATTTGGAAGAACAAAACTCACTTTTCCAAGTGTACAGCACGGCCTGTTTCATTTCAATCATTACTTCTGGGTATTCCGCCACAAGGTGGCGGAGCTGACTGCAGAAGACTTGTGGTTCCTCCCGGCCCTATAAAAAGCCAGGAATCACCAATAGACCCCCAGTGTTTTCTCTGCAGTCATACTGCGAAGACCAGAAGATGGCTCTCTATGTTTCGCAGGCGAGCAGGGCAACCAAGCCTGCGGCCCTGCAAGCCTATTTCCACCCGCTTCCGGACCCTCTTGCCTCCCAGCCTCGGCTAACGGATCAGGTGATGGTAGGGGAGCACCTGGGTCATGTGCTCGGTGAGCTTTGCTGCAGGCCCCAGACCCTATGCACTGAAGGGTTGCTGGCCATAGGCTTTTGGTGAGCCTACAGAGGGATGGGCGAGACCCTGCTAACTTGTGTCACTGTGATGGGGTGAGTGTGTTTTACTTGGGGGCACCTTTTTATTGTTCTGGGCTCTGTGGCACTTCTCTCGCCCTGCCTTCGTCCCCCCCCCACCCCCTCCTTCTACCCCACTCCGTTATGCTCCAGCTTCCTCCCGCCTTGTCCTCTCGCCTCTCCCTCCTTCCCCTCTCCCTGGCATGGCCGTTGGGGGGGGGGGGGGGCTAGGGGGGAAGGGGGAGGTGTTGGTCGGGCAACAGCGTGTGCTGTTTCTGTCTTTTTGCTGTTTCTGGTCGGTGAGTGCTCTGTGGGGATTTACTGTTTGGGTATGTGATGCGGGATACTTATGGCTCTCATGCTTATGTCCGATACTCTCCCCCCCTTCTCCCGGTCCCTTGTCTGTGGGCTTCCCTTGGGGGCATCCAGGGTGGCTTCTATTAGCCATTACCCTGTGTTGGCCTATTGTGCCTCTAATAATCACCATATGGAGGCTTCTGGGGATAGCGAGCTTGGGGGCCCCTCGGGGCAGCCTCGGCTGTGTGTCATGTGTGGAGCATCCCCTTTGAGTGGTGGTGGCGCGGTTTGTGTGCCATGCGCCCAAAGTATTATTGCGGATCAAGGTGGGCCGAGCACTTCTCTTTCTAGTCCTGCGTTCCCTACGGCATCCCCTGCTCCTCCGTGCCTGCATTTAGCCCCCAATGAGGGAGATACTAGCAGGGGGTCGCAATCAGATCTGGCGCTGCTCGTGGCCAGTATTGAGCAGCAGTTGGCCCGACCGGTGGCGGGCAAGACCTCTAGCAAGAAGCGGCACCTTGACGCCGCGTTGTGCCTATTTGCCTAGGAGGATGAGGGCCTTGATGTGTATGGCGGCCGTGACTCCCCGGAGAAGGGGGAGCTTTTCCGTGACTTGAATAGAAGGTATCCATTCTCGGCAGATTTGGTTAAGCGCCCTCCTGAGGTGGACGCTCTGGTCCTGGGGCTATCTAACACATCGGTCATGCCATCCCCCGACACTACCACGCTGCGTGATAGCGCGGACCGGTGTATGGATCAGTTGGCTTGTCATGCCTTTACCTTTGTGGGGGCCGGTTTGCGCCTGGTCTGCGCCGCGGCCATTGTGGCTATCGCCATTAGAAAGAAGGTCAGACGTCTTGCTGAGGCTGCCAGGTCTAGTAAAAATTGGGAGGATTATAAAGACCTCTTGCTTTGCTCTCATTTTATTGTGTTTGTACTGACTGCCATGGACGATGCCACCCGGTAGGGCCTCGGCCCTGTTGGTGGCTATGTGTCGGTCATTTTGGTTGCGTCAGTGAGCTGCTGACACTGCCGCTAAGAAGGCTCTCACTGGGCTTCCTTTCACGGGTCTCCGTCTTTTTGGTGAGCGTCTGGATGTTCTGGCCAAGGATGGTAGGCTCCCCCAGCATAGAAAGCAGGCTCGGCCCTTTCTGGGCTCCTCCTCCTTTCGTCCTTCAAGGGGAGGTCGTGGCCCCCCTTTCTCAGGTAGTCGCAGAGACTCTTGGGGCCGAGGCAAATCCCGCGGTCTCCCCGGTCTCTCCTGGGGGACCAAGCCCAAACCCCCTCCCAAGGTCCCTCAGGCATGAGGAGGCGCCCTCACCCGCCCGGGTGCTCAAGTCTGGAGGCTTCGTGTCTCAGACCGGTGGATTCAGGAGGTTGTCTCCTCCGGTTACAAGATAGAGTTTGCAGCCTGGCCGCACCCAAGATTCCTCCGATCCCGGATATCCCAAAACCCTGTGTCGGCTCAGGGACTGTGTCTGGCCGTCCAACGTCTTCTGGCGTTAGGAGTCATTTGTCAGGTACCTCTTCAGGAACAGGGTCGGGGGTACTACTCCAACCGGTTCGCGGTGCCCAAGAAGGACAGCTCCCTGAGGCCCATCCTGGACTTAAAGGGCCTCAACAAGTTTGTCAGGTTCAAGCACTTTCGCATGGAGACATTACGCTCGGCCATAAGTTCTCTTCGGCCGGGGCGACTTCATGACCACGGTAGACATCAAGGATGCCTATCTTCATGTGCCAATCTTCCCAGTTCACCAGAGGTTCCTGAGGTTCGCTCTGGGGGATCAACACTACCAGTTTGTGGCTTTGCCGTTCGGTATCACCTCGGCTCCTCGGGTTTTCACCAAGGTGCTGGCTGGCGTCATGGCTCTCCTGAGGAATTAGGGCATTCGCATCCTGCCTTACCTGGACGACATTCTGATTGCCGCTTAGTCTCTACATCAGGCCGAGAGGGATACTCAGGTGGTGACGTCCACTCTCAAGTCCTTCGGCTGGGTGATCATCTACCCCAAGTCTTCACTATCTTCGTATTTGCGTATTTGGCAAGGTCCTACCTGGGCATGACGCTGGATACTTCTCAGGTCAAGGTATTTCTCCCTCAGCAGAAGGTGGAGGGCATTCAAATGCAGGCACGGCCCTGCTGTCGTGTTCTCACTCCTCCATTCGGCAGGGGATGCAGTTGGTGGGCCTCATGGTGTCTTGCTTCGAGGAGGTTCCCTTTGCTCAGTTCCACATGAGACCTCTTCAGTTGCATCTCTTGTTGGTTTGGGATCGGAATCAGGAGTCCCTGAATCAGGAGTTTGCTCTGTCCCCTCCGGTCAGGCAGTCTCTCTCCTGGTGGCTGGACTCGAGGAATCTTCTAGTGGGCAGGTCCTTTCTGCCTCTGCACTGGGAGATTGTCACCACGGATGCCAGTCTGACCGGCTGGAGGGGAGTTTGGCAGTCTCTGAAGTTCCAGGGTCAGTGGGGTCCCCAGGAGGCCCACTCCCCCATCAATATCCTAGAGCTGCGGGCGATCAGGTTGGTTCTCTCCCAGTTGACCCCCCACCTTCGGGGTCGTGCTGTACAGGTCCGCTCGGACAATCAGACGGCGGTTGCCTATATCAATCATCAGGGAGGGACCCGGAGCAAGCGAGCCCTCAAGGAAGTGTCTCTGATCTTGTCATGGGCGGAGGTGACTGTTCCCTGCATCTCGGCGGTTTACATCCCAGGGGTGGAGAACCAGGAGGCGGACTCTCTGAGCAGGGGGACGTCTCGCCTGGGGGAATGGTCCTTCAGCATCAAGATCTTTCACGACCTGTGTCGCCGCTGGGGTCAGCCGGATGTGGACTTGTTTGCGTCCCGTCACAATCACAAGCTTCCAAAATTTGTATCCCTGTCAAAGGACCCTCTGGCCTTCGCCACGGACGCGCTAGCAATTCCTTGGACGGAGTTTCGGCTCCTCTATGTATTTCCTTCCTTTCCTCTGCTGGATCGGGTGCTGCGCAAGATAGCCCAGGAGGGGTACCGGCCATTCTGGTGGCCCCCCGCTGGCCGAGGAGGGTATGGTTCGCGGACGTCGTACAGATGGCAGTAGATCGGTTCATCCTGCCTGACGATCCAGAGCTTCTCACTCAGGGACAGCTGCGCCAACCCAATTTACAAATGCTGGCTTTAACGGCTTGGCTACTGAAACCTCTATCTTGATGGGCAAAGGGTTTGCCGGCCTCGGAAGAAATCCTCGTCTATTCTTAGTATACAGTACGTCCTGCTCCAGATAAGATTCTTTACGTCTGGGTATTACTCTGCCAGATGGCGCTGGACTGCAGAGACAGCGAAATTGGCTTCTCCCAGCCCCACAAATACCCGGGACCTCCCACAAATTCCCAGATCTTCTCTGCAGTCTGGACTGCGAAGGACAAGAAGATGGCTGTCTCTACTCGCAGGTGAGCGGGGCTATTAGCCTGCGGCCCTGTAGGACTATTCCCACCCATTGCATTGTTAATTTGCCTCCTATCCTTGGCTGTGCTGGTTCGGGTGAGGGTAGGCAGCACCGCTGTCAGGTGCTTAGGAGCGCTGCTCCTCCGCAATCCCCCACCAAAGGGTAGGAGGTATAGGCACATGGTGAGCCTTTATGGGATGCCCCTCCCGCACTATTGCCCCTTGCCCCTGTCTATCGGTGGGCCCTACGTTAGGTTGCCGCTGCCCTCCCTCGCTCTCCCTTGTAGTTTTCGGGGGGGGGCAGTGTGTGTTTTTGTACATTCACTTTTTGTATGGTGTGCTTGGTTTACCTTTAATCCTGTCACCGCACAGCTTTGGTTGCACTGGTTGCTTTTTGAATATGCTGCCGCCGCCACCACGCGGGCTTGTGCGGTGTTCCGCGGTCAGCGGCGACATGACCTCAGGCGCTGCTGCGCCATAATTGGTTGATTTTGTCACGTGTGCGGCTTCGCGCTCTTCGGGGGGGCGGGGCCTGCGGATGGCGCGTTCCACATCACTGTCTCCGTGGCCCGCCCCTCGAGGTATTTAATGTTATATATGCATGTCGCTTACAGGGTTTTTTGCTTATGTCTTACAGGTGGGTCAAACTCAATTGGTTTCTCCCAGTTACCCCCTCTATTAGTTTATTAAACTTATTGAGGCCTAGTGTGCTAATTCCTCCCACTTCCCTAGCGGGCTATTGGGGCATCCCAGGTTGCTTTTATAGCGTGAATCCCTATCGGCCTATTGTGCCACTATATCCACCATATGGAAGCGTCTCAGGATAATGTGCTCGGGGTTCCTTCGGGACAAGCCCGGCTGTGTGTGGCGTGTCCCCTACAAGTGTTGACAATGTGCGGGTTTGTGTACCTTGTGCCCAGCAGGTGCTTGCGCTGCAGCCTGGTTTACCAGCAGCTGGGCCTGCGCCACGTATGGCTTCGCTTACTCCCCCAAGCTTACATCTGACTCCCAGTGAGCTGCATACCAGTGGGGAGTCTCAGCCTGATGTGTCTACTAGACTGGCTAGTGTTGAAAAGTTGCTTGCTAATACTATGGCGCGTAAGGCCTCTGCTAAGAGGCGGCATTTGGCGCCTGATGTCACTCTTTTCCCTATGGAGGCTGAAGAGTTCTTTGATCTGTCTGGTTATACCCCCCTGGAAGAAGGGGAATTGTTCTCTGACTCAGAATCATCTGATGAATTGCCCAAGGGTTATGCTGATTCTGGCTCTTATCCCTGGGCCCCAGATGATACTGCTTTTGGCTTTTGGCTCAGATCTTTGAAGTGCTTTCTATGTCTCCCCCAGCCGCGGCTCCTAAGCAGCAGGGGGAATTGTTTCATATTGCTAAGCCACGTTTAGAGTTCCCTGAACAATCTAATTTTAATAATCTCATGCTCAAAGAATGGGAGCGTCCTAGCAGGCTCCCCGGAGTCCCTAAGAGTTGGGATAAGAGATATCCCTTTCCTGCTGATGTGGTTAAACGTTGGTCATCCCCTCCCGAAGTGGATGCTCCAATTCTGGTTTTGTCTAACACCTCTGTCATGCATTCCCCTGACTCTACTACCCTAAAGGATAGTGAGGACCGGCGTATTGGTCAGCTGGCTTCCCATGCCTTTGCCTGTGTGGGGACGGCACTGCGCCCGGTTTTGCCATTACAGCTGTGGCTATTAGGACTCTGCTTAAAAGTGTCCTAGATGGAGCTCCTGATGATGTTTCTAGCAAAGAGTATAATGCACTCTCGCGTTGTGAGGTATTTGTTGCTTATGTCCTCTCTGCCTTGGATGATACCATTAGGATGTGTGGTAGAGGCTCTGCCTTGGTGGTGGCTATACGCCGCTCGGTTTGGCTGCGCCAGTGGGCAGCTGACAACGCTGACAAGAAGGCTCTTACTGGTTTTCCCTTCAAAGGACTACGCCTATTTGGGGACCGTCTGGACCTGTTTGCTAAGGGAGGCAGGTTATCCCAGCGCAGAAGACAGTCTCGGCCCTTTCGGGCCCCTGGCTCCTTTCCTTCCCCCTACCGTGGCTCCAGAACGGGGAGAGGGGTCTCCTTTACTGGGGCCCGAGGAGATTTCTGGGGTAGGGGCAGAGGACGTGGATGCCCTGGCCCATCCTGGGGCTCCAAACCTAAGCCTTCCCCCAAGCCCTCTCAGGCATGAAGGGGCGCCCTCACCCATCTGGCTTCAGCTCTTTGCTCACGTCTGGAGGCATCATGTCTCAGACCGGTGGATTCAGGAGGTAGTGTCCTCCGGTTACAAGATAGAGTTTGCTGCCTGGCCGCCCCCAAGATTCATCAGATCCCGGATGTCTCAGGACTTCTGGCGGTGCAAAGCCTTCTGGAGCTGGGGGCCATCTTTCAGGTCCCCTTACGAGAAAGAGGCAAGGGTTTTTATTCCAACCTTTTCACCGTGCCCAAAAGAGATGGGTCAGTCAGGCCCATCCTGGACTTGAAGATCCTCAACAAATTTGTCAGATGCAGGCGCTTTCGCATGGAAACTCTGCGCTCTGCTATCAGTTCCCTGCGTCCAGGGGACTTCATGACCTCTGTGGACATCAAGGATGCTTACCTTCATATTCCCATTTTTCCAGGTCATCAAAGATTCCTCAAGTTCGCTCTGGAGGATCAGCACTACCAATTTGTGGCATTGCCCTTCGGTCTCACTTCAGCTTCCAGAGTGTTCACCAAGGTGCTGGCAGGAGTGATGGCTCTGCTCAGGTCTCAGGGCATTCGCATTCTGCCCTATTTGGACGACATTCTCATCACTTCTCAGTCCCTCCAACAGGTAGAGCTGGATACTCAGCTAGTAGTGTCCAAACTGAAGTCATTCGGCTGGGTGATCAACCATCCCAAATCTTCCCTGTCTCCCTCCTTGGTGACGCCATTTCTGGGAATGAATCTGGATACAGTTCAGGCAAGGATCTTTCTTCCTCAGCAGAAGGTGGACAGCTAGCGCAGGTTCAGTTCCTTCTATCTTGCCCTCATCCCTCCATCAGGAAGGGAATGCAGCTGGTGGGCCTGATGGTGTCGTGCTTCGAGGCGGTTCCTTATGCCCAGTTTCACATGAGGCCTCTGCAACTCCACCTCTTGTCAGTATGGGACAAGGATCCTGCGTCCCTGGACCAGGTCCTTGTTCTGTCCCCCCTAGCCAGGCGGTCCCTCTCGTGATGGCTGGACTCCAGGAACCTGTTGGCGGGCATATCCTTTCTGGCCCCCTGCTGGGAGATGGTCACCACGGATGCCAGTCTGACAGGTTGGGGGGGGGGGGTTCTGGAAGTCCCCACAATTCCAAGGGAGGTGGGGCCCTCAGGAGGCCCACATCCCTATCAACATTCTGGAACTGGGTGTTTCACTCTCTGTGTCACCGTTGGGGTCAGCCAGATGTGGATCTGTTTGCGTCCCGTTCACAATCACAAGCTCCCAGCTTTTGTCTCTCTGTCCCAGGATCCTCTGGCCTTGACTTTGGATGCTCTAGCAATGTCATGGCAGGACTTTCAGTTCCTGTATGTCTTCCCTACAATTCCCCTGCTGGGCAGGGTTCTGCGCAAGATTGCTCTGGAAGGGGTGCCAGCAATTCTGGTGGCTCCCAGGTGGTCAAGAAGAGTGTGGTTCGCAGACGTGGTGCAGCTGGCAGTAGATCAGTACATTCTGCCCAGGGTTCCAGACCTACTCACTCAGGGACATTTACGCCATCCCAATTTACAAACGTTGGCTTTGACGGCCTGGCTGCTGAAACCTCCATCTTGATGGAAAAGGGGCTGTCTGCCTCTGTTGTTAACACCATGATTAGGGCTAGGAAGAAGTCTTCTTCTTCCATTTACTATAGGGTTTGACGTGCCTACATTGACTGGTGTGAGTCTAGGTCTCTTCCCTGTCGTGTGTTCTCTATCCCCAGGATTCTGGAGTTCCTTCAACATGGTTTGGATCTGGGGCTTCAACTCAGTACTCTGAAGGGTCATGTTTCTGCCCTGGCTGTTTTCTTCCAAAGATCTTTTGCTCAGCATTCTCTGGTCAAGACCTTTTTCTAGGGGGTTACTCATGTGCGTCCTCCACGTAAGCCTATGTTGCCTGTCTGGGACTTGAACTTGGTCCTTTCTGCCTTGCAGGGTGCTCCCTTTGAACCTGTGCAGGAGGCTGCCTTGGCCATTCTTAGTCTCAAGGTTGTCTTTTTGGTGGCTATCACTTCTGTTAGGTGTGTTTCTGAGTTGGCGGCGCTTTCCATCCAGCCCCCCTACTTTGAGAGACACCAGGACAAGGTGGTGTTTCGCTTCAAGCCAGATTTTCTGCCTAAGGTTGTGTCTGCCTTTCATCTTAATCAGGACATTGTTCTACCTTCCTTGTGCCCTGATCCTAGTAACACTAAGGAGAGGGTTTTGCATTCCTTGGATGTGGTCAGGAATCTGAAGTTCTATCTGGTGGCTACTGCACCTTTCAGGAAAACTGATGCTCTTTTTGTGGTCCCTTCTGGTCCTAGGAAGGGTTTGGCTCCTGCTAAATCTACTATCAGCAAATGGATCCATCAGGCTGTGATTAAGGCCTACACTGCTAAGGGGAAGAATCCTCCCTTCCACCTTACTGCTCATTCCACTCGTGCTATTGGTGCCTCTTGGGCTTTTCAGCACCAGGCTTCTGTTGAACAAGTTTGCAAGGCCGCTACTTGGTCTTCTGTTCATACCTTTTCCAAGTTTTACAAGGTTGATGTTCGGGCCTCAGCTGATGCTGTTTTTGGCCGCAAGGTTCTGCAGGCGGCAGTGATCTAAACTGCCCGTTGTTGCCTTTTGGGGATCCCACCCTACTTTACGGACACTGTTATTGGATGTCCTAGACGTAAAGAATCGTATATGGAGCAGGAGGTACTGTATACTAAGAATAATACAATTCTGTGATTACTCACCTGTAGAATTGATATTATGAGTATACAGTACGTCCTGCTCCACCTTGGTTTTCATTATTCTTGGATCCCCTGTATGGTGATTGTTATCATTGTTGGTTTAGTTAATGGTTGGTTATGTTATTATTCTCCCGGCTTCTTGTTAACTGCTTTTCAATACTGGGAATTTGTGGGAGGTCCCGGGAATTTGTGGGGCCGGGAGGAGCCAATTTCACTGTCTCTGCAGTCCAGCGCCATCTGGCGGAGTAATACCCAGACGTAAAGAATCTTATCTGGAGTAGGACATACTGTATACTCATAATATCAATTCTACAGTAATCACAGAATTGTATTTTTATCTACTACTGGGTCTGGCATGCTTTGTGTGATTCCAAGTCTCTTTTTTGTCGGGAATTTTCCATTCCCAGGATTCTGGAGTTTTTACAGCATGGTCTGGAGTCGGGCCTTCAACTTAGTACTCTCAAGCGACAGGTTTCGGCTCTGGCAATTTTTTTCCAAAGATCCTTTGCCAATCACAGGCTTGTTAAGACCTTCTTTCAGGGAGTTACTCATGTGCGCCCGCGTGTAAGCCTCTGCTACCGGTTTGGGACTTAAACTTGGTGTTGTCTGCTCTACAGGGTCCTCCTTTTGAGCCCTTGTGCAATGCTGCGCTGTCCATATTGAAAGTGGCCTTTCTGGTCGCTATTACTTCGGTGCGTCGAGGCTCTGAGCTGGCGGCGCTTTCCATTAAACCTCCTTTTTTTGAGAGGTGTCAGGATAAGGTGGTGTTCCATCTTAACCCGGAATTTTTGCCCTAGGTTGTATCTGCCTTTCATCTTAATGAGGACATTATTGTCTTATCTTCCTATTGTCCTGCCCCTGCTAATTCCAAGGAATGGAACCTTCATTCTCTGGATGTGGTCAGGGTGCTCAAGTTTTATTTGGTCGCCACCGAGCCTTTTAGGAAGTCTGATTTTCTTTTTGTTCTTCCTTCCGGACCTAGGAAGGGCTTGCCTCCATCCAAATCTACTATCAGCAAGTGGATTAGACAGGTGGTGGTGCGTGCTTATTCTGCCAAAGGGAAGGAACCTCCCTTCCGTGTTACTGCTCATTCTACTCGTGCTATTGGTGCCTCTTGGGCCTTTCAGCACCAGGCTTCTGTTGAACAAGTTTGTAAAGCCGCTACGTGGTCTTCTGTTCATACTTTTTCTGTTACAAGGTTGATGTTAGGGCCTCAGCTGATGCTGTTTTTGGCCGCAAGGTGCTTCAGGTGGTAGTGGTCTGAACTGTCTGCCGTTACTCATTGGGGATCCCACCCTACTTAAGGACACTGCTATTGGATGTCCCAGAAGTAATGATTAAAATGAAACAGGCCGTGCTGTACACTTAGAAACATACAATTCTGTGATTACTCACCTGTAGAATTGATTTTACTGTGTACAGCACGACCTGTTTCATCCCTCCCTTGTTATCGTTGCCCTTGGTTGCCTCTTTATGGTGATTGGTTTCAAAGTTAGCCTTTTTGAGGCTGTGTATTCTCTTATCATGGTTTATCTCCCGGCTTCTTGTATAACTGCTTTTCAACAATGGGGATCTATGGGTGATTCCTGGCTTTTTATAGGGCCGAGAGGAGCCACAAGTCTTCTGCAGTCAGCTGCGCCACCTTGTGGTGGAATACCCAGAAGTAATAATTGAAATGAAACAGGCCGTGCTGTACACAGTAAAATCAATTCTACAGGTGTGTAATCACAGAATTGTATTTTTCCCATCTCCGTGCATGATACTGAATCATTGTCAGTACTTACATTTGCTCCTGCACCCACTGAAACCTGAATTTACCTGACATAAACCCACAATGCATAGTGGTAGGGAACTTCCTTTTTGCAGGCGGTCTGCAGCTCCATAAGACACCATTTTGTTTTTAAATTGCCTACAGCAGGAGTTACAGAAAGGTAAATTAATTTTATGTGCAGCAATCTGAATTGCCCTGGGGGGTGATGCATATGGACACTGTGGGCATGTGTCGGGTGTGTTGGTCGCGTCTAAGCCCAGTTGGGTAAGAAGAAACGTCTTCACCATGTTTTGTGGGGGGACGTCTCCATCCAAATTACTGCCATCCAGACTTCCCCATTCACCAGAGAATGTGTCTGCGCTGAGGTCGGTCTGCGACCAGCTGTTGCAGACAGGAGTGATGGTCCACTTCTGTCTGCATTTACGAGTTCAGCATTTACGCCAACCTTTTCGTGATTCTCAAGAAGGGCAGTCCAGGACGCCCCACCCTAGACCTTAAACATCGCAAGCGATGCGGACGACAAGGTTCAAGATGGAGTTGCTTGGTGTGTCGGAGGTTCATTGGGGGGACTACTACTTCTACTAGCTACTCTGATTCTCCTCAGGAATATTTCTTTGGACATTGTGGGCCTATATCATTTGGTATGACTTGCTTGAGCCTTCCCCTGCAACACTTTTGATTTTCAAGCATCTTGGATATTCTGCAAAAGGGCCTTGAGGATGGATTACAATGAGCATCCTTAAAGCTGAACTCCAGTTAAAACACAACCTGGGGGCATTTTAATATACCCCAAGGCCATGTACCATTTTACAAAAAAAAGTTTCAGATGTTCTGCAGACGCTGCCGCTATAGGGGCCCATTCTGTGGAATTATATTTCTATGAGGCAGGCACCTCGGCTTTTCAGCCATAATCTCGTCTCGCAAGATTTCTGGTGGTTTCCGAGTCTGAGGCAGGTGCCGGCCTCACCTCTCCTCCGCTCCGTCAGTGTGGGCAGACTTTATATTTTATTTTTACATCTTTTTAACTGTCCTGCGCTGCTCCTCTGTTTCCCGGTCCACTGGGGGTTATAGTCTGTTGCTGGTGGCAGCGGGAAAGCCGGGAGTGGCCGGCCAGTGCAGTGCCAGCTGCGTCCTTCGATTGACGAAACATGACCAATGACGGCTTCCATCCGGAAGGGCCTCCAGGGTGACGCTCTGGCCTGGACAGACACACAGAAAGAAGGCTACTGCGCATGCCTGACTGGTGCTCTCAGGCGCAGCATTGTCTGGAAGAAATGAAAGATGACGGCAAGTAGGACAGCATGAAAGTGGGACCCGAATGCCGGCAGGAGGGTGAAGGAAATCTTATGAAGTGTGCAGGTACATTCATTTTTTTAATAGGGGCTCTGGGCTTGTTTTGCCAGTAGGGAAAAAGCTCTACCCCGTTTGACTGTAGTTCCGCTTTGAGAAGCAAAGTGTCAGCTTTAACCATTTTCTTTCAACACCTGTGGTGGAAAAAGGTTCACAAGGTGTTTCTGCACCTTCAAGAGGATTTTATGCTGAAGGTGGTTTCGGCCTTTCACCTGAATGAGGACATTGTTCTGCCTTCCTATTGTCCGAAGCCAAGTCATTAGAGGGATAATGGTTAAAACTCTGAAAATAAATTTTAGATTACAATCACAATTCCACATCATGGTCGTACAAAAAAGTAGGACGCCACTCTTTAGTAAACACTCACCTAACATTCCTGTTCTAGTCTGGGTTTGATTAGGAAGGACTCCAGCACTGCTGCAAAGCAATTTTATTTTTTATTTATTTTTTTAGCAGGAATTGGGGCCTAACCCCTGTGACTTATATTTCTGTTTTACGAAAGGCTTACTCATCATGCATGATATGGACTCAGCGAGGCCGATATTATTGGGCAAAGCTGCATGTGATGGTGGACATGTAAGGGCCCTGGCTGGTAAGTGGTGGATGGAGGCCTGTTTATTTTTGGGTTGCAGAAGTTGGGGGATTGGGGGGAAGACCCAGTGAACCTAGGTGTCGGTTGCGGCATCGCAAATTTTCCAGCCCTAGAGGCTGGAATTTTCTATCCTGTTTGGAGAACCTGAAGGGGTCCATCATGGAAATGGCCCCTCAGGCCCCTGCTCTGCCAGACAGGAAAACCTTTTCTAAGAGCAAGTTCAAAATGGAAAGATGTGGACCTTGTTCGTTAGAGTTAGAGATGTATTCTCCACTTCATAGGTTTGGACACAGGGATATGCCAACTTTGGTTTGCCATGGTTTCCCAGCACAACTTTTTTGTTCCCCCAGGTGTGAAGACCTGGGCCCACGCCAATGTATAGTATACTATAAATACTGCAAACGACATCATTCTGACCGTTTCTGCTGGCAGAAGAGGATCCACTGTGGGACCCCAGAGTCACCGGAACATCGCCCGACTCTGGATGAAGATGGCGGAGGTACTGTAGGTATAGTGTTAAATTAGAATAATAAAATGCTTTTGTGTCATTTGTTACTTTTTACTTTCACTACCTTGAACTAATATACTAGTTCAAAGGGTAGGGGGGCGGCAAATTACCTACCATCATGGCAGCGGGTGACTTTGTTACCCCCACGTCAATATTTACTCATACCCCCAGAGGGTTATGGATTAGCCTGGTGCCTATGGACGGGGGCTTGGTGTTCACCCCGCAATGAAGGGCATGGGGCTGGTGTTTTGGCCATGGGGAACCCAGCTTGTATGCTTGGTCTGGTGGCTGGTAGCATCAAAAGGGGGGCACATGTAAATTTTTTTTTGTAAGCTGTAATGACTGGGACACTGCAAAAGCCCTACTTGATTAACGTGCTGAAGGGCACGAATAATGCTGATTCTAAAGACAAAACGTGACTGCATCACAGATCCAAGCTATGCCAACATGCTTGAGCAAAACATGATTTATCAGCTAAAACTGCAAACCTCAATATCGTGGCCATTTCTTTGTCAATTTAAAAATGGAAAACAGTCTAGGACATTACCAAGAGTAGCGTTATACAATGGGCTAACACTTGCCGTTGCCTGGGCAATGACTTCAAGTTTATTTGGATGTTGTGGTCAATTCCCATGCTGAAGGGACATCGGATGAGCATTCAGGCTCCTAGAATAGATATTTGTTTACTGACTGCCCACAGAAGAAATGTAATCGGTTCATGGCTAAGACGTTTAGTGGCATTTTACTTTTTTATCAATTCCGTCTGTGATTTAAAAAAAAATATCTTACTAGCATGTACTCCTGGTGGGGAGTGAATGCTAGAGGAACCTTCGTCACAGCTTTTTACATGAAATGTGGGACATTTAGGTTTAAGTAAGGTCTATTTTACATGAGCATGCTATAGATATGAAACTATTACAGACGTTCCTGACAGACAGCAATGGACATGTGGCATTCAGTCTCTCCACATAAGCCAGGCTGTCAGTGTGGAGGCTGCAGCAAAGTTTGGATTTTGCCTACATACAGCCCAGACCAAACTGTGAAATATAAGTCCCAGAAACATACAGCGTGGCTGCAGCCATGAAGAGGTCACCAAGGTCTTTTGTTCCATGTCTTACTTCACCGATATGCCTTCATCCCAGTTGGGATTATGGTTTGTCCATTGCTGTGAGGCCTTTTATCCTGGTGGGATGAGGTCACGCACTGGCATCTCCTGTTGTAGCTGTTGGCAGGAGACCCTTGTCAGAGGAGAGCTGGATCCACCTTACATTGGGAGACGTCTGCTTGATTGAGTAAGGGAAAGGGTTAATGCAGGCAGCCTGCGCGGTGGTTGCACTGATGCGATAGCGGCTATACAGCTCCATTTAATCACATTGGTTTGGCATGAAATTTCCTCTCTAATAAAAAGCCATTAAGAAAACACAGAAGGATTAATTTGCGCTCATTACAGCAGGCCCCATCCTCGGTGCTCTAGTTAAAGGTTGACATGTTAAAATGCTAATAATTAAACTGTTACCAGTGACTAATGAAGTCTGCCATCCCTAAATGATGAGCCTGCTTGAATCACTGAGCTGTGCACATTTCAAAGCCTTAACCCTTGTCCAGTCCGCGCCCCAATGCTTTGTTCTTTCCTCTGGCATGGGAAGGGTGTAGGATTGCAGCAGCTAATCACTGTGTGGCAGCTTCCCGGCTCTGTCCGAGCACAGCAGGGGGGTCAGTGCTCCTTTATTTTTAGGAACTCCTTTCACTTGCTGCAGAGTGAAATCTCTTGATAGGGTTATCTCTGGGGTTTCTCTGCAGGCTATTCTGACGGCTGGAGGGATTTTTGCACAGGTCCACAAAAGCGATTGAGCTTTATTTATTCTGCAAAACACTGACATTACTACGACTCCTGTTATTACCCAATGCCTCATTTTCTCGCAGCGCAAAGCTGCATGGCTGCATGTGAAATGAGGCCTCACACTGAGGTCATTAGTAGTCCGTGCGCCTTTATTGTGAGCAGCCGTTATTGACATGGAAATGCGGACAACAAGGCCCTTAATCTTTCATCGGCTAAACACACAAGCCCTCCTCATTGGCCTAATAAATGCAATGTGTTGTAGCCGACCTCTAATGAATTTCCCTTGGAGGCTGCAGTTAGCAGTGCACCGTGGCCTCGGCGCGCATATACATTACACGGCGTACTTCAAAGTGGCTTCCCTAAACTGAGGGCCCAGTAATTGCCCCATTTGTTTTCTTTGAATACATGATAATGAATTGTTACGTTTTTCTGTTTATTCAATTATGTATCATGCGAGGGGGATTTAATGGCTTCCCCCTCATGTGTTTCTCATAATATTCTCCCTGATGGACGCGATTGTCTGCGGGGTTACTGCCCCCGAGTTTACTCTGTCTCAGGCCGCAAAACAAATGACTTTCGAGTGATTCCTATGTGGAATGTAAGCGAAAACATCTTACCGCCAGACTCGCTGAGGATCACACCGTTCCTCCTGAATCAGCACCTTACCAACATCCAGACATACTAGTGGTCAGAGCCGTGCTATGCTTTCTAACAATCTGGACCACTCCAGACTCGCTAATAATTGGGATCCCTCTTTGTTTATCAACACTCACAATCACTCCAGAGTTGCCATTAATTGAAACCATACAAGACTTTCCAACACTCAGAACCACTCCAGACTTACCAACATTTGGAACTGCTCCGTGTAATAATAGTGCTTTTCTGAGTGTTCCATTGAGTTGCATTTTCATTAAACTGAATACGTTGAAGAGCAAGTTGGTCAGAAAAGTGAGCTTACCACAACTGGCTGCACTAACAAGTCTCTGGTTTGAGTAAGCCTTATTAGAGGCATGGAACTTCAATGTCCCATCATCCTCCTCTAATACCAAATGCACAGAGGCAACATGAATCATAGCTCATTTCCATAAATTGATTTGCGATAGTAAAATCACTAAATCAGCTACAATCATATGAGAATGGATCCCTGGAAATGACCGGTGCAGTAGAATGGTAAACAAAGATTAGTTCGTTGGCCATTTCAGATCATTTTGGCTGATGACATCGATTGATTCTCATTCATCGCTTGACTGATGACATGTGGAAACAGAAATTTCTAGAAGGAAAGATGATTACTGAAGCTCGTATATGTCCTGGGGTGCATAATTTCCTGTCACAAGCGCTTACAAGTTAGATATTCCCAGTGCTGGTAGAGTACTGGGCCCTCTCCTTGTCTTTCTTATGTCCTGTGTCACCCTGTGACCCCAGGCTGTTCTTCACTTGCAGAACGTGATTACGCCGGCCCAGATGTTGCTGGTGAGCAGAGATATTACATATGAAAGCCACAGGTCTTGCTAATAGCTGAGGAAGCCGGTGAGCGTTTGATCTGTCATGCAGCCTGTGCCAGGCAAAGCTTTATAAATCAGCCGCGTCTTTGGATGACCACAGCAAAGAAAAGGTTAATGGCTCCCGCTATCAGCCGATTAGCCTCTGCTACAAGGCTCCAATGAATTGCACTACAAAGTGGGTCATTTATTAAACTCCAAAGTGGCAATCTGAGCCATTCACATCCAGAGTATCCTATTGAAGTCATTGGGAAGAGCGCCAGGTGCACCTCAACGCGGCACAACGGCGCCCCCATTTGGATCTCATAAAGAAAGTTATCTGTCCTGCCATGATGGTCAGATTAGAGGTCATGCTATATGTTGTGGGGTGTAGATATGGTAGGTGGTTTTGGAGTCACCCACTGGCTGTGGGATGAAGTGGATTAAAGCCATAAACGGAACGCAGCCCCTGTTTTACATCACCCCAACTCTTCTGTTTGAGAAACAGGGACCCTTGGTTACGATGCATTGTAACCGGGTCTGCCTGCCACCCTCACGATAAGGAGGAAGCCCATGGAGGGGCAAACTATCTGCGCTAATTAGCACCATAAGTGTCAGTTTTCCTAACTCTATTGCATTGCTCTCCCCTCACGTTGCTCGTCCCTCACATAGATCTTCCTTCACACTGGCCGCCCCTTGTATGCCCTTTGCATTTTTCACCATTTTCGTTGCTCACCCCTTGCAATGCCCTCACATCTTTGCCCCTTGCATTGCTCACACCTGCTAAAGCATCTCAGCTACAGTATTTGGAAGCACATTTGCTTTTTATTTCAGATGATGGAGGGGGATGTTCAGCAAAGAGTTTTTCTATCCTCTTAATCACTGATACCCCACCCCCTCCCCCACAAGCTCAAAACCAGTTTCATGTGTGAGGGTTGCTGGCTGATCCCACCATTCCGCTTGTAGATTTATGGTCAAAGAAAAAAAGAAACGACCGTTGTTTCTGGGGGGGGAGCACAGTGGTGAGGGCTCCTACTTTACTGAACTGATCCCCTTTCCAGCCATAACATACATTTTGCCTATGTGGAGTGTGCCCACTGATTGTTAAGCGCGAATGCAAATGAGAACGTAAGCAAAACCAAAACATGAACTCAAAGTAGGGGTAAAAAAACAGATCTTATCTGATCTCCCAGCATCCCTCCCGTTGTAGGGACAGGCTTAGGTGTCCGTATGCTCTGCAGCATCAATACCTCACTTGTCAGGGTCAGGTAGGGCTTAGCACGGCGGTTTCTTTCTAGTGCAGCCAATACATTTCTTCTATTGGGCCCTCAAAGCTCTGAATGGTCAGTGGCCCCATAAAGCTGGCTTAGTCCCAGTCCTGCCAGCAGGTGAAAGAGTTAAGCTTATTAGCTGCCTTGCCTTTTCCTACCTGAGCCGCTCTGTCCATGGATGATTCACTTGCCTGGCTGGAGACTCCATAGTGACTACCTCTGCTTTTCTAAGTATACAGCACGTCCTGTTCCAGCAGATATTCCTTACACTTGGGATATACATCCAGCAGATGGCGCTGACTCCAGAGACAGAAAAGTGGCTCCTCCCGGCCCCATATACACCAGGGACCTCCCACAAAATCCCCAGTTCTTCTCTGCAGTCCTGGCTGCAATGACTAGAAGATGGCTCTCTCTACTCGTAGTTGAGCGGGGCTATTAGCCTGCGGCCCTGTAGGACTATTCCCACCCGTTTCCTTTTACTGCCTCCCAGCTCAGGCTGCACTGGTTCGGGTGAAGATAGGCAGCACCGCTGTCAGGTGCTAAGGAGCACTGCTCCAACCGCAGTCCCCCCACCAAAGGGTAGGCGGTATAGGCCCATGGTGAGCCTTATGGGATGCCCCTCCCGCACTTTATGCCCCTCGCCCCCTGTCCCCGCATTTGGCTCCCTTTATTCTGGCCCTCGCTTCCCCTTCGCTCTCCCTTGTAGTTCGGGGGGGGGGGGGGTGCATGTCTTTACTATGGCTTGTCATGCCTTTGCCTGTGTTGGGACCGTGCTCTGTCCGGTCTGTGCCTCTGCTATAATGGCTGTTGCTATTAAAAGCCTGCTCAGGGGTCTCTTAGATGGGCCCCCTGATGATGCTGGTAGTGAAGAGTATAGAGCTCTTCTGCGTTGTGAGGAATTTGTTCCATATGTTCTCTCTGCCCTGGATGATATCATTAGAATGTGTGGCAGGGCTTCTGCCTTGTTGGTGGCTATACGCCGATCAGTCTGGCTGCGCCAGTGGGCAGCTGCCAATGCTGCTAAGAAGGCTCTCACTGGTTTTCCCTTCAAGGGGCTGTGCCTCTTTGGGGAACGTTTGGACTTGTTTGCTAAAGGTGGCAAGTCACCTCAGCGTAGAAAGCAGGCCCGGCCCTTTCGGTGTTCAGGTGCCTTTTCTCCTTCTTTCAGGGGCTCCAGAATTGGATGGGGAGCTTCCTTTGCTGGAGCCTGTGGAGACTTTTGGGGCAGGGGCAGAGGACGTGGCCGCCCTGGCCCCACCTGGGGTTCCAAGACTAAGTCCTCCCCCAAGCCCCCTCAGGCATGAAGGGGCGCCCTCACCCATCCGGGTGGGGGGACGGCTTCGGCTCTTGTCTCACGTCTGGAGGCGTCATGTCTCAGACCAGTGGATTCGGGAGGTAGTATCCTCCGGTTACAAGATAGAGTTTGCAGCCTGGCCGCCCCCAAGATTCATCAAATCTCGGTTAGCTCAAACCCCCTTGTTAGCTCAGGGTCTCTCCCTGGCTGTCCAAGGCCTTCTAGACCTAGGTGTCATCTGCCGGGTGCCCTTGAAGGAAAGGGGCAAAGGCTATTATTCCAATCTTTTTATTGTGCCCAAAAAGGATGGGTCCATCAGACCTATCCTGGATTTAAAGCTTCTCAACAAGTTTGTCAGATTCAGACACTTTCGTATGGAGACTCTGCTCTCAGCTGTGACTTTCCTACGCCCAGGGCACTTCATGACCTCTGTAGACATCAAGGATGCTTACCTTCACGTACCTATCTTTCCAGGTCATCAGAGATTCCTCAGGTTCGCTCTGGAGGATCAGCACTACCAATTTGTGGCCTTGCCCTTCGGCCTCACTTCGGCCCCCAGGGTATTCACCAAGGTGCTGGCAGGAGTGATGGCCCTGCTGAGATCTCAGGGCATTCGCATTCTTCCCTACCTGGACGACATGCTTATCGCTTCTCAGTCCTTCCATCAGGCAGTGCTGGACACTCCGAAGGTGGTGTGCACACTGGAATCATTCGGCTGGGTGATCAATCACCCCAAATCTTCCCTGTCTCCTTCCATCGTGAAGTCTTTTCTGGGCATGATTCTGGATTCAGCTCAGGTCAAGATCTTTCTTCCTCAGCAGAAGGTGGAGGGCCTTCAGGAAAAAGCTCAGCTCCTGCTGTCTTGTTCTCATCCATCCATCAGGCAGGGAATGCAGCTGGTGGGCCTGATGGTGTCCTGCTTCGAGGTGGTGCCATATGCTCAGTTCCACATGAGGCCTCTTCAGCTTCACCTCTTGTCAGCATGGGATCGGGACCCTGTATCACTGGATCAGGTGTTTGTCTTGTCCCCTCAGGTCAAGCAGTCTCTAGAGTGGTGGCTGGACTCAAGGAACCCGCTGGGGGGCAGGTCCTTTCTGGCCCCCTGCTGTCACCACGGATGCCAGTCTGACAGGTTGGGGGGGATTCTGGAAGTCCCTGAAATTCCAGGGTCAGTGGGGCCCTCAGGAGGCCCATGCCGCTATCAACATTCTGGAACCGCCGTCGGACAACCAGACGGCGGTTGCCTACATCAATCATGGGGGGGGGACCCGGAGCAAGAGGGCCCTCAAGGAAGTGTCCCTGATACTGTCCTGAGCGGAGGAGAATGTTCCCTGCATCTCAGCTGTGTACATCCCGGGGGTGGAGAATCTGGAGGCAGACTCCCTCAGCAGGGGGACCTCTCGTCTGGGAGAATGGTCCCTCAGCAGCAGGGTGTTTCGCTCCCTGTGCCACCGCTGGGGTCAGCCAGATCTGTTTGCATCCCGTCACAATCACAAGCTTCCAGTCTTTGTCTCTCTTTCCCAGGATCCTCTGGCCTTGGCCACGGATGCCCTGGCAATGTCTTGGACAAGGTTCCAGCTCCTGTATGTGTTTCCCCCGTTTCCACTGCTGGGAAGGGTGCTGCGCAAGATAGTTCAAGAAGGGGTGCCAACCATCCTGGTGGCCCCCTGTTGGCCAAGAAGAGTGTGGTTCGCAGACATCGTGCAGTTGGCAGTAGATCAGTACGCCCTGCCACAGGTTCCAGATCTGCTCACTCAGGGACACCTACGCCACCCCAATTTACAAACGCTGGCTTTGACGGCCTGGCTGTTGAAACCTCCATCTTGATGGAAAAAGGGCTGCCTGCCTCGGTGGTGAATACCATGATCAGGGCTAGGAAGAGGTCCTCTTCTTCAATCTATTACAGGGTTTGGCGTACTTACATTGACTGGTGCGAGTCCCACTCGCTTCCCATCGTGTGTTTTCTATTCCTAGGATTCTGGAGTTTCTCCAACATGGTTTGGATATGGGTCTTCAGCTCAGTACTCTGAAAGGCCATGTGTCTGCTTTGGCTATTTTTTTCCAAAGATCCTTTGCTTAGCATCCCCTGGTCAAGACCTTTTTCCAGGGAGTTGCTCACGTGCGTCCCCCACGTAAGCCTATGTTGCCTGGGACTTGAACTTCATCTTATCTGCCCTGCAGGGGTCTCCCTTTGAGTCCTTGCAAGGGGCTCCTTTTTCCATTCTCACGCTTAAGGTGGTCTTTTTGGTGGCTATCACTTCTGTTAGGCATGTTTCTGAGTTGGCGGCGCTTTCCATCAAGCCTCCTTATTTTGAGAGACACCAGGACAAGGTGGTGTTTCGTTTTAAGACAGATTTTCTGCTCAAGGTTGTTTCTGCCTTTCATCTCAATCAGGACATTGTTTTGCCTTCTCTGTATCCTAATCCCAGTAACCCTAAGGAAAGGGTTTTGCATTCTTTGGACGTAGTCAGAACTCTGAAGTTCTATTTGGTGGCTACTGAATCCTTCAGGAAGACTGATGCTCTTTTTGTGCTTACGTCTGGACCTAAGAAAGGTCTGGCTCCAGCTAAGTCCACTATCAGCAAGTGGATACTTCAGGCTGTGATTCAGGCCTGCTCTGCTAAGGCAAAGGAGCCTCCCTTCCGCCTTACTGCTCATTCTACTCGTGCTATTGTTGTCTCTTGGGCTTTTCAGCACCAAGCTTCTGTTGAACAAGTTTTCAAGGCTGCTACTTGGTCTTCTGTTCATACTTTTTCAAAGTTTTACAAGGTTGATGTTAGGGCCTCAGCTGATGCTGCTTTTGGCCGCAAGGTTCTGCATGCGGCAGTGGTTTAAACTGTCAGCTGTTACTTTTGGGGATCCCACCCTACCTTACGGACACTGCTATTGGATGTCCCAAGTGTAAGGAATATCTTCTGGAACAGGACGTGCTGTATACTTAGAATAATACAATTCTGTGATTGCTCACCTGTAGAATTGGTATTATATGTATACAGCACGTCCTGTTCCACCCCACCCTTGTTATCATTATCTTTAGTTATCTCTTTACGGTGATTGTTCTTATGTTCAAATTTTCATATAATGGTTATAGTTCTCCCGGTCTCTTGCTAACTGCTTTTCAATACTGGGGATTTTGTGGGAGGTCCCTGGTGTATATGGGGCCGGGAGGAGCCACCTTTCTGTCTCTGCAGCCAGCGCCATCTGCTTGATGTATATCCCAAGTGTAAGGAATATCTTCTGGAACAGGACGTGCTGTATACATATAATACCAATTCTACAGGTGAGCAATCACAGAATTTTATTTTTTGACCCGCTGGCAGGAGGATCTGCAACTATCAGCTTAGTTTCTAGACCTGCTCGTATTCTGTGTTTGAGCATTGGCAGGTTGCTGAAGGACCTCCATGTTTACTGTCCTCCTGTTTGTCCCTGTATGGTTGCTGGTCTCCTTGTCCTCAGAGTCTGAAAGATGAGCCACATGCTGTCGTCTAAAGAGGATTTCCCTCTAGGGTATCCCAATGAATCCCCTTAAAAGCTCCACTTCAAATGTTCCTCTTTAATAACCACATGATGTGTTACTACTTCCCAATGGCTGTTGGATTGGGGGTGATGGGCCGAAGATTAATCCCCAAACGAGCACAGCAAAACGAGCAACTCCCTGCAAAACCGTGAACTAAATTGGACCCCCGATGCAATATTTTGGGGTATACCATGAATGCATAAAATATGTTTGATAAATAATTGAACCAGTTTAGGAGCAGATGGAAGCTTTGGCCAAGGGACAAAATGCACCATTTTACTAAAACTGTATACTATGACACAAATGACCATGTTACCTTGTGACTTCAGTAAATTTACAATGAAATCCATTGAAATATGGGCCCATGGCTCACTAGGAACCTCCAAAGGAACAAGTAACCCAGCAAGGGGTTTATGGGTTCCCTTGTTCTGTACACACATTGAACATTCCATATTTTTGGGGGCCCGTGATAATGTCAGGTTCACCAGTTAGCAGGTCCAGGTTAGTCAATAACATCCAATCTCCTGCAAGTGGGTGAGCGTAACTGGGGTTCAAGGCAGGCCGGAGGTCAAAACCGAGGCGAGCTGGCAGGGTCAAGGATTCCAAGGTCAGCAACGGGGGTTATAGAGGAGGCGAAGTCAAGGTTAATCTGGGTCAAACACAGGAAGCAAGAGATCTCAGAGCACTTCACAAACCCAAAGCGTTAGCTATCACGAATACTCTTCACAGGAAGTGTGCAGGGATTTGCTGGGACAGGGGCAGCCATTTGGCCCACAATATTTCAAGGGCTGATAGCCCAGTACTGATTGAGGGCTAGGTAGACTTGGAAGTTATCCTAGGGGTCATTGGCCCATTTAACCCTTTCAGTGCCAAGCACGTAGATTCTACATGCTCGCTTCTACTCCACTTAAGTGCCAAGCACGTAGAATCTACGTGCCTGAATTTCCCCACTGCTAGTTAAAAAAATAAAAATAAAAAATACTCACCTGACCCCTCGTTGGATCCGGCCTGGTCTCCTCTTTAATTTGGTGCCATCCGATCCCCCGTGGGGGCTCGGATGGCTCCAGCAGAGCCCCCGGAATATCGCCCCTCCCGCTTCGGCAGCAGCAGCTGCTAACTGTAAAAAAAAAATTAAAAATGACATTTACTTACCTGTTGTCGCGCTGCCTCCCGACGGGTCTCCTCTTCACTGGGGGGGCCTCCGATCCCCCCCAGGCTCTTCCGTGGCGAGCACAGGGCAGAAATCGCCCTCCTCCCCTCTTCCTGGATCGCGTCTGCTAGCCCTGCCCCCTGGGGGTGGGGCCAGGTGACATCATTGTGTCACCAGCAGCCGGCCTCTTAATACCGGCACCCGAGACTCTGAATCACTCTGCTCGGGTGCTTGGAGCAGAGAGGTGGGGAGGGGGAGAGGGCTGTGATTGCCCCCCCTCCCCAGGCTCTCTCCTCCAAACACCCGAGCAGACTGTCAGCTGTCATCGGAGATCGCCGGGGGACAGCGGATAGGAGGTGAGTAAAGTAAAAAAAAAAAAAAAAAATTTCCTTTTTTCCTCTTTGTGTCTGTGTCTTTTTTTTTTTACATTTAACTCCTTGTGAACTGGTAAGGGGTCCATGTGACGCCTATACCAGTTCACAAGGCTGGGGGATGGCAAGTCACCTGCGGCTAGCGGGTGACTTGCCATTAACCCCCAGCACCCCCAATACCTGCCTCCCCAAAGCCCAGGGGGGGGGGTAGAAGAGCCCGTGGCCACGGGCTATGCGGGCTTGGCCCCTGCACCCTGTTTCTACAAGCCCTGCATAGCAGGTCCCGGGCTGGTTACTTTGGGTAAGGGGAACCCCATTTTTTTTTGGATTTTTAAGGGTTTTTGTCATTTTTTTTTTAATTTGCCCCTTATGTTCTGTCACCCAGCAGCTATAAAAGGCTTCCAGCAGGTGAGCAGAAGCGAGTGATTGAAAAGGGACACAGTGCAAGATGGATGGGAGGTAAGTACTAAAAAAAAAAAAACTATAAAATATTTTTTTTCTCTGTGTGTGTGGTGTGTTATTCCAAGTATGTCACACACCCCGCCTCCATAATCATGACATGTGGGTTATGGCCAGTAGAAGGCAAACTTTGCAGAGATGACAGGAAAAAAAGGAGCCCCTCCCAGTCCATAAATACCTGGGACCTCCCACACATTCCCCAGTAATCGTCTCTGCAGACGGCGAGCAAGTCAGAAGATGGCTGTCTCCTCCTTGCAGGTAAGCCGGGTTTACACCTGGCCATTTTATTTCCCAATTCTGCCCGGACCTTGTTTTTTATTAAGCCCCTATGCCTCCCAGCCCTGGATGTTGGTCCGGGTGAAGGTAGGATACACCTGATGTGATAACTTGGAGCCATGCTCCTTCATGATACCCCTTCCAAGGGGTAGGCGGATACCAGGTTCGGGATCCTGGTTTGGGATGCCCTGCCCGTCATTTTCCCTGCGCTGCATTAGGTGGCTTGGGACTTCCCCCACCCGTTGCTCCCTGTCCCTGGATCATGGGGGGGGGGGGGAGGGGGGGCATGTCCCTCCAATTTTTTACCTCAGACTTTGCCTGGCCAATTAGCTGTCAGTGTGGTATGAGTGTATGTGTGTGTGGTGTGTGTGGCTGTTTGCTTCACTTGTTGCTGGGCCGCGTATGTTAGACGGCAGCCCGGATCACGGGCCGGCTCCACAACCTTGTGGGAGCGCGGCCATGTTTTTTGCTTCTCATGTTAGTGAGGAGAGGAGGTGGGGGCTAATGCGGCCCGCCCCCCTCTCTTTTGGCGCCCACGGAGGTTCCCAGCAATGGCTGGGAACCGCGGTTACTCTTCCCGGCAGGAGGGGGCGGGGCCACGCGCGGCGCGCGATCCGCGCTGGCCCGCCCTCCTTCTCTTCCCCTGGCCTGGCTGATGCTGCTGCTGCTGGGTGTCCGGTCGCCATCTTGCATCCTAACTGTGAGTGCCCTGCGGGGCTCGTTCTATTATATGCATAATCGTATTTCTATTGTGGTGCCTTGTATGCTGCGTTATCCTTGACATGTACTTTAAGGTTATACAGATATATTGTATGACTGTGAATATATCTGGATGTATGATTGCTGTAATGACTTCCTGCTTATGGTACCCTTTTATATTATGTCTTCCAGGGGGATTACCTTCCTTGATAGTTAAAAGGGGGTTCTCCCGGTCCTTAGGTCCCTCACTCAAATAGGGGATTTACAAATCCTCCCACTAACGGACGTTAAGGGGCATCCCGGGTAGCTTACTGGGGTAATTCCCACTGGTCATTGCGACTTCCATAAAAAATCACCATATGGAGGCTTCCCAGGATACTGGGCTCGGGCTCCCTTCGGGGCAACCCCGGCAGTGTGTGGTTTGTGGGGCATCCCTTGTGGGGGATAATGTGTTTATTTGTATTCCATGTGCACAGCAGGCCATTACGCGGCAGTCGGGGTCCCATGCGTCTGGGTCCGTGCCGCCGGCCTCATCACCTACCCCACCCCGCCTTATCCGTACCCCAAGTGACACTGTCATTAGCGGGGAGTCGCAAGCTGATGTTTGTGCTAGGCTGGCCAACTTTGAAAAGTTGATATTCTAAGTGTGCCATACACTCCACTTCGGTCTTCATGACATCTGGGTAATCTCCAGTAGAGGGCGAACTTCTGCAGAGATGAATATGCAAAAAAAGAAAGCCCCTCCCGGTCCATATATACCTGGGACTTCCCACCAATTCCCCAGTTCCTTCTCTGCAGGGAAGGAGACAAGACAGAAGATGAAGACTTCTTTACTTACAGGTAAGCCGGGCTTGCGCCCGGCCGTCTTTTGTCCCTATTACTGCCAGGACCCTTCTAAATTGCCCCTATATTGAGCCTCCCAGCTTAGGCTGCGGGTCTTGGCGAAGGTAGGAGCACCCTACGGGTGCAGTAGGAGCACTGCTCCACTGTGAGACCTCACTATGGGGTAGGTGGTTATCCAGGTTTCTTGGTGATCCTGGTGTGGGATGCCCCGTCCCTCTAGGCTTATGGTCAGCTTCTGGCAGGGTTCCCCCCCTTCCGGGTCCCTTATTCCCCTCGGGGGGGGGGGGGGGTTGCCTGGCCTGGCCGTTATTTCGTTTTCCCAGCTTATGTCCCTATGTGTGTTGGTGTGTTTTACTGTGTGTGTGTGAGTGACATACAGGGAGTGCCTTTACTGGCATAACAGGGCTAGTGGCAGCCTGGGGGAGCTTCTCCCCCTTGCCTGGCCTGGCCGTTATTTCGTTTTCCCAGCTTATGTCCCTGTGTGTGTTGGTGTGTTTTACTGTGTGTGTGTGAGTGACATACAGGGAGTGCCTTTACTGGCATAACAGGGCTAGTGGCAGCCTGGGGGAGCTTCTTCTTGCGTTCGGGAAGGGGGCGGGGCCAGGCTCTCGGTGCGGCCACGGTAGCCCCGCCCCCTTCTTTGGCGCGATTGCTGTGCTCGTTTCTAGGGGTCCGCGTTGCTGGGAGGGGGGCGTGGCCTCGTTCTGCGCTGGCCCGCCCTCCCCCTGCTCTCCCTTCCTGCATGAGGCTTTGTGGGGGCCATCTTCTATAAGCAGGCCGCATAGCAGATCGGTGTGGTAAGGGCCCGATGGCCACTTCCTTAGCTTGTGTGTGGGGGCTCCTCTCTAGCGGGGGCCCCCACTGGTCGCGAGCGTGTGTGTGTGTGTGTGTGTGTGTGTGTGTGTGTGTGTGTGTTTTTCACAATGTCTGGCTGGGATATAGTTAACATATATATATGTATATATATAGTGTGGCTGCAAGATCAAATGCTGTGGTCTTTTATACTGTAAGGTTATTGCCATTTTTACTCAGCACTGCACTTATGTTGCCTGTTTTGTGTGTTACAGATTGCCCTGTATATGTGCATATTAAGGGGTCCCTCCTGGTCCTGGGGTCCCTAGTGTAAAATTGTCCACCTAAAATCCTCCCACCGGGACTTTTAAGGGGCATCCCGGCTTGCTTATGCGTAATTTCCCTGCGGTCTTGCGACTGACCACAAAAATTCACCATTTGGAGGCTCCGCAGGATACTCGGCTCGGGATCCCTCTGGGACAATCCGGGCCGCGTGTGGGGTGTGGGGTATCCCTTACGGGGGAGAATGTGCTGTTCTGTATACCATGCGCACAATAGGCCATAACGCGGCAGTCTTCTGGGTCGGCTCCTCCCGCTTCATCGCCTTCCCCTCCCCACCTTATCCGTACCCCAAGTGACATTGGTACCAGTGGGGAGTCGCTTTCTGATGTTTGGGCTAGGTTGGCCAGCATCGAGAAATTTATTGCTAGCACTGTGGGCAAGAAGGCCCAGGCTAAAAAGAGACATTTGTCGTCGGCCCAGCCCGTGTGGGATGTTGATGACGATTCCACTGATTTGTCAGATTATTCCCCGTTAGAGGAGGGGGAACTGAATCAGGAAACAGAGGCTGACTATGTTCAGCCTGGAAAGGCCAATGTCGAGCAGGGCTGGGGAATGCCGTAGATACGGCCACTGTTGTCTCACATTTATTGGAGGTGTTGGATATTGAACCGCCTGAGGCGCCCCCTCTCAGGAAGGGGGAATTTTTGGGGGCCTGCAAGCCCCGTCTGGAATTCCCTACTCAGGGTCATTTTGATGCGCTGATCCTTAGAGAATGGGAGAGGCCCAGTCAGCTTCCTGGTGTGCCTCAGGGATGGGATAAGAAGTATACTTTTATGGTGGAGGCGGTTAAGCGCTGGTCTTCTCCCCCCGAGGTTGACGCACCAGTTTTAGGCTTGACCAACTCTTCTGTGCTGTACACCCCTGACGCCACTTCCATTAAGGATGGCGAGGATAAGCGCCTTGATCAGATGGTGTGCCACGCATTTGCCAACGTGGGCTCGGCCCTGCAGCCTGTTAGTGCATCTGCCCTGGTGTCGCTTGCTACTAGGTCTCTTATCAGGGACTGGCTGAATAACACCCAGTTTGATCCAGCTGGTGCTGAGTTCGCTATCCTTAAAAAATGCGAATTGTTCATGGATTTTGTCATGGCTGCGATAGAAGATTCTATTGTCATGTGCAGTAGGACTTCAGCCTTACTGGTGGCTATGCGCAGATTGGTCTGGCTCCGCCAGTGGACAGCGGACGTTGGGGCCAAGAAGTCGCTCACAGCTCTTCCCTTCTTGGGTTCGCGGCTGTTTGGAGATAAATTGGGTGCTGTTGCTAAAGGAGGTAAGTTGCCTCAGCGGAGGAAACAGCGCCGCCCCTTTCGGGGGGCAGGCTCGCTCACTCCTTCCTTTCGAGGGGCCAGAGCGGTTAGGGGTTTGGCCTTCTCGGGTGTCAGGGGCTCGTCCTGGAACAGAGGCAGAGGTCGGGCTCGTACTGCGCCTGCCTGGGGTTCCAAGTCCAAGCTGGCCGTTAAACCGGCTCAGCAATGAAGGGGCGCCCTCACCCGCAAGGGTGGGGGGACGGCTGCGGCTCTTCTTCCGGGTCTGGGCCCGGGAGGTCACAGACAATTGGATCTTGGAAGTGGTCTCCTCCGGGTACAAACTGGAGTTCGAGTACTGGCCGCCCCCAAGATTCTTAAGGTCTCGGGGGTGCCCTCGGGCCCTCATGCTGCACAGGGGCTCCTGTTAGCAGTAAGAAACCTTCTGGATATGGGGATTATATGTCCGGTGCCTCTGTCGGAGAGAGGCAGGGGTTACTACTCCAACCTTTTCACGGTTCCCAAAAAGGAGGGTTTGGTGAGACCCATTCTAGATCTCAAGGTTCTCAACAGGTTTATCAGAGCCAAAAAGTTCCGCATGGAGACTCTGCACTCGGCTATCAATTCCCTTAGCCAAGGGGATTTTATGACATCCATAGACATCAAGGATGCGTATCTGCATGTTCCGATTTTTCAGGCACATCAGAGATTCCTCCGGTTTGCGGTGGAGGATCAACATTATCAGTTTGTAGCTCTTCCCTACGGTCTGACCTCGCACCGAGGGTCTTCACCAAGGTCTTGGCGGGCATAATGGCTCTGCTCAGATCTCAGGGCATTCGCATTGTGCCTTATCTGGACGATCTGTTCCTTCCATCAGGTGGAGCTGGCCACCAGGTGGTGTCGACCCTGGAAAGGTTCGGGTGGGTGATCAACCGCACCAAGTCTTCTCTCTCCCCGTCTCGTGTGATTTCATTTCTGGGCATGAATCTGGATACCATTCGGGCCAGAGTGTTTCTGCCCCAGACCAAGGTGCAGGGGATTCAGGGCCTGATCCGCCTTCTTCTGGCCAGTCCTTGTCCGACAGGGGATGAAACTGGTGGGTTTGATGGTATCCTCCTTCGAGGCGGTGCCGTTTGCACAGTTTCACATGAGATCTCTTCAACTTCACCTATTGATGTATTGGGACAGGTGCCCACAGTCATTGGATCAACCTTTCAGGATGTCTCCCAGGGTTCGGCAGTCCTTTCGGTGGTGGCTGGACTCGAGCAATCTGGTGAAGGGCAGATCCTTTCTGGTCCCTTGTTGGGAGACGGTTACCACGGATGCCAGCCTGTCGGGCTGGGGAGGTTATTGGAAGAGTCATCAGTTCAGCGGGGTGCGGGGTCCCCAGGAGGCTCACACCCCCATCAATGTCTTGGAGCTCAGGGGTTCTGGCTTGGCTGACCCCACATTTACGGGGTCTTCCGGTTCAGGCTCGTTCGGACAACCAAACGGCAGTAGCTTATATAAATCACCATGGAGGGACTCACAGCAGGAGTGCCCTCAGGGAAGTCTCTCTAATCCTGCACTGGGCGGAGAGCAATGTTCCTTGCCTTTCGGCAGTCTACATTCCGGAGTGGAAAACACGGAGGTGGATTCCCTGAGCAGGGGATCTTCTCGCCACGGAGAGTGGTCTCTCAATCCAGAGGTTTTTCTGGATCTTTACCGCAAGTGGGGGACTCCGGAAGTGGATATCTTTGCCTCGAGGCACAATCACAAACTTCCGGCCTTTGTGTCTCTTTCTCAAGATCCTCTGTCTCTGACAGTGGATGCCTTGTCACTGGCTTGGAAGGAGTTGGGGTTTCTGTACCTGTTTCCACCCGTCTCCATGCTGGGCAAGGTAGTTCGCAAACTGGTTCTAGAAGGGGCACCAGCGATTCTGGTGGCTCCAAGGTGGCCAAGAAGGGTTTGGTACGCAGACGTTGTAAGGATGGCCGTAGACCAGTACCGGCTTCCCTTGTTGCCGGACCTGCTATCTCAGGGTCCTCTACTTTACCCCAATTTACAAACGCTGGCTTTGACGGCTTGGCTGCTGAAACCTTCATCTTGAAAGAGGAAGGTTTGTCTGAGGCTGTTGTTCAGACCCTGATTAGGGCTAGGAAGCGGTCCTTTTCTGGTATTTACTATAGGACTTGGAGGTCCTATATTGATTGGTGTGAGGCTAGGGCCTTGCCTTGCAGGGTTTTTTCTATTCCCAGGATTCTGGAGTTTCTTCAGCATAATCTGAATCTTGGGTTCCAGCTTAGTACTTTGAAAGGACAGGTTTCTGCTCTGTCGGTTTTCTTCCAGAGGTCTTTTGCTTTACACCCGCTGGTTAAGACCTTTTTCCAAGGGGTGGCGCATGTGCGGCCCCCTCGGAAGGCTGTAGTTCCTGTTTGGGATTTGAATCTGGTTCTTTCGGCTCTGCAAGGTCCTCCTTTTGAGCCGTTACAGGATATTGCTTTTTCGGTTCTTACTCAGAAGGTTGCTTTCTTGGTGGCTATTACTTCGCTTCGGAGGGTCTCTGAGTTGGCGGCCCTGTCGATTCAGGCCCCTTACTTTGAGAGACACCAGGATAAGGTGGTTTTTCATTTTAAGCCGGATTTCCTTCCTAAGGTGGTGTCTGCTTTCCACCTCAATCAGGATATTGTTCTCCCTTCCTTGTGTCCTAAGCCTAACAATGACAAGGAGAGGGTTCTGCACAATTTGGATGTTGTTCGCTGTGTGAAGTACTATTTGGTGACTACTTCTTCCTTCCGCAGGACGGACACTTTTCTCGTGGTGCCCTGCGGGCCCAGGAAAGGGTTGGCGCCTGCTAAGTCTACAATTAGCAAATGGATTCGTCAGGCCATCATTGGGGCCTATTCTGCTAAGGGGAGGTCTCCCCCTTTTAGGGTCACTGCGCACTCTACTCGTGCTGTTGGTGCATCCTGGGCTTTTCAGCAACAGGCTTCTGTTGAACAAGTTTGTAAGGCTGCTACTTGGTCTTCCGTTCATACCTTTTCCAAGTTTTACAAGGTTGATATGCGGGCTTCAGTGGATGCTGTTTTTGGCCGCAAGGTTCTGCAAGCTGCAGTGGTTTGAGTTGGTACATTCTTTACAGTTTCTGGTTCCCACCCATGACGGACACAGCTATTGGATGTCCCAGATGTCATGAAGACCGAAGTGGAGTGTATGGCACACTTAGAATAATACCGTTTTGTGAGTACTCACCTTTAAAACGGGTATTATGAGTGTGCCATACACTCCACTTCGCCCCACCCCGTTTTTCAGGTATTCTGGGGCTTTTATATGGTGAACCATTGGTTTTGATTGTTAAGGTTATATTTGGTTCTTCCTGGTCCCTTTACTGCTTTTATACACTGGGGAATTGGTGGGAGATCCCAGGTATATATGGACTGGGAGGGGCTTTCTTTTTTTGCATATTCATCTCTGCAGAAGTTCGCCCTCTACTGGAGATTACCCAGATGTCATGAAGACTGAAGTGGGGTGTATGGCACACTCATAATACCCGTTTTAAAGGTGAGTACTCACAAAACGGTATTTTCTAGCTCTGCAGCCAGAAAGGCCCCAGCTAAGAGAAGGCATCTGTCGCCGGCCGCGCCGGTACTGGATTTTGATGACTATGATTCCCTTGACTGGTCTGATTATTCCCCACTCGAGGAGGGGGAATTGTTTGAGGAATCTTATGCTGAGGATCAGCAGTTTTTTGGATACTGATACTGGGCAGGCGCTGGGTGATGCCGTGGATACCCCCAAGATCCTGGCCCATCTATTTGAGGTACTGGATATTTCTCCGCCAGCGGAGACCCCCCCCCCCCCGCAGAAGGGGGAATTTTTTGGGACTTCTAAGCCCCGCTTGGAGTTCCCAAATTAGAATCATTTTGATTGCATGATTCTTTAGGAATGGGAGAGGCCTAGCCGGCTCCCCGGTGTTCCTCAGGGATGGGATAGGAAGTATCCCTTCCCGGTGGACATGGTGAAGCGCTGGTCGTCCCCTCCCAAGGTCGATGCACCCATTCTGGGATTGTCCAACACCTTCGTTGTACATTCTCCAGATGCCGCCACTCTTAAAGATGGTGAGGACAAACGCTTTGATCAGATGGCATGCCATGCCTTTGCCAGTGTGGGTTCAGCCTTGCGGCCTGTTTGTGCCTCGGCGCTCGTGACTGTGGCTACCAGGTCTGTGGTTAGGGGCCTGTTGAGTGGTTCACAGCTTAACACGGCCAGTGATGATTTCACAGCCCTTAAGCGGTGTAAGTTATTTGTGACCTTTGTTTTATCTGCCAAGGATGACGCGATTATTATGTGTAGTAGAACCTCGGCATTGCTGGTGGCTATTCGCCGATAGGTCTGGCTACTCCAGTGGGCGGCTGACAGTGTGGCTAAGAAATCACTCGCAGCGCTACCCTTCCTGGGTATGAGGCTGTTCGGAGATAAATTGGATTCAGTGGCGAAAGGTGGAAAGTTACCTCAGCGTAGGTAGCAGCGTCGCCCCTTTCGGGGGGCAGGCTCCTTCGATCCTTCCTTTCGCGGTGCCAGAGCAGGCAGAGGCTTTGCCTACTCTAATTTCAGAGGTGATTCCTGGAACAGAGGCAGAGGACGCGCTCGTCCAGGCCTTAACTGGGGTTCCAAGCCCAAGCCTGCTGCCAAGGCAGCTCAGCAATGAGGGGACGCCCTCACCCTTGCGGGTGGGGGGACGGCTGCGGCACTTCTTCCTGGTCTGGGCCCAGGAGGTCACAGGCAAATGAATCTTGGGTCTCTTCCGGGTACAAACTGGAGGTCGAGTATCGGCCTCCTCCCAGATTCCTGAGGTCTCGGGTCCCCTCGGATCCCCGGGCTGCGCAGGGGCTCCTGTTGCCTGTAAAGAATCTTCTGGTCATGGATGTCATATGCCCGGTGCCTTTCTCAGAGAGAGGCCCGGGCTATTATTCCAACCTCTTCACGGTTCCCAAAAAGGATGGGTCCATAAGACCCATTCTGGATTGAAGCTTCTCAACAGGTTCATCAGAACCAAGAAGTTCCGCATGGAGACTCTGCGCTCAGTCATCAATTCCCTTCGTCAGGGGGATTTCATGACATCCATAGACATCAAGGATGCTTACCTTCATGTACCAATCTGCTCAGCACACCAGAGGTTTCTCAGGTTTGTGGTGGGAGATCAGCATTTTCAGTTTGTGGTCCTCCCTTTCGGGTTGACTTCGGCACCAAGGGTGTTCACCAAGGTGCTGGCGGGCATAATGGCCCTTCTCAGAGCCCAGGGCATTCACATTGTTCCGTATTTGGATGACCTCCTCATTACAGCATCCTCTCTCAGTCAGGCGGAGCTGGACACCAGGTATGGTGGTGGCGACGCTGGAGAGGTTCGGCTGGGTGATCAACCATCCCAAGTCTTCTCTCTCCACCTCAAGGGAGATCTCGTTTCTGGGCATGAATCTGGATACCATTCGAACCAGGGTTTTCCTTCCTCAGTCCAAGGTGCAGATGGTTCAGGATCTGATACGTCTTCTCCTGTACAATCCTCGTCCTTCTATCCGGCTAGGGATGAGACTGGTGGGATTGATGGTGGCTTCCTTCGAGGCAGTTCCCTTTGCTCAGTTCCACATGAGGTCGCTCCAGCTCCATCTATTGTTGGCCTGGGACAGATGTCTGCAGTCATTGGATCAGTCATTCATGATGTCTCCCCGGGTTCGGCAGTTCCTTCAGTGGTGGCTGGAACCAAGCAATCTGATGAGGGGCAGATCCTTTCTGACCCCTTGTTGGGAGACGGTTACCACGGATGCCAGCCTGCCGGGCTGGGGAGGTTTTTGGAAGACGCATCAGTTCAAGGGGCTGTGGGGTCCTCTGGAGGCTCACACTCCCATCAATGTATTGGAGCTGAGAGCTATTCGGTTGGTTCTGTCATGCTTGACGCATCACATACGCGGCTTACCGGTTCAGGTTCAATCAGACAACCGAACTGCGGTAGCTTACATCAATCACCAAGGAGGGACTCGCAGCAGGAGTGCCCTCAGGGAAGTTTCTCTGACTCTTGTATGGGCGGAGAGCAATGTTCCATGCATCTCAGCAGTGTACATTCCGGGAGTGGAAAACACGGAGGCGGACTCCCTGAGCAGGGGATCCTCTCGCCGAGGGGAATGGTCTCTCATCCACATGGTATTCCTCTGTCACACATGGGGGTTTCCGGAGGTGGATCTCTGCCTCACGTCACAATCGCAAGCTCCCAATGTTTGTGTCTCTGTCTCAGGATCCTCTGGCCCTGGCAGCGCACGCCATGTCCCTTGCCTGGAGGGATCTGAGGTTCCTGTACCTGTTTCCCCCCTTCTCCATGGTGGGCAAGCTGGCTCAAGAGGGTGCGCCAGCAATTCTGGTGGCCACCAAGGTGGCCAAGACAGGTTTGGTTCGCGGACGTCGTACGGCTGGCAGTATATCAGTACAGGTTGCCCCTGTTTCCGGATCTGATCACTCAAGATCAACTTTGTTACCCCAATTTACAAACGCTGGCTTTGACGGCGTGGCTGCCGAAACCTCCATCTTAAAAGAAGAAGGTTTGTCTGATGCTGTGATTCAGACACTTGTTAGGGCTAGGAAGTGATCTTACTCTAACATCTACTACAGGACCTGGAGGTCCTATATTGATTAGTGTGAGGCTAGGGCCTTGCCTTGCAGGGTGTTTTCGATCCCTAGGATTTTGGATTTTCTTCAACACGGTCTGGACCTGGGGCTCCAGCTTAGTACCTTGAAAGGGCAGGTCTCTGCCCTGGCGGTCTTCTTTCAAAGGTCTTTTGCTCTTCATCCTTTGGTTAAAACTTTTTTCCAGGGGGTCACTCATGTGCGGCCCCCTTGAAAGCCTTTGTTGCCTGTTTGGGATTTGAATTTGGTTCTGTCGGCCCTCCAGGGGCCTCCTTTTGAGCCGGTGCAGGATGTTGCACTTTCTATGCTTACACAAAAGATTGCCTTTTTGGTGGCTATTACCTCTGTTTGACGTGTCTCTGAGTTGGTGGCTCTTTCCATTCAAGCCCCCTACTTTGGGAGACACCAGGACAAGGTGTTTTTTCATTTTAAGCCAGATTTCCTTCCTAAGGTGGTTTCTGCTTTCCATCTCAATCAGGATGTGGTTCTCCCTTCCTTGTGTCCTAAGCCTAGCAATGACAAGGAGAGGGTCCTGCACTCTTTGGATGTGGTTCGTTGTGTGAAGTACTATTTGGTTGCTACTTCTTTTCGTAAGACGGATGGCTTATTTGTGGTGCCCTCCGTGCCCCGGAAAGGTTTGGCGCCTGCCAAGTCTACCATTAGTAAATGGATACGTCAGGCCATTGTTGGGGCCTATTCTGCCAAGGGGAGGACTCCCCCTTTTAAGTTCACTGCGCATTCTACTCGTGCTGTTGGTGCGTCCTGGGCTTTTCAGCACCAGGCTTCAGTTGAACAAGTTTGTAAGGCTGCTACTTGGTCTTCCGTTCATTCTTTTTCCAAGTTTTACAAGGTTGATGTGTGGGCTTCAGCGGATGCTGTTTTTGGCCGCGAGGATTTGCAAACTGCAGTGGTTTAAGTTGGTACATTCTTTTACTGTTTTCAGTTCCCACCCATGACGGACACTGCTATTGGATGTCCCACATGTCATGATTATGGAAGCGGGGTGTGTGACATACTTGGAATAATACCATTTTGTGATTACTCACCTGTAAAATGGGTATTATAAATATGTCACACATTCCGCTTCATCCCTCCCTTATTGGTATTTTGGATCTTTTATATGGTGAGCCTTTTAGTGTTATGATTGTTTATATTTGGCTCTTCCTGGTCCCCTTACTGCTGTCCTATACTGGGGAATGTGTGGGAGGTCCCAGGTATTTATGGACTGGGAGGGGCTCCTTTTTTTCCTGTCATCTCTGCAAAGTTCGCCCTCTACTGGCCATAATCCACATGTCATGATTATGGAAGCGGGGTGTGTGACATACTTATAATACCCATTTTACAGGTGAGTAATCACAAAATGGTAATTTTTTTACACTTAACCCCTTGTGAACTGGTAAGGGGTCCATGAGATCCCTATACCAGCTCACAAGGCTGGCCGGTGACTTACCATTAACCCCCGGCACCCCATTACCTGCCTCCCCAAAGCCTGGGGGGGGGGGACAGAAGAGCCCGTGGCCATAGGCTATGTGGGCTTGTAGCCTGCAGGGCCAGGGGCCACAAAAGCTGGCCTCTGTGCCCTGTTCCTATAAGCCCTGCATAGCTGGTCCCGGCTGGTTACTTCGGGAAAGGGGGCCCCCATGTCATTTTTTGGGGGATTTTTAGGGGTTTTTAACCCTTAAAAATCCCCCCCAAAAATGGACCCCCCCCCCCCCCAGAGGGTCATTTTCTTCTCGATTTAACCCTTTGTAGTGTGGATGGTAGTTGTATTTTATTTGTAAATGTTATAAAGTACTTGTTTTAGTTTGGGGGGTCTCCTGGGCAGGAACGGGGGGCTACCAATAAATATGTGGTATCGTTCTAATCGGTAGAAATGTGGCTTTCAGATGCAATATGGTTTTCTTTAATAAAATACATTTATTATTTAAAATAAAAGGAGACAATTTTCTAAAAAAATTAGTATTTATTTATTTTTTTTTACTTAATAATAATATTGTAAAAAACAGAATAAAATTTACAAACAAGACATTTCATGTTAAACTCTAAACTCTGCTGCAAAAAAATATATATACATATTTTTCCTGAAAAGTGGCGCAAAAATGGCGCAAAATGGGGAAAAATGACTTGTCAACAGAGGGTGACAAAATCTCAAGTAGGCAGGCAATTAAAAGGGTTAAAAGTAGCTATGCATGTTGGGTATTGTTCTGTTCGGTTGACCTTGCGCTTTCAGACTTAGCTTGTTTTTTCTTGTTTGCATATTTATATTTTAGGAAAAGGTTTTTTATTCAGCTTTTTTATAAATTTTTTAGGGAAACCCTGCGCAACCAAAGAATTCTTTGAGAGATTAATTCCAGAAAGATGAGCCCACTGCAACAAGCTGGGTACGCTTAGAAAGCTTAACATGTGTACTTTCAGGGAATATATGGTTTATGGGGGATATTCCAAATGTAAAGGGTTGTTTTGGTTGAAAAATCGCAAGGTGCGCACTTTGTCTGCAGAGCTGAAATTTTCAAGTAAAATTGCCGTTACGCACATGCTTTACTTTGGGGTGTTTGGCAACTCTTCCCTTGACAGTAGCTATGCATGTTGGGTATCGTTCTGTTTGGGGGACCTTGCTTTTTCAGATTAAACTTGTTTTTTCTTGTTTGTATATAGTTTTTTTAAGAAAATGTGGCTCTGATTCTGCTTTTTTATCCTTTTTTTAGGGAAACTCTTTGCAACCAAAGATTACATTGAGGGATTACTTCCAGAAAACTGTGGCCACATCAACAAGCCTGGTACACCTAGAAAGCTGGTGTGTACTTCCAGAGAATATATAGTTTGTTGGGGGTATTTCAAATGTAAAGGGTTGTTTTTCTGGAAAAACTGCAAGGTGAGCATATCGCAGTTGTATTTTATCTGAAAATCCCCTAAAGCGCTGTTTCAGTTTGGGGGAGTCTCCTGGGCAGGAAAGGGTGTCTACCTAAACATATATGGTACCGCTGTAACCGGGAGAAATTGGGATTTCACACGCAATAAGTTTGTTTGACAAACTTACATATTTTTACTACAAAAAAAACTACAAATTGTAAAAAAGTATTATTACCGTATTTGCCGGCGTATAAGACGACTTTCTGCCCCTGAAAAACATGCTTCCAAGTGGGGGGGTCGTCTTATACGCCGGGTGCACGGGTGACCAGGGCCGTATTTGCCGCAATTTGGGACTCCTCCACCAGCAGCGCCGCTCACCCCCCCAATAATCTATAATTATGTTACTGGCACACGTGCGCGCCCAGGGTCTCCATGCTGATCTCGGAAGCCGCCCGCCCTTACCACCTCCCCTCCAATCAGCTGCTTTGGTGCCCGCCCCCTCCAGGAAGCAATGCCAGCGCGGGACTAGAGAGAGGCAATTAGGCTCCGCCCACCTGCTGATTCAGACTTGTGACTGCAGCAGAGACCTGAGGACCACAGAGGAAAAGGTAAGGAGAGAATATAAATATATTTTGTTATATATTTTAAAAAAATGCATAATAGATGATGATTTTGTGTGTGTTCATAAACCATGAAAACATTTTTTTTCCAGTTTGGCCGTGGGGCTCCAGCGCGCATGCCCGCATGGCCAGCTGGCGTCCTTCCCCAGGGGCATCCCGCATGGGCGCCGATCAAACTCCTCAGTGCCACCCCCCCATCATCTGTGATTTGGTCGCAGGCACTGAGCGTGCACCGTTCATGACTGCAGAAACCAGGGGTGGTGTTTCTGGTGGAGGAGTTTGATCGGTGCCCGTGCAGGATGCCCCTGGGGAAGGATGCCAGCTGGCCAGATTTACTTGTTGGTCGCGGGGCATGCGCGCGGTAACCCCATGGCCAGCCTGGGGAGGCGGCCGTCCATGACTACAGAAACCAAGAAAACATTTTTTGTCCAGTTCGGCCATAGGGCTCCCGCGCGCATGCCTGTGTGGGCGCACTTGCCCCACGACCAACAAGTAAATCTGGCCGGCTTACCCAGGGGCATCCCGATTTGGAATGTCCGGGGGGGAAGATCAGAGGCCACCCCCACAGTACCCAAAGACACTCACCTCTTTCAGGTCCAATGGTGCATGCGCAGGCTCTGGTCCAATGAGAGCGACCACTGTCCCTGTGTAATTGGGCAGGTGGCTCTCATTAGAACTAATGGGGATCCCAGCCTGTTGAATTACGCAGTGACGGTGAGCGGCTTTCATTGGGCCAGAGCCCGCGCATGCACCATTGAAGCCAGGTAAGGTAAGTGTTTACTGGACATTCTGGGGGGGTTATACACAGCGGGGTATCCTGAACTGGGATGCCCCGCTGTGTAAACCCCCCTCCCAGAAGCCCCATTAAAAATGTAAACTAAAGCAAATCTGATGTTCTTTCACGTTTTATTTGGTGTGTGGAAGGTGTGCGGAAGAGGGAGTAGTCTTATACGGCGAGTATATAACAAACTCTATATTTTGAGTGGAAATGTTGGGGGGTCGTCTTATACGCCGGCAAATACGGTATTTTTATATTATTATTTGTTTTCACATATTTCCCCCCAAAATATTGAGAATACACCTATAAAATGACAAACAAGACATTTCATGTTAAAGCCCAGACTATGCTGAAAAAAACAATATATCATTTTCCTGGGAAATCCCTTCAAATATCACATTTGAACATGGGGAGCGCAAAATAGTGCAAAATGGCCTGGCAACAAAGGGTGACAAAAACTCCAGGTAGGCTGGCACTTAAAGGGTTAAATCAGCCTCCGGCTGCTGCGCAGCCTGGAACGCTGCCAAAGGGCAAGTATGTCCCGTGTACCTGTGCAGGAGTTTCGGGGATGCGGGAGGAGGAGAGGCGTGGCGCTGGAGCCGATGCTGCCGGAGCAGGCGCCTGGGACTGACATGCTGGCCAGGCAAGGGTCAGCTCGGCGCGCAGCCCCAGGACACCGCTGGAGCGAGGAGCAGGTGAGTGGCTTATCATGATATGCAGTGTTCCAAGGCAGGAGCACATACAGAGCTCCTATGGATGAGCAAGGCTCTCCTGTTCTCTCACATGGTTGCTCAATTACCTGAGCAGATTCCCCTTCCTGATGTGCTGTATGAGGTTTACATGGCCTGGACCATATTGACGGTCTTGTTAATGGTGATTTGGGGGGTGTTATCTGCAAAGTGGGCAGCAGGTCTGATCAGTGAGCCACTTAGATCTAATAATGGATCCCTTTTTTTCATTTGTGGAAACCTTAAGGTTGGTCCTCTTCTTAAGGGGTAACAGCCTGGTTCAGTTATTTCCAGCAGGCTTAAATTTTTTCCCTCACTAAAGATACTCAAAATATAAATGTTTCCATTCTGTTGATTGGTAATTTCTGCTGGATTATCTGCTTACCCAATGCCCCAGCTGCCTCCCTCATAAGGTGCAGCGTGGCTACTTCATAAGCACCTCTCTATGCGGGCTGGAGACGTCTCCCGGGCCGGCGTTCATCAGACATGGCGAGCTGTCAGCCCCGTCAGGCACAATGTATTTAATAAAAAGCTATCAAGCCTTGTAAAAATGCCTGCATGTAAGTGCCACATTCAATAATGGCCGCCTGTGTGACCATCCCCAGCTAGTCATAACCAATGACATCAGCTGCTGGTGATTGGGCAGACCTGGCGGGTGTGAGGGACATCTCGACAGCTTTACAGCCACTGGGGATCACACTTATTAAACTCGGCCAGCTTTCTCCAGAAAGCGCCCTTTTTACTTTTAATAATGGCAGAGGCAATGCTCGGGGACCAGTCACCGCTGCTCGGGCCTAACCAGGGGGCTGTCACAGCCGTCAGGCCAAGTGCATGCAGAATAAAGTCCTTATTATGGGCAAACAGGACCTCTTCTTGCAGAGTACTAAAAAGGGGGGTATTTAGAAACTCTGCCACTCGTCTGTGGAGCTTGCACTCACCGTTACTCACATTGTGGTCCTTCTCACTGTGAGTGATATATAGGTGGCTTAGTTCTGTCCCTCATTACAAGGCAGCATCGTAGTAAGATCTGCCCACTAGGAAACCTGAAAGACACAACTTTTGTTGTCAGCATGACACCATGCACCTACTATTAGGTGATCTAGACTCATAATGTTGGATTCATGGCCATTCGAGATTGCCATCTCAATTTTCCCCTCTCTTCTGACTCAGCAGCCATTTTTTGGGTGCAAAAAATTATTTTGCGAGAATTTTGGTTTGGTCAAAGATTTCACATGTAAATTCTCACAAAAGTGTAAACTCATATGATTCAGGAAATGTTTTAAACATTTAAGAGAGATCAGGTTTTTGTGTGTTATTTTCAACCTGCTCAAAGCTTGCGACTTTGGACAGGAGAGAATTGACTTTACTTACTGACATGTTTTTTCCATTTTTTTCATGAAAATGACAGACAGGATTGTCTTTTTTAGTTCTCCCCGTGAGAGAACTAATCTGGGCACCAGGCAAAGTCCTAAGGCCCCTATGCAGGTATGTGTTAGGTACTCCCCTGGAAGAACCCCTGGCCCATACCAATGGCCACTAGGCTCTTTTGTACCCCTCGTTTTTTCAAATGGGAATGTGTCATGGGCTCCCCTAGACCTCTTACCAGTTGACCCAAATTAGTAAAATAGTAGTAGTAAATGTCACTACTAACTGGTCCTTGTCTTCTTTCTTCTGCCCTCTTCTGGGCTACGTCTTCATCTGGGCCGGCGGAGTGTTTAGTGTCCCATGCCAAGTCTCCCAACCATCTTCAGAACAATTTGAGGCCCTTCTGTTGTCTTGTCCGTCCATCGTCAAAATATGCCCGGCCCCCATCTGTAAAACTGTAAGGCACAAATCCATCCTCCTTCTATGCCAGCCGCCAGCCAGGGAGGGAAGCTTTTATATCTCAGAGGAGGAGCATCTGATGATTCACCCCCCATGTGACTTCATACTTTCCTGAGGAAACCCCCTCCAACCGCCTCCCCTCCTGTGTCATGTAAGTCACAAACTATGACTACTACCGGCTGGAAAATGAGATAGAAGTGGGGGACTGTGTCCCCACCACATGCCAGTGAAGCGTCTATTAGATGCAGTGCTGGACATAGGAGAGAAAAAGTTCATTAGGAATAATAAAAATGTGGCCTTCACCTTCTAAAGCGCACCCCAGTGAACCAAGCACAGGGGCTGGTAAGCCCCAGGCTCTTGGGCTGAATTGAGCCAGTCCTAGTTTTTAGTTTAATCTGTGTGGTACACAGTACAGCAAACCATCCATTTTACAAACCAACATTACAACAGCTTACATAGTGCCATAACAGTACCCCGATATCCGTTGTCCCGCCCTACAAACATTAGGGGCGCCAAGCCGGCGGAATCCCACCGCCATGTCATAAGGAACCAAAGCGTCTCCGGTCCAACCCCAAGGCCACCCAGGCACGACCGGTTCAAGCCGAGCGCCCCAAGGATCAGACCGGAGACCCCCGCAGCCACGCTACATCTGCTGATAACAAGCCGAACCCAACGGAGCCTGGCACACCGACCCCGCACCCCGCCAACCAGCCAGGGGGGACACAGTCCTAGTTTTTATCAGCCTTAAGTCCTACATCAGAGGTCCATTGCTCATGGACCAAGTGTCACGATCTCCTCACCTGGCCTACGTTCCCCCGCCGACTCCGGTCCTTGTCTGTTGCAGCCGGCGGCGGGCCGGCATCGCTCCTGCCCGCCCGCCGCTCGGCTGTCACGAGCAGCCGCTCGGGCGGCTTCCGGCCCAGCTGCGTCGGGAGCGGTCGCGCTGCTCTCTGTGCGGCGCGCTCCCGGCGCGTGTCCCCGTACGTGCGCGCGCCTGTCAGTTTCTTATGCCCTCCGCCGGCGCTGCGCACAGCGCGCCCGCCGGAGGTAATTAGTATTGGGCCAATGAGCCCTTGTTCTTAGTGAGCATGTGCCCTAATGTCTCTCCGCCTCCCCTGTTCAAACGGGGCAATCAGCCCAGAGTTCCCCAGTTGCACCTATCAGTACACTCCCCCCTCAGCCAATCCAGTCAGTTCCCATCCTATATAGGTTTACACCCTGCAGTTAGTCATTGCCCGTTATAGCGTGCTACTGGGTGCGATTCTGATAGCTTAATTCCTTGTGATTTCTGCCGTGTTTTTGACCATCCCTGATTGCCGCCTGGACCGACCTTGCTTGCCCTTCGACCACGATTCTGCCTGCTCCTCTGTACCGCGAACTTCTGACCTCCCGTTGTGACCCTTGGCTTGCCCTGACTACTCTTCCGTCTAACCCTTCTGTACCGTGCCTCCTCGGATTGACCACCCGTGTATGACCCCTGTCCGTTTATTGCTACTCAGTCTAGTCCCTGGATTCATCTGCCTTCCCCTGCATAAGTCAGCATCCTTTGTGCTAACAAGACCTGGGGGCAACCGTGTCCGGTGAGGCGTGTCTAGCGTCCCGGCAAACGGGGGCTTACTATAGGCGAAGAAAGCAGCGGAGATTGGGGGTTGCTGATTTATTGGAAGGTGGGTGTCTCCGGGACCTGACATTATAACGGCCCTTTAAGAAAAATACCTTCTAGATGGAAGAACTGATACAACAGGTTCAAGCTATGGCCACTGCCATCAACCAGCTGGCTCAACGAGTGGCCACTCAAGAGAGTCGTCAGATGCCTGCGCCAGTGGATCCTAGTCCTGCCATCGAGCCCAAGATTCCTCTCCCGGAAAAATTTTTGGGGGATCGGGCGAAGTTTTCTAACTTCAAGAACTCTTGTGAGCTCTACTTCCGCCTTCGACCCCACGCGTCTGGATCAGAAGCGCAACGTGTAGGCCTGGTTATTTCACTTCTCCAGGGCGACCCACAGACCTGGGCGTTTGGTTTAGCTCCGACTGATGAAGCCTTGCAGTCGGTCTCCTCATTTTTCTCGGCCATGGAACTCCTGTATGCTGGCCCAGATCGGGCTGCGACAGCGGATTCTAAATTACGGAACCTGAGACAGGCCAAACGTTCTGCTGAGGAATACAGCGCAGAATTTCGGCGATGGGCTATAGATTCTAAGTGGAATGATCCAGCTTTATGTAGCCAATTTAGGACTCTCTGAAAACATCAAGGACACCTTGGTGAATTATCCTTTGCCTAAAAGCCTGGACGAATACATGCAGCTGGCTATCAGGGTGGATCGACGTCTCCGAGAGAGACGCCAGGAAAGAGGCAAGGACCAACCTTGGGGATCCTCACGTCAAGAGCCAAGCTTTAAGGGGGCAGCCGTTTCCTCTCCTTCCCTATCGCCTGAAGAACCGATGCAGCTTGGAGTTACCCATCTCTCTCAGGCGGAGAAGGTTCGGCGCAGATCCCAAGGCCTCTGCCTCTATTGTGGTAATCCGGGTCATTTTGCCAAAACCTGCCCAAACAAGGCTCCGGTGGCGGGAAACTTCAACGCCTAGATCCTGCTGAGGGACGTCTTCTAGGCGGTCAGGTATCGTTCCCTCCTGATAATCGTGTACTCCTACCCGTTACACTCTCTTGGGGTCCTTCCCGGACTATTGCCTCCGCCTTCATTGATAGTGGAGCGGCTGGCAATTTCCTGGATAGATCCCTAGCCATCACTCTTGGGATTCCGTTTATTCCGTTAGAAAATCCCCTTCGGGTCCTGGCGGTCAATAACAAGCCCATTGAGGGGGGGTTGGTCTCCTACAAGACTCCTTGGGTAAATTTAGTCGTAGGATCTGCCCACTCGGAAGAAATAGAGTTTCTGGTTATTGAAAGTCCCGTATCCCCTATTGTATTGGGATTTCCCTGGTTAAAGGTCCATAACCCAGTGATAGATTGGAGGTCTGGGGATCTGGTGAAATGGAGTCCTTCATGTCAAAGTCATTGTTTCTCCATATCTCTTAGATCCACACCCATCGTCCTTGATGGTTTACCTCCCGTCTACACAGATTGGGCAGACGTATTTTCGGAGAAATCCGCTGACATTCTTCCACCCCATAGGGCCTACGACTGTCCTATTGAGTTACTCCCAGGTACTATGCCCCCTAGAGGGAAACTATATAATCTCACTAGATCTGAAGAACAGGCTATGAAAGATTATATTACTGAGAACCTCCAGAAGGGTTTTATCCGTCCTTCCACCTCTCCTGCCGGTGCCGGGTTCTTTTTCGTCGAGAAGAAGGACGGCGGCTTACGCCCCTGCATAGACTATCGAGGGTTAAATAAGGTTACTGTAAAGAATAGGTATCCCCTACCATTAATCAATGACCTTTTTAATCAGGTCTCTGGGGCTCAGGTCTTCTCCAAGTTAGACCTTCGAGGGGCATATAACCTTATTCGCATACGGCAGGGGGATGAATGGAAAACTGCCTTCAATGTAAAGGATGGGCATTATGAATATTTAGTGATGCCATTCGGGTTATGTAATGCTCCTGCAGTGTTTCAAGATTTTGTCAATGACGTATTTCGTGATTTTCTGGGTCAGTTTCTCGTGGTCTATTTGGATGACATACTGATTTTTTCCCGCTCCCTGGTGGAGCACCGTCAACATGTCAAAGCGGTATTGCAGAGATTGCGGGAAAATCGTCTGTATGCTAAAATCTCCAAATGTGTTTTTGAAGTGTCTGAAATTCCGTTCCTAGGATTCATAATCTCCAAGCGGGGGTTGGTGATGGATCCCTCCAAGGTCTCTGCTATTATGGAGTGGGAACAACCTAGAACCCTAAAGGCGCTTCAGAGATTTTTAGGATTTGCGAATTTTTACAGACAATTTATAAAGGGTTTCTCGTCCATAGTAAGTCCTTTAACAGATCTCACTCGTAAGGGCGCTTTTGTTGAGGAGTGGCCTCCCTCAGCAAAAAACGCCTTTCAACTGTTAAAAGAGACTTTCATCTCCGCTCCCATTTTGATACATCCTGATACCCGGCTTCCATTTCTATTGGAAGTTGACGCCTCGGAACTGGGAGTAGGAGCTGTTCTTTCTCAGTATGCGGGCAGTCCTGAGAAACTACATCCTTGTGCTTTCTTCTCTCGTAAATTTTCACCCGCTGAACGCAATTACGATGTTGGGAATAGGGAACTATTGGGTATTAAACTGGCTTTTGAAGAATGGCGTCACTGGCTTGAAGGTTCCCTACACCCTATTACTGTATATACTGATCACAAAAATCTAGAGTATTTAGAGTCCGCCAAGAGACTCAACTCCCGTCAGGCACGCTGGGCACTCTTCTTTTCCCGATTTAATTTTATTATCACCTATAAGCCGGGGAAGAAGAATGCCAAAGCAGATGCCCTATCCCGTATTTTCGGGGATTGTAGGGACCAGAGCGGTCCTCCAGAATCGATTTTGCCTTTAGGTTGTGTTGTGGCAACTCTTCTCCCTGACTTGTCTAGCTCATTAATGCCGTTTCAGGTTGATTCCCCTCCTGGTAAACCCTCTGATTGTTTATTTGTTCCACCTCACTTGCGTCTGGCCGTTTTACAGGAACTACATGATGCCAAGTCTGCCGGTCACCTGGGCGTTCGGAAGACCTTGGCTATCACCAAGCGTCATGTCTGGTGGCCCACCATCCGACGCGATACTTCCGCCTTTGTCGAAGCATGTCCAGTATGTGCTCGCAGTAAGGCTACTCATGGGTCTCCTGCAGGATTATTAGTTCCTTTAGAAATTCCTACTGAACCATGGTCGCACATATCCATGGATTTTATTGTTGATCTTCCTCCATCACAAGGGAATTCTGTAATTTGGGTGGTGGTGGACCGCTTCAGTAAAATGGCACACTTTATTCCGTTGATAAAACTTCCGTCGGCACCGGATTTAGTACAGTTATTCATTAAACATGTTTTTCGCCTCCATGGTCTACCGCAGAATATTGTTTCAGATCGAGGAGTTCAGTTTGTATCCCGTTTTTGGAAAGCTTTCTGCAATCGTCTAGGTATTAAAGTGTCGCTCTCTACCGCCTATCACCCTCAGTCTAACGGACAGACTGAACGGGTAAATCAATGTTTAGAACAATATCTACGCTGTTTCGTCTCCGATCGCCAGGAACAATGGGCGGAATTCATCGAATTTGCAGAATTCGCCTTTAACAATGCGCCGAGTGAATCTACTAGGTTTTCGCCTTTCTTTTGTAATTACGGTAGAAATCCTAAAGCATCATCTTTTTCTGGTCCTTCCTCCAACTTGCCGGCCTTGGAGGAATGGCTACGAGAAAGGACAAGAGTGTGGTCTGAGATACAGACTAACTTAAAGAAAGCCTCTAGAACTTATAAAATCTTTGCGGACCGACATAGGTCGCTAGAACCACCATTTCAGGTGGGTGATTTGGTCTGGGTCTCTACTAGAAATATTGCCCTTCGGCAACCCTCGTCTAAGCTAGGGCCTAAATTTATCGGTCCGTTTCCTATTATTGATAAACTAAGCGACGTTACCTTTAAGGTCAAGTTACCTTCATCCATGAGAATTCCGTCGTCCTTTCATGTTTCTTTGTTAAAATCTGCCAAGAATATTCAGGTGTCGTCTCCTCCTCCGATCATAGTGGAAGATGAGCCTGAATATGAAATTAATAGAATACTCGACGCTCGGGTGCTGCAAAACTCTCTACAGTATTTAATTGATTGGAAGGGTTTTGGTCCTGAGGAAAGGAGTTGGGTACCGGCCAAGGATGTCCATGCCAAAACCCTTATCAATAGGTTTCATTGTGAGAATCCGGATAAGCCTGGTAAGGGTCCTGAGGCCCCTCGTGAAGGGGGGGGTAGTGTCACGATCTCCTCACCTGGCCTACGTTCCCCCGCCGACTCCGGTCCTTGTCTGTTGCAGCCGGCGGCGGGCCGGCGTCGCTCCTGCCCGCCCGCCGCTCGGCTGTCACGAGCAGCCGCTCGGGCGGCTTCCGGCCCAGCTGCGTCGGGAGCGGTCGCGCCGCTCTCTGTGCGGCGCGCTCCCGGCGCGTGTCCCCGTACGTGCGCGCGCGCGCGCCTGTCAGTTTCTTATGCCCTCCGGCGGCGCTGCGCACAGCGCGCCCGCCGGAGGTAATTAGTATTGGGCCAATGAGCCCTTGTTCTTAGTGAGCATGTGCCCTAATGTCTGTCCGCCTCCCCTGTTCAAACGGGGCAATCAGCCCAGAGTTCCCCAGTTGCATCAGTACACTCCCCCCTCAGCCAATCCAGTCAGTTCCCATCCTATATAGGTTTACACCCTGCAGTTAGTCATTGCCCGTTATAGCGTGCTACTGGGTGCGATTCTGATAGCTTAATTCCTTGTGATTTCTGCCATGTTTTTGACCATCCCTGATTGCCGCCTGGACCGACCTTGCTTGCTCTTCGACCACGATTCTGCCTGCTCCTCTGTACCGCGAACTTCTGACCTCCCATTGTGACCCTTGGCTTGCCCTGACTACTCTTCCGTCTAACCCTTCTGTACCGTGCCTCCTCGGATTGACCACCCGTGTATGACCCCTGTCCGTTTATTGCTACTCAGTCTAGTCCCTGGATTCATCTGCCTTCCCCTGCATAAGTCAGCATCCTTTGTGCTAACAAGACCTGGGGGCAACCGTGTCCGGTGAGGCGTGTCTAGCGTCCCGGCAAACGGGGGCTTACTATAGGCGAAGAAAGCAGCGGAGATTGGGGGTTGCTGATTTATTGGAAGGTGGGTGTCTCCGGGACCTGACACCAAGGTGGTGGTGTGTGTAATATCATTAAACTGGTATAGGCACTTTAGATCGCATTATTGTTATATGCTGAGGGGAGCTTCTTCCCCTCAGGCTGCGGTGTCGAGGGGGCGGGGCCGGGCGCTCGCGCATTGCCGCGGCCCGCCCCCTCCTGTTTGGCGCCTTTTGCGGAACCCAGTCTATAGCTGGGTACCGCGCTGCTGGTTGTGAGGGAAGGGGGCGGGGCAAGGCACGGCGCGTGATCCGCGCTGGCCCGCCCCTTCTTCTCGAGAGAGAGAGAGAGAGTGCTGTGCTGCTGGCTGCCATCTTGTGAGACACGCGAGTGCCCTCCTGGGGCCCCTCTTTTCATCCTTATTCAGTATAATTGTGTCCCATTCAGCTGGGGGCAGCACAGGTCACACTGTGGGGTTAACTATTTGTTGGTTACTTTGCTATTTATCTGTGTGTGTGTGTGCGCATGTGTTTATGGCCACTGGTTGTGTCGTTCAGGAGGACTTCCCTCTACCTGCTTAAAAGGGGGTTCTCCCGGTCCTAGGGTCCCTAGAGTAAATTGGGCACCTAAAATCCTCCTACTTGGGACTTAAAAGGGGCATCCCGGGTAGCTTATCAACGTAATTCCCTCTGGTTATTGCGACTACATTTAAAATCACCATATGGAGGCTCCACAGGATACCGGGCTCGGGTTCCCTTCGGGACAATCCCGGCTATGTGTGGGTTGTGGGGTACCCCTTACAGGGGTAAATGTACTAATTTGCATGTGCGCAACAGGCCATAACGCGGCAGTCGGGATCCCAGGCGTCTGGGTCAGTGCCGCCCGTCTCATCTCCTTCCCCGCCCTGCATTATCCGTACCCAAAGTGACACGGTCATTAGTGGGGAGTCGCACTCTGAGGTATGTGCTAGGCTGGTCAACCTCGAGAAAATTATTTCTAGCTCAGTGGGCAAGAAGGCCTCTGCTAAGAAAAGGCATCTGTCTCCGGCTATGCCGGTACTTGATTTTGATGATTATGACTCCCTTGACTGGTCTGACTATTCCCCTTTTGAGGAGGGGGAATTGTTTGAGGAATCCGAGACTGAAGAATTGCAGTTCTTTGATTCTGATGCCGGGCAGGCGCTGGGGGATGCTGTGGATACTCCCAAAGTCCTGGCCCATCTCTTAGTGGTTCTGGATATTTCCCCACCAGCGGAGGCCCCCCCGAAGAGGGGGGAATTCTTTGGGTCATCTAAGCCCCGCTTGGAGTTCCCAAATCAGGATCATTTTGATTGCATAATTCTTAGAGAATGGGAGAAGCCGAGTCGGCTTCCCGGTGTCCCGCAGGGATGGGATAGGAAGTATCCCTTCCCAGCGGACGCGGTGAAGCGATGGTCTTCCCCTCCCGAGGTCGATGCGCCCATCTTAGGGTTGTCCAACACCTCCGTTGTACATACTCCTGACGCCACTACCCTTAAGGATGGTGAGGATAAGCGCATTGATCAGATGGCATGCCATGCCTTTGCCAGTGTGGGTTCAGCCTTGCGGCCTGTTTGTGCATCTGCACTCGTGGCTGTGGCTACCAGGTCTGAGGTTAGGGACATGTTAAAAGAGTCCCAGCTCAGCCCGGCCAGCGTTGAATTCACAGCCCTTAAGAGGTGTGAATTGTTCATGAATTTTGTGTTGGCAGCTATGGATGACACTATTATCATGTGTAGTAGAACATCGGCTCTGCTGGTGGCCATGTGCCGATCGGTATGGCTACGCCAGTGGGCGGCTGACATAGCGGCCAAGAGATCACTTACAGCACTGCCCTTCCTGGGTATGCGGCTGTTTGGTGACAAATTGGATTCTGTGGCGAAAGGTGGAAAGCTAACTCAGTGTAAGAAGCTGCGTCGCTCCTTTCGGGGGGCAAGCTCCTTCAGTCCTTCCTTTCGCGGTGCCAGAGTGGGCAGCGGTCTTGCCTACTCTAGCTTCAGAGGTGATTCCTGGAACAGAGGCAGGGGATGCGCCCGTCCAGCCTCTACCTGGGGTTCCAAGCCTAAGCCCGCTGCCAAGCCAGCTCAGCAATGAGGAGGCGCCCTCACCCTTATGGATGGGGGGACGGCTGCGGCTCTTCTTCCAGGTCTGGGCCCAGGAGGTCACAGACAAGTGGATATTAGAAGTGGTCTCGTCTGGGTACAAACTGGAGTTCGAGTCCTGGCCTCCTCCCAGATTCCTAAGGTCTCGGGTGCCATCGGATCCTCGGGAGGCGCAGAGGCTTCTGTTGGCTGTAAAGAATCTCCTGGACATGGCGGTCATATGCCCAGTGCCTCTTTCAGAGAGAGGCCGGGGCTATTATTCCAACCTCTTCACGGTTCCCAAAAAGGATGGCTCCATAAGACCCATTCTGGATTTGAAGCTTACCTTCGAGTACCAATTTTCCCAGCACACCAGAGATTTCTCAGGTTCGTGGTGGGGGATCAGCATTTTCAGTTTGTGGACCTCCCGTTCGGGCTGACCTCGGCACCGAGGGTGTTTACCAAGGTTCTGGCGGGCATAATGGCCCTGCTCAGAGCCCAGGCCATTCGCATTGTGTCGTATCTGGACGACCTACTCATTTCAGCTTCTTCTCTCTGCCAGGCGGTGCTGGACTCCAGGATGGTGGTGACGACGTTGGAAAGGTTCGGATGGGTGATTAACCACCCCAAGTCTACTCTCTCCCCATCAGGGAGATCTTTTTTCTGGGCATGAATCTGGATACCAGTCAGGCCAGAGTGTTCCTACCTAAGCCAAAGGTGCAGAGGGTGTAGGATATGATACGTGTTCTCCTGACCAATCCTTGCCCTTCTATCCGGCTAGGATAGTTTGATGGTGGCCTCCTTCGAGGCAGTCCCCTTTGCTCAGTTACACATGAGGTCACTCCAACTCCATCTATTACTGAAATGGGACAGATGTCCACAGTCCTTGGATCAGTCTTTTCTGATGTCTCCCCGGGTTCGGCAGTCCCTTCAGTGGTGGCTGGAACCAAGCAATCTGATGAGGGGCAGATCCTTTCTGGCCCCTTGTTGGGAGACGGTTACCACAGATGCCGGTCGGGCTGGGGAGGTTTCTGGAAGGATCATCAGTTCCAGGGGTTGTGGGGTCCTCAGGAGGCTCACACCCCCATCAATGTCTTGGAGCCTGGAGCTATCCGTTTGGTTCTGTCACGTCTGACACTTCACCTACAGGGCTTACCGGTTCAGGTTCGATCAGACAATTGAACTGCGGTAGCTTACATCAATCACCAAGGAGGGACTCGCAGCAGGATTGCCCTCAGGGAAGTCTCTCTGATTCTGACATGGGCGGAGAGCAATGTTCCTTGCACCTTGGCAGTGTACATTCCGGGAGTGGAGAACACGGAGGCGGACTCCCTGAGTAGGGGATTCTCTCGCTGAGGGGAATGGTCTCTCAACCACAGGGTATTTCGGTCCCTGTGTCACAAGTGGGGGACTCCGGAGGTGGATCTCTTTGCCTCTCGGCACAATCACAAGCTCTCAACCTTTGTATCTCTGTCTCAGGATCCTCTGGCCCTGGCAGTAGACGCCTTGTCCCTTGCCTGGAGGGATCTGGGGTTTTTCTGTACCTGTTTCCCCCTTCTCCGTGGTAGGCAAGGTAGTGCGCAAGGGGGGGCACCAGCAATTCTGGTGGCCTCAAGGTGGCCAAGACAGGTTTGGTTCACAGACGTCGTAAGACTGGCGGTAGATCAGTACAGGCTGCCCCCGTTTCCGGATCTGATCTCTCTGGGTCAGCTACGTTACCCCAATTTACAAACGCTTGCTTTGACAGCGTGGCTGCTGAAACCTTCATTCTGATGGAGGAAGGTTTGTCGGAGGTGGTTATTCAGACATTGATTAGAGCTAGGAAGAGATCTTCCTTTAACATTTACTATAGGACTTGGCGGTCCTATATTTACTGGTGTGAGGCTAGGGCCTTACCTTGCAGGGTGTTTTCGATTCCTAGGATTTTGGAGATTCTACAACACGGTCTGGATCTGTACTTTGAAGGGTCAGGTTTCTGCCCTGGCTGTCTTTTTTCAAAGGTCCTTTGTCTTGCATCATCTGGTCAAGACTTTTTTTCCAAGGGGTCACTCATGTTCGGCCCCCTAGAAAGCCTTTGGTTCCAGTTTGGGACCTAAATTTGGTTCTCTCGGCCCTCCAGGGGCCTCCTTTTGAACCGATGCAGGATGTGGCTCTTTCTGTGCTTACTCAAAAGGTTGCCTTTTTGGTGGCTATTACCTCTGTTCGGCGTGTCTCTGAGTTGGCGGCTCTGTCGATTCAGGCCCCTTACCTTGGGAGACACCAGGACAAGGTGATTCTTCGCTTTAAACCAGATTTCCTTCCTAAGGTGGTTTCTGCTTTCCATCTCAATCAGGATGTAGTTCTCTCTTCCTTGTGTCCTAAGCCTAGCAATGACAAGGAGAGGGTTTTGCACTCTTTGGATGTGGTTCGTTGTGTAAAGTACTATTTGGTTGCTACTTCTCCTTTTCATAAGACGGACGCCTTGTTCGTGGTGCCCTCCGGGCCCAGGAAAGGTTTGGCGCCAGCCAAGTCTACCATTAGTAAATGGATACGTCAGGCCATTGTTGGGGCCTATTCCGCTAAGGGGAGGGTTTCTCCTTTTAAGATCACTGCTCATTCTACTCGTGCTGTTGGGGCTTCCTGGGCTTTTCAGCACCAGGCTTCTGTTGAACAAGTTTGTAAGGCTGCTACTTAGAGGCCGATTCATTAATAGCGGCAGGTAGCGACAGTTGAGCGACTGTAGCAGTATTTTCACAGCGCCCACTAGTAGTCGCTGTGCTTGGCCATTGTTCGGTTGTTGATAGCGACTGAGTCGGTGTGCAGTAATGTTGAATACGGGGTGACGAGTCGCTATTTGACAGGTTCCGCGATGTATGGGTGTGCATGATAGCGACTGGTCAGAGCGACCGGCTCCCACCACATTCATCAAAAAATCACACTCGCGCTGTGAAATGCATGTTTAAACCCCAGAGCGCTGGCGGTGATGTGTTAAAAGTAGTTTTTTAGCCCCCAAACCACCATATTTTTGGAAACCAAAAAAAAAAAATGTTGAAAGAATTTAGTAATATGAATACAATAATATCAGACCTGTAATATCAATTCTGCACAATTTTTTTTATTTTTTTTACCTTAAAAAAATTAACTAACATGGCAGAAGTGGTCACAGAATTTTTCACATTTAAAAAAAAAAAAAAAAAAAACATTAATAACAATTAATTATGAATATTTAAAGATTGTTCCATTGAAATGCATTGGAGAGCGCCAGGTAGCGCCTGTCGCTGTTCAAGGTCGGACGCTGGCGCTGTGGGCTGAGGCTGGAATAATGATGAATGAGTGGCTATCTGGCGCTATCTCAGTCGCTAAGCAGGATCGGCTTGATAAATGTGTGATTGTGGTGGGGAGCCGGCGTTCTCGTGGCGGTGCCCGTCATTACCGGTCGCTCACCAGTCGCTACCTGTCGCTATTCCTTCATAAATAAGGGCCTTAGTCTTCCGTTCATACTTTTTTCCAAGTCTTATAAGGTTGATGTGCGGGCCTCAGCGGATGCTGTTTTTTGGCCGCAAGGTTCTGCAAGCTGCAGTGGTTTAAATGTGTGCATTTTTTTGCTGTATTTGGATCCCCACCCATGACGGACACTGCTATTGGATGTCCCATATGTCATGAATAGTGGAATCGGGGTGTGTGACATACTTGGAATAATACCATTTTGTGATTACTCACCTGTAAAATGGGTATTATAAGTATGTCACACACCCCGCTTCATCCCGCCCTTTGGTATTCTGGATCCTTTATATGGTGAACCTTTTATTGTTAAGAATGTTTTATTGTCTCTTCCTGGTCCCTTTCTGCTGTCATATACTGGGGAATGTGTGGGAGGTCCCAGGTATTTATGGACCGGGAGGGGCTTCTTTTTTGCTTTCAACTCTGCAGAAGTTCGCCCTCTAATGGACCATAACGCATATGTCATGAATAGTGGAAGCGGGGTGTGTGACATACTTATAATACCCATTTTACAGGTGAGTAATCACAAAATGGTATTTTCCAGTCCATGACCTAAGTCTTTTGAATCTTTCGACTTTCACGTCACAGAAAGGGAAGCGGTTTTCCCAGGAGGGGCATCCAAAAGCCATGAAGATGGACCAATGTCCATTGTCCCTGACCTGGGACATTGAACACCCTGTTGGAAAAAGAAGCCGTCCGGGAGGGGACAGGAAAGGGAACACATGGACGGGTAAGTAGTGAACTTTAGATTATTACATTTTATTTGTGTGTTGTTTTTTTTTTTACTTCTTGGGGTGAATTGGTAAGAAGTTCAGGGCCCCCTATATCAGGTCACAGGGAGGGGGACATCCCACCAGATTACCAGCACACCCATTTGGTACCATTGATATGGGCCCAGGATGCTTCCAGGGGTGCCGATACCAAAAGGCTTAAGGGCAGATATACCATCAGGTCCAGGAGCTGTCTGGATGGCTTTTGAGTCATGTGTTATCAGTCCTTATGTCTGGGCTAGTTGGCTATGGAGAGTGGAGTACACATTTGGGGACTACAGCAAAATGGGTGCTGATCAGGCCATAAAACATAAATCACATCTAGAGACCCCAGCCCAATTTAACACAGACAGTACCACTACTCAATAAATCCATATAAACAGATCAAGGTTTTTTTAAGTCTTACATTAAAATCATGCCTGGCATATCAACATACAAATCACATACTTAAAAACAAAAGGGCAAGTCTAATACTCCCTTACACCGCAAACAATTACTAATGGAATATATTATGCCTCTAAATTAATATCTAAATGATTATTAAAATGCATCCAAAGCACCCTATATTTGGCAAACATGTAGCACAAAATGAGTAAGACAAATAGGAGACAATAGGTAAGTTTACCTAATAATGATCTTACTCATGCTTAAAATGAGTTCCATCAGAACAGATGTTTCTCCTACATGCTCGCAGCACCTTTTGCTACTTTTAAGGGAAGACAAACCTCCATGTTCACCGTCATTGCCACTCTCCTTAAGTATCTCCAGGCACCCAATGATACCCTTCCTCTAGCCACGACCCTCCCACCCAACAGTGTGCAATGAGTGTCAATCCCCTGTGGCCACAGTTGTGCCACAATCAGAAAGATCAAGCACAGCTGTGCCTCACAGCATCTGCATCTGATGGTTAGACCTAGTGAATGGGTGGCAGAATCAGAGAGAAGGCTGAAGCAGAGAGGAAACCTATCTGGATGGAAGATCGCTAGTGCAAGCTAAAAAGCTGTAGTAAGGCTGAACAGAGACCCAGAGAGTAGCATAGCTGCAAACATGCAAATGAATTGTTGTCCAGCTCACCAGGTCCTCTTAAAACATACCTTTTACTTACCTAAATCTAAATGATGAAGCCCCATGCCGTCAGTGTCACACCATGCAGCCCACCTCCGGTGACGCGTTTCATGGCTGCAAACATGGTTAGCAGAGAGGAATAGCAATTGTAATCTCAAATGGAGCTACATGTGTATACCTGAAACTTCTCAAAGGAAGCAGTCTGAAGGAGGGAAAAATTGTTTCATTCATATTTGCTGGTCATTAATCTCTAATATTTCTATTAGAGTTTAATATTATAAATATTGCAGATAGGAAATATTTTATCAGATGCTTTGTACATACAATCTATTGTGTGAGAAATTATCCACCACACACAGAAATATGTATATATGAAAACGGGTTTAATTCACCAGCATAGTAAATAACCTTCACTAACCCAGTATATTCTTGCCCCGCTATATGAAACCCCCGAGATCGTTCGCATCAACTCACCTCAGTGCATGCGCATCCGCTCGTCCAATCAGTGCGCTCGGAGCCGCTGAGCTATGCAAGTCTGAGCGACGTCTTAGCCACTCTGAGCTCTCTGGTGGCCACATCTCGCGCTCCCTGTTAGAGCACAATGGCCGGTGCAGGCACGTGCCCTGCCAGAGGGATAGCGTGAATGTGGGCGCGGCCCGCGCATGCGCCGTTGGACCGGGATTAAGGTAAGTGTAGCGGGCAACCTGGGGGGTTTCACACAGCGGGGCATCCTGATTTTGGATGCCCCGTGGGGAGGGAATGGATCCAGCTGGGTTTTGGTCCACTTTAACCGTTATGCTTCAGGTAGGGGGACCCATCCATTGACACAATAGCCATGAAACCAGCTTCCTATAATCTATAAAGTAATATAACTTATCATATTGTGTGTTCATGATCCCCATTCATTTCTTAGTTAAGTTAACCCAAACACTAAATACGTATCATACAGAGTCTGATACTAGATGGATTATCTGTCTCTGGCCAATACATATATGCTATGTTTAATATCAAATGAAAGGTCTTATAAACCTGCATAAGACTCTCTCATCGATATAGTGATAACTGTGATATTTCAGGGGTTAGAACACTCCACGCTATATTCACAAATATCATCCAATACCCATGTCTAATGTGTATTTGAATGTCTGAGTCTGTGTCCAACCTAATTAGGAATTCAAGGATTCCTTTTTAAGAGGGAATGATCTGCAGTTTAGATATTGAGGTACCTTGTTGGCAGCTAGGTGTGAATATAGTCTATTGTATTCATGGTTCTGTTTACTATAGACAAATGTCAGGATCTCAGGATCACATAATTTGGGGGATATCTGTAATAATTTAGAGTATAATAAATATATCTATAATTATTACACTTCCTTTCCCCTTTAACACAATCATTAGCAAATATCTTCTGACCATAATTTGACCACACCTCAATAAATTACATTCAATAACTAAAGCATCTATATTTTATATATTAATATCAAAAATAATAATATACATTGAAAGTATAATTAATCTCCAGTTAATCTTCTGTAATAATCATAGAAAATAATTCAAATAATGCTAAATTAATCAGCATATCACATAATTATAATAATAATAATACCAATAATAATAATAATAATAATATAAACAATAAAATAATAATATGATATAATATTATTAACAATATCCTCCCCCTCCAGCACAGGTAACAGGCAGACAGACTGGTAACCCAGGGATCAGAAGCTGACTGGTCCACCCCTGACCCTGCCAAGGCCGGCAGGTGACATGGTGTCCACCCTACCCTGTGAACTGATATGGGGTCCAGTAAACTATATTTATACTGCATAGGCCCATAGGGTTTGGTGCTCAGGCTGGTTGACTCTGGGAGTGGAGGGTATGCATTTTTATGCTTTATTGTTAATATAGTCCAAGTATACAGCACGTCCTGCTCCAGAGATAATTCCTTACGTTTGGGTAATACATCCACAAGATGGCGCTGGACTGCAGAGACAGCAAAAAAGTTGCTCCTCCCGGCCCCTTATATTCCAGGGACCTCCCACAAATTCCCCATTTCTTCTCTGCAGTCGGTGCTGCGAAGGCAAGAAGATAGCTCTCTCTACTCGCAGGTGAGCAGGGCTGTTAGCCTGTGGCCATGTAGGACTATTCCCACCCACTCCTGTTTTTTTTGCCTCCCAGCTTTGACTGCACTGGTCGGGTGACGGTAGGCAGCACCGCTGCTAGGTGCTTAAGGAGCACCAAAGGGTAGGCGGTATAGGCCTATGGTGAGCCTTATGGGATGCTATCGCCCCTCGCCCCCTGTCCATTGGTGGGCTCCTGTTAGGTTGGCCGCTGCCCTTCCTCGCTCTCCCTGGTCTGGGGGGGGGGGGTGTATGTGTATTCTTCACTCCTTGGGATTGTATTCCGTGGTATGCTTTGGCTTTGTGTTGCCGCGTGTGTTGGTTGCACTGGTTGCTCTTTTTAAAAATACAGCCACCGCCACGCGCGCTTGTACGTTGTTCCGCAGTCGGCGGTGACTTTACCGCAGGCGCTGCTGCGCCATCATTGGCTGGCATGGTCACGTGGGCCTTGTGGATGGCGCGTTCTGCATCACTGTCTCCGCAGCCCGCCCTCGAGGTATCTGCGGGCGCCATTTTGCTCTCCTCGTGCTGCGTGGCTGGAGTCTACCTACCGCGGTCCGTAAGTGCCCCTGCGGGCTGGCTTATTTTTTATATCTTATGCATGCATACCGCTTACGGGATCTTTCGCGCTTTTCAGGGGGGCGGGCCTTGTGGATGGCGCGTTCTGCATCACTGTCTCCGCAGCCCGCCCTCGAGGTATCTGCTGGCGCCATTTTGCTCTCCTCGTGCTGTGTGGCTGGAGTCTACCTACCGCGGTCCGTAAGTGCCCCTGCGGGCTGGCTTATTTTTTATATCTTATGTATGCATACCGCTTACGGGATCTTTCGCGCTTTTCAGGGGGGCGGGCCTTGTGGATGGCGCGTTCTGCATCACTGTCTTCGCAGCCCGCCCTCGAGGTATCTGCTGGCGCTATTTCGCTCTCCTCGTGCTGCGTGGCTGGAGTCTACCTACCGCGGTCCGTAAGTGCCCCTGCGGGCTGGCTTATTTTTTATATCTTATGTATGCATACCGCTTACGGGATCTTTCTGTTTATGTCTTGCAGGCAGGTCAAACTTCCCTAGCGGGCTATTGGAGCATCCCGGGTGGCCTTATAGCGTAAATCCCTATTGGCTGGTGGGCCGCGATAATCAACATATAGAGGCTTCTCAGGATAATGTGCTTGGGGTTCCTTCGGGACAAGCCCAGCTGTGTGTGGCGTGTGGGGTGTCCCCTATAAGTGATGACAATGTGCGGGTTTGTTTACCCTGCGCCCAGCAGGCGCTTGCGCTGCAATCTGGGTTACCTGTGGCTGGGCCTGCGCCCCGTATGGCTTCGCCTACTCCCCCACGCTTACATCTGACTTCCAGTGAGGTGCATACCAGTGGGGAGTCTCAGCCTGATTCGTCTACCAAGGTGGCTACCATTGAGAAGCTGATTCCTGGCTCTATGGCACGTAAGGCATCTGCTAAGAGGCAGCATCTGGTGCCTGGCTTTAACCTTTTTCCTATGGAGGTTGAGGAATTTTTTGACCTGGCCGGCTATACCCCCCTAGAAGAGGGGGAATTGTTTTCTGATTCAGAATCATCTGATGAGCAGCCTAAGGGTTATGCTGATTCTGGCTCTGACCCATGGGCTCCAGATGATACTGACAGGCTTTTGGCTCACATTTTTGAAGTACTTTCTATCTCTCCTCCTGCCGCTGCTCCTCGGCAGCAGGGGGAGTTGTTTCACACTGCTAAGCCATGTTTGGAGTTTCGTGAGCAAACTCACTTTAATAATCCCGTGCTCAAAGAGTGGGAGTGTCCTAGCAGGCTCCCGGGGATGCCTAAGAGTTGGGATAGGAGGTATCTCTTTCCTGCTTAAGTGGTCAAGCGTTGGTCGTCCCCTCCCGAAGTGGATGCACCAATTCTGGAGTTGTCCAACACTTCTGTCATGCATTCCTCTGATTCTACTACTCTGAAGGATGGTGAGGACCGGCGCATTGATCAGCTGGCTTCCCATGCCTTTGCCTGTGTGGGGTCCGCGCTGCGTCCGGTTTGTGCCTCTGCCATTACAGCTGTGGCTGTTAGGACTCTGCTCAAAAGTATTTTAGATGGGGCTCCTGATGATGCTGCTAGTGAAGAGTATAGAGCCCTTCTGCATTGTGAGGAATTTGTTGCATATGTCTTCTCTGCCTTGGATGATACCATTAGAATGTGTGGCAGGGCTTCTGCCTTGGCGGTGGCTATACGCCGCTCAGTTTGGCTGCGCCAGTGGGCAGCTGAAAATGCTGCCAAGAAGGCTCTCACTGGGTTCCCCTTTAAAGGACGGCGTCTATTTGGGGATCGCCTGGACCTGTTTGCGAAGGGAGGCAGGTTACCCCAGCGCAAGAGACAGTCTCGGCCCTTTCGGGGTTCAGGTTCCTTTCTTCCCTCCTACCGTGGGTCCAGAATAGGAAGGGGAGCTTCATTTGCAGGGGCCCGGGGGAATTTGGGGCAGGGGCAGAAGACGTGGCCGCCCTGGCCCCTCCTGAGGTTCCAAGTCTAAGTCTTCCCCCAAGTCCCCTCAGGCATGAAGGGGCGCCCTCACCCATCTGGGTGGGGCGACGGCTTCAGCTCTTTGCTCATGTCTGGAGGCGTCATGTCTCAGACCGGTGGATTCAGGAGGTAGTGTCCTCCGGTTACAAGATAGAGTTGGCAGCCTGGCCACCCCCAAGATTCATCAGATCCCGGATGCCTCAAGACAAGATGCAGAATCTACTGGAGCTGGGGGTCATCTGCCAGGTGCCCTTAAGGGAAAGGGGCAAGGGCTATTATTTCAACCTTTTCACCTTTCCCAAAAGAGATGGGTCTGTCAGACCCATCCTGGACTTAAAGCTTCTCAACAAGTTTGTCAGATCCAGGTGTTTTCGCATGGATACTCTGCACTCAGCTGTAAGTTCACTATGCCCAGGGGACTTCATGACCTCTGTGGACATCAAGGATGCTTACCTCCATATCCCAGTCTTTCCAGGTCATCAGAGATTCCTCAGGTTCGCTCTGGAGGATCAGCATTACCAGTTCGTGGCATTGCCCTTCGGTCTCACTTCGGCTCCCAGGGTATTCACCAAGGTGCTGGCGGGCATTATGGATCTGCTGAGAGCTCAGGGCATTCGCATTCTTCCATATTGGGACGACATTCTTGTCACTTCTCCATCCTTCCAACAGGCAGAGCTGGATACTCAGCGGGTAGTGTCCACACTGGAGTCATTCGACGGGGTGATAAACCACTCCAAAACTTCCCTGTCTCCCTCTTTGGTGAAGCCATTTCTGGGCATGAATCTGGATACAGCTCGGGCCAGGATCTTTCTTCCTCAGCAGAAAGTGGACAGTCTTCAAGCGCAAGCTCAGCTCCTTTTGTCCTGCCCTCATCTTTCAATCAGGCAGGGAATGCAGCTGGTGGGCCTGATGGTGTCCTGCTTCGAGGCAGTTCTTTATGCTCAGTTTCACATGAGGCCTCTTCAACTCCACCTCTTGTCTGCATGGGACAGGGACCCTGTGTCCCTGGATCAGGTTTTGGTTCTGTCCCCCCTAGCCAGGCGGTCCCTCTCATGGTGGCTGGACTCAAGGAACCTGTTGGTGGGCAGATCCTTTCTGGCCCCTTGCTGGGAGATAGTCACCACGGATGCCAGTCTGACAGGTTGGGGGGGCTTCTGGAGATCCCTAACATTCCAGGGGCAGTGGGGCCATCAGGAGGCCTACACCCCTATCAACATTCTGGTTCTAGCCCGCTTGACCCCGCACCTTCGGGGTCAGGCTTTTCAGGTACGCTCGGACAACCAGACGGCGTTTGCCTACATCAATCATCAGGGAGGGACCCGGAGCAAGGGAGCCCTCAAGGAAGTGTCTGATCCTGTCCTGGGCAGAGGACAATGTTCCCTGCATCTCAGCTGTGTACATTCTGGGGGTGGAGAATCTGGAGGCAGACTCTAAGCAGGGGGACTTCTCATCTGGGGGAATGGTCCCTCAGCAACAGGGTGTTTCGCTCTCTGTGTCACCATTGGGGTCAGCCAGATGTGGATCTGTTTGCGTCCCGTCACAATCACAAGCTTCCAGTCTTTGTGTCCCAGGACCCTCTGGCCTTAGCCATGGATGCTCTGACAATGCCCTGGCAGGGCTTTCAGCTACTGTATGTCTTTCCCCCGTTTTCCCTGTTGGGCAGGGTTCTGCAAAAGATAGCTCAGGAAGGGGTGTCAGCAATCCTGGTGGCCCCCCGTTGGCCAAGAAGAGTGTGGTTCGCAGACATCGTGCAGCTGGCGGTAGATCAGTACGCCCTGCCCAGGGATCCAGACCTGCTCACTCAGGGGCGGCTACGCTACCCCAATTTTCAAACGCTGGCTTTAACGGCCTGGCTGCTGAAACCTCTATCTTGAGGGGCTGCCTGCCTCTGTTGTTAACACCATGGTCAGGGCTAGGAAAAAGTCCTCTTCTTCCATCTACTATAGGGTTTGGCGTTCCTACATTGACTGGTGTGAGGCCAAATCTCTTCCCTGTCATGTGTTTTCTATTCCTAGGATTATGGAATTTCTCCAACATGGTTTGGATCTGGGGCTTCAACTCAGCACTCTGAAAGGTCATGTTTCTGCCTTGGCTGTTTTCTTTGAGATCTTTGGCTCAGCTTCATTTGGTCAAGACTTTTTTCCAGGGGGTTACTCATATGCGCCCCCCACGTAAGCCTATGTTACCAGTCTGGGACTTGAACTTGGTCCTATCTGCCTTGCAGGGGTCTCCTTTTGAGCCTGTGCATGAGACTGCTTTGTCCATTCTTACGCTTAAGGTAGTCTTTTTGGTGGCTATCACTTCTGTTAGGCGTGTTCCTGAGTTGGCGGCGCTTTCCATCAAGCCCCCTTACTTTGAGAGACACCAGGACAAGGTGGTGTTTCGCTTTAAACCAGATTTTCTGCCTAAGGTTGTGTCTGCTTTTCATCTCAATCAGGACATTGTTCTGCCTTCTCTGTGCCCTAATCCTAGTAACCCTAAGGAGAGGGCTCTACATTCCTTGGATGTGGTCAGGAACCTGACGTTCTATTTGGTGGCTACTGAACCCTTCAGGAATACTGATGCTCTTTTTGTGGTCCCTTCTGGTCCTAAGAAGGGTATGGCTCCAGCTAAGTCTACCATCAGCAAGTGGATTTGTCAGGCTGTGATTCAGGCCTACTCTGCTAAAGGGAAGGATCCTCCCTTCCGCCTTACTGCTCATTCCACTCGTGCTATTGGTGCCTCTTGGGCCTTTCAGCACCAGACTTCTGTTGAACAAGTTTGCAAGGCCGCTACTTGGTCTCCTGTTCATACCTTTTCAAAGTTTTACAAGGTTGATGTTAGGGCCTCAGCTGATGCTGTTTTTGGCCGAAAGGTTCTGCAGGCAGCAGTGGTTTAAACTGCCTGCTGCTGATTTTTCTTGGGGATCCCACCCTAATTATGGACACTGCTATTGGATGTCCCAAACGTAAGTAATTACCTCTGGAGCAGGACGTGCTGTATACTTAGAATAATACAATTCTGTGATTACACCTGTAGAATTGGCATTATATGTATACAGCACGTCCTGCTCCACCCCGCCCTTGTTTTCATTATTCTTAGTGCCTCTGTATGGTGGTTGTTATCATGGTTAAAATTGTTTGATTATGGTTGTTATTCTCCCGGCTTCTTGCTAACTGCTTGTCAATACTGGGGAATTTGTGGGAGGTCCCTGGAATATAAGGGGCCGGGAGGAGCCACTTTTTTTGCTGTCTCTGCAGTCCAACGCCATCTTGTGGATGTATTACCCAACCGTAAGGAATTATCTCTGGAGCAGGACGTGCTGTATACATATAATACCAATTCTACAGGTGAGTAATCACAGAATTGTATTTTTAAAACAATAAAAAAAATCCTGCATGTCATTTTCATTTGTGGCTTTTTTCAGTGGAAAAAAACATGCCAGTTTGTGATGTTGACATTTCTCTCCTGCCCTGAGCAGGCTAGAATATTCTGCAGAACAAACGTCTCTCTCACCAAAAAGTCTAATTTTCCAAGCCGCAGACCCTGTAACACAAAGGGTAGTCGGCCATAGGCTTTATGGTGAGCCTATTAGGGATGCAGAGTTTCTGTCCTAGCTTCTGAGGGGGTAAGTAGTTTGGGGACTGTGTCCCCTCATTTTCTTTGGGGTCCCCCCCACACCTCCCTGAACATAGCTGCTCGCCACTGCCTTCTGGTCTCTCTCTCTCCCCCCCTCTAACTTGGTTGGGGGGGGGGGGAAGGGGGGTGGGTGGGTGGTAATGGCAAGTAGTCATATCTGTGGTGTTTTTAGGTTTTTTGTGTGTTTCTGGTGTTTTTAGCTGCCGCGCCGCTTTGTACTGCGTTCCGCGGCTGTGGGCGCTATAACCTGAGGTAATTTCGCTTTGTCATGGCGCCAGCCGGGTCACGTGAGCACAGTTTTTCACGCTCTTCGGGGGGGCGGGGGCCGGGTGATGACGCGTATCGCGTTGTTCACCTCGCGGCCCGCCCCCTCGAGGTACCTCTGCCGGCGCCATATTGGACAAGCTGCGCGTCTGGATTCTCCCTTCCTGGCTGCAGCGCTGCTTTCTCCGGCGGGTCGCCTTATTCAGCGGTCTGTGCCTGTGTGTCCCCATGGTGTCTTTGGCCCATGAGTCCCCCTTGGGGGGTTTTTAATTGATTGGGTTTTTTTGCTGCGGGATGCTTATGTGTGATTTTACTTATGTCTTTCAGGCGGGATACCATTGGGTTGTGGTTTCTCCCGGCTCCACTCCATTTCTTCCCCTCATCCCCCCTTTATTACCTTCTGGGGGCATCCCGTGGGAGGGCATCCCAGGTGACTTCTGTATTAAGCCTGTACCCACTGCTGGCCTATTGCGCCTGTGCTAATCACCATATGGAGGCTTCTGGGGATAGCGCGCTTGGGGGCCGTTCGGGGCAAGCACAGCTGTGTTCCATGTGTGGGGTATCCCCTGTGAGTAACAGTGTCACGGTGTGCGTGCCGTGTGCTGAAAGTGTCCTTGCGCTTCAAGCTGATTTGCCTGCTTCACTTCCCAGCTCTGCGCCTTACTCGGCTTCACCTACTCCCCCGCTCCTGCAATTGGGCCCCAGTGAGGGGAATGTTGGCAGGGAGTCACATTCTGATTTGGCTCTGCGGGTGGCTAACATTGAAAAGCAGCTTGCCAGGAATGTTCCTAGGAAGGCTTCTGGCAAGAAGAGACACCTGGACCCCAGGCCTGCTCCCTTTACTGAGGTGTATGTGGGGATTGATGAGCTTGGTGACGGTCACCCCCTTGGGATGGGAGAGCTCTCCCAGGATTCTGACTCCTCTGGCAACCAGCAGGAGGGTTGCGATAGTGACCCTGGGTCTGCGTCCGGAGAGGAATCATGGTATCCTGAGGACACCGTTAATATGCTGTCACATATTTTTGAAATTTTGCACATTGCTGCCCCTGAGGTAGCTAAAAGAAAGCAGGGGGAGCTTTTTCACCCTGGTAAACAGTGTCTAGAGTTCCCTGAGCAGGAACATTTTACCACCTTGGTGCTTAAAGAATGGGAACGTCCTAACAAGCTGCCTGCGGTGCCCAAGGGTTTGGATAAAAGGTATCCCTTTCCCGTTGATCTTGTTAAGAGGCGGTCATTTCCCCCTGAAGTGGACGCTCCCGTGCTAGGCTTGTCCAATACTTCGGTCATGCCTTCCCCTGACACTACCACTCTGAGGGACGGAGAGGACCGGCGCATAGATCAAGTGGCCTGCCATGCATTTACCTGTGTGGGGGCTGGCTTGCGCCCTGTATGTGCTGCCGCCATTACTGCTATTGCCCTTAAGAAACTGCTTAAGCGTCTCCTTGATGGCACAACAGCTGGTAGTGTGGGGGAGGAATATAGGACTCTCTTACGTTGCACTGATTTTGTGTGGAAGGACCTCTGCGCTCTTGGTGGCTATGCGCCGCTCTGTCTGGTTGCGCCAGTGGGCAGCTGACGCTGCGGCTAAGAAAGCTCTCACTATCCTCCCCTTTGTGGGGCTGCGGCTATTTGGGGAACGGCTGGATGTTCTAGCCAAGGATGGGAGGCTGCCTCAGCGTAGGAGGCAGTCTCGGCCCTTACGGAGGTCCTCTACCCCCCTCCCTTCCTTTCACATTCCCAGAGGGGGCCGTGGCTCCCTCCTCTCCAGTGATCGCAGAGATTCTTGGGGCCGTGGCAGAACCTGTGGTCGTCCCGGTCTCTCCTGGAATCCTAAGCCCAAACCCTCTCCCAAGCCCCCTCAGGCATGAAGGGACACCCTCATCCATCCGGGTGGGGGGGCGGCTTCGGCTCCTTGCTCACGTCTGAAGGCTTCATGTCGTGTCCTCTGGTTACAAGACAGAGTTTGCAGCCTGGCCCCCCCCCCCAAGATTCATCAGATCCCGGATGTCTTTAAACCCCCGTCCGCTCAGGGGTTGCTTCTGGCGGTTCATTGCCTGTTAGAGTCCGGAGTCATTTGTTTGATGCCTCATTAAGAAAGGACGGCTCTCTGAGGCTCATTCTGGATCTGAAGGGCCTCAACAAATTTGTCAGATTCAAGCATTTTCGCAGGGAGACGCTGCGACTTGCTGTCAGTACCCTTCGCCCGGGTGACTTCATGACCACTGTGGACATCAAGGATGCTTATCTTCATGTGCCTATCTTTCCAGGTCATTAGAGATTTCTAAGGTTTGAGCTGCAGGATCAGCATTACCAGTTTGTGGCTCTACCCTTCGGTATCACCTCGGCACCTCAGGTGTTCACCAAGGTGCTGGCTAGAGTGATGGCTCTGCTAAGAAAACAGGGCATCCGCATCATTCCTTACCTGGACGACATCCTGATTGTGGCCGAGTCTCTTCCTCAGGCCGAGCGGGACACTCAAATGGTGCCAACCACTCTGGAGTCTTTCGGCTGGGTGATCAACTATCGCAAGTCTTCTCTGTCCCCGTCATTGGTGAGGACCTTCCTGGGCATGACTCTGGATACCTCTCAGGTCAAGGTGTTCCTTCCTCAGCAGAAGGTGGAGGGTCTTCAGCTGCAGGCTCGGGCTCTGCTATCGTGTCCTCATCCCTCCATCCGTCAGGGGATGCAGTTGGTGGGCCTGATGGTGTCCTGCTTCGAGGCAGTCCCCTTTGCTCAGTTTCACATGAGACCTCTTCAGTTGCACCTCTTGTCAGTTTGGGATCGGGACCATGTGTCCCTGGATCAGGAATTTGTTCTGTCTCCCCTGGCCAGACAGTCTCTCTAGTGGTGGCTGGACTCAAGGAACTGGGAAACGGTCACCACGGATGCCAGTCTGACCGGCTGGGGAGGCTTCTGGAAGTCCCTGAGGTTCCAGGGTCAGTGGGGCCCACAAGAGGCCCATGCTTCCATCAACGTCCTGGAACTGAGGGCGATCAGGTTGGTTCTTTCTCGCCTATCCACTCACCTCCTGGGTCGAGCTGTTCAGATTCGCTCAGACAACCAGACGACGGTTGCCTACATCAACCATCAGGGAGGGACTCGGAGCAAGCAAGCCTTCAAGGAAGTGTCCCTGATTCTGTCTTGGGTGGAACAGCATGTTCCCTGCATCTCAGCGGTCTACATCCCAGGGGTGGAGAACCAGGTGGCGGACTCCCTGAGCAGGGGGACGTCTCGTCTGGGGGAGTGGTCTCTCAACAACCAGGTGTTTCTCTCCCTCTGTCACTGCTGGGGTCAGCCAGATGTGGACCTGTTTGCGTCCCGTCACAATCACAAACTTCCCAGATTTGTCTCTCTGTCTCAGGATCCTCTGGCCTTCGCCACGGATGCCTTGGCAATACCTTGGACAGAGTTTCAGCTTCTCTATGTGTTCCCTCCATTTCCTCTCCTGGGCAGGGTCATGCGCAAGATAGCCCAGGAGCGGGTACCAGGCATACTAGTGGCCCCTTTGTTGGCCAAGAAGAGTTTTGTTCGCTGACGCCGTGCGGTTGGCAGTAGACCAGCACGTCCTGCCCAAGGATCCAGATCTTCTCACCCAGGGGCAGCTACGCCATCCCAATTTACAAACTCTGGCTTTAACGGCTTGGCTGCTGAAACCTCCATATTGATGGAAAAGGGGTTGCCTGCTTCTGTTGTTGATACCATGATTCGGGCCAGGAAGAGGTCCTCGTCCTTTATCTATTACAGGGTCTGGCATGCTTACATTGCCTGGTGTGAGTCCAAGTCTCTTCCCTGTCGGGTGTTTTCTACTCCCAAGATTCTGGAATTCTTGCAACATGGTTTGGATCAGAGCCTTCAACTTAGTACCCTAAAAGGCCATGTTTCAGCTCTGGCAATTTTTTGCCAAAGATCTTTTGCCAATCACCGGTTGGTTAAAACCTTTTTTCAGGGTGTTTTTCATGTGCGTCCACCCCGTAAGCCTTTGTTACCAGTCTGGGATTTGAATCTGATGTTGTGTGCACTGCAAGGTCCTCCCTTTGAGCCTATCCGTGAAGCTGCCTTGTCTATTCTGACTCTTAAGGTAGCCTTTATGGTGGCTATCACTTCTGTAAGGTGAGTTTCTGAGCTAGCGGCACTTTCCATCGAACCTCCTTATTTTGAGAGACATCAGGATAAGGTGGCGTTCTGGCTCAAGCCGGACTTCCTGCCAAAGGTTGTGTCTGCCTTTCATCTTAATCAGGACATTGTCTTGCCTTCATTGTGTCCTAATCCTGCTAATTCCAAGGAGCGGACTCTGCATTCCCTGGATGTGGTCAGGGCTCTAAAGTTTTATTTGGTCGCCACTGAGCCTTTCAGAAAGTCTGATGCTCTTTTTGTTCTCACTTCTGGACCTAGAAAGGGTTTGCCTCCGGCTAAATCCACTATCAGCAAGTGGATCCGTCAGGCGGTGGTTCAAGCCTATTCTGCTAAGGGAAAGGAACCTCCCTTTAGGATTACTGCTCATTCCACTCATGCTATTGGTGCCTCTTGGGCTTTTCAGCACCAAGCTTCTGTTGAACAAGTTTGCAAGGCCGCTACTTGGTCTTCTGTTCATACTTTTTCAAAGTTTGATGTTAAAGCTTCAGTGGATGCTGCTTTTGGCCGCAAGGTGCTTCAGGCGGTAGTGACTTGAACTACTGGCCGTTACTCTTTGGGGATCCCACCCTACTATGGACACTGCTTTTGGATGTCCCAACTATTATGAATACCGAAGCGGGCCGTGCCATTCAATAAAGAAAAAAGCAATTCTGTGAGTACTCACCTGTAGAATTGTTTTTGTTCTTGCATGGCACGGCCCACTTCACCCCACCCTTGTTATCGTTATTCTTGGTTGCCTCTTTATGGTGATTGTTCCAAGTCAATTGGGTTTTTTTTACCTTTTTCACATTTTTTACTTATTCTCTCCCGGCTTCTTGTCTCACTGCTTGTGTACGCTGGGGAACTCTATGGTTAAGCACGTTTTTATAGGGAGCCGGGACAAGCCACAGCTTTTCTGCAGTACCACTGCGCCACCTTGTGGCGGAATAACCCAACTGTTATGAATACCAAAGCGGGCTGTGCCATGCAAGAATAAAAACAATTCTACAGGTACTCACAGAATTGCTTTTTTGACTCACAGGGGACTTTTCCCAACTCACAGGAGACATTTCCCTGCTCTCAGAGGATTTTTCCTAACTCACATGGGACCTTTCTCAACTCACATGACACATTTCCAGACTCCCAGGAGACATTTCCTAACTCACAGGAGACATTTCCCAGCTCATTGGAAACGAATTTTTCTTTTCAGCATATTTTCCCTGACTCACATGGGATCTTTCTCTAGTGGTACTTCTAGTCATTGGGGTGCAGTCAGATGGTGTGTAGTGGTCACATCTATGTGATCAGCTGGTCAAGAGGGACACACATGGTGCTCTCATTGGCCTGTGATGGGCTTGCAGTGCTGGAATGTGGCGATAAATCATGGCGGCTCTCCTGGCATGCCCTGGCACTGAGCACCTTTCACTGTGCTCATATTATTCCATTTGTTCCTGAAGATATTTTAATCCAGTCTGACCTCAAACTTCCCGTGAACCAGCCGCCAAACAAACGGCCGCACGCAGGCTTTGCTGTAAATCTGTTGTCTCCCTTCTCTGCTCTCCACCCGGGATCATAGATCATCCCCCCCCCCCCCCCCCCCACCGCATCTTGCTTCAATTTATTCCCTCAGCTCCAGCCTATCGGCCTCCCAGCCTTGCAGATGTTACTGTGCTGCTCCATGAATCTGGGGTTACCCAAAGGTTCTCCAGAGGCTCCACCCCAAGATGGCGCCTCTCTGCCCACAACCAGCCATGTATCTCATCTCTGTGACAAGCACCCTCCATGCTTCTATTTATCCTGAACAAAGCTTCTTGGATAGGCTTAGTGCATGCAGGTGCATGAGGGGTACTGAGAAAATCCAGGAGTTACTGTGCTGCAGCCACATATGCTGAGAATAACCAGAGGAGGGTCACTGTGCTGTATCCAAAAATACTGGGACTAAGCAGAGGAAAGAAACTGTGTGCCCCATTTACTGGTACTGAGAATGCCTCATGCTGTATATTATGATAGATTGTATTACATGCTGGATAAGAGGATGGGAATAATGGCCAGTGTGCACGACAGGGTAAATAACACCTTTTCCATGTTAGATCTTGGTGTGGACAGTCTCTGGGGGTGCACAGCAACATCATGGTGCACCTCAGGCCTCAGAATCTCACCCCTCTCTGCCTCCCAGACATGAAAGAGTTAAAGTGAAGGATAGAATGTGTGCTGCACTGTATCAGTAATTCCCTGCTCTGCTTCCTGCTATGACAGCGTCCTGCACTCCATGAGATAATACACTGATTAGCAGGTGCTTCATTGTCCCATTCATCAAGCCTGGCCAATGTGCAAGCGATTAGCTGGCCTGCAGGTGCTGAACCCCTCCATCCATCGCCCCCCCTTCCATCACTGCGCACATGATTTACCTTCCCCCGGAATCCCCCAGCATTCCCCGCCAGCACTCAGCATATTAGCTCGTATAGTCCAGTTCTTTTCTTGTTGGCAGAATGATTCAGAGTGTTTCTGTTGGGGCTCCATACAAGAATTTCCACTAAAGCCATTAGCTCCAAGGAAAGTAATAGGAGTCTGGATCCCTGGGGGAGTAAATGAATGGATCCCTAGGAAAGAGATAAAATGAATCGAAACCAGAGACTGAGGCAATAATATATTCGAAATAGGGCTGAATATCTTATCCAATTGGAGCCAATGATGACTCAATTCATGATATATGCTGGAGAAGCGAGAGTAACTCATTCAATAGAAGCCATTAAAGCAAGAGCCTGAGCTGACATCAATAACCAAAAGATCCAGTACGAGTCATTGAACCAAAACCCCAAGCCAAGGTTGGAAGCTGGAGAGTCACTAAGACCTTGACTTGAACTGATATACACAAAATAAGAGTGGAATATCTTGTTCAGTAGTCACTGAATCAAGACCCAAACCAATGTTATGTGCAGGAGGAGCTGAAGATCTCCTTCAACATGAGTCATTCAAGACCTAAAGGTAAATCGACAGTGGAGCTGGAGATCTCTGATAGGAGTCATTAAATGCAGATTCTGACTTTCACTGAGCTGGAAGATCTCCTTGAATATATGACTCAAGACAGTGAACTGATCAAATGCTGGCAGATATGAAGATTTCCTCCAATAGGGGCCTATGATTTGATTCTCTCAAGTCTTGCCAAGTCCTTGTTCCGATGAGGGCCAAAAATCCCAATTTACATGTCCACAAGTAGGAAGTAATGGCTGTGTAAATCATACGCTCAGTGGCTCTCTTGTTATAGCATAGAGAATAAATGAAATGATTTGCATGACTCTGCCTATCTACCATAAATAATGGCTCTAGCTTGTTGTTTTGGGGTTGTACTTATCATGTAAATAATGTTTACTCTTTTTTGACCACGGTATGAAATTCAACATGGGGTGCTGCCTGAGATGGGAGAACTGCTGTATTGTATTGTATGGGGGAACGGGTTTGGCTGGGGTTTTTGGATGCAGGTTATATAAGTAACCCTTGCTCTTACTATCTTGTATATGTATATTGATTTGTAATATTGAACAATGTTTCAACATTTTTAACACCCTACCTGTCTACTATGTACCAGGGAGGGTCCTGATTCATAGGGACACTAAACCAACCTCACCTACTTCCTCATGCCATCAGTGAGCCCTTTTCCTAGCAAATGTCCATCTGGTAGATGCAGGAAATACTTATACACACACACACACACACACACACACACACACACACACACACACGGGTTGATTCAAGGCTGTGCGTCAAAAATCACACGCAAGTGCTTCCGCATGCAGAAACTTGCCTTTCAGCGCACGATTCATGGCACTGTACAAAATGGCATGTGTGACGTGTGAAATTCAGCTCTTTTTTATGCGGAAATGGGCAAGCTCTGTGCACATTGTGCAGGCTAAGGCAGTCACTGCTCCCCGTGGCCCCCATGTTTCTCCCGTCTTTACTGTTTAGCAGTGGCTAATTTATCTCTCCAGCTTCTGTGTTTGTGGCGTATCTCTAATCTCCAATCTTTAGGGGATGCCCTGTGGCGCCTCCTTGTTTTTATGTGTAGTTTGTAGCGTTTTATTGGGCAATATATTGATTCCAGTTGACCTGCATTATTGTGTTTCCCAGTGTTTTGTCCCAGATGTTATAGATAGATTCGGGGTTCATTCATCACTTTTTACTCAATTTTATACCTAATAGTTAACACTTTTTATTCTTTTTTTCCCCTAAGTGCAATTACCATATTTAGAGTGGCAATTTGTTTAAAAAAATTGCAAAGCTAAATATGGTGCTGAACTGCACTTAGGGAAAAAAACAAATAAAAAGTGTTTACACTCAAAAAAAGTGAGTGAAAAAATACCTAGCAACTGGGCGCTGACAGTCACGTAGGCCCGGGAGCGGCCTCCAATGGACTCGGTCTCAGAAGAGATCAGTTTTGAGGGTTGTGGTTTTGGATTGCAAGGAAGCTATGCGTTGCAAAGCGCGAGCAACATTCCCACACCCACCTGTATGCTGTGGGACCACTTCAACTGTAGAGGCCTTCGAAGTCAGCATGCCTGGAGCAATTATTAAAATAAGCCAAGAAAAACAAGAAAATGAGGCCTGAAAAAATGGGGGTTGCATCTTCTAATTAACAATATAACTTCTATTGATGTTCATATACTATCCCCTCGATTCAAAGAGCAAAAGTTAATTGATTTCGGATCGAGAATCGTAAGTTTGGGTGGATGTTAGTCATTTTTTCATGTTTTTTTGGCCATTTCCGACTCGCACGCGCCTACGTACGAATTCGTATATGCTCTTACGATCATCGGAAGTTCGTTCCTAAATTTTAGGATCAAAACGTAAAACTTAGGATCAAATTCTAAAACTTAGGCCCTTATTCATCAAGCGATAGCGCCAGGTAGTGTCTGACGAGCGCCAGGTAGCGGCAGCTAACGGCGACTACCGACTCAAGTACGCCCGGCGGCGGTCACAATGACGCATTTATCAAGCAAAATGAGGCTAGCGCCGGCGAGAGCGACGGCTGGCGCGGCATTCATCATGAAGCCGCCTGGACCGAACAGCGCCGCTGCAAATTCCCTCACAGCGCCAGGTATGAGCTGTCGCTCCCTGGCGATGTCCAATGCATTTCAATGGAGCAATCTATAATTATTCATAAATAATTGGTAATAATTTTTTTTTTTTTTTTTTTAATGTCAAAAAATCGGAGTCCACTTCTGCAATGTTAGGATTTATTTTTAAGTAAAAAAAAAAAAAAAATATGTGCAGAATTGATCTAACAGGTCTGAGATTAATGTATTCATATTACAAAATGATTCTAAAAACATGTATAATGTTACATTCAAAAAATATGGTTGTTTAGGGGTTAAAAACTAGTTAATACAGATCGCCGCCAGCGCTCTGGGGTTTAAACAAGGAATGGACAGCGACAGCACATTCGGAGCGTGATTTGTTGATGAATATGAAGCTAGCCGTTCGCTCTGGCCATTCGTTGTCAGGCGCTCACATACAACGCTGGACCTGTGAAACAGCGACCCCCCAGCCCGTATTCAACATTACCGCACACCGACTGAGTCGCTGTCATCAAGCTAATGCCGGCCAAGCACAGCGAATACTGGCTGGCGCTGAAAAAATCACGCTACAGTTGCTCATCTGTCGCTACCTGGCGCTATTGATGAATCGGCCTCCCCGGATCAAACCGTAAAACTTAGGATAATCGGATGTGTTTAGGTGTGATTCAGAGAACAGTTTTCAAACCTCTAAATACGCTTTAAAAGAAAGCCACTGCCGACACCTTTTAGCAGTCGGATTGCTGTTCTTGAACAGGTTTTTTGGCTATGTGGAGGAGTCTGCGCGTCTTGAGCTCCAATGAACTGCATGTATCAGCATGGCCGAGGCCATAAATTGTATGGCAATGCATACCTGAATCATGTATGCCTTATAAAAGCATTTTAATGTGGACCTTAATTAGTCCTTTGCATGTAAACCTTTATTTTGCAATATATTTGCGTTAATTAAAGAAACTTATGTCCTTTGTTATTTATTTTTAAATTGATGTACTAGAATAATATTTTTAGATTGCATTTATTGGTGTAGTTGTTTACCTTTGCTTTGTTTAATTATTTAAGCACATCTTTGGTCAGATGCATCACACTTACTGAGGAGAGGAGAGCGGGATAAAGTGCAGGATGTGGGTTACTGCTGTATTTTGCACAGACACAGCAGAGCTGGGGGCACGGAAAGGTCAGAAATCAAAGAATGCAGAGCAACACAGTCACAAGGCCCTTTCTGTTTGCAGGCTGCCCGAGAATACCTGAGCCGCCATCTTGGCTGTTTCTAGGCTCATAACATGCTGAAGTTGCTGGGTGTTTTTTAATTTTTGAGAGCAATCTGTATGTAGAGGGTGTGGGTAACCACACCAAAAATTTTAAGTTGTACCATTTGAAGCCAAAATATTAAAATTAAATCCACAAGTAAAAAATGCAAGTTAACTAAAAATTTAACAAAGTAAGATTTACTTATGCAAATGCATTCATTAATGGTTGGTTACTACAAAATGAATGAAATAAAGAAAAATAAAAGACCAAATATTTAGAATGCACTTTAATGAGGTAAGTTTGTAGTGCGCAGCCGCAAGATCAGAAGGATTTACGTCCAGACAAAAAAGGAAAAAGGGCAAAACCAATGTTGCAACCTGAGAAATGAAACGGAAAATTCAGGATGGAAACTGACATAGGTCTGATTCCCGAACTGCCATACGAACGGACGTACATTTTAGGATAGAAACGTATTTGCTTATAGAATCACTCGCAAGTTCATACGAACGCACGAGCGGACGGGGAAAATAGGATGATCGGCACCCAAATCAAAGCTGTTACATGTTTCTTTGAATCGAGCCTTATATGTACGCACAAAATGCAATTGTAAACATTTTTAAAAATATACTTTTACACTTTAAAGCGGACGGGGAGGCCGATTCATTAATAGCGCCAGGTAGCGACAGATGAGCGACTGTAGCGTGATTTTTTCAGCGCCAGCCAGTATTCGCTGTGCTTGGCCGGCATAAGCTTGATGACAGCGACTCAGTCGGTGTGCGGTAATGTTGAATACGGGCTGGGGGGTCGCTGTTTCACAAGTCCAGCGTTGTATGTGAGCGCCTGACAACGAATGGCCAGAGCGAACGGCTAGCTTCATATTCATCAACAAATCACGCTCCGAATGTGCTGTCGCTGTCCATTCCTTGTTTAAACCCAAGAGCGCTGGCGGCGATGTGTATTAACTAGTTTTTAACCCCTAAACAACCATATTTTTTGAATGTAACATTATACATGTTTTTAGAATCATTTTGTAATATGAATACATTAATCTCAGACCTGTTAGATCAATTCTGCACATATTTTTTTTAATTTTTTTTTTTACTTAAAAATAAATCCTAACGTTGCAGAAGTGGTCTTCGATTTTTTGACATTAAAAAAATAAAAAAAAGAATACCAATTAATTATGAATAATTATAGATTGCTCCATTGAAATGCATTGGACATTGCCAGGGAGCGACAGCTCATACCTGGCGCTGTGAGGGAATTTGCAGCGGCGCTGTTCGGTCCAGGCGGCTTCATGATGAATGCCGCGCTAGCCGTCGCTCTCGCCGGCGCTAGCCTCATTTTGCTTGATAAATGCGTCATTGTGACCGCCGCCGGGCGTACTTGAGTCGGTAGTCGCCGTTAGCTGCCGCTACCTGGCGCTCGTCAGACACTACCTGGCGCTATCGCTTGATGAATAAGGGCATAAAATTCAGGTTTTCCACTCACCTGGGCTTTTTTCTGCTTTAGTGGGGCAGCCCCTGATTATGAACCCTGGATTGGGGTGCCCGGGGAACAAAAATCACTTGTCCAGGGCCAGGACTACAGGGTTTTAGTGCACTGTAAGACTTCCTAGCCCTTGTATGGACCCACCTGACACCATGAATATAGGAGACCAGCTTTTTATTGATGTGAAAACCTAAAGCCATCAAAAGAAAAGCTTTGTACTCATACAGGATAAGGTGGGCACCTCAAGAAATAGCTCATTCTGGGAAAGCTACTGTGTCTGTAGCTGTCAACCCTGGAGACCAGTTTAGACGGTGATGGGCATGGTTTAAGTGTGACTTATTTTCACTCTTTTGAGGAACAAATATTTTGTATCATAAATAACTTGGACATGGCGCAGGGCTGATATATAAATAATTGTATAATAATACATAATGGTTGCACATTAAATGTAATTAAAAAATAACATAATGGCAAAGGAGAAATTTGCAGATTAAATAATGAAGCCATTATACCTGCACGGTGTTCAGTATCAGTGGAGGCTTTTTCCTGCTGTTCTCCACAGGATTCTGCCTTTACTGGTATCCAGGTATTTAGAGGTCTGTGTTGTTGCACCTTGCATCAAGGCTTTATTATTTTACTCTTAGACACAAGGTTTGAATTCCATTTTACCTTTTCTAGTGTTGGATTTCATACATTTTAGCGGCACACTTACATTATATAACCTTGCGTCACAACAGATAGTTTTGCTTTAATGGCAGCTTGATTAGGTCTACTTTATACCTTGTTCCCTCTGCAGCTGTCTGGTAGTGATCAGAGATGGGTGTGCCCACAGTCCTTGGTTGACGGTGTGAATGTGTGGCTACTCCCCCCTATGGCAGTTCCTGACTTACCCATGTAACCCAGCGTTTTCTTTTGCAGCAATCTGGATAGCACAGATGCGCTATCCAGAAACAGAAAGTGTCACAAAACCGGGGGAAAAAAACAAGCAGGCACTGACTTTCTCTCCAGTGCAGTGGGTCCCGGGGGGTGCTTCCAGTGTCCTCGTGCACTTTCATGCCCCTACTTAAATCAACCACCACCTTCTTGACCAAAACATCTGAAAAGTGGTTCAGCCCACACATCATGTGGGGGGGGCACTCATTCATGTTCAGCCCAGCTTATAAGGATTGTCCAGGCATTAGATCCAGTCCAGCACCATTGGCTCTCAACCCTGCCTCTGATGCACACACACCTGCATTCAGTCAAAATGACGCTGACAAGCCTATGTTAATGGAGGGGCTGAGTCTAGGCCTGGCATGGCACGCCTAAGGGTCTAACGATCCATTACCACAATCCATGGGTGAGTTTCCAAGTACCAGAATAGGAGCTAGGGGATAAAAGTTTAGTATATAGTTATATTATTGCCTGGACTATAAAGGAGTGGAAATAATGAGTGATCCTGCCCTTGCTGAGAGCCCTTCTGCAAAGGGTTAAAAATGAGGAGTAGCAGGCACCAAGAGAATCAGTTTATTCCATTGGATATATGTAAGGAATTAGGTTTGGCAATTAGAAAAATAAGTAAGGCGTGAAGGTACTCCAGAGTAAAATACCCCTTCAGAGAATGTTGTGTCCCCTTTTTGAACCACACAATGCCTTAGTAAGGCAGCTGTTGCATAGGGATCAGAGGTATTCTGGGAGCTGCCTTGTTAGGGAGTGATTAAGCATGGCAGGAGCTGCACAAGGTAAACGGAACACAAGGGTGGGGAGTGGCACATTGGATACCTACAGTATAAACTGGGAATTACAATGTAATTATTGCGGTAGAAGCCACGCATAGATCTGCACCGAACTTCCAGCAGATGCCGGATTTTCTCCATCAAATTTTTTATCGCTTTTTTTAAAAAGAGGTTTCTTAATTACAAAAATGCCTGGACACTGCTGCCCTCCTCCTCGACGCATGCATCTTGTGTGAGAAAGCAATTAAATTGTCAGGAAAGTAATTGTTCCGCAGATTTAATTGAATGCGGCACAGTAGCATCCTGTGCTTGCAAATAAATAAACCTGCGCTGATTTAACTCTTCCCACACTGCACCAAACATGACATGATGGATCACTGGACTGGTATAGCGCCAACCATGCCACAATGGAGTGATTTGTGAGTGCTAAATGTGTGCCCTTTTCTTTCATGTTGCCAGCTACACCAGGTTTAGGATCACTGGGGTAGCAATGATAGCAAACTGAACCCATGAGGCATTAGACACACTAGACAAGTGGGGGGGGGGGGGGGGGCTCTTTATTGAAACAAAACTTTTCAGGAGAGCCCCAGGGACTGCCATTGCTGACCCCCTGCAGCACCACACCTGGGACAAGCAGCCTGCTAGTTAGAGGCATCTGCAAGCTTTTATGTGAGCTTAACTTCCTTGCCAGACAGGAAGTTCATCTACCAGAAAGGATGTGAATGGCATCAAGCTGTAAGGCTATGATACCCCATTTGTCCGTGCGATGGTAGATGCAGCGTTACTGCAAGAAACAAACCTACAATAGCTCCTCTACGGTCCTTTCGCACCTCTCTGGAGCAACAGGGTGAATTAAAATGAGACTGCAAAAGGTCCTGCTTCCCGCATCAAGGACGCACCCACAGCTATGCTGAGTGCAGGTGCATTGAGTCCATAGAAATCCATTACGCGCAATACAAATTCATGTGAAGAAAAAAGAGGATAGTTTATATCACCCAACTAGCCCAAGATTAACCCTAACAAAAGCTATTAAGCTAATAAACATATACACAAAGAGTATACACAAAAAGTTGAGGGAGAGTAAAAACCGTACCCCTGAGAATATAACAAGTTTAATTCAGACAAAAACATCTTAAAAATATATAAAACAGGTCTCACCATAAAATTTAGTACAAGGGAAAGGGCGCAGATAAATCAGTAAATAGTGCTATTCAAAACTGTATATATTAACCACACATGTCTAATATCCTATCAAAAAGCCTATATCATAAAAGAGCCAAGAAAAAATACTGATTACGTGCTAACAAAGTGATATGGATGCTATAGTGCTAAACAGAGAAAAGCAAAAACATAGGGTTAGTCATATGCACATATATAACCTAGACCTGAAATATATCAAGTGATATTCAAAGAAAAAATGTGCACAGACTGCCCTTGCCAAAAAAGATGTTCAATAGTCAGGTAGAAACATCAGGATGAATGGCTCAGCTTCCACACGTTCCTTGGCCTTTACCACTAAATCAGGGTGTGTCCAGGTTTTACGTAATTTGCATCTATCTTATTTGTTTTTCATAAAATATGTTGAGCCCCCCTCTCCAAGGCTTCCAGCTGGCACACCAGGTATAGTGGTTGGGGTTCCATGACTCATAGGCCTCTGGCCATGCCAGAACGCCAGTCCCCATGCCCTTCGGCGTGAGTCCACTGCTCTTTTTTATTCTCTCTTCCATACCCCCCAGCAGTTGGGGGTATGGTTAATGGGGCAGGGGTAATGGCAAGCCACCTGCCGCCAGAACTTGTTGGCGCCCCTACCATTTGCACTAGTGTAGGGGCCTCTTGAAACCCTTACTAGTTCACGGTTGAAAAAAAAACACTAAATTCATTACAGTGTATCACAAAGTAAAGGCTAGTCAGCTGTGTCTACTCTGCTGCAGAGAATGTAGCAAATGTATTAGTTGTGAGGCAGAGAGCTAGCTGATGATAATACATTCAGCCCAGTAGAGCTGGCTGATGATACTTGTCCTTTTAAGTAAGATATTTTTTAAAAAATCTCACAGCTGGAAATCATAAAAAACCCTCTGTTGCTAGACCATTCTTTTTCACTATTATGTGCTACACATGTTCAACTGTGATCTTTGAAGGGATTTCCAGGGATGTCCCAGGAAAATTATTTATAGTTTTTTGTTGTCAGGGTCTGGGCTTTAATGTGAAATGTCTTGTTTGTTATTTTTTTAACTGTATTCTCAATATTTTTCTGTAAATTTTTATTTTTTTTTGTAATAAAAATTGTTAGTTTTTCAATAAAATCCTATTGCATATAAAATCCCTATTTCTCCCTTTTACAACTATTAGTACCACATTTGTATTGGTAAACACCCTTTCCTGCCCAGGAGACTCCCCCAAACTGATAAAATACAATTGCTATGTGCATCTTGCAGGTTTAAAAAACACTTTACATTTGAAATACCCCCACCAAACTATATATTTACTGGAAGTACACACCTCAAGGGTATCAAAATTGTTGATGTGGGCACAGTTTTCTGGAAGTAATCCCTCAATTAATTCTTTGGTTGAATAGTGTTTCCCTAAAAAAAGGATAAAAAAGCAGAATGAAAGCTACATTTTACCTAAAAAACAATATTTTACATTTGGAATACGTCCCACAAACCATTTCCTGAAAGTACACATGTTAAGCTTTCTAGGCGTACCAAGCTGGACATGATTGAGACCTTTAAATATGTGAAAGGATTGAATAAGTTTCAGGAGGGAAGTGTTTTTAAGAAGAAGCGTAATGATAGAACAAGGGGGCACAACCTGAAGCTAGTCGGGGGGAAGATCAGGAGCAATGTTAGAAAATATTATTTTACAGAAAGAGTAGTAGATGCTTGGAACAATCTTCCAGCAGAGGTAGTTGAAAAATCAACAGTCACTGAATTTAAACATGCCTGGGATAAGCACACATCTATCCTAAGATAAAGAGAACATACAGTATACACATAAGGGCAGACTAGATGGACCGTATGGTCTCCTTCTGCCGTCAACCTTCTATGTTTCTATGTTAAGCTTGCTGTAGTGGGCTCATCTTTCTGTAAGCAATTCCTTAAAGAATTCGTTGGTTGCAGTTTACCTAAAATAATGTATAAAAAAAGCAGAATTAAAAACACATTTTTCTAAAATATCAATATGCAAAGATGGAAAAACAAGCTAAATCTAAAAGCACAAGGGTCCCTGAGCAGAGCAATACCCAACACACATAGGTACTTTAAACCCTTTTACCTGCCAGCCTACTTAAAGTGGACCAACACCCAGGATTTTGACTATCCTGGGTTTTGGTCCACTTCGGCGGGGCACCCCGATCGGGGGTGCCCCGCTGTGTGAAACCCCCCAGAAACCCCAAAAAACTCACCTCTCAGCGCTCCCACGTGAGCGCCGCAGCCAATCCCCGCCAACGTCCAGGCGGGGATCAGGAACGTCCAAGACGCTTCCGCCGCCGCCGCCTCCCGCGCGTCACTCTCGGCGCGCGCGCGCGCCCGCCGGCCATTCACAGAGGGCCGGCGCGGGCGCGCGCACGTCTGGAGGGGCGCGCGGGAGGCGGCGGCGGCGGAAGCGGCGGCGGATCAGGTAAGGTGTTTTTGGGGTTTCTGGGGGGTTTCACCCCGCGGGACATCCCGATCTCGGATGTCCCGCGGGGTGGGAGGTGATCGGCCCGGGAATCTTATAGATTTCCGGGCCGATCACCCCTGGGTGTTGGTCCTCTTTAAGATTTTGTCACTCTCAGTTGACAGGCCATTTTTCACTTTGTTTACCTGTGTTTTGAGTTTAGGCTTTAACATGAAATGTCTTGTTCATAATTTTTCCACTGTTTTAAATATTTTTGAGTAACTAAAAGCATAATTGTCTCATTTATTTTAAAGAAAACATTTATTTTATTAAAGTAAACCATATTGCATGTGAAAAGCCCAATTTCCCCTGATTTCAGTGGTACCACATATGTATCGGTAGCCCCCTGTTTTTGCCCAAGAGGCCCCTATACCAGTTCACAAGGCTGGGGGCTGGCAAGTCACCTGTGGCTAGCGGGTGACTTTCCATTAATCCCCAGCTCCCCAATTACCTACCTACCCAAAGCCCAGGGGTGGGCAGAAGGGCCCGGGCCCACGGAGGCTGTGTGGGCCACTAAAGCTGGCCCCTGCACACTGTTCTACAAGCCCTGCATAGCTGGTCCAGGGCTGGTTATGCTGGGTAGGGGGGACCCCATGTCATTTTTGTGGATTTTTAACCCTTAAAGTTCGCAAAAAATTGAAAAAATGGGCTCTCATCCGCCCCCCTCCCTTTACCCTGTATAGTGTGGATAGTGTTTGTATTTTTGTTTCTAAATGTTATAAAGTGCTCTTTTCAGTTTGGGGGACCTCCTGGGCAGGAATGGGGGGCTACCGATACATTTGTGGTAACATTGTAATCGGGAGAAATGGGGCATTCACAGGCAATATGGTTTTTGAAAAAAATATTTTTTTTGTTTTTTATTACGCAAAAATGTTTTAAAAAAAACTGTAGAAAAATTACAAACAAGACATTTCATGTTAAAGCCTAAACTCTGCTGCCAAAAAAACTATATATAATTTTCCTGGAAATTCCTGAAATAATCACACTTGTACAGAGCGCAAAATGGTGAAAAATGACCTGTCAACAGAGGGTGACAAAATTTCAAGTAGGCTGGCAATTAAAATGGTTAAAGGCAGCTATGCATGTTGGGTATTGTTCTGTTCGGGGGACCTTGCTCTTTCAGATTTAGCTTGTTTTTTCTTATTTGCATATTGATTTTTTAGGAAAACATGTTTTTTATTCTCCTTTTTATACATTTTTTAGGGAAACCCCATGCAACCTAAGAATTCTTCGAGGGATTACTTCCATAAAGATGAAGCCACTACAATAAGCTGGGTATGCCTAGAAAGCTTAACATAGCATAACAAAGCTGAATATATAGTTTATGTGGGGTATTCCAAATGTAAATGGTTGTTTTGGTTGGAAAAGCACAAGGTGTGCACTTTGTCTGCAGAGCTGAAATTTTAAAGTAAAATTACTCTTACGCACATGCTTTACTTTGGGGTGTTTGGCAACTCTTCCCTTGACAGTAGCTATGCATGTTGGGTATCATTCTGTTCGGGCAACCTTGCTTTCGGGGAAACTCTGTAACCAAAGAATTCATTGAGGAATTACTTCCAGAAACCCGCACCTAGATCACCTCAAGAAAGCTTGAGGTGTGTACTTCCAGAGAATAGTTTGTTGGGGGTATTTCAAATGTAAAGGGTTGTTTTTCTTGAAAAAACGCAAGGTGCGCATATTGCATAGCATAGTTGTATTTTATCTGAAAATCCCCTAAAGCGCTGTTTCAGTTTGGGGGAGTGTCCCGGACAGGAAAGAGTGTCTACCAATACATATGTGGTACCAGGAGAAATTGGGATTTCACACACAATACGATTATATTGACAAACTTACATTTTTTAATACAAAAAATAGATTTTTAAAAAAAATTTGTTGCACACATTTCACCAAAACTATTGAGAATTCCCTGGAAATCCCTTCAAAAATCACAGTTGAACATGTGTAGCAGTGGTCTGGCAACAGAGGGTGACAAAAACTGGTAGGCTGACACTTAAAGGGTTAACCCCCTGAAAAAAAATGTAAATGTTTTATAATAACATTTTCCCTTTTTTATATATATATATATATATATATTTTTTACTTTTACATTTTCTTATTAAAAAAAAAACATTAACAACCCAAAAAAAACATTAACAAAAAAAAAAAACATTATGAATTCAAAATGCAAAATTCATTATGAATAATAAATAAAAAACACATTATGAATAAAAAATTACACAATAAAAAATTAAGAGGCTGATTTAAGACTAGCAGCACGTATTGCCATTTGAGCGTCTTTGTAGCGTCCAGAGGGCAAAGTGCCCAAGATAACGCTACATCTAACAGGACAACGCTCCAGGGAACAATAGGTAGTGCAGTGATTTGATCCAAAAGTGTAGAAAAACAAAAAAATAAAATGCTATTTATACACATGCAAACAAAAACCCATTGAAATGTATGGGATAACGCAACTGATCTACAGGTGCTACATGGTGCTGCTGAACATACAGCGCCAGCGTTTTACACTGAGCTGCCACTAGTAAGATGCAACATGGTGCTATTAAAGGCGCATCTGATTGACTTTCATATATATGTTTTTCACATACCGCGGCCGGCGGTCGTCATACTACGCAATGTTAGCGGTTCTAAAATAAAGCTCTATAAAACTTTGTGTTGTATTTCATTTAATATTATAAACAATCAGAGTAATGTTTACATTATATCCATGTGGGCATCCCAAACATTCAACTAGGAAGAAGTACAGAAGAATGCATGGCAAGCATGAAAGTGTTTCAGATATGCATCCTATATGTCTCCCCCACCCAGTACATACAGATTGCCCACATTAAAAATCATCCTACCTTCATCTACTGCATGTTATGAACCTTTAAACATCCAAGATGTCGGCTCATGGAGCATCAGGCAGCCTGCAAACAGGAAGTGTCTTCTGACTGTGCTGCTCTGCATTCTGGGATTGGTGTCCTCTCCCTGACCTCAACTCTGCTCTGTCTGTGCAAAGCAGAGTTATAACCCGCACCCAGCACTTTATCTCACTCTCCTCAGTATATGTGATGCTTCTGAGTCAAGATGGCGGCGCCCGTATCCTAGTCCTGAACAGAGTTGCAGCCCAGTGGGGGAAAGAGTTATTAGCAAGTGACTAAAAATGTAAAATATATTAATTTTAGATGCTGGGGAATAGTTTTTAAGGGTTCGGGCATTTCATTAAATCATGCTAAAGGTCTAGTTTAAGGTATGCATTGGGAATACATAAAGAAGAATGCATGACAAGCATGAAAGTGGTTAAGGTAAGCATTAGGAAGAAGTAAAGAGGAATGCATGGCAAGCATGGCATGCTAAGTACTTTGGAATAGAAGAGACTTGGCACAGCAATAAGTAAGTAATGGGCTAGCAGGGCGAGGGGATGGGAATCAGTTCACATATGCGTACAAGCCACCAAAAAAGGCAGCGTCTGTGTATAAATTTCACAAAAACGAAAATATTATGGAATTTAGGGGCTAAATGAGGGGTAAAAACAGGATTTTTCCGAAGCGTGGGGCACTGAAACATTTTGTCGCAATGTACGTGTAAAAACCCTATAAAACCGCTAGTTGAGGAGCGTTTCACATCAATGTATACGAGAGCGTCATCTGTGAAATAGACCGTGAGAGCCGTACGCACAGCGTTCTTGATGGCTTACGCAACTACGAAGACAGTACAAAACGCTCCCGATGGAGGGTCTGAATAATGCGAATGCACATATACTGAACGAAAGCTATGTGTAATGTTTACATTTAGGAACAAAATCGAGATAGAACATAGAAGGCTCTGAATTGACCCTATTATTATTATTGTTTATTATTATAGCACCATCATCTTCCGTAGCACTGTACCAAGTAGTAATTACAAACAGGGTAGAAACATACAGTACATAGACTATTATAAATGCAGTGTTACAGAGTTTACAATGGATATTCTGAATACAAGATACAATAGGAGATAGAGCTCTGCCATTGCAAGCTGGTCTGTTTGCATAAGGCCAAAAAACTGTAAAGTGGCTTCTCATAGTCATTTCCACTGGTGGGTCCATGACACCTCAGTCCGGCATTGTCAATGAATGATAGTGGGTGAGGTGCCTCAGCTAATTGGAGGTGGCTAACAAAGTGGACCAAAATCCACCCTAGATTCTATGAGACTCCAGGGCAGGCATACACTCCCCCGCCTCTCGGGGCATCCAGGATTCCTCATTGTGTTAAACCACCCAGGTTGCACAGTAAATTCACCTACTTCCCGGTCCAATGCCGCATGCATAAGCAGACACTTCCTGCTGTACCTTTAGCAGTGTGTGTGCCCCTGTGCTAGGCATTTGTTAGAGGGTAGCGTTAATGCGCCACGCGCGACTAATCAATTAGATGACTGTGTGGAAGCGATATAAGCACGCTGTTTGGATGAGAAGCCACGCACGTGGCGTAAGACCGGGGAAAGGTGCGTTGGAGTGGGCGACCTGGGGTTTTTTCACACAGTGGGGCATCCCACATTGGCCCCATTGTGCCCAGGGGGCAAAGACCAAAGCCCGGGATAGTCAAAATCCCGATTTGGTCCACTTTAAAAGCCACCTCCAGGAACAGCACAATGCCAACTGTATTGTTAGGTTGACATGTTGACATGAAATGCCTAACCCTATTGCAGACCTCAAGTCACATCTACCCACAACCAATTACACCACTGAACATTTTCGAGTGCCTTGACCTGATGCTGACCATGGCTATGACCATAACTATGGCTGGAAAGGCAAGACCAAGTGGCCCCCCGACACTGATCCCACCATTACCAGAAAGTTTTAGGAGGAGATGAAAGAATGACCAAATGCCCCCATGACCAGGAAGGTAGGACCAACTACATGTGTTCTTCATTTTCATTCCAATATTGATAGAGCTGCTGTAATATGGCAGCCCAACGCCCCCCCCCCCCCCCATGTTCTCCCAGTGGGTGCTGCGCCATAAAAAATGTAAATATTTGATATGGGCGCTAATGATGCTGTGGATTTAGGGGTGGATAGGTGGCAACGCAGTGTGGGCAGCACTCTATACTTACAAGTCCTGGATCCTGCATGCAGCTCCTTGTCATCTGCACAGCTCTACAATGTGGTACAGGCTGGTGGGTTGCTAAGTGCCCCCGGGTAAAAATGGCCTTCTGGTCCTGCACCCCCAGGCAACTGCCTTATTTACCGCTGTAACTAGGGCTTATTCTTGGGGTAGGGCTTATATTCAAAACATCCTCAAGGGCTTATTTCTGGGTTAGGTCTTACTTTTGGAGAAACAGGTAGATTCCACGATCACCAAGAAGGTAGGATCAAATTCCATGGATCCCACCAAAGGAAGCATTAAGGTAAAACAAAATGGGTCCATTTGGGACCATTAGCTGGTGAAGTAAGGAGGTGATGAAGGAAGGCTCATACAGTTTTTCCACTTTTCTCAGTGGAGTGTCTCAGCACTGCTACAGGACAGCACATGGGAGATGGACGTATCATTTGCACTTTCTACTCTGGAATATTGCTGCTATTTAGAGATGTTTTTGAAGTGTAACAGAGCAGCAATCAGATTCTTTCTCCAAGCATGTCCGGTTGGGTTAATCTGCATATGTGTTGCGTCGTGTTTACTTAAAAGCTACACCTTGTATGTTTTGCCAGCTAGGAAGAACCCCCGGCTTGCCCTCTTTGCCATGCACTTTCCACGCTCTGGTGTAAAAACATTTTTGGGGATGTCTCCCTTTGGGCCTCAGAAGTAGCATGTCACAGATTTGTTGTAGAGCCTTGCTCTGTATGTGCAGCAAATTCTGCAGGCGCGAGATACAAGGATATTAAAAAGAAAATCCTGATCAAAGGAACGTGCCTTCTCTCCTCCCTTTGTGGAACAGATGTGCGCAGCGTCTGGGAGACAGCGAGGAACGCCAGCTCTGCGCTGATTTATTCCTCAGACCCGCCTGTAACCTCTCGTCTGGCATGCTTGATACCGTCATGTTGGTTATTAGTTTTCAGTTGAAAATGACCAGATAAGAGTTTGTTCACTTCATCAATATGGTACATTTATTGCTTGTCAGAGGACTTGCATGACGGCCGCCCATAAATCTGTCACGTTACTTTAGAAGCTCAGGCCCAGTGAGGTGACGCAGTGCGGCCCATGAATGCTTGTCCTCCACTGAATAGCTGCTGGGCATTGCGTCCACCTCGTGCACTCTACCCTGCGGCCAACCCAAGTGACTGCAGCGTATGCCTGTGTGTAGTGTCCCCATATGACTGTTGCAAATTCTGAGCAATGGAGGCATCAGAGCTCCGTACAAACATCCATCTGGAGAGTCGGAAATTCTGCCCTGACGCATCCAAATTTATTTGCTTAAATTCCTCCCCCTATTAGGTGATAGATCATTCATAGCGGAGGGTTTGGCAAGAGGAGAACAGTGTCCACATCGTTAACCCTGTCCTGCCATGGGGCTGGGTGTACAGTTTGAATCACTCTGCACATCCAGATGCTGGAACATTTCTGGCTGTTCTAGAGGAAAGTGGAGTTTTTGCCCCAGCCGCCATAGGCGAGGTATCTCTTCATGTGATTGGATGTTCTGACATAATGCCAATTACCGTATATTAGTGGTTATGTGACCAGATGCTAGACGTTAACATACACTACTTGCATGTCTCAGTGAACTGAACTGCCCCATGATTGGGGCTCTACATGTGGACTATAAGCCAGCGGACAAGTGCATCATGCCTACTCCCTTGCAATATAGCAGGCACTGACTGGCAGCATTGGCCAACACAGACATGGCATAGAGCTGGCCCACCATTCAGGCATCAGAGGGAGAACACATGTTTTTGCTGGCCCATCACTGGGTCTCTTTCACAGCTGCCATAAGTGTAAATCACCCCATCCAGCATTACACTGACAGTCTGTGGATTGTACCTCTCTGTGCACAACTACACTGAAGTGTATTTGCCTCACGAGGTTGCAGATATTCCTACTGGAAGTAGCATGACCTTGGCCCCACTCACTAATCCAATCAAAGCAGGTGAGTTACCATTTGCCTTGGCGGTTGGATTTTTTGTGGCACCGGATGCTGAGGGAGTAACTTTGTACACATATAGTGATGGGTGATTGGACTCTGCCTGGACCTTGGTCTCAGTGGCGTCATTGCACTTATATACAATGACACTGGGACAAACATGCCAATGCAATCAGTTGCTCAGACTTTAGCTGCAATTATTGATTTTCATGGAAGAAGCAATGCTGTACTTATTATGAGCCCTTACTCAGAGCATGATGGTGATCTCTCCTTGGTTTTATCTCAGCGACGATGAGATGATCAGACCTTATTTCAGGGAAATATTGTCTAGAAATTGTGGCATTCTGGAATAATTCTGATCTAAATTCAGGTGCCTGTGCCATCCTTCAATCACTGCGTCCAGCAAGGCGCCCAGTAGGCAGCCTGACCGAAGTTTGGTGGGAAATGATGTCATTTGCAAGCAAGCTTCACCTGTGATATTTTATAATTGTTGTGATGAAGGGCCGATAATCCTTCCCTCCTGCTCAGACCCTTTGAGAAGAGCGATAAGTGGGGGAAGCGGCGGCTTAATAAACTCGGCAGCCCCGGCGCTGATGTTATTTTGCGGCGAGTCAATCTTTGATCAGTCCGGCTGAAATGAGTTTGATAAGTGCGCCCCTCGCATCTCGTCAGCGCCTCTCCAGTTTGTCGGAGCTGTTTGCTCATCATCCTTGAGTGCAAAATAAGCAGAAAGGCCTCTGCCAGCTCCTTATCTCTGCGCACTTTCTTCTGGAGATCTCGCCGCTTTAATCCCGCATGTCTGGGGCCGCTTAACAAGGAAATCCTGTGTCAATTATCACCAACAACTTCCTGCTGGGAGGCGGCGGGGAATCAAAGCTTGCCAGAGCCTTTTCACACCGGAGAGCGCCGCTGGCCCTAATTAAATGGCTTCCCCTCCTGGAGAAATGATAGATCGCTAATGAGCGATAACCTGGCGGCTAGTCGCTCTCTTCCCCTCCAATCCTGGCCTCAACTTATCCTGAAGCTGCCTGAGGCTGTGCTAGTATGTGCTGCTTGTGGCCTGAAAGGGCCGGTACACTCCCTATGGGAGAGGGAGACCCTGGGCGCATTACATCATCATCGCACACCAAGCCAGCTGACATCATAAGGCAATTTTATTTGTTTCTGACAAATTATGAATTGTCTGTCATAGTGTGGTGTTTTACATAGAGGGGCTGCCAGTATCCTCAGCTCATGGCAATGTGATTGTGTGTCTGTAGGCTGCTTTGTCTGGCACCCTTCTAATACAATCCCTGTTCCCCATGTATAAAGAGATATTCCTGCTTTCTATATTCATACTCCCCTCTTCATCTGAAAATATCTGATTTACAATATCTCTTCTTGGCTGAATGGTAGTAGGGGAATGAATGTATTGCCTAAGCATTGGCTCAATCACCGACATCTCTTATGGATCGAGGATTCCTGGAGCACCTACTTACACACATGGGTAGCATAGAATGCTGTCGACATGTATTCTTCAATAGCCTGTAAATAAGCCACACTGCTCAACCACACCCCATTACATGAATCAAAAACAAACTGGTGTAAGCTGTGCCACTCCGAAAAAAAAAGGGTCAGAATCACTTTCAGCCATGTTCTGGATCCTGTGAAATCCACTCAACATATGCCAGTCTGGTGGAAGAACCACCAAAATCATATACCTTTTATTCCACTCCTTTATCTGGGATCTAACCCTAACCAACTTGCCCTTTTATCCTAAATATGACATTGCTGTTGGCAGTGATGACAGTGGAAGATATGACGCTGCTTTCAGGGTAAAGATGGTGAAACAAATGGAACTGCTGTCGTAGTGATGATGGAAGACGGTATGATGCTGCTCTTGGAATGATGCTAGAGAATTGTACGTGGTTGATCCCAGAGTGATGATGGTGGAAGGTAGGGCATTGCTCTTGGAGTAGTGATGGTGGAAGTAATGACACTATTCTCAGACTGCTCTCGGGTTGATGATGGAAGAAGGTATTGCGTTGCTCTCAGAGTAATGGTGAATCACTCCTAAGCAGCACATACAAATGAAAGGAGCAAGGTTGGATGCTCGCTCACGGCTGTCCAGAATGCATGTGCCCTGCTTCACATATGCACAGTAGTGGCATACGGGCCTGAATATGAAACTGAGCTGGGGGCGCGCAGCATCAGAGCGGAACCAGGCGCGAGAGCCAGTGAGGGACATAAGAAAGCCCAATTATGCTTTAAGAAAGGTATGGCGCTGTTCTCTGAGTGATGTTGTTGAATAGTTTGCTCTCGGAGTGATGGTGTAAGGTGTCATGTTACTCTCAAAGTGATGATTGTGGAAGGAATGGCTCTCAGAATGTTGTTTCTCTCGGAGTGATGAAGGAGTAAGGTATGATGCTTCTTTCAGACTGATAATGGTGGAAAGTTTGATGTTACACTCAGAGAGATGATGAAGGAGGGTATGATGTTGCTTTTGGAGTAATGATAGTAAGGCACTTCTGTTGGATTGATGATGGTGGGGGCGTTGCTCCCAGAATGATGATCTGTTGTTGCTGTGTTACAGGTCTCTCTCAGCTGTACACCACGAGACATGGATGCTGCTTCCACCAACTGTGGACATGTTGATCACCTCCAGCTTGTACATCTCAACAGTGTCAACCTGTCTTGCTGCTCAGTGAGCTGCCATCAAGCCCCCCTTTCCCAGCTGCCTAGATGAGTGGAGGCCTGTCAGGAAGACATCAGTAGTATGTTAACTCGCACTGAAGTCCTATTGAGCCTATAATGATGTAGATGTGTCGCCCTCATTGAGTTACGCCCTCGTTATAGATTAGGAGGTATAATGAGCTCTGCGGCTAAGCTGTGTTTGCTGCTCTCCACAGTTCCTCTTCAGCCTCCAGAAAAGCAGGTCCTAATTTGTAGCATTTAACGATTAAATTGCAGAAGTTCAGAGGCTAATTGCTCTCACTTTCCCTCTCAGGCTCTCATCACGACTGTATGAAGGTGGACTTCCTGAGGGATTAGACGCCGCACACAATAATATGGAGCTGAAACACAATCCTGCAATTAGCTGCACACCAGCCCTCCACACACCTATTAGACAGGTGATGGCTGGGTGCCGAAGATTAGAGCACCGGCGGCTCCTGCTTGTAGGTACAGTGTCCTCCCTTTTATCAGAGAAATACAGGAAAATTATGCATGCCTGGCGTACTTATTAGATTTAGTATACTCCCTATTGTTGTAACCATGGCCTGCCTTATTGATCTGAATGTAAAAAAGAAAAAAAAGCTTAAGTTGAATCATGCTTGTTTATTGGAACCTTCCAACTACAGCCCAGAGGAGAGCTGGTACCACAAATCCCAAAAATCTTGCTTTCCTTGTAGTGCTGGAAACCACCTGGATCACTGGCTGGTCACGGTGTGCCCTGAAACCTGTACATTCTAGTCATGTGAGGGCGGTAACCTCACTCTGGGCTTCTAAGGTTAAAAGTGGGACACACATCTTACAAATGGACCATAGAAATTTCAAATAACCTAACAAAATCTTAATAATATGAAGGCCTTCCAGAGAAAGCCATCTAGGTTATCTGCAATTAGTCACGTTTCTGTCCACCTGCTGCCTGTCATGAATGACTTACCTTCAGTCCGTGCCCGTGGTGTCCTTAGGCAACTGGCCGGGGTTTCTCCTGCCCAACAGCCGCTTCCACCTCAGGTGTCAGCTCCAGCGTCGCCGAGCGCGCCCTCCTTCCTCGTCCGCTGTCATTCGACTCGTGCTTGCGCGTGAGTACAGTCAGCTTATGTCCTCCAGTGGCACTGCACACAGCGCGGCCACTGGAGGCTGTTTAAAAGAGCTAAACCTAGGAGGACCAGTTCTGGGCAGTATGCCTTTGCATGCGCATAAACGTGAGCACAAACAGGCCCTTCGCTCTATCAATTCCTACATGCATGCGCAAACTGCTGTGCAAATAAGTGCATGCGCAGGAATGTTCACCAGAAGCTCTTAGGGGCATCATTTTCAACATTCGTGCACTTTGGAAGCACAATAAAGGGGCATCTAAGGCCCAGGAAGATCTTCTTATGATCCTTCTGGCTGAGCTGTTGTTCCTAAATTAATGGAGAATTTTTTCTTTGCCTTTGACAACCTCCGCTTTGGATACTCAACGACAAACCTCGCCGCCTGCCTTTGGACCCTCGGGCATGGTTATAGTCATCTGCCCCTGACTACGCCTGTTTATGGCCTTGGCCTAAACCCCTGACCTTCCTTACCACCTTCTGCCTGCTCAGCTTCTGCCATGAGTTGATGTCAGGGAATCACTGTCTGTGTGTCCAGTCCCTCTATTGCCTGGTTACATGATCTGGGGATCCCTGCAACCTAGCCTATCCTCTAGTGAAGACAAAGATTGCCCTTAGACTACTGGGTTAGAAACATAGAAGGTTGACGGCAGAAGGAGACCATACGGTCCATCTAGTCTGCCCTTATGTGTTCTTGGTCAAGTGTTGCATTCAGGACAATAACCTCTAGTTACCCCTTTCACTGTGGCCGTGGTTCCATGAAATCAGGATTCCTTTATCATCTAGCTCTGACAAAGTTCTAAGCATCTAAAACTGGGCAGAAGGAGTGCCCACAGGTTGATTTATGGGCAGTGGAGTGTCCTGTCTGCTCCAGGTTTTATTTGTGTCACTGTGACCTGCAAACATAAAGCCTGGCCTGTGATTCTGCCTGCCCTGGAGAGAGGTCTGGTGAGCTGTGTAATGCCGAGCAGGCCTCAGATCCCCCTGGAGCTGTCAGGCAAATATTTGATTGTGTTTGTGTTGCTGATGGTTGTTGGGACTCCACAGACTTAGAGTACTTAAACACTGATTGTTTGCCATCAAGTGCCAGAGCTGATGCCAACACAGCAGATGCTCTAGCTGGCATTGGCATCCTCCTGAGTCTCCATGTTGTTGTGCCCCTCTGCAAAAGCTGGTTGGGGAACAGCAGCTGAGCTGAGGATGTTCATTATACGACCAGATAGTAAGCCACTTCCAAGATGATTAACTCTTTCTCTGCCTCGTATGGGGAAGCGGTTACAGTATCAGAACAGAGGATTTAGAATCTTTCAAACACTTGGTGCCATCATACAATTCGCTGTGTATCCTCAGGCCCCCAGTAGATGGATGTCTCACCAATGTTACTATGTGGTACAATTTCTAAGATTGCTGTTGGCTATTGCAGGGTCTCCATGATTGTTATTGGACTGTGATTTGAATTATTCCTGTGTTTATTGAAATGAAAGCTTCAGTCTCTCATTAGCCAATTACTAGATTGCATTACAGGTTTCTCACATTCTTAATGATCAGTGGTTTCCTGGTACAGTCTCTAAGATCGTTTTTGGATAGGGATTAGGCTTTTTCTTGGATGATGAGAGGACCCTTGATTGATCGAAATGAGTCAAAATTTCATTTTCTGGCCTCAGACAGAAGTTTCTAGTAAATGTCAGCATATTCATGTGAGCTCGGCAGAGAATTCACTTTCACAGGAAGCTCTTTATAGAACGTGTCTGTAATTACCTTCCCATGTAACCTGTTATTTTGCATCGGCCAGACAGAATGCACCTTTGTGGCTGCTGATTATAGGCTCCCTGTTTGATTTATGCTCTTCATTACTGAGTGACACACAGCACATTCTCCAGACGCTTTATAATAGTATAGTACGGTCCAATAATGGGAGCTCAACAATCATGCTGCTTATTCTGGCCTTGGCCTCATTTTATCTTGTATATATTTGCCCACATCATGCTGATTGACCAAGAAACTTATGTAAGTGCTGACAGTATCTTGATGATTGTAACTGATGATATCCCTCTTAGTGGTCAGTGCGCCTTGCTCGGCATTGTGCGTGTCACCGGACATCATGTATGGTGGTAAAGCTTAATGTTGGTTAAGAGGGTCATATTATTGTCACCTACCATACAAGGTGTCCTGTTTGAATGGCCATTCATGTCATGTAGCAGGTGGAGGCCAGATACGAGTCAAAGAGGCTAAGTACAGTATATGGAGGACAGTCTGGTGAAAGCAAGGTGCCAAGTGCTGGTCCAGACTGCAGGCAAGCAGAATAGAAGGCAATGCATTTGCAATGTGATCACCAATGTGATTTCAGCTAAAACTAGGATCAAGATGCTTGGAAACAGGAAATGCCGGACTTGAGTACCAAGAAGAAAGGGGGCTCCATTGGCATTTTGGTAGCCAATTGTGAATCTGCTTTGTGACATCTGAACACAACAAATGTGCCCCCTAGAATAAACATTTTGTAGTGGTCCTAATTATGCGCAGGTTCATGGGATCCTGGTGAAAAACTGTCAAACTGTAATCTGAAATGGCTTTCTGCAAGTGTAAATGTGGAATCCTGGAGGCCGTGTTGGTGATCAGCTTATCAATGTCAGATATTGTGGGATGATTACAATACAGGAAGGGTCTAGGCATGGAGGGTGATTATAGGTAAATACATTATAAATAAATTCATGAAAAGGATTTGCAGGTGGACTTTGTGTCCAGGGTGAAAAGGCAACAGAGTGTAGCTATGTTGGATTAGAGTGCCTATGTGTAATCACTGAAAGGAAGCCGATCATTTTCCCCATCCATTCACATGGGGGACTTCTCAAGCCTTTCCCTAGCCAGCCCTGTTCTCTATATATCGGGCTGATGTGCTATAATGTAAGCACTTGAGGTTTCTCCCCACGGCCCTGGAGCGGCTTAGATGGAAATTGAAGGAACGGATTATTTATTGGCTTGCGGATTTCACAGTCAAATCAAGTAATAAAAATATATTTGTACAATAAGATGTCTCCGGCTCGCAGCAAGATGCGACTAAGCTGTGGGTGACGCAGGACGCAGGAACGCCTCCATTATCTGTGCTTTTCAAGTGTTCTGAAGAAGACGGGCTGATTCCGGCTTATTCTGACAAATTTATTAGCGGGTAGGCAAGACGGAGAGCACTTCGAGGATCTGCCTCTCTATTCTGAAGAATGCATGCCCTGAGAAGATGGCAGAAATCTCATTTAGCGGGCGCGATGCCGCCTCTGTTTGCCCGTTTATCTCCAGCAAGGACAAGACTGAGCGCCGTGTTGACAGAACCTGATATCCCATTAATCTGCCTAATGAAAATTTAACCAGTGTTATAAACAAATACTGTCCCATTATCCTCTCCAATATCCAGAATAAATTACGTTGCCTCCTCATTTGAGCGCTGTCATAGCTGCCTGCCCCTCTTGTGATGTCACAGTCCTCCACATCCTGCAGCAGCGCCTGAGTCTCCTCACTCCTCCCCGCTCTCTTCTGAATGCTGCTGCCTGGCTTCACCCACCTTTCCTTTCCCTGCTTTATGCTGCTCCCCTAATCTCTCCTGCCTGACTCACCCAGCTCTCCTGTTCCTCCGTGGTGCTGTTCCCCAATATTTCTTGAACCCTTGCTGGTCAAATTACCCTCCACTCCCTTTGCCCATGCTACTCTCTGATCCCACCTGAACCCTGCTGTTTGACTCACATTTCCTCCCCCCTATGCTGCTCTCTGATCTCTCCTGTCTGACTCCTCCTCTCCTATCCTCTCTGTTCTCCAGTACTGTTCCCCAATATCTCCTGAACACGCTTCCGTCTTCTCCACCCCCTTTTCCCATGTGCCCCTTGAGCTCATTTTCAGTTAATGCAGCATATACTATAGATATATATAAACATGTTAGACAGCTAGGTCCACGATTAAGTACATATGCATCTGATTTAGAGGGGCAGATGTGGGGACAGGACATGTTATCTCTAAAGATCAGCAAAGAAACAGCATGGCAGATTGACAGGCTCCCCAGGCTTTTTCAGATGCTGCCATGATGCAGCACTTGGGGATGTCCACCTTGGGTGAGGTGGGGTTGTGTTGCCCCATGCTGAATACAGAGGGTCACCATGAAGCAGGTAGAGGATTGGCACAAATAAATGGGCAGCCAAAGTCCCCTCAGCCTCCACATATGAGCGGCCAGCGTCACTGTTGTAAAGTCATCTGCCAGCAATCTTCAAGCAATTAAATTCCTCTAATCTTCGCCACCAGCAGCAGCTCCCCAGAGAGCCTCTTCTGAAGAGATTCTCCAACTTTGTTTGAGAGTGCAGCTCCAATTCATCTGAGAATCCAGGGATCTTCATTAACTGCACTAATGCTGCTCTAATTACCTGCAAGTAAAGGTCCATGGCTGATAGGAGCCTCATGACCTGCTGCAAATGACACTTAATTGGGGTCTGTGGCGATTAGCCCGCCACCTGCATCAACCCTTTATGTAGCGCCCTGGATCATGTCCAGCAAACCAGGAGGAACCCCCAAGTATCTGACACCTGCCTGCAAATCACATTCCATCTGCACCCACTTACTGAAATCTGCCAATGTATGCTAAACAGTCTTGACATTCCACTGACCAACCACATCCTCTCTACACCCCACCTACGTACATATGTACCAGCATATTCTAAACATGCTGACACCACACTGACCAATCGCAACCACCCTGCACCGTTTATTGTTAGCTGCCAGCATATGCCAAGCAAGCTGACAACCCATAGACCAATTACATCTCACCTGCACCCACTGCCAGCATATGCCAAACAGACTTGACACCCCACCAACTAATTATATCCCACCTGTACCACACTTACTGGAATGTGTCAGCATATACACATGCTTACACCCGGCTGACCAATCACATCCCACATGCACTCTATTTACTGGTTTCTTCCAGCTTATACAAAGCAGGCTGACATCCCCTAAACCAATCACAGCCTACCTGCACACCACTTACTGATATCTGCCAACATATGCAAAATAGGCAGCACTGGCCAATTATATGCTACCTGGCTCCCTATCAGAGACTGGGTTTTTAACCCATTACAAGGGTTAGGCAAGATGTAGCCCCAATCTTGGGGGTTGTATGTGCTGCAGAAGAGGTGGGTAAAGAGTCTTTAGGCAGCATGGTAGAGAAGGAGAGTAGAGGGTATGTGAAGCTCTGTCAGTATTCCCGTCATGTTTCCGTTATGAAGTCCTCGCAGTTCCATTATGAAATGAGCCTCCTGTATGCGGAATACTGATGAAGATGATCCTGGTGGATAAAGAAACACGATTATTGGACCCTAATTTGTAGAGCACTCAGTCTGTGCAGCCTGCAAACTGATATTTCCCACCCAACTTGCACCTTACACCTACCTTCCCAGACTTGACTTGGCTTCTGCATTTTCCCCATATACCCCACCTAAACCTGCTTCTTTGCTCCTAGCCTGTCCCCTATACTACCTTACCATCCTGTACAGTTCTGAGCAGTCATCACCCCCTCCCCCTATGTGAATAATATGTTTAGGTGACCAATGATTAGAATCGTGCTGAGTTAGTATTCAATTAGGGTTGGATTAGTATTAAGTAACAGATGGGGTAGTTACAGTTAGATTAAGATTTGGGTGGGTTTCGATTAAAAAGACATTTGCTACATCTATCTTTTATCCCACAGAGACCAGTGCTGCTAGTATGGCTTTCTGACACTCACCGGATTGCCTGATCCAAGTATTACGTTGGCATCATCGGCTGCTCGCGTCCATTCAATGCCCGTGCACCGCCTTGCGCCTTTTGTCACAGGCACTACAGAATGTCTCCCTTTATTCCCAGCAATGAAGGGGGCCACACTGTAGCTCCTGTGATGATAATGGGGAGCAGTCCATCAGTTGTTGAAATGACATGAGCTGCTAAAGAAGGCAACAGCCTGGCAGTGCAGGACTGGGATTGAGCATTCAGATGAGTGTCAGAGTGTCGGACTAACAGCGCTGGTCTGCAGGAAATAGAAGGTAAGTGTAGAGCTTTTTTACATTTTATTTTTATATAATAAAGACTACTTTATTGTCAGGATGCTGATCAAAAGGTCTTGATTCAGGAAAGGTGCTTTCTCCTGGAGAACAGAGTAATGGCCAGCACCCCCCCCCCCCCCCCCCCCCATGAACAGCGTTTGTGGAGAAGGAGCTCTAATTTTCCCCACCAGGAAGTAGGTTGTCATCAGGATAAATCTTCTCACCTTGTACCTACAGAGCAGATATCCTATCTATGGAAAGCCATACCTGATGGGTGGTGCAGCAACTATAGGCTACTCCTGCCTATACACAAGCCCCAATTGCTGGGATGTTGGATACACCTCCACTTGGCATGTTTGCCCCCGTGATTTAATACAGCTGATCCAGCAAACAGCTATAGACTGAAGCAAAGATGGATTGGAGGTCCTAGAGCTGCACACTTTCCAAGGATGGTAGTGGCCGTGCGGGGGGTTAAGCTTGGAGGTCAAAATCCAAACAGGGTGCCAGGCAGAAGTGGAGGTTTGAAGGGAAAAGCCGAGATTGTAACAAGAAACAAAATCCCCACAAGTATAGAGTACCAATCAGGGCTGGAGGTCAGCCCAGCTTTGGCTAACAGGGCTAACTATCCCAAGCAGCTCTGGCTGGCAATGACCACCCCAACACTGCCATGATGTGCAATAGGGAATATGTACATCTAAAGGGATTGTGAGGATCAGCTCTGGTAGACAGCAGGATGTTAGCAGTATAGAGGCTCAGAGGCGAAAAGTTCAACTTAAAGTAACATTTTAGCAGCAGACTGCCATTAGCAGCTGATGCTGGAGAAAACTATACAGCTTTACTGCACCAAGGCCAGGTACCTTGGTTCCACATACCTACCGTCAATGACGGCACCTTGCACCTTACCACATACCCCCCCCTTTGTTCAACCCTGAGGGGGTGGACACATGCCAAACAATGTATAATGTAAAGCAATTGTAAAGAGCGCTGGAGATGGTTTAGAGCTGCTGCCACTGGTAGGGGGTCACTCCCTTACTTGTGTTATGGTCCTAGTGTTAGAGATCCTGTCTTCCAACTGAGCTGGTGGGTGGTTGGGAGAAGGGATGTCTGTTGTGGTGCGCTGGGGGGAGGCGGGGGTGTCCTCAACAAGGGTCTGTTCAAGGAAGATTTGGTTCAAGGAAGATATGATCCAGAGAACTTACAGAGCTCTTTCATCACCTTAGACATAAACGGGGTACCTTGATCGATCAGGACCTCTTTAGGCAGGCCTAACCGGGAAAACATTTCCATAAGCTCCTTAGCAATGAGCTTGGCTGAGGTGTGTCTCAGGGGTATGGCCTCGGGGTACCGCGTGGCATAGTCCAAGATTACCAGAATATGTTGATGCCCTCCAGCGGATTTTGGCACTGGACCCACCAGATCCATGGTAATCCGCTCAAAGGGCACCTCAATATCTGGGAGAGGAACTAGGGGACCACGGTAATGAGGCTGGGGGCTGGTCATCTGACATGTTGGGCAGGACTCACAATATCTCTCCACCTCCTTGTACACACTGGGCCAGTAGAACCATTGTAAAATTCGGTCCAGAGTTTTCTGCTGGCCTAGGTGTCCCCCCAGAGCATGTTGGTGGGCCAAATCCAACACCAGCTTGCGATAAGGATTGTGTACCACCAATTGTTCCACAACCTCTTCACGTACTTTGTTTATTCGGTACAACATATCCTGGTGAACCACAAAGCGAGGAAACTGTAACTCCACCCCTGGCTGTTGTGGCTCACCTTCCACCTCAAGTACATTCTCCCAGGCCCGAGATAGAGTCGGGTCCTGGTGTTGTGCTGTACCAAAACTACCCGTGGAGACATGGAGATCGGCCAACTCTGGACCTGTTGACAGATCTTCCACATCTCCAACCATAACACTCAGTGGTGTTGACTCCCCCTCTTCCATCGTACTGGCGGTCACCCCTACCGTTGTGCCTTCTGACTCCAGCTCCCAAGGTTCTGGGGTCACCCCTGCGTACGGCCAGTCTATTGGGGACACACCCCTCGCGGGTTTCCGGAACTCCCAGCTTGGTCCATAGTGACATGAACCCCGGAAAGTTTCTCCCAATAATAAGTTTGTACGGGAGTTTAGCGGCGACGGAGACTTCGTGGTTCCAGCTGATTTTCCGCCCCGTGTACTCATCGGGCAGTACCATGGCGGGTCTCACCAGGGTAACCATACTTCCCGAGTCCAAAAGGGCCACAGCCAGGGTATCCCTCACTTTCACCTGACAGAGGTGACTTTGCCCCACAAGCTCAGGGACACCGGCAGCACACAGCCTCCTGGCATAGATGGAAGGACGGTAACCAAAGTTCACGTCCATGGGCTCCCCCTGGTGGGGACAGCTGGCTCTGATATGTCCCGGCTCCTTACACCCCCAACACAACACCGGGGCAGGGACTTTGGGGGGTAGGTCCTGAGGGGGTTTAGTGGACACCACTCGCCTGGGCTGGGGCGGGGACCTCTGGGGTTTCCCCCAAATCCTTCCCCGTAGAGCCCCCTTGCAAGTTCCTGGTGGCCTCATATCGCTCCACTAGGTCCACCATCTCTAAAGCGTTGTCGGGGGATACCTGGCCAACCCAGTGCTGGAGAGGGTGCGGTAAAGCCCTCCAGAACATGTCCGCCAGCAAGCGGTCCAACATGGCAGAGGGGCTTAATAAATCTGGCTGCAGCCATTTTTGCAGTAGGTGCAGCAGTTTATAGTACTGGGGTCTGGCGGACTCTGCCGGCTGATAGCTCCACTGATGTACCCGCTGAGCCCGAACCCACACATTCAACCCCGGTCTGGCCAGTATCTCACCCTTCAGAGTCGGGTAGTCAGCGGCTTGGTCGTCTGGAAGATCAAACAACACCTACTGGGGTCCAGATGCCAGAAATGGAGCGATGACGTCAGCCCACTGGTCACGAGGCAACTTCTCCCTTGCAGCCACCTTTTCAAACACCGCCAGGTAGGTCTCGACATCATCCGAGGGGGTAAGTGCCAAGCGGACAGCTTTCCGGGCATCAGGGACACTTTTGGGCGCTCCTGCAGCTTGCAGCGCCATCACATGTTGTAACAGAAGCTGGTTGGTGTCCTGCTGCTGCTTGTTGGTATCGCGCTGCTGCAGATTCGCCTCCATGAGCGCTTTCACGACAGCCTCCATTTTGTCTGCAGTCTCAGGTAGCAGCCTGGCAGGCTTAATGTAGGACATGCACAAAAAAAAACGTTTCCATCGGTTGCTCCTTGCAACAGCCTCACTGCTTTGCCCGCATCCGACACCAAATGTGAGGATCAGCTCTGGTAGACAGCAGGATGTTAGCAGTATAGAGGCTCAGAGGCGAAAAGTTCAACTTAAAGTCCGTGTTTATTCACACAAAAAGTCCATTACACAAAATATCCTTTTTGGGTTACATCACCTTTTCAGGAAAATTGCCACAGAATTGCATCAGACAGGAAACGGCCTTTCTTAGTTTTTGTCCAAGCTTGCACACGTGTAGCTGAATCCACCTCGGGTCCACATGAAATAGCCTGTATAAGAGCTTGCAGCCAGGCACACAGAGTCTCACTCCACAAGTGAGCTCTAGACACAGCCAGTGCACAGCTGACTCCCCAGGCTATTTATGCGGCCTGCAAAACCCGGACCTGGGTAGGGGATGGAGTCCCACCCTGCTCTACTCCATCCCAGTAAAGCCGTCCCGGGTTAGCCTTTCGGCTATACTAACATTTTAGCAGCAGACTGCCATTAGCAGCTGATGCTGGAGAAAACTATACAGCTTTACTGCACCAAGCCAAGGTACCTTGGTTCCACATACCTACCGTCAATGACAGCACCTTGCACCTTACCACAGGATGCAAAGGATTTTGAGAATTCTGAAGCACAAGCACAGCAAGAGAGCACAGAGCCGGTGATTCATCAGGTGCATCGCATTCAGGAAAACACTCAATTTATTGCAATGGGGTCGTACCACGGTGTTCCAAAGCCAAGGTGGTTTAATAACACCGAAGCCGGAATGGAAGAGGTGTGGAGGACAAAATGTGATTATACAGTGCCTTAAAAAGTATTCAATGATACATGCTTTTTTTTCAAGAAAAGACTATACTTGCTTTTCCAAGTGCTTAAAGAGAAATTTCGGGGGCCCAGGAGTTGAAAAGTCCACAAGGCCGTCTGGGTTCCACTCCTTGGGGCATCCCAAATTGGAATGCCCTGCTGTCTAATACTCCCCGGAAGCCCCGATACACATGCCTTCGACGCGTCTCTGCACTGTAGCTGCACTCCTGCTCACCTGCAGCTGTGCGCACGGGACCCAGCAGCTAGAAGGGGAGTGGGGGATGCAGCTGGCAGTGCACTCGGCTCCCTTCGGTGCCAATCGGCTGCTTAGCTGTCAGCAGAGCTGAGTGAAAGTGAGCCGCTCGGCCAATCAGTGCACTCTTTCTCGCCCCAGTGCGGCGAGTGAAAGGAGGGTGAGTGTATGGGGCGACATGGGCGACACCAATTGCCTTCAGAAGTCACCTAATTAGGAGTCCACCTGTATGTAATTCATTCTCAGCATACCTATAGCTGTTATGTGAGGGCCTTAGCAGTTTGTTAGAGTGATTATAGTGAAGAAACAGCAATCTGAAAACTAAGGGACACACCAGGCAGCTAAAGGATAAAGCTTTGGTGAAGTGTATTGCATGGTTAGCTTATAAAAAAAAAAACCCAAGCTCTGGACATCCCACGGAGGACTGTTCAATCCATCATCTGTATGGCACAACTGCAAACTTACCAAGACATATCAGTCCACCTAAACTGACAGGTCAGGCAAGGAGAGCACTGATAAGAAAAGCAGCCCAGGGTCATTCTGGAGGAGCTGCAGAGACCCACATCTCAGGTGGGACAATCTGTCCACAGGGCAACTATTAGTTGTATACTCCACAGATCTGCCCTCTATGCAAGAGAGGCAAGAAGATTTTTGAAAGCAAGGCACAAGTAGTCCTATTTGCCGTTGGCCTTATGTATGGGACACAGCAAGCACAATGAAGAAGGTGCTCTGGTCAGATGAGAACAAAGTTGAAATTTGGGTCTAAATGCCAAATGCTATTTTTCGAGGAAAACAAACACTGTACATCATCCAATGTAAAACATGGTTGTAGCAGCATCATGTTGTCGGGATGATTTTCTTCAGTAAGGAGAGGTGGACAATCCAGTGTCAGACCTGGCCAGACACACATTCACTCCATGAAGCTGCTTCTTGCAGAGGCGCGGGCCCCAGTTTAGTGCCAGAAGCGTAGAGTTGCTCAGGCACGTTATTCAGATATGGAGGATGGCAGATCTCCAAGAAGACGGCAGTTCCCCCTGAAAATAAGCCTTAGTAAGATTTTTTAGCATTTTTGCTAATGCATGAAATATAAGCCCTACCCCAAAAAATAAGCCCTAGTTACAATTCATTATCTAGCTGCCAGACTTCAGCAGAGGGGCAGGAGTGGCTGTAAAGGAGGGTGAGAACACATCAAGGCTGTGAAGTTAGGTGAGGATATATCAAGTCACATAGGTAAGCTATGTTCAGGGGTGAAATGTCTGATCTTGCTGACTCTACCCCAGCCTGCCGCCATGCCTGGCACATGGCTGACTCCTGCACTGTCAGCTGGCTCTGGGCACGCACTGTACTAGAGCTGCTGTACTGCTGCCACCATCTTGCCAGCCAGCTGTAAGACCTTCCCATGCAAATAAGGCCTAGCACCTATTTTTCAACAAAAATTAATATAAGACCTGTCTTATAACATAACAGGTATCTGGATGGGAGATTACTGTCTGGTTGGCCTTATAATATAATTGAGAGAGCTGCACTGAATACATATACTTTTTAGTTTTTTAGTTTTTAAACATTTGGAAAAGCATGTATAATTTTTTACACTAAAAAATACTTGCTACTTTGTGTTGCTCTGTTGCAAATCGCAATAAATTATCTTTAAGTTTAAAGTGGACCAACACCCAGGATTTTGACTATCCTGGGTTTTGGTCCACTTCAGGGGGGCACGCCCTGCTGTGTAAAACCCCCCAGAAAGCCCCCAAAACTCACCTCACCACGCTCCCACGTAGCCACGGACAAGCGGGTGACAGCGGCGGACAAGACGGCACGTCCGCCGCCGCCTCCCGCGCGCCCCTCTGACAGTGCGCGTGCCCGCGCCGGCCATTCACAAACGGCCGGCGCGGGGGCCCGCACGCCTAGAGGGGCGCGCGGGAGGCGGCCGCTGCCGCCGCCGATGAGGTAAGTTTTTCGGGGGTTTTGGGGGGGGTCCCTCACCGCGGGACATCCCGATCTCGGATGTCCCGCGGTGAGGGAGGTGATCGGCCCGGGAATCTTATAGATTCCCAGGCCGATCACCCCTGGGTGACAGTCCACTTTAAGGTTTACAAAAGTGGGGAAGTATGAATAAATGTTATTCAAAGTATACAGCACGTCCTGTTCCAGAATATTCCTTACACATGGGTAATACATCCACAAGATGGCACTGGACTGCAGTAAAAACACTTGTGGCCACTCCCGGCCCCTTAAATAGCCAGGAACCTCCCACTAATTCCCAGAGTCTTTCTGCAGTCTGGACTGCGAAGATGAAGATGGCGCAGGGAGTGGGCTTTGGCTAGGGCCCTGCAGGCTTATTTCTACCCGTTCTGGACCCATTGCCTCCCAGCCACGGCTGACGGTTCGGGTGAAGGTAGGACAGCACTAGGGTCAGGTGCTGAAGGAGCGTTGTTCTGGGCCGCAAGACCCTGTACCAGAGGGTAGCCGGCGACAGGCTTTTTATGGTGAGCCTCATTGGGATGCCCCCAGCCCTTTATCTCAGGATATTTATCCCTCCTCCCCCCCCCCTCCATCCTTTTTCACGCTGTTGGTTGTGCAGGACCCCCTCATTGCATTCCGTGTGATCAACAGGGGACACCCGGGGAGTACACTTTTGTGCTTTTACTACTATGTTTTTTGTCACTTCGTGTTTGGTGTGTGTGGAGGCCGTTGTATGACGCTCCACGGTGATTGGCGCTTTTACTGTGTTTTTTTGTTTAACTGTCATGGCGCCGGCGCGTCACGTGATCTTGTTTTTGCACTCTTCCGGGTACCGCGGTTTGATGCGTTCCGCGTCATGCGCCTGCGGCCCGCCCCTCTAGGTACTGCTGTCGGCGCCATTTTGTGGCCCTTCCGTTGCGGTGCTGCGACGCGGTTGGTGGTTGGTGGCTTATCTGTGCACTTGGCGGTTTGGTCCGTGAGTCCCTTACGGGGTTTTTTATCTTTGGTTTATTATTGTATGGCTAGGGATGGTTATGGTGTACATTATTGTGTCTTGCAGGCGGGTCCCTTGACTTTGGTTCTCTCTGCCTTGCCTATTGCCAATCTCCCACTTCTCCTAGCGGGTTTCAGGGGGCATCCCATGTTCTGACTATTGTGCATACTTTTTGTAAAAATCACCATATGGAGGCTTCTGGGGATAATGTGCTTGGGGTTCCTTCGGGACAAGCTCGGCTGTGTGTTGCGTGTGGGGTTTCCCCTATAAGTGAAGATGTCAGGGTATGTGTAACCTTCGCCCAGCAGGTACTTGCGCTGCAGTCTGGGTCGCCTGCTACGGGCCCTGGTGCGGTGCTCCCTCTGGCTTCACCTACCCCCCACGCTTGCATTTGACCCCCAGCGAGGGACATACTAGCGGTGAGTCTCAATCGGATTTGGCTGCACGGGTGGCCAGCATTGAAAAGCATATTGCTGGGTCGGGCCCGTGTAAGGCTTCTGCCAAGAAGCGGCATCTATCCCCCGCTGTTTCCCTCTTCCCTGTTGAGACTAAGGAATTTTTTGACATCTCGGGTTATGTTCCCCTTGAGGAGGGGGAACTATTCTCTGATTCAGAATCATCTGAGGAACAACCTAGGGTGTATGGTGATACCGGGTCTCCTTTTGGAGAAGACCATTGGTCCTCAGATGACACTGATAGGTTGTTGTCTCACATTTTTGAAGTGCTTTGTATTTCCCCTCCTGCAGTGGCTCCGCAGCAGCAGGGTGAGCTTTTTCATACAGTGAAGCCACGCTTGGAGTTCCCTGAGCGGGCTCACTTTACTAATCTGGTGCTCAAAGAATGGGGTTATCAAATACATCTGTCATGCATTCTCCTGACACTACTACCCTGCGGGATGGGGAGGACCAGCTGGCTTGTCATGCCTTTGCCTGTGTGGGGACCGCGCTGCGCCCGGTTTGTGCCTCTGCCATTACAGCTATTGCTATTAAAGGGCTGCTTAAGAGTCTCTTAGACGGGGCCTCTGATGTTGTGGGAGGAGAGGAGTATAGATCTCTCCTGCTTTGCTATGAATTTGTTGCATATGTTCTATCTGCTATGGATGATGCCATTAGAATGTGTGGGAGGACTTCTGCTCTGTTGGTGGCTATACGTCGCTCTGTCTGGCTGCGTCACTGGGTAGCTGATAACGCTGCTAAGAAGGCTCTCACTGGTTTTCCCTTTAAGGGGCTCTTTGGTGAAGGCTTGGACTTGTTTGCCAGGGGTGGTAGGTTACCTCAACGTAGGAGGCCGTCTCGGCCCTTTCGGGGGACTGGTGCCTCCCTCCCATCCTTCCGCGCTTCCAGGGCTGGTTGAGGAGCTTCCTTTGCTGGCGCACGCAGAGACTATTGGGGCAGGGGCAGAGGACATGGCCGCCCCGGCCTCTCCTGGGGTCCCAAGCCCAAATCCTCCCCTAAGCCCCCTCAGGCATGAGGAGGCTCCCTCACCCATCCGGGTGGGGGGACGGCTTTGTGTAGCAGACAGATGGATCCAGGAGGTGGTTTCCTCCGGTTACAAGATAGAGTTTGCAGTCTGGCCGCCCCCAAGTTTTCTCAGATGCCGGATGACTCAAAACCCCCGGTCAGCTCAAGGCCTGCGCCTTGCGGTCCAAAACCTTCTGGAGTTGCCCTGTACCTTTCAGGGAAAGGGGCAGAGGCTTCTATTCCAATCTCTTCACAGTCCCCAAAAAGGACGGGTCCCTCAGACCCATCTTGGATTTAAAGTGTCTCAACAAGTTTGTCAGATTCAAGCATTTTCGCATGGAGACGCTGCACTCAGCAGTCAATTCACTGCGCCCAGGCGACTTCATGACCTCTGTAGACATCAAGGACACTTACCTTCATGTACCAATCTTTCCAGGTCATCAGAAATTCCTCAGGTTTTCTCTGGGAGATCAGCATTATCAATTTGTGGCACTGCCTTTCGGTATCACCTTGGCTCCCAGGGTATTCACCAAGGTGCTGGTGGGCGTGATGGCTCTGCTGAGAGCTCAGGGCATTCGCATTCTCCCTTATTTGGACAACATTCTGATCTCGTCCCAGTCCTTCCATCAGGCCGGGCTGGATACCCAGGTGGTGGTGACCACACTAGAGTCATTCGGCTGGGTGATCAACCATCCCAAGTCTTCTCTGTTCCCGTCTCCGGTGAGGTCCTTTCTGGGCCTGACTCTGGATACATCTCAGGTCAAGGTGTTTCTCCCTCAGCAGAAGGTGGAGACTCTTCAAGCTCAGGCCTAATTACTACTGTCTTGTCCGCATCCCTCCATTCAGCAGGGGATGCAGCTGGTGGGCCTGATGGTGTCCAGTTTCGAAGAGGTTCCCTATGCTCAGTTTCACATGAGACCTCTTCAACTTCACCTACTGTCGGCATGGGATCGGGATCCTGTGTCCCTGGATCAGGAGTTTGTTCTGTCCCCCCTGACCAGGCAGTCCCTCTTGTGGTGGCTGGACTCAAGGAATCTCTTGGTGGGCAGGACCTTTCTGTCACCTTGCTGGGAGACTGTCACTACAGATGCCAGTCTGACAGGTTGGGGGGGCTACTGGAAGTCCTTTAAATTCCAGGGTCAGTGGGGCCCTCAGGAGGCCCATACTCCTATCAACATTCTGGAACTGAGGGCGGTGAGGTTCGGGGTCGGGCTGTGCAGATCCGCTCGGACAACCAGACGGCGGTTGCCTACATCAATCATCAGGGAGGGACCCGGAGCAAGAGGGCCCTCAAGGAAGTGTCTCTGATTCTGTCCTGGACGGAGGAGAATGTTCCCTGCATCTCGGCAGTGTACATCCCGGGGGTGGAAAATCTGGAGGCGGACTCCCTGAGCAGGGGGACTTCTCGTCTGGGAGAATGGCCCCTCAGCAGCAGGGTGTTTCGCTCTCTGTGTCACCGCTGGGGTCAGCCGGATGTGGATCTGTTTGCGTCCCGTCACAATCACAAGCTTCCAGTCTTTGTCTCTCTGTCCCAGGATCCTCTGGCCTTGGCCATGGATGCACTAGCATTGTCTTGGAAGAGCTTTCAGCTCCTCTATGTCTTCCCTCCATTTCCCCTGCTGGGCAGGGTACTGCGCAAGATAGCCCAGAAGGGGGTGCCAGCCATCCTGGTGGCCCCCTGTTAGCCAAGAAGGGTGTGGTTCGCAGACATCGTGCAGTTGGCAGTAGATCAGTACGTCCTGCCCAAGGACCCAGGTCTGCTCACTCAGGGGCAGCTTTGCCATCCCAATTTACAAACGCTGGCTTTGACGGCTTGGCTGCTGAAACCTCCATCTTGATGGAAAAGGGGTTGCCTGCCTCTGTTGTTGATACCATGATTAGGGCTAGTAAGAAGTCCTCGTCCTTTATCTATTACAGGGTCTGGCATGCTTACATTGCCTGGTGTGAGTCTAAGTCTTTTCCCTGTAGGGTGTTTTCTATTCCCAGGATTCTGGAATTCTTGCAGCATGGTTTTGATTTGGGCCTTCAACTTAGTACCCTCAAGGGCCATGTTTCAGCCTTGGCTATTTTCTTCCAAAGGTCTTTTACTAACCACTGTTTGGTTAAGACTTTTTTCCAGGGGGTTACTCACGTGCGCCCGCCACGTAAGCCTTTGTTACCAGTCTGGGATTTGAATTTGGTTTTATCTGCCATGCAGGGTTCTCCTTGTGAGCCTATTCGTGAGGCTGCCTTGCCTATTTTGACTCTTAAGGTAGCCTTTTTGGTGGCTATCACTTCTGTTAGGCGTGTTTCTGAGTTGTCGGCGCATTCCAATAAACCTCCTTACTTTGAGAGACACCAGGACAAGGTGGTGTTTCGGTTTAAGCCAGATTTCTTACCTAAGGTTGTGTCTGCTTTTCATCTCAGTCAAGACATTGTTGTGCCTTCTCTGTGTCCTAATCCTAGTAACTCTAAGGAGCGGGTCTTACACTCTTTGGATGTTGTCAGGACCTTGAAGTTCTATTTGGTAGCTACTGAATCTTTTAGGAAGATTGATGCTCTTTTTGTTATCCCTTCTGGACCCAGGAAGGGTCTGCCTCCGGCTAAGTCCAATATCAGTAAGTGGATCCGTCAGTCTGTGGTACGAGCCTATTCTGCTAAGGGGAAGGAGCCTCCCTTCCGCCTTACTGCTCATTCAACTCGTGCTATTGGTGCCTCTTGGGCTTTTCAGCACCAGGCTTCCGTTGAACAAGTTTGCAAGGCCGCTACTTGGTCTTCTGTTCATACTTTTTCCAAGTTTTACAAAGTTGATGTTAGGGCCTCAGCTGATGCTGCTTTTGGCCGCAAAGTTCTACAGGCGGCATTGGCTTGAACTGCTCGCCGTTGCTCTTTGGGGATCCCACCCTACCTTACAGACACTGCTATTGGATGTCCCATGTGTAAGGAATATTCTGGAACAGGACGTGCTGTATACTTGGAATAATACAATTCTGTGAGTACTCACCTGTAGAATTGGTATTATAAGTATACAACACGTCCTGTTCCATTCCACCCTTGTTATCATTATTCTTGCTTACCTCTGTATGGTGATTGTTCAGTTTATGTTTATTGATTCTCCCGGCTTCTTGTATAACTGCTTGTCAACATTGGGAATTAGTGGGAGGTTCCTGGCTATTTAAGGGTCCGGGAGTGGCCACAAGTCTTTTTCTGCAGTCCAGCGCCATCTTGTGGATGTATTAGCGATGTGTAAGGAATATTCTGGAACAGGACGTGCTGTATACTTATAATACCAATTTTACAGGTGAGTACTCACAGAATTGTATTTTTATGTCTGGACAGTCCCTTTAAAGTTATCCCTATCACTAAATCTGAAATAACTGCATATATATATATATATATATATATATATATATATATATGCCTCCTAAACCACAGGTATTATTTCTGCTTTTATTTTTTTAAATAAAGCTACACCCCAGTAATTTTGCAAAAATGTCCCAACCTTTTCTGGGAAAAGAGCAGCTTATTGATTCCAATAGGGGCCTACACGCTAACATATACTGACAAGAAATGTCTCACTGAAATACTGAACCCTTCTGGTGCCAGATCCACTTTAACATTAGACAAGTCCAGCCAACCACCTCTGCTCCTCATATCAAGCTTATACATGTGCGGATTTGTTGTTTAGTGCATAAGAGTCAAAGGAAAGCAGAAGACTATGAGGAGATATGTCTGTGTATGGAGCTAGTACTGCAATCCGATTGGTGGCTGAGTGGGATCAGATAAGCTGGAAGCTGCCTTGTGTGAAAATCTGAAGCGGCTGCAGGACCACCTGCTCCCAGTAATGCCCAATAAATCGCCGGGCGCATTAATACAGATGATGAATACACAATGCGGCACGTAATGCGGCCTGAGCAAGGAGCTGATTGAATGAATAAATGACCCCATTACTGTGCCGCCCGCCGCTCCCCGGATAATCCCTCATTTCTCTCCGCATAATGGAGCGCACAGTGCAAACAGCTCAGCCACTCCACCCGCAGCCCAGAGTCAACAGCGCACCGAGCTGGTGTAGAATGGGGAAAGGGAGGGTGGTGCTCAAGTAAGAGCCCAGGGTCAGGGGTCATCACGCCGACACTTAATCTTCCCAAGGAATACATTATTCATCAGTTGACGGACACAAACATATATGTTGGTGTCAATAGAACAAAACCACCGCTATCTCTGCTGAAAGGCTGGTCATTATCTCATTTCAGTTTAGTCTAAATAGATTATACACCAGTGCAATGCTACTAGTCTTTATTAGGTCACCTCAGGTGTCCTATATTTACTTTCCAACCTCCCACTTCAGGTTGGAATACTTCCATAGTGGATCTCACGCCATACCATGACTAGTTGCAGAGTGAACCTCACAGCACAAAGAAGGCTTGACCAAGAATACGTCCAGATCTTCACACCACAGACAAGCCCGTTCCATGAATACTTGCAGATTGATCCTCACCAGCCCTGACCATAAATACATCCAGAGCGAACCTCACACCACAGAGGAGGGTGGACCATGAACACTAGCAGAGTGGACCTCACAGCACAAAGAAGGGCTGGCCATGAATACTTTCAGAGTGGACCTCTCACCACAGAGGAGGCCGTATCATGAATGCAAAGCATACCTCACACCACAGAGGAGAACAGACAATTACTTTTTCCAGAGTGGAACTTACACCACAGAGGAGGCTGGGCCATGACTACCACCAGAGGAGGCAGGATCATGTATACCTCCAAAGCAGAGCACATACCACTTAGGACGCCGGACAGAGAAGGCTGGAGCTTGAATAATACCAGAGTGCACTTCATACCACAGAAATGGCTGGACTGTGAATAAAAATAGAGTTGACTTTACATGACACGTGAGGGAGAACCATGATAATGTCCTGTGAGGTTCTTAAGTCTCATGATTGCCTAGCTTCACAACTTAGGGGAGGCAACCTGGAACATGACACTTCTCCTTTCAAAACACCTAGCCAACAGGAAAGTGACAATGACTGAGCAGTGATGCCAGCTGAGTTTAAGAAGGGTATTTTAACCCCCCTCAGCAACTAGCATGCTGCTGGTGCATGATGTTCCTGCCTCCTCTGAAGCCTTTGATTTGTTGACAAGTCTTGTTGTTGACCCTGTCTTATCCGACCCTGCTTTGTTGGCCCACGCTTTTTGCCCGAGCCCTGTAGCTGTCCCAGCCATGCCTGAGCACATCTGCTGCCAACCCTGCCATGTAAGACCACCTTTGATGCCAAGCCTACCGCATCTAAGCACATCTCACACCTGACGTTGCCAACCCTGCTACTTCTGACCACATATCTTGTCAAGCCCTGCTGTCAACCCTACCATGTTTGACTGTGCTGCCATGCCTTGTCACCTTGTCTGATCATGCCAGGCTATGCATTTGGATCACCTGAATCATCAGCATTGTCCGCTGTCCTGTCACTCCTCTAACATTACTGGCGATCTGTTACAGAAATGTCGCTATTGCCTGTCAAGATGGACAGACGCTATGTTTTTTCCTTCTCTCTAGGTGGTGCATGGCCATCATGTTTCTGCCTTGTCAGCAGAGATGAATGTAGCAATTGAACAACAGGTATGCTTAATTTTTTAATTTTTTGCAGATGGGTATTGCACTGACGAATATAAAGGAGCACTATCATGAAATTGTGTAATATTAAAAATGCATACAAACATATCGGCTAATGAGAGGAGGGGCCACTTATACACATGAACTGAATAAATTATTAAGCTCATTTATATGGATTTTTATCACTGGACCATTTTTCACAATAGTGCTCCTTTAATGCAGCATGTAGATGAATGTCGCGTTGCACACAGAGCAAGCAGGATCAGCATGGGAAGTACGCTGTGTGCCCACCAGTTTACCGATAAAATGCAATGCAAAGCCGCCCAATCTGCACCCAGCCCACAGTGCACTGACCCCCTTTGTCCATTTTCTGGTAAATAACATCAGCACCAGCCCAGGTCCATTCTCTCTGTGGCGGTGTCACCTTACCCCTCCATTGTGTAATGTGGATCCTAATAGTCTATTTCCACCCAGATTTGGGCTGCTCTTACATTTAATTGGAAGAAAAACAGATATGCGGCGGCTCGCGGGGCCCGGCATCTTATCTTAAACACAACAATTCTAGGGCAAGACGATGGAAAGAAACCGGACCCTCCCCAGCCTCCTAATGCGTCCACTCAATGGAGCCTTTGTGGTGGCTGATATAGCCGTGCGTGTGCGATTACTCCACTACCTGCTGGGAAGGATCCAGCGCGATCTGCTCCCATCACCGGGCCTCCAGTGTAGCATGGAGGGCTTCGCCATTGTCCCGGCCATGGCAGTGCAGCTCCAGTACCTGTACCTCTTATCCTTCCAGCATCTCCTCACATTATTGGGCCTAATTCCTGTAGTAGAAATAGCAGGGAAATCCAGAGAACATTTGCGGGAATTCAAAGGGGGGAAATAGAAGCATGCAGTTACCCATAATTCAACTTCAGCAGCTCACTATCTGTGCTGTTCCTTACAATGATGGTGCCTGATGTTCCTGCCACATCCACATAGTGTCTGTTGCTATTCCATTCATACCCTTAAATGATCTACAACCTGATCGGCCAACATCTCCCTGGGTAGTGAACAACATGATGGTAAATCCCCACATAAAAAAATCTACCTGATCTCCTCTGCTGGCCCTTATGAGCTTACAGTGTGATCGGCAGCAACAATGACTAGGGGACCAAGCAGGGACCATGGCCGGCCTTTGGGGTGTGTGGGATGTGGAGTCGCACAGGGCGCCATCCCAATCTTGTCTCTTTTCTCCTGCCTGCCTCTCTTTTCAGGTTCTTCACCACCCCGTTTTTTTCTTACCTTCCCTCATCTCTCTTTTCTAGTTTCTTTTTTTGTTCTTTCTTTCTCTCTGCCTTAGATTCTTTCTCTCTTTTTTACTTGCTCTCCCTATTCAACTCTCTCTCTTCCTCCTACATTCTTCCCATCCTGATTTTTATTCTCTTATTCATTCTCTCTCATTTTCCTACATTCCCCCTTATCATTATCACATTCTCTATCTTTCTCTTGTCACGTTCCTTCAATATCCGTTTTGCTCTTACAATCTATGTAATCCTACCATTTTTATCTTTCCTTCTCCTATTTTCACATTCCCTCCATCCTCTCTCTTTTAGCCTTCTCTTTATAGTAGATTCCTTTTTACTTCACTCCTTTCCACATTTCCTCGTAATTCTCTTGTTTACTCTAATTCTCTTTTTTCCAAGCATACAGCACGTCCTGTTTCACTTATTCCTTACGTCTGGGTTATCCGCCACAAGGTGGAGCAGTGGACTGCAGAAAGACTTGTGGCATCTCCCGGCCCTATAAAAAGTCAGGAACCTCCCACAAATTCCCAGTTTTCCTTCTTCCGTCGGACTTCGAAGATAGAAGATGGCTCTCTATACTGCGCAGGCGAGCGGGGCTTACCAGACTGCGGCCCTGTAGGACTATTTCCACCCGTTCTGGACCCACTGCCTCCCAGCCTCGGCTGCCTGGTTCGGGTGAAGGTAGGACAGCACCAGGGTCAGGTGCTTGGGGAGCGCTGCTCCAGACCGCAAAACCCTGTTCCACAAGGGTAGCCAGTTACAGGCTTTTATGGTGAGCCTTTGGGATACTGAGACCTTTGCTGGTAGCCTCTTTTGGGTAAGGGGCCCGCTATCTCCCTCCCTCCTTCATTTCCCCTGGGTGGCCCCTTGCCGCTGCTCCGTTGCCCTCTCGCTCTCTCCCTGGGCTCGGGGGGGGGGGACGGGCGGCTGGCAGGGGTGCCCTGGGGATCTGTTTGTGTGCTGCGATGTGCCTTTTTGCGGTTAATTGTCTGTCACTGTTTGCTTCGCCGCCACGCCGCCTTGTACGCCGCTCCGCAGTGGGCGGCGATATTTTCTGAGGTGCCTTTTTTCTGCTTATCATGGCGCTGGCGGGTCATGTAACCGCGATTTCGCGCTCTTTGGGGGGGGCAGGACCTGCGGATGACGCGCTCCGTGTCCGCCCCTCAAGGACCGATCTGGCGCCATTTTGCTTTCACTGCGCTGTGGGGCCCTCATCTCTTCGAGAGCTGCGCCACGCTTCCCATGGGGTCTGGTGGTTGGTGCACCTTATCTAATTGGTCCGTGAGTCCCCTGCGGGGTTGTTTTTTTATGTTTATTAGCTGCGCTGCAGGATTTTTATATGTCCTTATTGTGTCTTTCAGGCGGGACAACTGTGACTGTGGTTTCTCCCGGCCCTGCCCACATTTCCCACCTTCCCTAGCGGGCTTCTGCGCATCCCTGGGGGGGGCATCCCGGGTGGTTTTGGTTAGCCGTGACCCTGTACGGGCCGTTGCGCCTATATTAATCACCATATAGAGGCTTCCGGGGATAATGTGTTTGGGGTTCCTTCGGGACAAGCCCAGCTGTGTGCCGCGTGTGGGGTATCCCCTGTGAGTGATGGTATCAGGGTGTGTTTGCCCTGCGCTCAGAAGGTACTTGCACTGCAGTCTAGGTTGCCTGCTTCACTTCCCAGCTCTGCGCCCCCTTCTACATCACCTACTCCCCCGCGCCTGCATTTGACCCCTAGTGAGGGACATGCTAGCGGGGAATTACATTTTGATTTGGCTATGCGGGTGGCCAGCCTGGAAAGGCATATTACTGGGCCTGCCCCCCGTAAGGCTTCTGGCAAGAAACGGCACCTAACTCCCGCTGTTTCCCTTTTTCCTCTGGAGGATGAGGGACATTATTGTCTTTCTGGCCATTACCCCCTAGAAGAGGGGGCACTTTTCTTTGATTCTGAATCCTCTGGGGACCAGCAGGAGGGTTATGGTGGTGCTGGGTCTCCTTCTGGAGAAGATCCATGGGCTCCCGAGGACACTGATAGGCTGTTGGCTCACATTTTTGATGTGTTATGTATTACCCCTCCTGTGGCGGCTAAAAAACAGCAGGGTGAGCTTTTTGACACTGTCAAACAATGCTTGGAGTTCCCTGAGCAGAATCACTTTAATAATTTGGTGCTCAAGGAGTGGGAACGTCCTAGTAGATTGCCTGCAGTGCCCAAGAGTTGGGACAGGAGGTACCCCTTCCCTGCTGATGTGGTTAGGCGCTGGTCGTGTTCCCCTGAGGTGGATGCTCCCGTCCTCGGGCTGTCCAATACCTCAGTCATGCATTCCCCTGACACTTCTACCCTGAGGGATGGTGAGGACCGGCGTGTGGATCAATTAGCCTGTCACGCCTTTGCCTGTGCGGGTACGGCGCTGCGCCCGGTGTGCGCTTCTGCCATTACGGCTATTGCTATTAAGGGGCTACTCAAGTCTCTTCTGGATAATGCCACAGCTGCCAATAGGGGAGAAGATTAAAGATCCATCCTGCTTTGCTATGATTTTGTTGCATTTTCTCTTTCCGCTATGGATGATGCGGTCAGGATGTGTGGTAGGACCTCTGCCCTTTTTGTGGCTATACGCCGCTCTGTTTGGCTGATAATGCCGCTAAGAAAGCGCTCACTGGATTCCCCTTTACGGGACTACGGTTCTTTGGTGAGCGCCTGGATCTGTTTGCCAAGGATGGTAAGCTGCCTCAATGCAGGAGGCAGCTGCGGTCCTTTCGGGGGGCTGGTTTTTCCCTCCTCTCCTTCCGTGCTCCCAGAACTGGCCGGGGTGCACCATTTGCGGGGACACGTAGAGACCCTTGGGGCCTGGGTAGAGGCCGTGGCCATCCCGGTCTCTCATGGGATCCCAAGTCCAAATCTTCCCCCAAGCCCCCTCAGGCATGAGGAGGCGCCCTCACCCATCCGGGTGGGGGGACGGTTGCGGCTCTTTGCTCACGTCTGGAGGCTGCGCGTCTCAGACCGGTGGATTCAGGAGGTGGTGTCCTCTGGGTACAAGATAGAGTTTGCAGCCTGGCCGCCCCCAAGATTTATCAGATCTCGGTTGGCTCAAAACCCCCTGTCAGCTCAGGGCTTTCCAAAGCCTCTTGGAGTTGGGTGTCATCTGCCCGATGCCCTTCCGGGAAAGGGGCAGAGGCTTCTACTCCAATCTGTTCACGGTCCCCAAAAAGGATGGGTCCCTGAGGTCCATCCTGGATTTGAAACGCCTCAACAAATTTGTCAGGTTCAAGCATTTTCGCATGGAGACTCTGTGGTCAGTACCCTGCGCCCCGGTGACTTCATGACCTATGTGGACATCAAAGATGCTTACCTTCACTTTCCAATCTTTCCAGGTCATTAGAGATTTCTAAGGTTCGCTCTGGAGGATCAGCACTACCAATTTGTGGCCTTACTGTTCGCTATTACCTCGGCCCCTCTGGTTTTCACCAAGGTGCTGGCGGGGGTGATGGCTCTGTTGAGATCTCAGGGCATTCGCGTCCTTCCTTATCTGGACGACATTCTGATTGCGTCTCAGTCCTTCCATCAAGCCGAGCTGGATACTCAGATGGTGGTCTCCACACCCGAGTCCTTCGGCTGGGTAATCAACCATTCCAAGTCTTCACTGTATCCGTCCTTGGTGAGGTCCTTTCTGGGCATGACTCTGGATACATCTCAGGTCAAGGTTTTCCTGCCTCAGCAGAAGGTGGAGAGCCTGCAGGCGCAGGCACGGTTTCTACTTTCTTGTCCTCATCCCTCCATTCAGCAGGGGATGCAGTTGGTGGGCCTGATGGTGTCATGCTTCGAGGCGGTCCCCTATGCTCAGTTTCACGAGAGACCTCTTCAGCTACACCTCTTGTCAGTGTGGGATCGGGACCCTGTGTCCCTGGATCGGGAATTTCCTCTGTCCCCTCTGGCCAGACAGTCCCTCTCATGGTGGCTGGACTCAAGGAACCTTCTAGTGGGCAGGACCTTTCTGCCCCCGTGCTGGGAGACTGTCACCACAGATGCCAGTCTGACAGGTTGGGGGGGCTTTTGGAAGTCTCTGAAGTTCCAGGGTCAGTGGGGCCCCCAGGAGGCCCATGCTCCCATCAACATTCTAGAACTGCGGGCGATAAGGTTGGTTCTCTCCCAGTTGACCCCACACCTTCGGGGTCGGGCTTTTCAAATCCGCTCGGACAACCAGACGGCGGTTGCCTACATCAATCATCAGGGAGGGACTCGGAGCAAGCGGGCCCTCAAGGAAGTGTCCTGGGCAGAAGAGAATGTCCCTTGCATCTCGGCAGTTTACATCCCGAGGGTGGATAACCTGGAGGCAGACTCCTTGAGCAGGGGGATGTCTCGGCTGGGGGAATGGTCCCTCAGCAACAGGGTATTTCGCTCCCTGTGCCGTCGCTGGGGTCTACCGGATGTGGACCTGTTTGAGTCCTGTCACAATCAAAAGCTTCTATTCTTTGTCTCTCTGTCACAGGACCCTCTGGCCTTTGCCACGGATGTGCTGGCAATGCCTTGGAAGGGGTTTCGGCTCCTCTATATGTTCCCTCCGTTTCCTCTGTTGGGCAGGGTGCTGCGCAAGGTAGCCCAGGAAGGGGTGCCAACCATTCTGGTGGCCCCCTGTTGGCCAAGAAGGGTGTGGTTCGCGGACATCGTGCAGTTGGCAGTAGATCAATACGTCCTGCCCGAGGATCCAGACCTGCTCACTCAGGGGCAGCTGTGCCATTCCAATTTACAAACGCTGGCTTTGACGGCTTGACTGCTGAAACCTCCATCTTGATGGAAAAGGGGTTGCCTGCCTCTGTTGTTGATACCATGATTAGGGCTAGGAAGAAGTCCTCGTTCTTTATCCACTACAGGGTCTGGCATGCTTACATTGCCTGGTGTGAGTCCAAATCTCTTCCCTGTAGGGTGTTTTCTGTTACCGGGATTCTGGAATTCTTACAGCATGGTTTGGATTTGGGCCTTCAACTTAGTACCCTCAAAGGTCATGTTTCAGCTCTGGCTATTTTTTCCAAAGATCTTTTGCCAATCACCGTTTGGTTAAGACCTTTTTCCAGCCACGTAAGCTTATGTCACCAGTTTGGGACTTGAATCTGGTATTATCTGCTCTGTAGGGCCCTCCCTTTCACCCTGTCCGTGGGGCTGCTTTGCCCATTCTGACTCTTAAGGTGGTCTTTCTGGTGGCCATTACTTCTGTCGGGCGAGTTTCTGAGCTGGCGGCACTTTCCATCAAACCTCCTTATTTTGAAAGGCATCAGGATAAGGTGGTGTTTCGGTTTAAGCCAGATTTCTTGCCTAAGGTTGTGTCTGCCTTTCATCTCAATCAGGACATTGCTGTGCCTTCCTTGTGTCCTAACCCTGCTAATTCCAAGGAGCGGACCCTTCACTCTTTGGATGTTGTCAGGGCTCTGAAGTTTTATCTGGTAGCTACTGAATCCTTCAGGAAGACTGATGCTATTTTTGTTCTCCATTCTGGACCTAGGAAGGGTTTGCCTCCAGCTACATCCACTATCAGCAAGTGGATCCGTCAGGCGGTGGTGCAAGCCTATACTGCTAAGGGGAAAGAACCTCCCTTCCGCCTTACTGCTCATTCTACTCGAGCTATTGGTGCCTCTTGGGCTTTTCAGCACCAGGCTTCTGTTGAACAAGTTTGTAAGGCTGCAACTTGGTCTTCTGTTCATACTTTTTCAAAGTTTTACAAGGTTGATGTTAGGGCCTCAGCTGATGCTGCTTTTGGCCTCAAGGTTCTTCAGGCGGCAGTGGTTTGATCTGCCTGCCGTTACTTTTTGGGGATCCCACCCTACCTTACCGACACTGCTTTTGGATGTCCCAGACGTAAGGAATAAGTGAAACAGGACATGCTGTATACTTAGAAAAATAGAATTCTGTGAGTACAATTCTACAGGTGAGTACTCACAGAATTGTATTTTTCTGCATTCACTCTGTTTTTCCTGCCCTATCTCCCTGTCTTCCTCTTTCCCCTGTTTTCATTTTTTGTTCTTGTGTCTAGGGGGCGCCATCCTCAAATCTTGCACAGAGCGACACTTACCCTAAGGCAGGCCCTGGTGGGGATAAAGCTCTGAAGAGACCCACCCAGAGTGACTTAATTTACTGGCACCTGGTAGCCCACATCATTCTCTGGTTACAGGGGGGAAATGTTCTGAATATAAACACGTCTGAGGTTTCTTGAAATTTACAGGAGGCTGTGCTACTTTTATATCAAGCTAAAAACAGGGACGTACATAGCCCTGATGGAGCCCCATAGCAGGGCCCCCACCACGGTCCCCCATCCGCACAGACACTGACCAGTCGAAGGAGTGGGTCGAGCGCAGCACCATCGGTGGAGTGGGTGTGCACGCTGACAGTGTAGGGTGGTGCCAATCATAAGGAAGAAGAGCCTGTGTACCAGAGGGAAGGAGGCGGCTTGGCCAGGTAAGTATGTTCAGCTGTACATACCGCAGAGATGGTGGAGGCAGCGTGCGCCAGGTCCCCTTGTTCCATGGGCCAGGGGGCATGTGCCTGCACTGCCCCTATGGTATGTATGCCTCTGGCTGAGGGTCAGGTTCTGATGCAGGTTATTTTGGCCAAAGTTTGGGTTGCCGTAAAACTTGGGTCATGAATGGAGGTGGTACAGATGAATGGGGTTGTGGGACATGTATAGGTCAATATGATCAAAAGTTAGGAATATTGCTGTGGCTTGGTGTGCAGGTACATTTAACTGTGGGACAGAAAATGTGGACTATGGATCAGGTGGTCCTGCACAGGATTTAGTCTGTGTTGGGTTGCAGTACAGTTGAATGGGACTGGGGGGCAGGCTGTATGAATGAGGCTGTGCTGCAGTTGTAGAAGAGAGGAATACAGTGTGGGTACTGAAGCTTTAGTATTGTAGGGACAAATACTGTGGCAGGGGTAGGTATGGCCCCCAAAGCCATCATGGTGGAGCTATAGCTGTAGGGGCATAACGTGGGACTGGGATGTCTTGGCTGGGGGGTGTTGCAATGAGGCCAGAAATGGAGAGGGGGTAGAGAGAGGTGTTAGAAGCAGTCTATAGGCTCTTGGTGAGGTGGGCTGCATGCTGGAAGCTACAGTCAGCCCAAGTCACCTGTACTGCCTATGGCCAATCTGCCCCTGAATGGGGTTGTGGGTCAGGCTGTGGTGCAAATAAAGTTGTGGTACAGATGAATGAGGCCTGTGGTTGAGTTGCAATACAGACAAATTGGGTTGTGGTACAAATAAACAGGAATATATTTAAGGTTGCAGCGAAGATGAATGAGGCTGTAGGCTAGGTTGCAGTATAGATGAATTGGGTTGTGGGTCAGGTTGTAGTACAGAGAATGGAGGTCAGGTTGTATGATTTAGGCTGTCAGTTGGGACACATTGGAATACAATGTGGGTTAGGTTGTGGAGCTGAAGATGTCACACAGTAGTTTTGGGTTTGAAAAAGATGCACATCCATCAAGCTGAACCCTTGTAATCCTCCTTGTCTTTAAATGGAGGGGAGAGCAAAACAAAATCACCTTCAGGCAATAGTAGTAAATTGTGACCGACACCAAGGTTTTGTGGTGACATGAGAGGGGGGTGTAGGGTTTAGTCCCCATGATGATGAGTGGTCGCTGGAGACGGCTCCTCTGTCATGCGGCAGACCTTGTCTGTGACACATGAAAGGCCTCCGTGCGTCTCGACTTCGATGGACATTTCATAACAAGCTCCCCGTTCCCGCACGGCTCCTCCATTAACTGATCTTTGAAGCCAGCAGGTTGCTGTCGCTGATGACGGCAGATCTCATCACTCGAGTGCACAGCCAGGACCCCCCAAACCTCCATCATGAGAAGAGACCTTGACCCGCCAATTATCACCCCTGCTGGCCAACCATGGGCCGGTTTGCAGCTATTAAAGGGTTAATGGCGCAATCCCCGCAGGACGAGCTCAGGTTACTTGATCAATGCGTCTGATGTGATTTCAGCACCTCTGTGGACAGCTCCTGGTGAGGCGTCAACACGTCCGAACGCTTAATTAAAGGTTAATTCACTAGACCCGTCCAGCAGATGAGACATGGTCAGTGGACAGCAGCGGAGTCCCCTACATGCTGGCAATAGTGAGGCGCCCAGTTCTTCTGGAAATGTCACCAGGAGACGAGGCCCCCAAATCGCCAGCATCAGCCCTCAGCGAATGGAGCACAACCATAGTAGATGCCCATAACTATCCAAACTGCCACCTGATTCCATGCCCCAGCCAGGGGCTTAACTATAGGGGGTGCGACCACAGGAGGTCAGGGGGGCCCCATCATGGTTGTCCTCCACCTTATCATATTTGTGCTCACCTGGCATCATTTAGAGAAAGAAAGCACTATATGTCTTTGCTGTTTTAGTCTTTAGTTGTCTAGCTGCATCCAGTTGAGTTAAAAGACTGAATGACTCTATTTAATGTTCACGCCAGGGCCCCATCACGGGTTGTTATGCCACTGCCCCTAGCCTTTATATTGCAAACATGGAAGGGCAGGGCTCTCCTTTTTATAGTCTGTCTCTAGTGTTTTCTGTGTGTACAGTTTTATACAGTTTAAAGGGACGTTAACCCCAATGTCAAGCTTATGCCTGTCTCATGTGCCTCTCCTCCATTTTCATCAGCCTAGGGTAGAAGCTGTACCAGGCCTCCAAAATTTGCTATTTCAATTTAATTTCTCTAGGACTACACAACACAGTGGTCCTACAGCCATCTTGTCTTTTGGATCTCAGCTCGATCAAACACTGCTATGATCCCACAGTTGTCTGTGACCATAGCAGAGCATGTTTTAGACTCATAAATCTGCTCTATGACACAGCCTTCCCAGCTCAGCCACGACCCAGAAATTGAAGCAAAAGAATCAGTTTTGCCTAGAATACAAAAAGAGTTGCAAGCCACCATGTAGAGAGACTCATGTTAGGCTTAATATAGGGGGCTAAATACCCTCTACTTCAAGGTAAAGATGTGCTTATCTAAAATGGAAATATTTACCCACAGAGTTTTTTAAATGCTGTAAATGGCTTATTTTACCCTGTTCCCAAGGGGGAATAAGGTGGAGAAAGTCCATGTGGCGGGACATAATAGTAATAGTACAACATAATAATTTGTACAGCACTGCAGAAGTTGAGGGCACTGCATTGCACCTGAGGGTGTTTGTCCTGTGCCCAGCCCCTGGTCAGCGCCTCAACCTTCAGTATTGCTCAGTGGCAAAGCTTCCAGCCACACATGGGGGCACTTTGGATCCTAGCTGCGCAGTAGAATGAATGGTGGCCCGGGCGTGACTGAGATCCACAGGCTTACCTTGTAGACCTGCACAGTAGGTACACCTTGCACACAATGGGTTAAGCCCCCTCCTTCGGATTACAAGTACGGGGAAGTGGAAATGGCAGTGTCTTAGGAGGGGAGGGGGGCGGCAGATTAGCCGGGGCCGCTTGGCGAAGGAATCCCAGCCGGGGCAGCAATCCGATAGGGGCAGAGAGGCAGCAGCTATCTGCGCTAAATTGCCGCCGAGGAAAGCGATCCCCCGCACACAATGGCAGCTTGTCTGCAGCTTAATGCTGCGTGAATGGTGCCTTTTCACCAATGAATGAGCGAGCGTGTGCTGCGCCCTCCACCGTCGCACTCAGCGCCCACCGCGGGCCGGGTGGCCCGACTATCCCTACTCCCCCGACCGGTGGGCATAATAACCACTAATGAGCTGTCCTTCCTCTCTTATTTGATCTCTCATTTATTGATCACAACCCACTGACCACTCCCCCCTGGGGCCCTTGTGTCACTCCAGGAGAGTTCGTGCATGCACCACACTTGCCGCAAAGGCCGGAACAATCCCCACTGCATGTAACAATGATAACCTACCACTGCCATTCTGGTGTACACTTGACAGCAATTCTAGCCATGATATGGGTGTTGGTTGGATAGGCCTCTAGCTTTGCAGTGTTTCCCTCCTCTGATATGTCAGGCTACATTGGGGCAAGGAGTAAAGACCAGCCACAGATTCTTTCGTTTTGGACATGGCCACTATAGGAACATTTTCTTCCGAAGTAGCTTTTTGCTTGGGGTCATTAGCTGAAAATCTCACAAGAAGATTTCTGAAGGATGCATCAGGTTTACCATAGTGGCTCTTCTCAGGCCCCTTTCAAGCTGCTGCAAAGAAGCCTGGCTCCCCAGAGTGATGCTGCCCTTGCCATGCCAGTCTGGTGTTGGCAATGTCATAGCAGTGCGGCTCTCCATAGTCACTGTACTGAGGGGGATTACTGCTCTGGGATTGGAGGTTCTAAGACCAAAAACATGGAAGCTGCTGAGGGCCGGTGTGGCTTTTATAGATTAAGATGGCTAAAGCTGCGCCAAGTGATGAGTGTGACTACACAGATGGTGAGCTAGCATCAGTGTAATGTAGTGTAGTATAAATGGTGGAGGTGCCTTCCCCCCCCCCCTACAGCCCCTCTGTACTGCCCACAACCCCTGGCTGCTGCCATATAAGACCTGCCCTACCTGCAGCCTCTATGCAGCCATAGAGAGCCTTCTTCGTTTGCAACCTTTGTGTATGACCATAGAGAGCCTATCCTGCCCACAGTCTCTGTGTGCCAGCATAGACAGCCTGTCCTGCCCACAACCCCTGGCTGATGCCATACAATACCTGCCCTACTTGCTATAGAGAGGCTGTCTTGCCCACAAATCCTGTGTGCTGCCATAGAGAACATGCACCTCCCACACTCCTGTGTTTCAGCAGAGAGCCTTCCAAACCCACAGCCCCTGGCCCTAGTTGCATGTCTTGTATGGCTGCTGCCACAGAGAGCCTGTTCAGCCTGTAACCTCTGTGCTTTGCTATAGATTACCTTCTCTGCCCACAACCCCCGGGCTGCTGCTATAAAGAACATTTTGCCTGCAACCCCTGCTTTGTGCCACAGATAACCTGCCCCACCCACATCTGTTTGCCACCATACAGAACGTGTCCCTTATACTACCTCTGGACTAACCCACAACCTCCTGTATAGTATGAGTAGCTGCTTATAGGAGCTTTACATTCAGCCCCCTACATGCACTATAGGGTCGATTCAAAGAAACATGTAACAGCTTTGATTTGGGTGCCGATCATCCTATTTTTCCCGAACGCTCGTGCGCTCGTATGAACTTGCGAGTGATTCTATAAGCAAATACGTTTCTATCCTAAAATATACGTCCGTTCGTATGGCAGTTCGGGAATCAGACCTATGTCAGTTTCCATCCTGAATTTTCCGTTTCATTTCTCAGGTTGCAACATTGGTTTTGCCCTTTTTCCTTTTTTGTCTGGACGTAAATCCTTCTGATCTTGTGGCTGCGCACTACAAACTTACCTCATTAAAGTGCATTCTAAATATTTGGTCTTTTATTTTTCTTTATTTTATTCATTTTGTAGTAACCAACCATTAATGAATGCATTTGCATAAGTAAATCTTACTTTGTTTAATTTTTAGTTAACTTGCATTTTTTACTTGTGGATTTAATTTTAATATTTTGGCTTCAAATGGTACAACTTAAAATTTTGTGTGTGGTTACCCACACCCTCTCCATACAGATTGCTCTCAAATATAAAAAAACACCCAGCAACTTCTGCATGTTATGAGCCTAGAAACAGCCAAGATGGCGGGTCAGGTATTATCGGGCAGCCTGCAAACAGAAAGGGCCTTGTGACTGTGTTGCTCTGCATTCTTTGATTTCTGACCTTTCCGTGCCCCCAGCTCTGCTGTGTCTGTGCAAAATACAGCAGTAACCCACATCCTGCACTTTATCCCGCTCTCCTCTCCTCAGTAAGTGTGATGCATCTGACCAAAGATGTGCTTAAATAATTAAACAAAGCAAAGGTAAACAACTACACCAATAAATGCAATCTAAAAATATTATTCTAGTACATCAATTTAAAAATAAATAACAAAGGACATAAGTTTCTTTAATTAACGCAAATATATTGCAAAATAAAGGTTTACATGCAAAGGACTAATTAAGGTCCACATTAAAATGCTTTTATAAGGCATACATGAATCAGGTATGCATTGCCATACAATTTATGGCCTCGGCCATGCTGATACATGCAGTTCATTGGAGCTCAAGACGCGCAGACTCCTCCACATAGCCAAAAAACCTGTTCAAGAACAGCAATCCGACTGCTAAAAGGTGTCGGCAGTGGCTTTCTTTTAAAACGTATTTAGAGGTTTGAAAACTGTTCTCTGAATCACACCTAAACACATTCGATTATCCTAAGTTTTACGTTTTGATCCTAAGTTTTAGGATTTGATCCTAAGTTTTACGTTTTGATCCTAAAATTTAGGAACGAACTTGCGATGATCGTAAGAGCATATACGCATTCGTACGTAGGTTCGTGCGAGTCGGAAATGGCCAAAAAAACAGGAAAAAATGACTAACACCCACCCAAACTTACGATTCTCGATCCGAAATCAATTAACTTTTGCTCTTTGAATCGAGGGGTATATCTGTGACGCTTGACATGAAGCACACTACATGCATTTGCGGCGATTTACTTGTGGAACTCAATATGATCTTTACATGTGATGCTCTAGATGCAATTTAATGCATCCAGTTGAGTTGTAGCCACAGTAATTGGCTACTATTCGATTGGCGTGTCTTTTGTGGTGAGGTTGAAAATCAAGGCAAGTCCCAGCATACATGGCTTGGAGGAAATGATGGATCAGCAGACTTTGGATTTGGGGCATATATGGCTATTGTATGCTTGCGCACACATAGTTTTTTTTCCTCTGCATTTAACCCATCCGTGCAGTGAGACAAACACAAGCAGTGAGTGCACGCATGCCCGGAGTTCACCTAACTGCCCTAACCATGGTGCCGGGAGAGCAGTTAGCGAGTGCTTCTCTTTGCTCATGCTGGATTTGTATAAAGTGCTAGAATCATCTGCGTTTTCTCAGATTTGCTGTTAGTGACGTGTTATGACAAGATCAGATCCCCAGGTTGGCTAACTCACAATTAGGCTGAAGTCTGCAGGTAAATGGAAAGATTGCAGGGAGCTGATTACAGCTCTGCCCGGTGGCCACCTGTCCAGTGTAGGAAGAGTTAAATTCTGCCGCTCCCAATATGGCTGCTGCTTAATGACTGCGACTGTTCGGCACTCATCTAGCTGGAGAGATTTCCCCGGCTGAGTGGCTCCGATTAATGATACACACAATAGCCCCCTTGTTGGTGTCCGATCGCCCAGCCTCAGTTCAGCGCGCGGCCACTTCTACTTCCCGCCGCAGCAGCATGTGCAGATTGGAGAAACTGCGTCCCTGTCTCCTGAGCATATCTGATCATCAGCAGCACTGACTGGCTGGAAGTGCTGCATCCCTGGCCTTGGCGACCACCCTTCAGCTTCATGCTCGCCACAGCACCTGATGTTCCTACCTGCTACAGGTCATCTGCTGAGGCAGAAGGGCAGCAGTGACAGGTAGCTGGGCAGTCACATGACCCAGTGCACCAATAAAAGCAAACATTCCATCTTACCGCACCCTGGTGCATTTTGGAAGAGATGGGTTGGGGTCTGACTAGCCCCTCCCTTTGCCTTCTAGGTTAGTTTTTATGAGGAGGGGGGGCTTTAGAAGAAGGGGCACTAAAATGGCGCCAGTCATGTAAATTCTATCTGGAATACACATGAGACATATACAACAAGATGCCTTAGAGGGGATCTAATCCATGCCAATATAAAGAGCCGCCTTAAGAGGGAATCTGCTCACCGTGTATAAATATGAGGTTGATACAAAGACGCCTTAGAGAGGATCTAATCACTATATATACAGTTATGTACAAGGCCTGGCAGGAACAGGCACACTGGGCAAGGTTTATTATCCTGATAGCGGTAAAGGGGTGGGGGATAGGTGGGGTTGCATGGTGATGTGTTAGCCCCTGGTGGAGCATTTAGGATGATACTCTGGGGGACAGTAGACAATAGCTGGGGGATAGGAATACTTTTGAGGTAATAAGAGGCAGTGGGGGTTGTTTGTTCCCTGTGCTGATGTAAGTACAATAAACATGGCCTGCAACAGAGGCTCTAGAAAGGGTTAATTCTTCTGGCAGTGGCGGCTTAATGACAGGTGAGCCTACAGCCGGAAATATGATGCTGTCTGAGGTGCAGGTGGTCTGTCTCCTCTGATCTTTTCCAATCATCTTCAGGAGATAACTCGAGTCAAGTGTCCTCATTGTTACAGGATCGCGCACCGCTACCTGGAACTGATTAAAACCTGCAGGTGACCCCGTATGTGCTGAGACCCGGACCGCTCCTAGTGACCCCACACCGCGCCCACCTACCTCCGGCAGCCGCAGGAGCATCCTTAATGGAAGTTGACCCATATGCCACACATGCCGGAGCTTGTGCAGCACACCTGCAGATGGGTCATTTACAAGCTTTTCCAAAAGTTTGTGGACACAAGTACCATTCCTATTTCCTGTCACAGCTACAGGCATTCCTATAGAGCAGGGGTGTGAAACTCATTTTGACCGAGGGCCACATCCTGCATTCTGGCCACCTTCAAAGGGCCAGTTAATAACGCACAAAAAAAAAACAAAACAGAAGCACAACCATTCAAATGCATGGTTACAGACACAGAATTCTTTTGCCCAGGACAGATGTAAAATTTGCCCAGGAAAGATGCAGAATCATTCTGGCCTCTGGGGTGGGCAAATGTCAGGGCACCATCCCAATCTCTGTGTTAGGGGGAGCAGCTGGAGCAGCAGGCCTCTCTTTTTTTTCAAAAAACCCTCATTTCTTTCTCTTTTTTCTTGCACATTCTGCAATTCTAGTTTACCCTTTTCCTCCTTTGATTTTCATAATCCCTCCATCACATTCCTCCTATCTCTATACCTCTATTTTCAGATTCTTCACATCTTCCTTCTATTTTACCTTCCCTTCATCTCTCTTATCTGTCTGTCATTCTTTCTCTCTTTTTTATTTTTTTCTCCCTCTTTTTCTCTCTTTTTTTCCATCTCTCATTGTCTCTTTTTTCTTCCTTTTCTTTTCTTTATTTGCATTCTTAATTGTTTTCCCTCTCTTTTTCTGGCTCTCTACATTTCTCCCATCTCAGTCTTATTCCCTCATCCATACTCTCTCTCGCTTATTTGCTTCTATTGATTTTCGACCACATTTCCTCTTATTCGTCTCTCGCTTACCTACAGACATTTTTCAGAATCCCCTCCCCCTTGTTTTTCTCACCCTGTCTCTTTCATCTTTACGTGTTTTCTCTGTTGCTCGCATTCTATTTTGTGTGAGTGCAGTGTACCAGTGCATTACTTTGCATCACCTCAAGCAACGACATGCTGCCAGTGTCAGGAGCCTCGGAGTGACTGAGCCAGTTAGAAGGGGCTCCACCTTGCAACCACTGTCTGGTATCTATCAGAGGGCCACATAAAATAGGCTTTGAGGGCCGCATCCATTGGAGTTTGACACGTGCTATAGAGCATCCCACTATTGTGGGAAAGTGGATGCTGGGATTGGCTCCCACTCACACCCAGGAATTAATAGGTGATCAAGGTCGATGGGGCCTGGTCTGAAAGCACTTTGATCTTTTTCCTCATGAGGACAATTGTCTGCAAAGGGACCCACGTCATTAATATTGCTGCCTTACAGCTCAAAATTCTCTAAAGGGTTATGGAAAGCACAAAGTTGAATTACACCCAGTTAGGATGAAGACTGATAAGTGATAAGCAGAGGGTTACTGGTACTGGGTTCAACTCTCTGCAAATGATGGGCATTGTTGCTCTTGGCTTGGGCTGCTGCATGTGATAAGTGGAAGGTTCGTGAGCTCCTGCATGTGATGAGCGGTGGTGTGCTTGGACTGGGTTTGGGTTCCTGCAGGTAATAAGTGGAGGGTTCCTAGGTTTGTTCTTGGGTCTCTGCAGGTGAAAAGTGGCAGAATCTGGGGCCTGGGTTCGGGTGCCCTATATATAATGAGCCCTGGCTTTCCAGGCTTCGGATCGGGCCCTTTCAGATGATTGCTAGGTCTGGGTCCCTGTGGGTTATGAGTGGAGAGTTTCTGAGCCTGTGGAGCATGCTGGGCCTGGCTTCTGGCCTCTGTAGCTGATGAAACAGTGTTTCTGGGCCTGGGTTCTAGCCCCTGTAGGTGATGGCAAGGAGTAGAGTGCTCCTGGGGCTGGGTTCCAGCCCCTGCAGGTTATTAGCGGAGTGTTTCTGGGCCTGGGTTTAAGCCCCTGCAGGTAGTCGGTAGATGGCTCCTGGGTATGGGTTCAAGCCCCTGCACGTAATGAGCAGACTGTTTCTGGACCTGTGTTCTGACCCTTTTGAGTAGAGTGCTCCTGGGTCTGGGTTCAGGCCCCCTACAGGTGATAAGTGTACCTGGAAGCCTGGATTCCAGTCTCTGCAGGTGATAAGCAGAGGATTTACAGTCTGAGAGAGAGTCCTCTGTAGATGTTGAGCAGAGGATTCCTAGTGTAGGATTGGGCTCTGGCAGTTGATGAGTAGTGGCATCTCAGTCTGGGGTTGTGAGGCATGTGGTTGATGGGCAAAGGCATTGCAGGTTCAGACCCCCTGCAGGTGATGAGTGGTGGTACACTCTTCCCTTGTCCCCAGCAAATGATAAGTGGTGCTGTTTTGGGTTGCAGTTGCCAGAGGGTGAAAGCGAGGAGATGACATGAATGTTTCAGTGAACTGCACTTGGAAGGTCGCAGTGCAGCCGGCACGTGCCAGGAAACAAAGGTGCAAACCTGAGCCGGGACGCGTGCCGCCACTTTCTTTTAGTATTAGGAGGTATTGGGTCACCTTTTGTCACCCCAGGGCGATAGCTAGCATCTGCACAGCGCTAAAACAATCCATAGACACCGGTGAGGGTGACACCAATCCAGAAAGATTTCTCTACACACGTCTCATTTAGCATCAAGAGACGTCTGGCCCTGGGGCCACTACTGTCACCCTGCAAGAGTCTTGTGTTACTTTATTGACCTTTGGCCACCCAGAGGTGGCACAATGGGAACTGAGCACCTTGCAGCATTGTCTCCTGGCGTGTGCTTACCTTGGGCCATTCCTTGTCTCCGACAGATGACAACCCTTCCCCATTAATAATATTAATATTTCAACTATCCATTGGCTGGCACATGGCGGTCATCTGACCCTCTTCGAGGATGACACGCGCTTAAAAACACGCCTGAAACATCATCTTGTCAACACAGTGCATTGGATAAAGCACAGATAATGAACAGCCTGTCCACAGTTAGGATGAGATCATTACCCAGGAAGCCCGCAAGGAGGCTCCCAACCACCACCCAACATTGGAGTAAAGGGGGGTCGTAGAAACTTTCACTGAAGGCTACAGACACAGGATCAGCGTGAAGGAGGGTTGGCTGTAGTCCTAGCAAGAGCTGCTGTGACATCTACCTGCAAACTGTATCACCTATATTGTAATACAGCAGAGAAGCTCAGACACAAGAGAAAGCTTGCGAGCTCATGATTGTACAGAAATTGCATGTTAAATAACTTCCATAGAAATCTATGGACCCTTACACATACCAGTGGCAATTGCAGGGTGATTGCATTCGCCCCCAAAATGCCCAGAATATGACATTTTAGCAGCGATCGCTCAATAGCAAATCACAAACATAATTGCTACTACAATGCTGGCAAATCACCAGTACACAGACGATCACGTCAGTGATAGAGATTATAACAAACTCATTGCCTCACTGTGAAAGGAGCTTAAAGTGAGCCTATACACAGAAAGGGAGTTTATGTTGTCACCTATCCCCAGCACAGTGGCCCAAAACAACCTGTTTCTTTTCATCCTAAAACCTTTTCCCAATATTAATAAAAACAACAGGAAGCAGTATGATATATGAATGACAGCCATTTGCTTATTTGTTCAGCTACAAGCTAAACTGTCACATAATGGTTGTCAGATTTATTGCAGTTATAACTGATAAAGCTAACCACCAATACTGAGCTGTGAGTACTGTAACTGAATGTAGCATCGCTGGAAAACATCAGGGGGTGGGACTGCTTGGCCAGGGAGCAATATGACCAACTGCATCCAGTTAGTGGTATGAATATTGGGCAAAGGCTAAAGTGAAGCGAAAAAAGAAACAAAGGTTGTTTTGGGGCACTGGGCTAAGGATAGAAGGTGAAGACATAAACTTCATTTCTGGGTATAGGATCACTTTAAAACAAAAATTCAAATGGACCTCTGCTGATGGCTTAAGAGCTACCATCTCCGATGAGGAAGGGATGGACGAACAAACATCCTGCAACCAATTGCTGGAAGAACATAAGCATTATTGTATGGGGAGTGTTTTCCTGACATTATCTAGGCCACTCGTTCAAGTGGAAATTATTATCAAACGACTTGGTTTTGTATTCATCTCTACATATCACATACATCCGTACATAGGATCTTCCAGCAAGATAATGTGACATGTTACACATACGTACATAAATGTCCAACACTGGTTGGAAGAGCATGACCAAGACTCCAAAGTAATACCTGGGACCCCTAATTTCCCAGACTTGAACCCAAATGATCATCTGTGGGAGCACCTCGATTGTCATGTTAGATCTATGAAGCTGAACCAGGAGCTATGGAGTGCACTGCAGTCAGCATGGCTCCTGATACTGTGACAACCTACCAAAACCTTATTGAGTTGTCTCCGACCAGTCTATCTGCTGTTCATGCTGCACACGGTTACTCTGCATAATAAGCTGGAGTCAGGCACAGACTATGGGCTCGTTTCAACAAAGGTAGAAAATGGATTTTTTGTGTGTTTTGTGCTTAAAAAGTTGCCTTTTTGCGATAGTTATTTTTACGAGTGATTCAGCAACCTGGAACCATTGTAAAGCACGAGTCACTCGAATTAAATTCGATTGCGATTGTAAAAGTGCGAAATAAATTAGTGGATCGAAAAATTTACTAGTGCACTTTGCGATTCGATACTGATTCAGGTGGACTTGATGAGCCACACACATGATATAAATTAAGAGTGTTTCACACTAGTTTTTTGATGCAGCTTTCAGCAGGAGAAAACTCATTTTGCTCTTTCTCACAATGGAGCCCTTCTACTTTCTTTGCAATGGCAGTAAACTCTAATGGTAGTAAAAAATTCAATTAATAAGAAAAAAGCCTGAGAATTCCACTGTTTGTGAATGACTAGTTAGGAAGACAATGAAAGCCAAAGGCACTTTTTTACTCTTGAAAAAAATATTGGATTTTTTACCCCTATTTACTAGTAGTAAAAAGTTCCATAAGAACAGGGGAAGGTACATGGGAGCGGTCGACCTTTGGGTTTTTACACCAAATCCCAGAATAGTCAAAATCCTGGCTTTTGGTCCACGTTATAGAGTAAGCATAAGAATGGTGCACCATGAGGTTAAAGTGGACCAACACCCAGGATTTTGACTATCCTGGGTCTTGGTCCACTTCGGTGGGGCACCCCCGCCCCGCTGTGTGAAACCCCCCGAAAAACTCACCTCTCCCCGCTCCCAGCGCCGACGGACAAGCCATTTGACAGGAGCGGACAAGCGGCTCCTCCGCCGCCGCCTCCCGCGCGTCACTCTTGACGCGCGCGCGCCCGGGCCGATCAGCATCGGGCCTGCGGGGCACCCCGATCGGGGTGCCCCGCTGTGTGAAACCCCCCAGAAAGCCCCGAAATCCCTACCTGCTCCTCGATCCAGCGGCCGCTCGCGCATCCCTCTAGCAGGGCGCGCCGGCCGTTTGTTAATGGCCAGCGCGGGCGCGCTCCCTGTAAGAGTGACGCGCGGGAGGCGGCGGGCCCGTTCGCTTGTCCGGCGATGGACCTCACTTGTCCGTCGGCGGGGATTGGCTGCAGCAGTCGCGTGGGAGCAGGGACAGGTGAGTTCTTGGGGCTTTCTGGGGGGTTTCACACAGCGGGGCACTCCCGATCGGGATGCCCCACCGAAGTGGACCAAAACCCAGGATAGTCAAAATCCTGGGTGTTGGTCCACTTTAACATCAGTTGCAGATTCTAAGTTCCTATAAGGGTGAGGCTAGCAAGGGGTTAAAAGTTTGGAGCTTTCCAATATATCACAAGCATTCTGCAGAAAGTTAGGCAATAATGTTTAAACACTTACCAAGAAGCCATCCACCAGATAAATGCCCCTCCTCAAAAAATTTAGGAATTTCGCAGAATGTGGGCATCATGGCATGATCCGGGAAAGCCAGACACAAAGCTAAGTATTTTGAGATCTGGACCAGCAATCATCTGTACATTCAGTGAATGTCCCATCTTGCGATTGCAGTAGATATATTCATCCACACTGGGTGGGATAAAGCAAACATGTGGGCAATCCACAGCCCCCGTGACATGTGGCATGCCAGCAATGCGATAAAACCCCTGTTTTACTACAGTCCATTCCTGGGGTGAGGCGGGTAAATGCAAATACCTTGGCAAAATGGCACGCACTGCCTTTAAAAATTTATCTACAGCACAGCATACAGAAGTTTGGGACATGCCAACTGCCACACCACCCAGGCGCTGAAATGAGCCATTGGCCAGAAATTGCAAGCAAACTATCAGATTCACCATTCCAGAGATTGCATGTCCTCTACCAGTTAATGGTGCCAAATATGGATGCAGCAGGCTATAGAGGTCTTCCAAAGCTGCACCATTTAGCCTAGTAAGCTGGAAAAGTGCTTGATCTGGCAGCTGATCCACATCCAAACGTGTCCAAAAATACTTGGAAATGGCCAGTCTGCGCCTTCTCTGCACCACATCATCTGCAATATGTTCGAAGTCAATGCAAAGAAAGTAAAAGGGCTCCATTGTGAGAAAGAGCAAAATAAGTTTTCTCGTGCTGAAAGTTGCATCAAAAAACTAGTTTGAAACACTCTAATTTATATCATGTGTGTGGCTCATCAAGTCCACCTGAATCAGTAGTAACATTTTCGAATCGCAAAATGCAGTAGTAAATTTTTCGATCCACTAATTTACTTCGCACTTTAACAATCGCAATCGAATTGAATTCAAGTGACTCGTGTTTTACAATGGTTCCAGGTTGCTGAATCACTCGTAAAAAAAAAACAATCGCAAAAGGGCAACTTTTTAAGCACAAAACACACGAAAAATCTATTTTCTACCTTTGTTGAATCGAGCCCAATGGCATTGTGGGCATTGAAGGAGCTCAGCTTAGAGCAAGTGGCTGGTAGGTGAGAGAAGGGCAGGCATCAGCCAGAAGCAGACTGGCCACCAGGAAATTCTGCCTTTCTTTCAGTCCAATTCATTCATTCTTTCTGCTATCCCCCCTCTTACCGGTTTTCTTTTTATCAATCATTCCTTCCATTCTTTTCTTCACTACAACTACTTTTTCAGCATTCCTATTTTTCGCTTCTTTACTTTCATTTATTCAGTCAGTCAGTAATTCTATTCCCATCTATTTTTGTTTCTTTCATCTATTCTATTTTTTTTCGCCATTCCATTTATTCCCCTTCTGATTTGTTTTCTGTCATTCCTTATATTCTTTTATCAGACCTTCTATTATGTTTTTTCCATCTATTCTTTGTTTTCACCCCCCTTATCCTTTTGGTCATTCCATTTTTTTCCTTGCTTTTCCCCCTTCTATTCTTTTTCTGTTTTCTGTCATTCCTTTTATTTTGAGTCTTTAGGCCTGATTCAGAGCCTGCCTGTGAATGCTAATTTTTTTTCGGGACCTGAGCTCAGAAACCGGGAAATTGCAAATGCTTGTATGACGCAGAACTGTGTTCTAAGAAGAAAGTTAGTTTATGCGAACGCAACCGTATTTGCTTTGCATACGCATATGGTTTAGCCAAGCATTTACGTTATTTGCTGCTGAACTTTTACCTTTTTTAAGCCGTAACTTGTTGTGGAGTCCATTGTTCTCAGTATGTCGTGTCCTTCGGTTGCCTTCTGGCGTATGCATTTTTTCCCTGCTATTTTAGGTTGCTTCCCACTGTCCCCTGCCACTGTACCCATGTAATGTGCATGCCCTTCTACATACTTACCTTCTCCCCCCTGTTGGAATCTAGGGTATCCCATGTAGTGTGCATGTCCTTCTACATACTTACCTTCTCCCCCTGCTGGCATCTAGGGAATCCCATGTAGTGTACATGTCCTTCTACATACTTACCTTCTCCACCCTGCCGGCATCTAGGGAAACCCATGTAGTGTACATGTCCTTCTACATACTTACCTTCTCCCCCTGCTGGCATCTAGGGCATTCCATGTAGTGTGCATGTCCTTCTACATACTTACCTTCTCCCCCCTGCTGGCATCCGATGTAGTGTGCATGTCCTTCTACATACTTACCTTTATACCTTGGTTGCCATGTTGTCTGCTTCTACCCACTGTTACTTACCTTACCTTAGCACCTTCTGTTTTGTCTCACCATTATAAACCGCTGTTTATTTGGATTGCATCTACTTTATGTTGTTGCATTTAATAAAGGCCACCATGCAGCATATAGAGTGTAAAACTATTGTTTATTAAAATATATTTTTATTTTTTTCACATTGAAATTTGGTAAAATATTTAAAAATTATAAAATTTAGATAACAATTTGGGGGGGGGGGGGGGGCAACATGACACCTGCAAAGAGATTTTTTTTTTTTTTTACACGTGTGCCTGTACACTTTGCCCGCACATTTTCCCATAAATACTCAAATCATATTTTTAGGGGGCCACCCTCTTCGCCATCTCTTCTTCAGGGTCTGTATAGGAAGTTAGAATTACTGTGCATGTGTTGTTTGTGTAATGCTTATGTAGCGTTAGGCTTCACTGGATTGAAACCCAGAGTCTTGCGCCTCTTCCGTCTCAGGTGGCCCCATCGCCACGTACTGACCCTCTGATGATTCTGTAGGGAGAGAGAAGCACAACACACCAGCGCTTAGCAAACCTGTCATAAGACTTTCATTACAGCACAATCTGTGTGTTTTATTGGCAATGTACATATGTGATGAAGAGAAAGGGTATAAACTAATGAAGTGGGTGAGGCGGGAGATGGGAAGAAAAGGGGGGGTGGGGATGGTCCCTGACCCTTGATCAGCCATCAGATATTAGTTTAATCCTAGTTGCGAAAGTTTCGGAGTGATGTAGTTTCCCCAAAGTTCCCAGGTGCTTAAAAATGTATCGAGTGTATAATTTATGATAATAATGAGCTCTGATGCCTTTTGCTGTAATAGTGCTACCCATGGCTTCCGTTGAGGGGTGGTTCCCATAATTTGGCCTATTATCCTAAATATCTGTGAATATCATATATGGAGTACATCTCCCCTCTCTGCAAATCCCCTAAAGCAGTTTTCTGGGCATGCCGGGTAGATTTTAGAAGAGAAACAAGTCACTCATAACCCTGATAGCTCACCTTCTCTGTTGTACATCCACTTATCTGGGAAGTTCTGACTATAGAATATCTGCACCCAGGGTCACCTTCGCCTTTAGGTACACATGCATGCCCCTGCTATACACTAGTGTATGCCTAAGCCACCTAACCAGCTCTCCCATACCATAGCAGTGACGGAGTGCAGGCGCACTAATGGCAAGTGGTGCACCTAACACTCTACTACTGTTGCATGGTGCTCGCTGACACTGCTTAGAAACATGATGCAACCAGATCTCCTAGCCCACAGTAGTGGGGGATTGCAAGTGCAGACGCACTTAGGCCAAGTGGCGCACCTAACTGTCCACTTGCTACTACTGTCGGATACAAATGTAATACAGAAATTACAGAAGGCAACACAGCGTTGCATACAAACATGCCAGAGTGGTCCATGTGACAGTGGCAGCACAGTACTGTTGGCCTCCGTCGTTATTGTGGCGCCATATGCCTTCACTCGTCTTCACTCTGTCACCTTGGCTCAAGTGTAATGCGGCACACATAGGCAAACGGCATGAAAGGGTGATTTACCCTCATGATGTACTTCTGCTGCTCACAGGTGTACATCCTTTGGATGTCGACTGTGTGATGCGCAACTGCGCCTACTTGCCCAGGCCCTGGAAGTGTTTGCATTCATACCCACATGTAGCCTATAGGTTGCTGGTGCCTGTTCTGTCCTGTTAAATAAACTCAATTGATGTCCAATTCCCCACCCACTTAGGTCTAAAAGAACACAGGTGAGCCTCAGACTTAGGAGCTCACTATGACACACGTTAGGCAACAATGCAGCACCCAGAGCCTGGAACAAAGGCATGATCAAGTAACATGCAGCACCCAGCCCAGGACCTGCAGCCCCAGTTTCCCCGTTCATCTCGCAGGCACTCCGGTGCTGATACCCAAACTAGCCACTTTGAGCAAGTCACCCTCAGCAGTGTTAACCATCAGCAGCGGGAGTCACACAACCAGGTCTCCCACCATAGACCAACCAATGGTCGGGACACCGGAGCCCTGTGCGGACCCCAAGGCTGGCCCAACTGCAGAGTCCACAGTGAAGCAAATGGCTGAGCAGCCCCGCCACGGCCAGGCATGCTTTTCCCCCAGCCAGTAGCCTGGAATCCATCCATTCTGGGCATAGGAGTGGGCATAGCGGCTCACCCTTAGGCCGGATGATGTTGCCCAAAGTTATGATTGGCTGGCTGGATTGCAGGAGGAGTTATGGGTTGAGATTGCCTGCAACGTGATGGTGCCCAGGCCAAGATAAAGTGGGAAGACCTGAAGGTGCTGGTTCGGCGGAAACTTAGCACCAGACAGGCTGAGGGGGTAAGTGTTGATCAACTAGAGGGATGTTTGTGCCTGAAACACTGGCCAACTCTCTAAAGCCAAACTTCCCTTTGTTTGAATCTAGGCTGAAAACTGGTGGGGGCCTAACCTCTGTAATTTACCCATGCTGAGGAGCAGGTGGTGGGGATGCTCCACCCCAACACCTACCAGGGGGTGTCAGGGTCCATGGACATCTAGCAGGCGGCATGTGCCCACCAGTGGTAAGACTTGGTTGCTAATTGTAGCTCGCACAGGGGGGAGCAGGCCGATCAAACCCAACAACCTGAGTGCCCACATGCACCCCCAATTTTGAGGGCTTGCCTGGGACAAACATGTTGGCCTAAAACACAAACCAAGGTGATTTGTCAATCTAAAAATGTAACACCTGTACACCTCCACCAGCTGCTGGGACCAGGGACACTGGGCTTCACCACTACTTCCAGCATCAAGACCCTTCTTCTGCCAGCAGCAGCTCCACAAGCTCCCCAAAGCACCCAGGAGGAAATCAGCCGGCCCTGCAGCCAAGTGGCACCTGTCTCTGGTGAAGTGGTGCCAAGTCATGGAGGCAAACTGGCGGGCCAATTGTTATTTTAAAGTGGTGTCATGGTCCACCAGTTGGTCCATAAAGACCTGGCTGAAGTGGTTGTGGAGCAGCAGCGCCACTGCCAACAGATGGAGCTGCCTGGGGCTATTGTAGAGGCCAACCAGGTCACCACACAAAGGCCTGACAGGCTGGAGGCACAGCAAGCAACCAACAGAGAAAGCCAGGCAACATCGGCCATGATAGACTTTGGGGTCTAGGGGGTGCACACATTTTTATTGTTTGAAAGCCTGACAGGCACATATTTTATCACCAATTTTATGTTTACCTGCGAGTTATGTCATAATCCAACAACGTTTGACCCTTAACATTTAATTCTCTACAATAAAAATTACAAAAAACATGAACTTGGTTTGGATGTTTTTTAATCACACCCAGAAAACCCAAAGGTGTGAACTAATTTTAAAATAACAAAAGGGGACAAAATAATAAAAGAAGACAAAGAGGAGTCTGCCAAATGCTGGCAAATGCTTTGGCCAGCACGGCTCTAGGTTCCCAAATAAAGGTGACTTGGAATCTCCGGAGCAGAAGCAGGGGTTGACTCCTCCATATATGCTGCCACCCTCTCCATCAAGGCAAAATTGAGGAGGGTGATGCAGGCTTGAGATTGACGACCTTCTACGGCTTATATTGGAGGGCATCCCCTGTGTGATCCATATATTGAAATCTGGACTGGCCGAAGGCACGTTCCACTATTGCCCGTGTGCTTCGGTGGGCCCAATTATAAGCATCCTGGTCAGCAGTCTGGGGTCAGGTCAGGATCCAGGGAAGCAAGGGATAACCGGAATCCCCTAAAAGTAACAAGAAACAGAATATTAATATCCTCACAGGTAACACAAAAGCAAGACAGGCAAAATAAAAAAGTACATATTTGGACAGAATTGGCAAATAAAGCTAAGGGTAAGGCAGGATGCTGGGACCAAGCATTTGGTGCACATATTAGACATGCAAAAAACAATTGCTAATGCTGTATATAATGATATATATATATATATATATATATATATATATATATATATATATACTAAAAAAGTCAACTTACCCAGAAGCCATTGACGTCATTCCTGCTGGCGGGACTGCGAGTGAGAGAGGCACGGAATCACATTTTGTATTTATGTAATTTCTTCGATTTTTTCCTCTCTTTCTCTTCTTTGTTTTCTTTTTCTTTAGTCATTCCTTTCCTTCCTTCTATTATTTCTTCCTGACTTTCTGTCATTCGTCCTATTATTTCTTAAATATTCACCATAAATGCAACTTTTCGCTGTTTGTGGCTTGTGCTACCACACCACAGGGGGCCAACTGAGACTCTGTTGCCCAAGGGCCCACCTTGAACCATCCAGGGAAGCTGGTCTGATTTACCCTGTCCAGAGTCTGTGCAAATACAAGGAAGAAGCTCCTCCTACTTAGGGTCAGAGATGGAGGTGCAATGACACAACAGGGTCGGTGTCAGGACAATGAGCCTCACGATCCAACAGCATAATTCCTCCCGCCGCCGTATCCCGGGAAACTCGATCCGCCGGCAATTACAATGCACTTAATATTACAAAGTGTAGCTGAAACCGCTGACAGCATAAATTCCAGGATTGCGCTCTCCAGTTTATGAGCAATAACCCAGAGACTTTGGAGACGCTCTGCAGACTGATCAGATGTCCCTTTGCTGCTGGGACATTCATTTGTGGGACCGATCATTAGCTGTCAGCAGATCAGCCGCTTCCTTCCTGACATCTCAGCTGCTCTTTATGACCTCAGTAGTATGACATCACTTCCTGCCACCAGGTAAATGTAACTACAGCTGACTGGTTGTTATAGAAAGTTGTGTCTCTCACTGGTTCTCATCTGGGAAAGGCAGTGACCCACCTCATGAAAGGCCTGTGACTGTAATCCTCTGTCTGGTCCTTGATCCACCTTGCGGCACCCCAACCTGACCCACCACCGCGAACCCAATTCTTAGCCACAACCCAGTACCCTGACCCAACTGATCCAGAAACCCAAACTACCCTGCCACTCAGAACCCGAACCTGACCCACCACCCAAAACTCATATGCCACCAAGTATCAGAATGTGACCAAAGATCCTAACCCCAAACTTACAACCTATCACCCACACAGCCTGAACTTAACCTGCAACCCAGAGCCCAATCACTCCCCAAAACTGACCAGGAACTGGAAGTGCTACCCAGTTTCTAAACCATGAAACCTACCTGCATCATAGAACCTGAAACTCAGACTCACATCCCAGGGCCTTAAAAGAAACAGTCCAGGCAGTAAAAAAAAAAAAATACCATTTTGTGAATACTCACCTTGTAAAATGGGTATTATAAGTATGTCACACACCCCGCTTCAAGCTATTCATTACCTGTGGGTAGTATGGTCCTGTAGAGGGCTTCTGCAGAGATGATTGGAGGAAAGAAAGCCCCTCCCAGTCCATAAGTACCTGGGACCTCCCACTCATTACCCAGTATAAAGAAAGCAGTAAGGTAAAGGACCAGGAAGAGCCAAATATCAGTCATAACAACGCAAAGTTCACCATATGAAGGATGCAGAATCCAAAGGGCGGGTTGAAGCGGGGTGTGTGACATACTTATAATACCCATTTTACAAGGTGAGTATTCACAAAATGGTATTATTCTAAGTATGTCACACACCCCGCTTCAAAATATTCATTACCTGTGGGACATCCAATAGCAGTGTCCATAAAGGGTGGGGATCCAAAAACAAGGTATAAAGCACAACTCAAACTACTGCAGCCTGCAGAACTTTGCGGCCAAAAACAGCATCCGCTGAGGCCCGCACATCAACCTTGTAAAACTTTGAAAAAGTGTGACCAGAAGACCAGGTAGCGGCCTTGAAAACTTGCTCAACAGAGGCCTGGTGCTGAAAAGCCCAGGAGGCCCCAACCGCACGAGTAGAATGAGCAGTAACACGAAAGGGAGGATCTCTCCCCTTAGCAGAATAGGCCCCTACAATGGCCTGACGGATCAATCTGCTGATGGCACCACGAAAAATGCATCAGTCTTGCGAAAGGCAGACGTTACCACCAAATAATACTTCACAATCCGAACCACATCCAAAGAATGCAGGGCCCTCTCCTTGTCATTGCTGGGGTTAGGACAGAGAGAGGGCAGAACAATATCCTGATTTAAATGAAAGGACGAAACCACCTTAGGAAGAAAGTCCGTCTTAAAACGGAAAACCACTTTATCTTGATGTCTTTCAAAATATGGAGCTTGAATAGACAGAGCTGCCAACTCAGAAACACGTCTAACTGAAGTGATAGCTACCAAAAATGCCACCTTCTGCGTAAGGGAAGACAAAGGACTATCATGCAAGGGCTCAAAGGGGGGACCCTGTAGCGCAGAAAGAACCAAATTCAAATCCCAAACCGGAATCAAAGGCTTCCTAGGAGGCCGCACATGCGTAACCCCCTGGAAAAAGGTCTTAACCAAAGGATGTAGTGCAAAAGACTTTTGGAAAAATATCGCCAGGGCAGACACCTGCCCCTTCAGAGTACTGAGTTGGAGCCCTAAGTCCAGACCATGTTGCAAGAACTCCAAAATTCTAGAAACAGAGAATTCCCTACAAGGGAAGGCCCTAGCCTCACACCAATCAATATAAGACCTCCAAGTCCTATAGTACACGGATGAAGAAGACTTCTTTCTAGCACGAATGAGAGTCTGAATAACAGCGTCAGAAAGACCTTCCTCCTTCAAGATGGAGGTTTCAGCAGCCACGCCGTCAAAGCCAGCGTTGGTAAATTGGGGTAACGAAGATGACCCTGTGTGAGCAGATCTGGCAGCAGGGGCAGAACGAACTGATCTTCTGCCAACCTTACCACGTCTGCGAACCAGACCTGTCTTGGCCACCTTGGAGCTACCAGAATTGCTGTTGCTCTCTCCAGAGCAAGCTTGCGCACTACTCTGGCCACCATGGGAAACAGAGGGAACAGGTACAGAAACCCCAGATCCCTCCAGTTCAGGGACATGGCGTCCGTCGCGAGAGCCAGTGGGTCCTTCGCCAGAGACACAAAAGCCGGAAGTTTGTGATTGTGACGGGAGGCAAATAGGTCCACCGCCGGTGACCCCCACCTGAGACAAATTGAGTGAAAGACCCTGGGATTGAGAGACCATTCCCCCTTGCGGGCTGACATCCTGCTCAGAGAGTCCGCCTCCGTGTTCTCCACACCTGGGATGTAAACTGCTGAGATACACGGGACATGTCTCTCTGCCCAGTCCAGGATCAGAGACACTTCCTTGAGGGCATTCCTGCTGCAGGTTCCTCCCTGGTGATTGATGTAGGCCACCGCCGTCCGATTGTCCGACCTGACCTGGACCGGCAAGTCTCGCAGTTGATGAGTCAAATGACAAAGAACCAACCTGATGGCCCTCAATTCCAGAACATTGATAGACTCGTGAGCTTCCAGGGGACTCCACAAACCCTGAACTTGCAGATCCTTCCAAAAGCCCCCCCATCCTGAGAGGCTGGCATCCGTAGTGACTATCTCCCACTGAGGAGTCCGAAAGGATCTGCCCCTCAGTAGGTTGGTTGAGTTCAGCCACCACCGAAGCGAGCGGCGAACCCGGGGAGACATCTGAAAAAGATGATCCAGCGACTGAGGAGACCTGTTCCAGACCGATAACAGATGGAGCTGAAGTGTCCTTGTGTGAAACTGAGCAAAGGGAACCGCCTCGAATGAGGCCACCATCAAACCCACCAGTCTCATCCCTAGACGGATGGACGGTCGAGGCATGGACATGAGCGACCGAACCAACTCCTGAATCAGAAGAACCTTGGACTGAGGAAGGAAAACTCTGGCCAGATCTGTATCCAGAGACATTCCCAGAAAGGATACTGTCCTGGACGGGTGTAGGGAGGACTTGGGGTAGTTGATCACCCAGCCGAACCTCTCAAGAGTGGATATTACCATCCTGGTGTCCAATTCTGCCTGGCTGAATGACGGTGCCATGATGAGGAGATCGTCCAGATATGGCACAATGCGAATCCCCTGCGCTCTGAGGAGAGCCATCACCCCAGCAAGCACCTTGGTGAAAACTCTTGGAGCTGTGGTGAGACCGAAGGAAAGAGCTACAAACTGAAAGTGCCGATCCTCCGCGAACCTCAGAAACCTCTGGTGTGCGGGAAAAATGGGAACATGGAGGTAAGCGTCCTGAATGTCTATGGACGTCATGAAGTCCCCCTGACGAAGAGAATGAATAGCCGAGCGCAACGTTTCCATGCGAAACCTTCGCAGTCTGACGAACTTGTTGAGAATCTTTAGGTCCAGTATGGGCCGGACGGAGCCATCCTTTTTGGGGACCGTGAACAGATTTGAGTAAAAACCCCGACCCCGGTCTAATGAGGGAACTGGGCAAATGACTGCCATTTCCAGAAGACTCGATACTGCCGCCCGGAGCTGCTGCGCAGCCAGTGCCTCCGGGGACACCCGAGACCTGAGGAAACGCGGGGGACGGTAGGACTCGAACTCCAGCTTGTAGCCGGAAGACACCACTTCCCTGATCCACCTGTCCGAGACCTATCGGTTCCAGACCTGGGAGAAGTGCTGTAGCCGTCCCCCCACCCGCACGGGTGAGGGCGCCACCTCATTGTTGAGCGGGCTTGGCCACGGGTTTGGGTTTTGAGCCCCAACTGTATCCTGAACGGGCACGTCCTCTGCCCCTATTCCAGGAATTTCCCCTTGTAGAAGGGAAGGCGAAACCTCTTCCTGCTCTAGATCCTCGAAAGGAAGGAGTGAAGGAAGACGCTCCTCGAAAGGGGCGACGTTGCTTCTTGCGTTGAGGTAGTTTGCCTCCCTTGGCCACGGCATCCAGCTTGTCTCCAAAGAGCCGTAACCCAACGAAGGGAAGAGCTGTTAGTGACTTTTTTGACCCAAAGTCAGCCGCCCACTGGCGTAACCAAATTGAACGCCTGATAGTAACCATTAGAGCAGAGGCTCTACTACTCATCATCAAGGAATCATCCAAAGCGGCCACCATGAAGGACAAAAACCCCTCACATTGTTTTAGTTCACGAAATTCCTCACTGTCCGGATTCAAACCGGAGGAGGATAACAAGTGCCTGACCACCTTTCTCGTAGCCACCGCCAACAGCAATGAGGCACAAACAGGCCTTATTGCTGCCCCAATACTGGCAAAACCATGACAAGCCATCTGGTCAATGCGTTTATCCTCACCATCCTTAAGAGAGGAACAATCAGGGTTGTTCAATACGGCTGAGATGGATAACCCCAAAATAGGGGCGTCCACCTCGGGGGGAGACGCCCAGCGCTTAACCGTATCCACTGGAAAAGGATACCTCTTATCCCAACTTTGGGGAATGCCTGGGAGCCGGGCAGGCCTTTCCCATTCCTTAGAAATAATATTATCAAAATGCTTTTGATTAGGGAATTCCAACCGCGGCTTGGATTCGTCATAAAACTCCCCTTGCTGTTGAGGAACCTCCGCCGGAGGCGAGATAGCAAGCACCTCAAACATCTGAGTCAGAACATTAGGAGTATCCAAGGAAGTCCCTGAGCTCCGATCGGAATCAGCACCAACAAATTGCTGATCATCAGAAATATCTGAATCCTCAAATAATTCCCCTTCTTCTAGAGGGGAATAATCTGACCAATCCAGGCCGTCCTCGTCATCATCATATTCAAAATGATTAACCGGTGATAAATGCTTCCTCTTAGCCGGTGCTTTCTTGGCAACCGTGGAGGAAATGAATTTTTCAATACTGGCCAACCTGGCACACACATCAGATTGCGACTGCCCCCCCCCCATGGCAATCTCACACAGGGCACGGGTCAAAGTGGGAGGGGGAGAGGATGAAGCCGGCTGCGCTGACCCAGATGCCTGGGGACCGGACTGCCGTGTAATAGTCTGCTGTGCACATGATATACATAGGAAAAAATCATCCCCTGTTAGGGATACCCCACAACCCATACACTTCCGGGATTGTCCCGAGGAGAGCCCGGAATCTTGGGATGCCTCCATAAGGTGAACTTGAATAGTCGCTATGAGTGAGGGAATTACGCTATTAAGCAACCCGGGATGCCCTTATATTGTCCAAGTGGGAGGTTTTGTAATAAATAGCAAAAGTACCCAGGTACTCTAGGACCAGGAGAAACCTGAAAAAATTCCTGGCAGTTCAGCCTGAAAAACATAGAAAAAGACAGTAAGAGGTTCTCCCTATATAAACCTATATCTATTATACCTATATATATACATATATATATATGCAAATATGTACAGATAAGCAACGGCCGCAGGGCCACTCACTGAGTCTTTGGGCGCCAATACACTGTGTCCTCTGCCTGAGGTAACACAGATCAGAGCGGGAGACGCAGCAGGGGGGCGTGGCCTGCGTGGTTCGCGCGCTGCAAGGCTCCGCCTAGCAGCTCCAAACTCCTAAAGGGCGCGGGCTGCGGCCTCATACCGAAGGCCCGGCCCAGCCCCCTCACTGAAGAGCGTGAGGGGAGAAATCCTCCCCTCAGCTCTGAGGTAAAATCCAGCACCTGTCTCAGCTCTGAGGTAAAAATCCAGCACAGTGTCTGTAAGACGTGAGGGGAAGCTCCCCTCCATTAATACTCGTGCACCGGTGCCGCAGGCAGCAGCGGCACCGGGCGGATAATAGAGCCGGTAGCAGCCCGCATAACAAGCCGAGCTGCTCCCCGCTCGGTCACGCTACCAGCTCCAAACTCCTAAAGGGCGCGGGCTGCGGCCTCATACCGAAGGCCCGGCCCCGCCCCCTCACTGAACAGCGTGAGGGGAGAAATCCTCCCCTCAGCTCTGAGGTAAAAATCCAGCACCGCGGCGGCAATAGTCTGTCAGCAAAAAAGATTGCAACAAGTTTACATTATAACTATTCATACCAGAAAAGTAAACAGAAAAGTAAACATTTTAAACAAACATTTCAAATAAATCTATTTTCCAGGCGCCCCCATAGAAAAACACCAGAAGCTGAATAAGAGGCCTCCACACAACTAAAAAAGGGGAATAGGCCATTTAAGGGGAAAATTAAACTCTTGGACAGGGCATCCCAAACCGGAGTCACCAACCCGGTATAACCGCCTACCCTCTTTATAGGGTCTCGCGGTGGAGCATAGCTCCTGAGCACCTGAGGTGCTGTTATACCCTCGCTCGGACAGCAGTCAAGACTGGGAGGCATTTAAATAGCTATATATTAATAAAGGGAATAAAGAGTCCGAACGGAAATAAAAATATATATAGGCCGGGAGTAGACCCGGCTACCTTAAAGTCCCCCTGTGCAAGGAGGAGATATCATCTGCTGCTTGCTCGCCGTCTGCAGAGATGAAGACTGGGTAATGAGTGGGAGGTCCCAGGTACTTATGGACTGGGAGGGGCTTTCTTTCCTCCAATCATCTCTGCAGAAGCCCTCTACAGGACCATACTACCCACAGGTAATGAATATCTTGAAGCGGGATGTGTGACATACTTAGAATATAGCACCTGCCAGCCCACAGACTCAAACCCACAAAGTCCCGCAGGCTCCTGTTTAATCGCTGTTGTCCCTGGTGTTGAAAGCACGCTTCTTTCCTAGCCTAGCGCAGTCCTGTGCTGAATTTTAAAAATAGTGGGATGCTCTCAAGCAGCATCACGATAATGCCACTGCTGCCAATCAGTGAGGGGGGCTGGGAGGTAAGTGCCATTTATTTCTGTCTGGACTGTAACTAAGTGGGCCAAAATCTAGGTTTTTACTTTCCCGAATTGGGAATCCCCGCTGTGTGAAACCCTTACCTTTCCAACTAGCTCACAGCGCAGGCGTGGCTTTCCTCCAATCAGCTTCTCCAGCCACACATATTAATGTGCAGTTGGGAGAAGCTGAACGGAATTCTAGCAGCACACACGATTGGCCCACAAATACCCTCCACCCAGATTCCATTACCTGACACAGACTCCCCCCACACAGAATCTGCCGACCAGGACCTGTGCCTTGACAGCTGTGGCAATTTCTTTGGCTTACACAGAGCAGCAATGAAGGTGATGGTGGAGAGCTGCAAGTTTTTACCATTACTCAACAGAGGTCTTTTAGACATGAGAGGTACTTCACTGCTGGATCAGTATACCACACAGATTCCATAATGTGTACTTCACAGCATTCTTTTATTTGTAACACTAAAAAGTGAACTCTATAAACTGCAGCATGTTGGCATGACATGGGTGCCCAAAGGCCCCCTATAAATTAATACTGAGACAGCAGGGCCTGCAGAGGGCAGACAAGTCCATGAGGGCAGTGCTGTCACCATGGCAACAAAGTTCCTGTTAATCATAAATACTACAACGGAATCAGAAATCCCTGCCCCTCCCCCCTCTTCAGACACACCCACGAGGGCCCCAGGTACCGGGGTGTGCTTACTCATAAAGGAACTCAGCTCACCACATACACATTCAGGCCTCATTCCCTGTAGGAATTCGCAGGCCCAGATGCAGGGAAGACTCTGCTGCCATATTGTCCTGGCATGGACAAAGGGGGGGCATGGCTAGCTCTGGTTGAACTTTCCAGCTTTGCGGGAAGGCACGTAGGGCACGCGCAAGATGCTGGGGGTCTCTTCCATGACGCGCACCAGCAGGTTGTCTATGTAATCCTCCAGCTCGCGTATGTGGCAGTCCTTCTTTCGAAGCAGCTCCTTGTGCTTCAGCAGCTCGCGCTCTACTTCCGGTCGTGTCAGATGACTGTACAGGCCTGCGCTTCTGTCCTGCAAAGGAACACAGACAGGGACGGGGTTAATTGAATCTTCCTGATACTGCATATCAGCCAATGAGATGCTCCTTCCTTGCCACTCCTGGGTTTAGCGTATCAGCACAGTTACTGAGCGGATCGTGGATCGTAACCCAAGAGCTGATTGGTTGTGGCTAAACTAGTCCCCTAGCAGCATTTGTGAGTCCCTGCAACAACAGTAGGACTGTGAAACTACCTGGTCTGTACAGATCACCAATGCATGATATTATAGGGGGAGCGGACTAGGGAATGCCCAGCCCAGTGAGGAAGTTACGGCCTCCAAACATTATCCCGGTAATCCCTAGAGATCGGTCCTGTATCAAGAGCTTCTCATCCAACCCAGACGGGAGGACCCCAAGCCTCCAACGAACCATGGGTGGAAAAAAGCCCCCTCTAATATCTCCACTAGACCTTTTCCATGGTCACTAGATCTTTGCACAGCCATGTTGACTACATGAGTTTACAATGCCCTCCTAGCCAGCCCCAGCTAATCAGGATGATCGTCAATCTCCTTCAGTGCATAACAATTGGTGATAGAGAAGCAGAAAGCAACAAGAGTTTAGTGATACCATCCTGAAGGCAGCATTAGAGCATTAGCTCCATATACTGGGGAATCCCTGGGGTGCAAATTTGTTCACATCAGGCCGTTCATCATCCATAGAGGTCCAGTTCCCTCAGGGCTAAGGCCCACCTGCTGCCTTCACAAGAAATCAACAGTGGAGTTCTTAAAGTGGATGCCAAACCTAAATATAACTCCTGCAAAGACAGTACACAGAGCTCTTCCCCTGGTCTGTGCGTATGGGCCACACAGAGTAGGGGAAGCCACTCTGTGTAGCAGATCCAATATGCCATGTCCAGCCAGTACTAGAATTGCCAATGATCAATGCTGGATAACGGTTGAGGTGGGAAGTTTTTTTATGTTGTAACCCCCCCGTGCCCTACCTCAGCGCCAAAGGCGGGTGGCAGTTCATCTACAAAGGACATCCACTTTAACACCAGTCATGTCACATGGTGTCCTGCCATTTGGCTCACCTAAATCTGGCAGTTGACTTGTGTCACTGCAATGATTGACTGAAGCTGTGTTGGGACCATCGTCAGGCCCAATGGTGCAGCCAGAGAAGAAAACTCTCCAGCACATCCTGCTAATTCTCCAAAGCCTGGAATCACACCACCACACCACCAAACCTGACCATGCCAGGAGGAGTGTGCTCCCCCGCCACTACAGCAGAGGGGCTATGGGCGGCTATGATCAGGATGGATGGGGTGGAAGACGTGGTCAAGCAGGCAGAACCGGCAGTTGCAGGCAAGTACAAACTACACACATGGACAAAGCTGTAGGCACCCTTCCATTAAAGCAGTCCTAATATCTGTAAATGTATTGTAAAGCATGCTAACCACTGCATATTTATCAATGAACAGAGTCCCTTGCTTGACCAGCAGCTCCTGAAATTGTTGCCATCATCACCGTCATCTTGGGAATATGTTATGTGTATATGTAGGAGTTATATGTATCCCACAATCCTCCTTAGCTGCTTCATTTAAATCCTGTACCTGCAAACTGGCCAATGAAGTTTAATTCAGGCCAGATCACACCAGCACAGGATCATCTAGAGCCACGCGTTCCATGGGCAGATTCCCACTTCCTCAGGCTCTGAGCCCACGGAACACATGGCTTTAGATGTCGGCAGGCGGTGGGGAGCCTCCATTGTTTGACCTTATTGGTTACTATTAGTGATTGATATTGTTATAGATTATATAGATCACGCTGGATTGGTGATTCATATATGAATTTTACTTGTCATGTCATGATGATAGGAAAAAGGCACTTCAATGCAAAAACGGGCCGCACATTGGCAGCTATGGTATTTTGCTTCTGAGATTGGTCTAGTGAGATTAGGATTGCATAGTATTGTCACAATTGCACTTTAAGAGGCATATATTTTATGCATATATTATTATATATTTATTTTGCATATAATTCCTGCACATCTTTGCACACTATTTTGCACTTTTTGCACAATATATATTAGGTTTATTTGATATATGGATTCTGCGTTTGTGGCTTTATTATGATGGGTCATCAAATTCTCTCCGCACTGCCTATGCATCCTGTATGTCCTGTGTGTTATTTGTTATATGTTTTTTTAATATGTCTAATCATAGATGGGATTGGAGTGCCTCCCGTGTTTATGCAGCCGACAGCATTAGATTATGGGGGTTATTTAAGAAACGCTAGCGCCAGGTAGTGCCACGTAGCGGCATGGGTGAATGCTAGGCGTTGTATGTGAAAACCACATTTAAGAAAGCGAATCTGGAGAGCGCCTATAACAGCGCCACATGTATTACTAGAGGCAGCTCAGTGTATAGCGTCGGCGCTCTAGGCTCAGCAGCGCCATGTATAACCCTTCGCTCAGTAGTGCTCAGTGTACATTTCAATGGTGTTTCATTTGGTTGTGTTTAAATAGCATTTTGCTATAGTAAACATTGTGTGGCCTCTCCTGCCCTGCAAACAAACGCTTTTATTGATTTTTTCTTTATTTATTTATGTGCAGGTCTGCAATTGCAGTGTCAGTGTTTCCGCTCTGGTGCTGGTGGATATGTGATGAGAAACAGACTTTAATCACACAGCGTCTGGTGCTCTATGCTAGAGCTCCCAGTTTTAGGGCGCTGGCGCTGCTTGTGTGTAGTTTTTTAGGAATAAGGGCTTCAGTGCCGAGTGCCAGACGCACTTAACTGGCACTACCCATCACTCGTTGCAGCGTTGTCCTGTTGTTCAATTTAGCGTAGCCTTGGGTGCTATGACCTTGGGACACCACCTAGCATTCACAATTGGCTCTACAGCGCCCACCAGACATCACATTCATCAATGCTGGACAGGATAGTAGAGCGCCACTTGTCTGCCCGCAAAGCTAGGTTATAGCGCCTGACACCTGCTTACAGCGTCTACTAGGGGTCGCTCTAAGCGCCGTTTACAAACCCTCACATGGCAACATGTGGCGCTGCTATTAAATCTTAGTTCTGAGAGAACATCCAGCTGCAATGCTAAGTAAGTCTGTTGGGCATATATTTTAATAATAAAGTTATAAAAAACGCAATCTCGATTGTTGTCTCACTGTTTAGCGCTACACTTTTCTGTGTCTCAAACCTCAATCCATTTTTAAAAAGACCCTGTAGTTCATAAGTATTAGAGCATTGGAGATACAGAGAAAAAATGAGGAGAAACAGTGGGTGTGGCAACAGCAGTGTGATGTAAGCACACTAAAAGGAGGGACGGATTTCATAGGTGCAGAGAGAGGCAGCCACTCAGGAGGTCTGGGCAGGGTGTGGGGGGTGTTTCCGTTCTTAGTCCCATGAAGGTTGAATAGTGGACCACATCGTTGGGGCTGGGATGGAAACCAGAATGAGGAAGGAAGCAGACAGGAGAGGAAGGAAGCAGACAGGAGAGGAAGGATAGTGCTGGAGCCACGCTATGAATGGTAAGGGACTACATTTTACTGAAAATGAACTAATGAAAATCAGAAACTGCTGAAGAATTCGAAGAAACAAATAATATGAATTGAGCCCAAACAAATTTCAAAAAGATTAGACATGAACTCCCAATGTCAAGGTGCATCCATGTCAGATCACACCAAGCGTTGCTGTTTCTTTCTGAAGAGAACTGTGGATAAAACTACTGTTAAATTAAAAAAACCTGGATCAGAATTTTCCAAATTGCATATTGACAAGCAGTAAAGTGCCTGGGAGAAGGTCCTTTGACCAAATGAGACAAATCTGGAGTTTTCCAGGGCCCATGGTCAAAGTCGCAAAAATTAAGCATACAAAGAAAATCCCTACTATGAAACATGGAGAAGGCTTGATTTGGGGGTCGGCTTTGCTGCATTTGTCATGCAGGGAGTGTCTTGAATCAGAGGGTACAATGAAATATCAAGACTATCAAGGCATTCCGTAGCAAAATGTGTTGCATGATGTCACAAAGCTTGCCCTCAGTTACAAGTCATAGGTCTTCCAACAGGATAATGACCTAAAAGTCACAGCTAAAACAAAGCAAAGCACTGAACTATCTGGATGTGACCTTGTCTGAATTATAATCTAAATTCGATTGAACATTTGTTGAATGAACACATAAGTAGAATTCTTAATGAAAAACTGAAAGACAGAATTAATTTGTTTCCAGTGATTGTTGGTTGTGCAACAAAATATTAAATTTAACACGGGTCTAAAGCGCTAGTAATATTGGGGGGGGGGCAAAAAAAACATATACAGCTTCCATTGATAAGCATGCAAACCACTGCAATCTTATCAATAATCAGCTATATACTCATCCATAATCCAGCTGCCAGGCTTCAGCCGAGGGATGGGAGCGGCTGTAAAAGAGATTGAGGAAACCACAAGTCACAGAGTTAAAGTGCACCTATACTCACAGACAAGTATATGTAGTCACTTTCTATCCCCAGCCCAGTGCCCCAAAGAAGCCTGTGTTTCTTTTTTTTTCCTTTTTTCCTTTTTTTTGTGTTTCTTGCCCAGTATTCCTAACAACACAAACTGGATGCCGGTGACCATATTGCTCCCTGGCAGTGCAGCCCCGGCCCCATTGGTGATGCAAGCAGTTAGAGTACACATAGCTCAGCAATGGGCAGCACTCCAACCTAACTGCCATTATGTGACAGTTTGATTGTAACTGAATTATTTAGCATATGGCAGGCCAGTCACCATAATACAACTTCCTGTTCTTTCCTGGTGTTTTTATGAATATTGGGCAAAGGCTGTAACACAGGCTGTTTTAGGGCACAGGGCTGGGAATGGAAGGTGGCCACATAAAACGTATTTGTCGAGAGTGAAATGTCTGATCTTGCTGTCTCTGCCCCAGCCTGCTGCCATGTCAGACACATAGCCGAATCCCCTGGGCTTTGTTCCTATACTGTATTGGAGCTGCTGTACTGCTGCCACTACCTTGCCAGCTAGCTATAAGATATCCATTGAAAATCAGCCCTAGCACCTATTTTTGGAGCAAAAATGAAAAGACGTGTCTTATTTTCAGGGAAACAGGGTAGGAGGAGGACCACACTACAATCCTCCCAGATGCTTTATGTGGGAACTGAAAGCGTCAGACGCCACTAGCCAGACAGCCGCAGCTTGCAACTGGTTCATGTAGGGCGAATTTCACTAGTTGACTGTGTGCTGTGGGGACATCTGGACATGGGCCAGGAAGTAAGTCCTCTGTAAGTGAGTAAGTCCTCTGGCCTTTTTTGTTTTTTAGTGTTTTGGTCCATTTTAAAAAGGTACCTTCACTTTTGTCCAGGCCAGTTGCACTAGCTTGTTTATTCAAAGGTTTCTGTTGAAAATCAGACGCTTTTGAATTGTGGTTCATTAGCTGATTTACAAATTAAAATAAAGAATTCTTGCACATAGTGAGAAATATTTCACTTGTGCAATTTTAGCAAGGGCCTACACATATGCACTGTCAGGAGCTTCCTGCGCTATCGTAGCTGCCGCTTGCACCCATGCTGTGGTCGCCACTGTTAGTACACATGCAGAGTCAATTATATGCCCTGAGCAGGGAGACACCCGTGTTGGCACTGTAACAGCTGCTGACCACACATGCATGCCCAACCAACCCGGATCGTTAACAATAACAACCACATAAGGCACACATTGTTCTGGAAAACCCAGCCCAATGATGGCCTAAAAGCACCACCTTCATAAACCAGACTGAGGCTTAAATTGGACATCCAGACGGAAAATCAAAGCTTAGTAAATTGCTCCTCTATAACCCTTCTGTGGCAATCAGTGACATACGCTTATTGAGAGGTATTAACACAATGCAGATGTTCAGAATAGCAGGCAGATCCTGTAATCTTAAACACGCATGGCAGCGGCCATCTTGCCACACACATGAAAAAGCGGATTCTAACAAAAAAAGTCTCTCAGTTAAAATTTCCTCATAGCTTTGTGCAGTCATCTCGTATTTCTAACCATAAGTAGTAAGCCTTTAGCTGTAATGACTCATCTTTGAATAGAATACATTGTAAACATTGTATCCCCCGACAGAGTTTTTTTGTCAGCTGCCGCCAAAGAGATGAATTGTAGCGTGTTCTGAGGGGTATATCTCTCTCAGCTTGGTGTGAATTGTTGCTGGCACAGCACCCTCTTAATTCTTATGTGTAAGCAGGACTATCAGGTGTGTGGCAAGATGGCCGCCCCTATGTGATTCAAGAGTAATTCATCGTTGTGCCATTCCACAACATCTGCATGGGGCAACCCTCTCACACAGCTTACGCCACTGATCATAAGAGGGGAAGCAATTTACTAAACTTTTTTTAAACTGGGGTCCGCTTTAAGGAGGAAGCTCAAAGGTCCTTACCGTTTGAAAAAACTAAATCAAACTACCCTTGGTAGGAAATTATGTGGTAGGTAACAAAATCAATGCTGGCAACTTTTGCACAAAACACTACCCCGGGCATGGTATCAAAGAAGCAAGTTTCAACAAGATCCCTTGTTGTGGGTACATACTTTCTTGTTGTGAATAAGGACCATCAGAGCAACATCTGGGAAGTCTCAACTTGTTGAATATCTAGGGAAAAGCTTGGTGCCAAGTTACCCAGATAGATCTACCAGGTGAGGAGGTCCGTTTCTCTTCAATGAAAAACCTCAATGCATCATATAAACTGTATAATCAGTTAGGTTGGCACTGAAGTGTTTGACAGGTCTATAAGGTGGGGGGGGGTGTAAAGAGGGCGGAGGAGTTAGCAATCTTCTGAGCACACAGAAGATGGATGGCTAGTTTTACTCACTAGAGGGAGGTGCCGCTTTTTTTCTCCATGGCCACACTGGCCAGAAATGGCGTCCTGCTCTGTGGGAGAGAGGGCAGGGGTGATAGTGCGGCAGGCGGGGTGGTAATACAGCATAGCTGCTGACCGTATCCGTCCCATGTATCTCAGCAACAGCCTGTCCACATGGGGGTAGAAGCAGCAGGGTTGGCAAGTGCAGGCCACATCCTTATTCAAGGATCTCTCTGGGATAAGCTGTCCAGTGCCCCCTCACCATGGATCGCTCTGTTGCCATGCTGCACCAGGAACAGTGACTACAAGCCCCAGAGGTCACACATTAAAACAGCACTACTACACATTAGTAATTTTAAAAATGTATAATTCATATGCTAGTCAGCAGCTTGGGGGGGGGGGGTCTGAAGCAAGGGGACTTTTTGCTAAGCTTTTCACCTTTTGCCAATGATCCTGGGTTCCAAGAGCTGATCCAATCACATGGCAAAAGGCATCTATGCAATAGACAGGCCGCTTGACTAGATTCCGCCATGCCACACAGTCCTCTCTCCCCAGCTGACAGGGGCAGCAATTCCGCTTTCTCCAGCATGGTGTGACCTCTTTGAGAGATTGGAGGATATTATCCCATTTGCTGTGACTTGCCTGCGTGACTGAGTGAACAGAAATCTACTAATTACTTTGGTCAGTTCTAAGTTATTTCAGTGACCACTGAGAGTTTTTATTTCTTTTAAGCGTAGGTTCAGTCTGGAAGGTTTTCTTGTAACCCCTGTCCTGCCCAAGTGCTGGGGGGGGGGGCATATATTTGACGGGGTAGCTAATTTAACGTAAAGATTACTAACAAATTTGTGCAAAACCATCAGGCCCAGAAGCATTATGGCCAACCTAGAGGACAGTCCACTGCCAGGCATGGCTGCCCTGACCTTGCCCTGGATGCGGGAGGACACCCATCTAACCAAGCCTTAGTATTTCTGGACATCTTGTTTTCTCCAACCAAGACGGGACATTTAGCAATCGTGCCAGTTCCATGCTGCCCTAGAACTACCATGGCAACAGCCACCACCAGAATAAAGGGAGTCACCACAAAACCAGAAAATTGTGATAAATCCCAGGACGGAGAACAAGAGAGAACTTGGAGACTCTATATTGGAGAATGTATGGCCAGGGATCCTGCAAAGAGACTGGACTAAAAAACACAGAGCAACTCCTCCAAAGCATACAGCTTCTCCACCTCCAGGGCACCATATAGTAGCCAAAAGGGGAGCACTTGTCTGAACCTTGGGTCTTAGGGAAATACAGTCAAACACAGAGCCTCTTGGGGTGTGTCTTGGCAGGGCTGCAGCATTCTTTTGCTGGGTGCCCTTTGTGACATTGCCGCATGGTTTGCTGCTGACTTTGATGTTATGATTGCTACCTGCATGTCCCACAGCAGCCAATCGTGTTCCCTCTCATCCCTGATGATTGTTTGTCAATGAGAATCATCCAGGTCCAATCAACATTATTTAAAATGAGATATTAATGCATGATTTAGAGAGAGGAGAGGAAGTTAGAGGTGGGATCTAAAACTTTTCAATATTTTATTCACTTTATTTAAACCTTACAGTAAAAAAGCCTTACTATCACTGGATCTTCTTGTCTGCCCAGAGTGAAGTTTTAACTGTTAGTAACTGACATACGATCACTTTTAAGCATTTATAAATGGTTGTAACGTTCTATCTTCCTTGATTCAACTTTTATTTTATCTTATGCTGCATGCTAAAAGTGTGAATACCATGTTCAGGAATTTTAGGGAAAGTGTAGTGAATTAGGCCTTTGTCCTTTTTATAGGCTCCAGGGAATTCATTGAAGGCCTCCACTCCCCCCATGCCATCCTCTGCCATCCCATGTGAGCACTATAGCGGGAACATACAGGGGTGTCAGGGCTCGAGTGAGGACGATCTGTCCCCAGGTGGGAAGTCTGGCCCTATGGATTACCCAGATAAGGTCGGCCTCTCCCCTGCAAATCCTGTGCGCCCGCGCAGCAGCTCCTCATTAGGCTTTGCAGGTGTTTGCGCTTTCTGTGTCAGCAAGGCCCAATTAAAGCTGATGATTCACATAGATACTCCCGCACAAAGCACCAGTTATTTACCTAATTGCTGCCCACTGTCAGGCCTGATCCAAGTTATCCGGGAAGGCAGCGTCCAGCATGACACAAATCATTATTGGGGAGCTCTGACCTGGGAACTCCATCACTATGATGTGAAGTTTCACGAGGTGTGGCACAGAGGGCAGGAATATATCCCCATTAGCAGAAAAAACAGCAGGTCCCCTTCTCCCCCCAGGACACTGAGCCAGTGAGCCACTGACCCAGAGAAACTCTTTATTAGCCATGTGGAAACAACCCTGCATACCTACAGATAGCGTAATACTCTTGTGGCACTGCTGATCAGTATGCGACTTGCTCTAATACATCAATCAAGGAATGTGCAACACTGATTCAGGAAGCGGACCATCCCATCCCTCACACAGGAGCTCTCTAGAATCTGCCTGCAGTGGAGAATATGGAGAAGACAGCAATAGGAATAGACTAGCCACTAGGGTCAGGTCCACCTGGACAGTACGTGTTTCATGGAAGCAATTGTTACTACCTGCAATCTACTTCGCCCTGTACACAAAAACTGCTGCGGATATACACATACCCAGCAGCAGTGTTCTCTGTGAGCAGGACTCGTTTCTCTCTTCTTGGTATATGGTTGCCAATAGCAACAGATTACAACTAGTAAACACTACTTCCCTAAAACACACATTTGCCAGCATAGGAAAAAAATACTAGAGAAGCTCAGCACCTTGAGGACATCATTTTGGCACACTAACATTTACAATTTAAAAAATGTCATTGAAAGTGGACTTTCCCTTTAAATGACAGAACAGCGTCTAGTTAAGCTGCCACACGCCTTATATTAGGGTCACTTTTTTCATGGGGGCAGCCCGTTACTAGACATAAACCAATGTAAAGCAATCCTATCGCCATCAGCATAACAGAGGTTATTACAGAATTCTTTGCTTGGGGATGACTAGCAGTCTGCATACCCACATCATGGTAGATGCTGCTATGTGCCGCTGTAACCAGTGGTGATAGGGAGTGGAGGCAAGGTTGTGGCTACTGAGCCACCAGTAATTTATTTTTTATTTAAAAAAAAAAATATGAAAACAGCAGTTCCAGTGATTACCACCCCCTCTGCAGTGTGATGTCATTTGCACCTCTGTGTATCACTCTATGATGCCCCGTGATTGTCACTAAATAAGTACATTTCTGGGATGTCAGCCACAGAATGATTTATCTGTCCTCACTGGCTGGAGGGATTCTTGTGATGTTATAGGCTGGGCTTATCTGCATTTATTACTGAACTTCAGCAGATCTTGCCTACAGTTCTGTATGTGCATAGGCAACCCGATTCTGCAGGTATGGGACGGTTGTCTGCATTGGGTTGGTAATGTAGGTGTATGGGTTTGGGGAGTCTGGATGGTATAAGGTGGGTTTTGTGGGAGATCCATGCAGATGATTTACTGCTACTTAGCATCATGAACAGGACTTGCTTGCTTAGCTGGAGTCCAGCATTCTTTGCATATTGAGATGGCAGCTTCTTTGCATATTGAGATTTTAGGTCTGAGGCCACACACTCTCCCATGTGGGCCATTTGCACACTGCATAGGTGGGTTTTGGGTTGCAACTCTGGTTTGAGTAGGTTATGCTTTCTATTGGGGGGAGGGGTTAAAGTTGCAATAGTGGTTATGGTTGGTCAGCATGTGTTTGCATTCACAGACAGGAGATACAGGTTTATCTTCAGTGTTGGATGGCATCTGTGAAAAGACACCTTTGTGCTTTGGGAATACTGATGGCAGGGGTGAGATGCTGCTCTCCTCTATCCCATCTGGATAATGAAGCTGGACTTACAGGTGCAAAGTGCGCGCCAGCTCCCAGATTCCACCAAAAACATCACAACAGTCATTAAGGAGCCGCTGATTTATCTACAAAGATAAAAGCTTTGCAGCTGGTAAGAGGCCCAAGAAGCACATGGGGAGAACTGTGTACAGGCAGACAATGATGATGGGACTGTAATGCAAGGAACAGTCTGACAGTTTCACAAGCCATCAGTACTGGTCCCCATTGCAAAGCTCAGATATCTCTGGTAAGCCAGAATATGTAGGTGGCCCTGCCAAATGTCCATTTTTACTAGGATGCCATGGACAGGCTTTGTTCTGAAGTCACAAGAACACACAAGCTCAGCATCCTTGGATCGTGGATTTGGTTCTTTTCAGGAACACATGAAAAAAGCCTTGTGGATAATTTCCCTCCTAGCAATGATGACCCTGAGTGCTTTCTAAAGGCAACAGCACGTTGGGGTGACTGCAGAAGGTAATGATATGGTGGACTGCAGAGGGCCATCAGTCAATAGTGGGTTCAGTATTGTGTCTAACAACCCTTCTATTCTACAATTCCTACTCTCACATATGGGGAGATTTAAGGCTGTGATCTACCTCCCCGGGTGGTCTTCTTGTGTTAAGCCATGGCTTTCATAGACATCCCGTCCAGGGTCCCTATGCTGGTCCAACATCTCTAAACATATTTGAATTACCACAGTCAGTTATTTGGGTACAAATCACAAAGATCAGCATGGGCAGCTTGACCATTTCAGAGCAGCCCAGAGTGCCAGGCTCAATGCATCATGTCTGATGTAACTCCCATCATCCCAAGCTGCTCTGTACTTACTAGAGTTCCATGGAGGGCAGGGTACACATCCAGGCCTCGCTCACTCCCCACTTGTGCTGTGACTGAAGCCTCTGGTGACAATCTGGGATAGAAACTACAGGGAGACACAGAGAAGGTTCAGAATCAGTAAAAGGCTTCTGCACAGTCAGATTTAGAAGAAGAGATGCACATAGGACAAGCCAAGGAGAGACCCATGTTAGGCTTAATATTGTGGCCATACTTCAGCGGCGATCCCACAACTCAGTTGAGGCTATGCTTCAGTTGGGTTCTTTAGCTTTGCATTTAGGTTCCTTGCTAAAGAAACTGAATAGCTTAACCACTTTGGCGATGGTGGCACTGGTGGCCCCCCCCGCATCCCTCTATAGCTGTGTGCAGTTGCGCCAGCTATTTAGTTATAGCAGGCTCGGCTGAGCCAGCTGTGGGGGAAGGCAGGAGATGCTACCCCTGGCCACACATGTGCCACAAAGTAAATAATTGGGTTTCCCACAAGGGATGGCTCAACAGGACGTAGGACTTGGGACCATTGTAACAGAGGGGATAACCAGCTTCGGGGGAGTTCCATGTTAATCTTAACAAAGCGACTAAAGAGACCTGGGACATGCGCAATGTGTGATTTGCGGGCTGCTGTTCGCCCCAATACTATTTATATTGTAAAAAAGGTGCAGTTCCGCAATCGGCCCTAATTACCTAAACTCCATCTCCCAGGGTTGTCTAATTAGCCGTCCCTGTCCCTGGTGACCCTGCTAATAACTTTTCCAGGCTCTCCATCGCAGCTCAGAGGACACATTCAAATTAAAGGCGCTTTTTACATTCACACCTGTCGCCAGCTGCAAATTGACAAATTTTCACATCAGCTGATTAGTCTCCTCGCCCGCGGCTGCCATCTCCCGAGTGATGGGGCAGACGGGGGAGACATGAGACATGTCCAGTGCTACTGAGCAGGTCTCTACACAATGCCCATTACTGCCTGTTGTATTGGCTGCAACGTTCTGACAGTGACAACAGGAGACATTAGAAACATCAGGTTACCGTAAATCCTGCGGATGACTTCCCACCCTGAAGGGATTTGTGGACTCAAAGTTGGACGTCTGAGTGTGGCTGCTCCCATTCGAGCTTCTGCCTTCCAGGCTCCAGTCGGAGATGTCCTGGCTGTGTCGGTCTGATCGCTTGGCATCCTTCTTGCCAGTTACTCTCTCAAACAGACTGACCTTCTCCTTCTTCTTTCCCTCTTTCCTCCCTTCAGTTGTTTTGGAGGATGCTGCCACAGTGCCAGAGCTGCTCCATACCTCGGTACGGTCATCCCCGGGAGCCCATTGCCTGGGAAGTGTGGCAAACTTCTGAGGAATGGGGGCGCTTACAGCTGGCTCATTGAGTGTTTTGCTGCTCCAGTCATTCCTGGCCTCACTGCTCTCTGGCAGGCCATCCTTGGAGGTGTCTGCGCTCATCGTCCTTCTGTGAGGTGACTTGAGGCCACCTGTAAGACAGAAAAGACTTGTGAGACACCCACTATAGTAACTGCCCAGAGGCAATGAATGCTGTGCTAACAGAGACCTCTGCCAACAGAAACAACATTAGGCTATAGCAAGAAAGCCACAAGACCTTACTGATAAACATTCCAAAAGGTTGTAGCCATGATACCTAAAGCACAACTCCAACCATTACTTTGCTTGGCGGGGGGCAGGAACGATTATATTTTTGTTAAAATACTAATATTTTTAGGTTTGCGAGTCTACTGGAAAGATTTAGGGATCGATTCAGGCCAAGGTAGAAAAAGAACAATTAAGAGGCTGATTCACTACTAACGCCGTGTATTGCCAGATGAGCGTCAGTATAGCGGCGCTTAGAGCAACTACTAGTAGACGCTGTAAGTGGGTATCAGGCGTTGTAACCTAGCGTTGCGGTCCTTGTAGTAACCTGGCTGGCATTGTTGAATGTGATGTGTGTTGGGAACTGTAACAACAGTATAGCGCTGCAGCGAGCGAGAGGGAGCACCAGCTCAGTGCGTCCGGCACTCGGCGCTCAGCACCATATTTAACAAAACACTACACACACTCTAAAGATGAGCGCTGTAGCATAGAGCGCCAGACGCTGTGTGTTTAAAGTCTGTTTTTGAACACGTATCCACCAGTAACAAAGCGAAAACACATGGAATTACATTGTTTTAACATTGTGACATTAACACTTTAGTGACCTGTAAATGAAATTCTTCATAAAAATATTTAAAAAAAGGGTTCTATCCCTTTCTAAAAGTGTTTGTTTGCAGTCAGGAAAGGTCACACAATGATTTGAGCAAAAAAAAAAAAAAAAATGAAATTGCCAAACACGCTAGTTATACACAACTAATGAAAGCCCACTGAAATGTATATGGAGTGCTACAGAGTGACAAGTACTACATGGTGCTCTTGAACCTAGAACTCGGCCCTATACACTGAGCCGCCTGGATTAATACATGTGGCGCTACATGGCACTTTTAGAGGCGCTCACCAGATTCGCTTTCTTAAATGTGGTTTTGCGTACAGCGCCCGGCGTTCACCAGATGCTGCCTGCTGCTACGAGGCGCTACCTGGCGCTATCCCTTCTTGAATAACCCCCTAAGTGTACATTGCGCCACCTGGTGCTGAATTTAGTTGAATGACGAATTACGTCAAATGACTCTGATTGGACGAGGGCCGGCACATGCGCCATTGGAGCGGGAAGAGGTGAGTGTACTGGGCATTTGGGGTGGGCGGGGGTTACATAGTGGGGCACGGAACAAAACCCTGGAGACATTAAAATGAAATTTTCTTACAAACCTGCCAGATGAACAGTGCTCCCCTGTATTCCTTCTGTTGTTCCCACAATCCCAGCTTTTATCTCACAGGAGGTGTACAAAGCCAAGCCGGGTCACCCATAAAAAATGATGGGCACCTTAGTCTGTCCTCTTACTCTGCTTGCACCCCTGTGAAGGGCTTCAGAGAACATTATAGGTGCTGCGGGATCGGGATCGGTAACAGGTAAGCAGGGAACCATTGTGTTGTCATGGAGCTCCTTATCAGAGGTTCTCTGGGAAAGTCCTTTTTAGGCGCTAAGAGGGGTGGTCACTTTTCTGAACTAGAGGAGCGACGTCCCTGCAGGCCGAGTCATACACACAAGTGTAGTGCAAAAGCTGGGTCAACCATTTTATGCTATATTAAAGATAACGTAGTATATCTGATGCAATAAATCAAAGAAATGTGCCTTGCTGTATTTTAAAGAAATTTTACTAGTTATCCAACTAGTGAAACCGATTCAAGAAAAATACAGCCTTTGCCTTGATTTATTACACCATACCCTGAATGAATAGGTCCCTCCACAGACAGTAAAGACAACAGTTCTAATCATTTCTCATTCTATCTAACACTAAAACATTTCACCTGGAGTTTAGCTTTAAATAAAGGCTAAAACAGGATAAAGCAGGTGAGACAGCTTCAGTCGGGTGACTTAAAATGTCAGAAATGTGATCATACCACTCTCTTCTGCAGAGCTGATGGCGTCCAGTGTTTTTTTCTCAGAAACCTCCCTGGAGCTCAGGCGAGAGGATGGAGGGGCCATGAGATCAGACATAGAATGGGCAGAGGACAGGCGCTGAGGGCCCAGGAGAAATGGCTTCTTGGGTTTGCTTTTGGCCTGGATTTCAGCAGCATTGGGCATGGAAGTGCCAGGGAGCTGGCTTGTGCTTGGAATGATAGCAGAGGAGGTATCCATCCCATCGGTTTTCCTTCCCTTCATCTTGTCTTTCAGACGGGCAAAGGGAGAGCGAGTCTTGTCCTTCATGGAAAGGTCGAACATGCTGGCCGTCATGTTATTCCTCATGAACTGGATGCTGACCTCCAGCTCGCCCCGCTCCTTGTTTCTCTTTCCTTGCTTGGACTCCAGTTTGTACCACCTGCATGATCAAGTGCAAAAGGGTTAAGAGATGCGTCACTGCATATTCTATGTCTACCTACATTTACCTGTCCCTACAGTCTCCAGTCTCCAACCCTTGTGCAACATCACATGATTAATCCTGGCCAATAATACTGCATTATACAAACAGGTTGTGATAGGAATACCAAATAAAAGAAGCACCAATGTGCAGCAACAGACTACATCTAACAATTAAACCATGTGTATCAATGGTGTTAAGAATTGTGTCCCAGGAAGCAAACACCTCCCATTGAAGCACCTTAAATCTTTCCCCATTGTATACATTTGTGTGAGGGGTCGGATGCCAAGAAACCAGGTGCCATGGGGTGTGCTGTGGTTCCTTGCTTGGGTTCTGGGCTAAAAAACTGGGACAGGTCAACAATATGACTTCACAAATGGACATAGAGCTGCTTCAGATGAGTATGGTTCTGTAATCCTTCTTAAAGATGAACTACAGTCAGAACAGTCAATGCTTGCCACTTCCTCATTCATTGTACAGCCAGCCACATGACTGCCGGTGACCAATTGGGTTTCCACGTGGGCTCGTACCAAAAATCTGAATAGTTATTGGTGGCAGATTGTCTGCCTTTTGCTGCCATGTGAATGAAATGGGAAGTGCCAAGAATTAAATGACCCTAAACATGTCCAGTAGAACTCATAATAGGAGAATGAAGTCTCTGCTGAGCCACAGCGTATGTGTTGTGCTGGTTCCAGCGTCAACACCGAGCTGCATTCAGCAATCGAACAATGCAACTCAAGAGCTTTCTTCTGCTTTAGCTCTCAGATTCACCCTTTGGGTGGGGGTGGGGGAGTGAGAGAAATATGAATGCTCTGAACACACATATAGATAAATGATCAATCAGATCGGATGATCCTGAGAAAAAAAACGTGCTTATTGGGTATCCATACAGGCTCCACCTCCTACACTATCCTACCACACATCAGCGCCAGTGGAGGTAAGTGGTTGTAAGAAAGCACATGTAACTGTTCAGAAGAGTCCTAAAGAGATTGTGAATATAAGGATGGACAATGTAAAGTGGTGGCATGCAGGCAGCGATAATGCGGCCTCTCATTACACAGGACAGCGCTCCTGGCGCCACTCATCGTTCCATCACAAACAGTTAAATTCCAGTCCATTGTGATGGAAAATAAACAGCACATGAGAGCGGCACAAGCGGACAGAAAATCATTCTCCTTTCAGCATCGTAAGTGACTCTCGAGGGCGCGCTTTGTAGTGCTGAGAATACAGCTGTGCTGGAGAGAGGAATCTATTAAATATATTAAAGTCGGGACTCGCTCCCCATAAAAACACTTCATCAAAATAGCTGGAGAGCCCTTCACACCCCCGACTGCCGAGTCACAGCCAGGTTACTGCAGCTCTGGCTCGGAACAGAAACCTGAAAGGAACTATTGTGGATGTGGACGTTCGCTCCCCAGGGAAGAGCCAACCTGTAACAAGTGTATCAACACACACAGGAGAGCCACTGCTCATATTGTCTAACCTCACTTGCACTGACCCAGCAATCCAACACCATGTCGGATCACACCTCCACCCGACAGTTTTCCCCGCTGAGGGCCTAAATAAGGGCCCACTACAATATCTACCTGTGCAAATAAACTTTTACCCCTGCCACAAAAGGAAATGGCCCTACCCCTACTTCTTTCAACACAGAGGGCCAAAAAAGGGCTCTGTCTCAATATATATCTGCAGGGGGGCAACTAAAGTATGCGTCTCACTTTTACCCCTGCACCGGGCAGATAAAGGCTGCATTCTTCATTCGCCTTTGCAGAGGGAGCAAAAGTATGCGAGATTGGGGTACTGATTGTTTTTTCCATTTGTCTTTGTGGAGGGCAGGTCATAGGAGGTTACGCTGGCTCAGGTGGCCCTGTATGGTAGTTGGCTGAGGGGGTAATTTGCTGAAAAATTTCCTGGCACAGCGGCAACAACCCAAAACAGCTCCTAATCACATCTCCACCCAACCAGCAAACCAGTACAGTGCTCAATCACACCTACCCAGCAACCCAACAAAGTGCCCAACCACACATCCACCCACCTAGCAACCCACAGTGCCCAATCACACCTCGACCGCCCAGCAACCCAACACATTGCTCGATCACACCTCCACCCACCTAGCAACCCCGATCGGGTACTGTGTTGGTTTGTTGGGTGGGTGGAGGTGTGGATCGTGCACTGCTGATATCAGTTGAAGTCTGAGGGCATTCAGACCACCCTGAGGGCATTCAGGAGGCCACCTCCTAAGGCCTCTCCACCCGTATAGACATCTCCACCTGCATAGACAGAGAGGCCACTGTAGGCCAAATATAGATGGGAAGGTGAAAGGCGGGATTAGGTCAAAAGGGGTGATGTCGAGAGTGTTGTAGAGAGTTGGCCACAGTTAGCAAGGCACTTGCTGATGCATGTGGAGGCATTTAGCACCACATCTATGAGTAAAAGAAGGGAACCTCTAGGTTACACACAGTGGGAAATCCAGGTTGGAGATCGATGTGATTAAATTAACGGTTTCCAACCTTAGTCGAGTGTTCCTTATAAATTTGATCTAAATCAGATTAAAAACACAACTCAGGTATTTATACAGACCTGTCAGTTTGTTACTGCTGTCTATGCACCCAGTGGCCATCCCTTCCGTCTATTCTGGTGATCTCTCTACCTGGGCTTAAAGTGGACCAAAACCCATGGCTGACGGCCTTGAAATCTTATAGATTCTTATAGACAGCCCAATTCCCTACCCTCAGGGCATCCAGATTTGAGATACTCCATTGTGTGAACCCCCCAGGTCACTCAGTAAACTCACCTTCCCTCCCCGATACAATGACGCATGCACGATTAGCGGTCGGCTTAGCCCAGCTGCACTGCCTATCCCCGCTGCAGTGTGGGCCCAGACCTTCCGAACCAGACTGTGGAGAGCTAGACAGTTTCTGCTTCTTCACCCCACAGAAGCCCACCACCATCTTCATACAGTCTCCTACACACCGCTTCCGACCCATGCTTCGGACGTTGTCCTGCAGATGGTGACATTGAATCTCATGGACTTCTTGGATTCACCAACCACTGGGGAGGGTGGAGGTGGTCAAAGAACATCAGATGCAGTTAGCAAACTGCAAATTTGCAGAGGAGTATTGTGAAAGCTTAAAAGAGTATATTACCCTTACATGTGAATAAACGCAACCTCTAGTGGAGGTGGGATGAGGTACCATGTTGGGTTGCTGGGTATGTGGAGTTGTGTTCGGGCTCTGTGTTGGGTTACTGGAGGTGTGATTGGGCTCTGTGTTGGGTTGCTCAGTGGGTGGAGGAGTGATCAGGCTCCGTTTTGGGTTGCTGGGTCGGTGGAGGTATGGTCGAACACTGTGTTGGGTTGCTGGGTGGCTGGAGGTGTATTCAGGCTCTGTGTTGGGTGGGTGGAGGTGTGATTGGGCTCTGTATTGGGTTTCAGGGTGGATGGAGGTGTGATCGGGCTCTGTGTTGGGTTGCTGGGTGGGCGGAGGTGTGATCTGGCTCTGTATTGGGTTGCAGGGTCAGTGGAGGTATGATCGATCACTGTGTTGGGTTGCTGGGTGGCTGGAGGTGTATTCAGGTTGTGTGGGTGGAGGTGTATTCTGGCTCTGTTTTGGGTTGCTGGGTGGGTGAAGGTGTGATCGGTTCTGTGTTGGGTTGCTGGGTGGGTGGTAGTGTAAACAGACACTGTGTTGGGTTGCTGGATGGGAGAAGGTGTGATCAATCTCTGAGTTGGGTTTCAGGGTGGGTGGAGGTGTGATTGGGCTCTGTATTGGGTTTCAGGGTGGATGGAGGTGCGACCGGGCTCTGTGTTGGGTTGCAGGGTGGATGGAGGTGTGATCGGGCTCTGTGTTGGGTTGCTGGGTGGGCGGAGGTGTGATCGGGCTCTGTGTTGGGTTACTGGGTGGGTGGAGGTGCGCTCAGGCACTGTGTTGGGTTACTAGAGGTGTGATCAGGCTCTGTATTGGGTTGCTGGGTGGGCAGAGGTGTGATCGGGCTCTGTGTTGGGTTACTGGGTGGGTGGAGGTGTGATCGGGCTCTGTGTTGGGTTACTGGGTGGGCAGAGGTGTGATCAGGCTCTGTGTTGGGTTGCTGGGTGGGCAGAGGTGTGATCGGGCTCTGTGTTGGGTTACTGGGTGGGTGGAGGTGTGATCGGGCTCTGTGTTGGGTTACTGGGTGGGTGGAGGTGCGATCAGGCACTGTGTTGGGTTACTAGAGGTGTGATCAGGCTCTGTGTTGGGTTGCTGGGTGGGCGGAGGTGTGATTGGGCTCTGAACTGGGTTGCTGGTTGGGTGGAGGTGTGATGGGCATTGTGTTGGGTTACTAGAGGTGTGATCAGGCTCTGTGTTGGGTTGCTGGGTGGGCAGAGGTGTGATTGGTCTCTGTGTTGGGTTGCTGGGTGGGCGGAGGTATGATTGGTCTCTGTGTTGGGTTGCTGGAGTTGTGATTGAACACTGTGTTGGGTGGCTGGAGCTGTATTCAAGCTCTCTGCTGGGTGGTTGGAGGTGTATTTGGCTCTGTGTCGGGTTGCTGGGTGGGAAAGTTGTGATTGGGCTCTGTGTTGGGTTGCAGGGTGGGTGAAGGTGTGTTTGGGCTCTGTGTTGGGTTGCAGGGTGGGTGGAGGTGTGATCGGTCTCTGTGTTGGGTTGTTGGAGTTGTGATTGAACACTGTGTTGAGTGGCTGGAGCTGTTTCAAGCTTTCTGCTGGGTGGGTGAAGGTGTGATTGGGCTCTGTGTTGGGTTGCAGGGTGGGTGAAGGTGTGATTGGGCTCTGTGTTGGGTTGCAGGGTGGGTGGAGGTGTGATCGGTCTCTGTGTTGGGTTGCTGGAGTTGTGATTGAACACTGTGTTGGGTGGCTGGAGCTGTATTCAAGCTCTCTGCTGGGTGGTTGGAGGTGTATTTGGCTCTGTGTCGGGTTGCTGGGTGGGAAAGTTGTGATTGGGCTCTGTGTTGGGTTGCAGGGTGGGTGAAGGTGTGTTTGGGCTCTGTGTTGGGTTGCAGGGTGGGTGGAGGTGTGATCGGTCTCTGTGTTGGGTTGTTGGAGTTGTGATTGAACACTGTGTTGAGTGGCTGGAGCTGTTTCAAGCTTTCTGCTGGGTGGGTGAAGGTGTGTTTGGGCTCTGTGTTGGGTTGCAGGGTGGGTGGAGGTGTGATCGGTCTCTGTGTTGGGTTGTTGGAGTTGTGATTGAACACTGTGTTGAGTGGCTGGAGCTGTTTCAAGCTTTCTGCTGGGTGGGTGAAGGTGTGATTGGGCTCTGTGTTGGGTTGCAGGGTGGGTGAAGGTGTGATTGGGCTCTGTGTTGGGTTGCAGGGTGGGTGGAGGTGTGATCGGTCTCTGTGTTGGGTTGTTGGATTTGTGATTGAACACTGTGTTGAGTGGCTGGAGCTGTTTCAAGCTTTCTGCTGGGTGGGTGAAGGTGTGATTGGGCTCTGTGTTGGGTTGCAGGGTGGGTGAAGGTGTGTTTGGGCTCTGTGTTGGGTTGCAGGGTGGGTGAAGGTGTGTTTGGGCTCTGTGTTGGGTTGCAGGGTGGGTGAAGGTGTGATTGGGCTCTGTGTTGGGTTGCAGGGTGGGTGGAGGTGTGATCGGTCTCTGTGTTGGGTTGTTGGAGCTGTGATTGAACACTGTGTTGAGTGGCTGGAGCTGTTTCAAGCTTTCTGCTGGGTGGGTGAAGGTGTGATTGGGCTCTGTGTTGGGTTGCAGGGTGGGTGAAGGTGTGTTTGGGCTCTGTGTTGGGTTGCAGGGTGGGTGAAGGTGTGTTTGGGCTCTGTGTTGGGTTGCAGGGTGGGTGAAGGTGTGATCGGTCTCTGTGTTGGGTTGCAGTGGATGGAGTTGTGATTGAACACTGTGTTGGGTGGCTGGAGCTGTATTCAAGATTTCTGCTGGGTGGGTGAAGATGTGGTCGGGCTCCGTGTTGGGTTGCAGGGTGGGTGAAGGTGTGGTCGGGCTCTCTGTTGGTTTGCAGGGTGGGTGGAGGTGTGATCGGGCTCTGAGTTGGGTTGCAGGGTGGGTGAAGGTGTGATTGGGCTCTGTGTTGGGTTGCAGGGTGGGTGGAGGTGTGATCGGTCTCTGTGTTGGGTTGTTGGATTTGTGATTGAACACTGTGTTGAGTGGCTGGAGCTGTTTCAAGCTTTCTGCTGGGTGGGTGAAGGTGTGATTGGGCTCTGTGTTGGGTTGCAGGGTGGGTGAAGGTGTGTTTGGGCTCTGTGTTGGGTTGCAGGGTGGGTGAAGGTGTGTTTGGGCTCTGTGTTGGGTTGCAGGGTGGGTGAAGGTGTGATTGGGCTCTGTGTTGGGTTGCAGGGTGGGTGGAGGTGTGATCGGTCTCTGTGTTGGGTTGTTGGAGCTGTGATTGAACACTGTGTTGAGTGGCTGGAGCTGTTTCAAGCTTTCTGCTGGGTGGGTGAAGGTGTGATTGGGCTCTGTGTTGGGTTGCAGGGTGGGTGAAGGTGTGATTGGGCTCTGTGTTGGGTTGCAGGGTGGGTGGAGGTGTGATCGGTCTCTGTGTTGGGTTGTTGGATTTGTGATTGAACACTGTGTTGAGTGGCTGGAGCTGTTTCAAGCTTTCTGCTGGGTGGGTGAAGGTGTGATTGGGCTCTGTGTTGGGTTGCAGGGTGGGTGAAGGTGTGTTTGGGCTCTGTGTTGGGTTGCAGGGTGGGTGAAGGTGTGTTTGGGCTCTGTGTTGGGTTGCAGGGTGGGTGAAGGTGTGATTGGGCTCTGTGTTGGGTTGCAGGGTGGGTGGAGGTGTGATCGGTCTCTGTGTTGGGTTGTTGGAGCTGTGATTGAACACTGTGTTGAGTGGCTGGAGCTGTTTCAAGCTTTCTGCTGGGTGGGTGAAGGTGTGATTGGGCTCTGTGTTGGGTTGCAGGGTGGGTGAAGGTGTGTTTGGGCTCTGTGTTGGGTTGCAGGGTGGGTGAAGGTGTGTTTGGGCTCTGTGTTGGGTTGCAGGGTGGGTGAAGGTGTGATCGGTCTCTGTGTTGGGTTGCAGTGGATGGAGTTGTGATTGAACACTGTGTTGGGTGGCTGGAGCTGTATTCAAGATTTCTGCTGGGTGGGTGAAGATGTGGTCGGGCTCCGTGTTGGGTTGCAGGGTGGGTGAAGGTGTGGTCGGGCTCTCTGTTGGTTTGCAGGGTGGGTGGAGGTGTGATCGGGCTCTGAGTTGGGTTGCTGGGTGGGTGGAAGTTTGATGGGCCAATGTGTTGGGTGAAGTTGTGATATGGTCCTAAGAAGCCTGTAGACTCACTGCTCACCACTCTTGCACCCACTCCATACTACTCATTGCCAATTGAGCTTGTAGGGCGCATGCTGTCCGGAAAACCCAGAGGTGAGGACCTGGCTACCTAGGATTTGTTAGAGGGTACAGCATCCCTAATTGGGACCCTGTAAGTATTAAAGCCGAGCAAAAGGATTTTTACTCACATAGGTTTTGGTCCACTTTACAGAGGCATCCATGTGTGTGAAACCCCCAGGATTGGCTGTTTGCTTACTTTAATCCACGCTCCCACGACCCATGCACAGGCTCATATTTTTGCCTGGCAACGAGTTCTGAACATGACGCCAAGCGCCTCCCACTGGTCGCTCACCAGCCATTCATATATGCTGCCAAATTGTTTGCCATAAATAGAGGAGCACCAGGGATGCTGTCGGAGACCTGCTCATGCATTGTGGATTCATTTCTGAGGGGAAAGCTTTTAGACTTTAGAGCCGAGTTACTAGGTTCTTTGTCCATGTTAAATAAAGCCCCTTAATTCAGGGGTTTCTGGAATTGAAAATATCTTTTATACCTTTCTCCTTGCTGCGTTGGGCAGTTAGGGGACACTTAATAGCTCCACACACGTGGAATACGCAGCTCAAAGAAGAGACATGCTTCACTGTAGTGTGCTGCTATTTCCTGTCCCCCATCATAAAGCACTGGATGTCCTATTTTGGCTTCCTCAGGATCTTTATATGTAGAGGCATTTTTAAAGTGGACCAACCACCATGCAGGTAGTCTTTTAGACTCCAGGGACAGCCGTTTTAGTCCCCCTGGGGCATCCTGATTTGGCATGCCCTGCTGTGTGAGCCCCCCAGATCACCAGCATTTACTCACCTTTTCCAGGGCTCCCACGCTGTAGACACAGGCACCCCTGTAGCTGAGGCATGCGCCCATACCCAGCAATTCAGATAATCTGGAAACAGGAGCATGCCAAACACTGCAGGGAGACCGGGGATGTGACCTCTCCTGCTCCCTTATGCTGGACTCTCTGTATAATCTAAATCAAAGTAGATCTAGTCATCTAATCTATAATCAAGGCAAGGCCAATCATTAATATACATGGTATATGGCAACAATTGGACAAAAAACCTTGCATGTGGCATGGGACTAGGGAAAGGTGACTTTTTGGGGGGAATGTTCACACAGTGGGGCATCCCAAATGCAGATGCTGCCAGGACACAGACCAAAATTATGGATAGTAAAAACATGTTTTATATTTGATCTTCTTTAATTTTTGTGGTTGGCAGGGTGCTTGCAGGACATGATAGGTGCCTCGCAACTCCCATAACTGGAACCCACTGTCCTGTCTCAGTATAGCGGATGGGTATCAGAAGCTACAGAAAACAGCCTAGAATGTAGTCTGGGCCCGGCTTAAGCCAAATATAGTCTGCACATATGTATATGCCTGGAATAATAATAAAGTAAGATCAGTGGGCTCTGCAGGTCCACCACAGCGTAACATGTTCCGATCCCGACAGACCCCCAATCTGCTCCCTGAAAAAAGGTATAAGGAAGCCTGACCTATAGGAGGGCGTTAGGCCTGTGAGGGGATTGCACACACCTGGTCCTGATACTGATTTGTAGAGCAATGGTATAAGGAAGCCTGACCTATAGGAGGGCGTTAGGCCTGTGAGGGGATTGCACACACCTGGTCCTGATACTGATTTGTAGAGCAATGGTATAAGGAAGCCTGACCTATAGGCGGGCGTTAGGCCTGTGAGGGGATTGCACACACCTTGTCCTGATACTGATTTGTAGAGCAATGGTATAAGGAAGCCTGACCTATAGGAGGGCGTTAGGCCTGTGAGGGGATTGCACACACCTGGTCCTGATACTGATTTGTAGAGCAATGGTATAAGGAAGCCTGACCTATAGGAGGGCGTTAGGCCTGTGAGGGGATTGCACACACCTGGTCCTGATACTGATTTGTAGAGCAATGGTATAAGGAAGCCTGACCTATAGGAGGGCGTTAGGCCTGTGAGGGGATTGCACACACCTGGTCCTGATACTGATTTGTAGAGCAATGGTATAAGGAAGCCTGACCTATAGGAGGGCGTTAGGCCTGTGAGGGGATTGCACACACCTGGTCCTGATACTGATTTGTAGAGCAATGGTATAAGGAAGCCTGACCTATAGGAGGGCGTTAGGCCTGTGAGGGGATTGCACACACCTGGTCCTGATACTGATTTGTAGAGCAATGGGTAAAGGTGGGAGATGTCACTCATAGCAGCCAATCAGGTCCTGTGAAAGCGTAATAGGTATAATGTATTTGGTTGCTATAAGAAACAGCAGCAGCTTGTGACCCCTTTGCGATTGTCATGATAGCATTCAGTCACAAGAGAGGAGGCTGGCGTGGTGCCTGTCAGGAGCGCAGCCATTCACATTCTTTTGTGAGGAGAGTCAGACCTGCTCTTCAGGTCCAGCAGTGTGGGCAGGGCCAGTTACTCACAACAATGGCATTTTGCATTGTGACACAATGAACGTAACAATGGTTGGCCACACACACACACGGCATACTCACTGCGTCTTCCGCCGCTCTTTGTTCTCGTAAATGCTGTTGATGCTGATGGTGACTTGGCCTAGGAACTTGTCCAGGCCCACCAGAGAGCGGTGCATGACACTGAGCTGCAGCTGGTACTGCTCAGGGGTCTCCTCCAGCAGCAGGCCCGGCAGCTCAAAGGATGCTTCCTCCTTCCACACAGGGTTGAGGGTCTTTTCCACCACCGATGTGGAGTATTTCTCCTTTCCAAGCTGGATGATGGTGTAGGCGTCATTGGTGGCATGCTTGCCTTTTGGATGCAGCTGCATCGCTTGTAACACAGTGACCTGTACATGGGTGGGGTGCCACTTCTGTGCTGCTGCTGCTGCCTCCTCCAACATGGCTGAATGAGATGGAAGGGGAGATCACCCCTGCGTCTTGCCAAGGAGGGAGACCTGCTAGCTGACCATCGCTGTAGCTTTCAGCTTGCCCCGCATCCTCCATTCAGGGTCCACATTGATGTAGCCGCTGCCTGCAAACACAAAGACGCTGCAGTGACAACACACAAGGATACATGTCAAGCCTGCACAGCTCACAACAATGAAGCGCTGCCTGAATGTCACAGCAGGACAGACAGACAGGACTCCTCCCTGCTCATCACCAGCAATCAATCACTCGTCACCACTGATCGATTCAAGCCTGGCCGCCTGAGGTGACACAAGCTGGGCTACTCACTTCCTGGTATGCCATGCAGCACATGAAACCTTTTCCGGGATTGGGCTTCCCAGGCTGCTCCCAGGAAAAGCATGAGCGGCCGTCACTCATTGGCTGCTGGGAGACACTACAGAGGCAGCTGTCAGTATGCCAAATCCCCTGGCTGTGATTGGTGCTCCTGTCTCCCAGCAGTGTGTGTATGTGTGAGACAGAGGTCACTTTATTACCCCCAACCTATAGTGACCCCTAAAAACTGTTACATAAATCGGATGCCAGGAACATCTGCGGTAGACAGGCAGCCTGGTGCCACGAATAAGTCTAAGGCCAGCACTTACCTAAATGGCTTATTAATCTATAGGCAGGGCTGCATACCATGGGGGACAGGAAACTAACCAGACCCACCACCTTGTAACATCAGTGATCCCTGAATTAGAGAAATATTCAACCTTTCCCCTGCAAAGGGTCATCTGATGGGGAACAGGAACTAACATCAGCTACCTAGTCACACCATCACTAAGCCCTGCATTAGAGAGATACTTACCTTTTTCTAGCCAACAGGGGACAGAAAACTAATCTCAACCACTTCCTCATGCCTTCAGTAATCAGCACATTAGAGTGATACTCTGCTTTTTCTAGTGGATCCCTAGTCGACAGAAGAAAGCAAACTTCCCTCACCTACCCCATCATGCCATCAGTTAGGTGTGCATTAGAAATACCCACATAGTCCTATCAGAGCATCATTTGATGAGTAGCACCTCGGTTGGCGACAATCCTTACACCAGACCTTCAGCATCATTTAATGAAGAGCATAGACCCTTAAAAAAAAAAAAAAGATTCCCCAGCATCTAAAATGTATATATTTTACATTTTTGTCACTTTTTATTCTTTCCCCCACTGGGCTTCAATTCTGTTCAGCACCTCAGGATACAAGCACCACCATCTTGCCTTAAAAGAATCACATACAAAGAGAGGAGAGGGGGTAAAAGTACAAGGGGGCGGGGTTATAGGTGTGCTTTGCACAGACAGAGCAGAGCTGGGGTCAGGAAAAGGATAACAATCCCAGAATGCAGAGCAGCATAGTCAGAAGACACTTCCTGTCTGCAGGCAGCCCGAGACTCCACGTGCCGCCATCTTGGATGTTTAAAGGCTCATAAAATGCAGTAGATGCAGGTAGGATGATTTTTAATGTGAGCAATCTGTATGTACAGGGTGGGGGAAACATAAGATAGGCTCTTATTAAGAGTGAAGGTCCGTTTTAAGGTACTGACCAGTAAACTTTAAAATCATGCGCCCGGCAGCTTACCTGATGCAGTGTCAGTCCCATTCTGTTTGTTCTGGTGCCTGAAAGGAAGGGGAATTTCCCTTCCGATTTGGCTTCTCCTATCAAAGAACACATGAAGAGCATGATTAACATGAGGTAAAACCTTAATGCAAAATTACATTGCCATTAGTAGCCCTACACAATGGAATACTTTTTAGTGTGTCTGGACAATGGGGTCGATTCAGAACCTGGTGAGAAAATTCACTTCTTTTTTAGGAGAGAAAATTGCCATTGACTTTCATTGTCTACCTTAGGGAGCCAGGTTTATATTTACACTAGGTAGACAATAAAAGTTAATGACTGTTTTCTCTCCTAAAAAAGGAACAAGTTTTCTCGCCAGGCTATGAATTAACCACAATCACTTTAACTGCAGCCGTTTCCTGTCCACCATCCTACAGAGGTTCATTCCCCATTGATCTTCTCATGGATCTTTAAAGTGAAAGAAAACAAAAAAAAGTTAAGACTCCAGGGCTGGTCACTGGCCTTTCCCCAGGGCATCCCAAATAAGGATGCCCTGCTGTGTGACACCCCAAGAGTTGCAGGCAAAGTTCACCTTTTCCGGCAGCTGCCACGATGTAAACAGTGGCGGCCGCACCCCCAGTGTTTCTGGGCTGTAGTGTGCTCATCATCATCTGAATTATTATAGGGCAGATAAGCGGTTGAGTAGATAGTATGAGGTGGGGTAATTGTTATGGGGCAGGTTAGGGGCCTAGTAGATAGTATGAGGTGGGGTAATTATTATGGGGCAGGTTAGGGGATTAGTAGATAGTATGAGGTGGGGTAATTATTATGGGGCAGGTTAGGGGCCTAGTAGATAGTATGAGGTGGGGTAATTATTATGGGGCAGGTTAGGGGCCTAGTAGATAGTATGAGGTGGGGTAATTATTATGGGGCAGGTTAGGGGCTTAGTAGATAGTATGAGGTGGGGTAATTGTTATGGGGCAGGTTAGGGGCTGAGTAGATAGTATGAGGTGGGGTAATTATTATGGGGCAGGTTAGGGGCTGAGTAGATAGTATGAGGTGGGGTAATTGTTATGAGGCAGGTTAGGGGCTGAGTAGATAGTATGAGGTGGGGTAATTATTATGGGGCAGGTTAGGGGCTTAGTAGATAGTATGAGGTGGGGTAATTAGTATGTGGCACGTTAGCGGTTCAGTAGATAGTACAGTATGAGGTGGAGTAAATATTATGGGGCAGGTTAGGGGTTTAGTAGATAGTATGAGGTGGAGTAATTATTATGGGGCAGGTTAGGGGCTTAGTAGATAGTATGAGGTGGAGTAATTATTATGGGGCAGGTTAGGGGCTTAGTAGATAGTATGAGGTGGGGTAATTATTATGGGGCAGGTTAGGGGCTTAGTAGATAGTATGAGGTGGGGTAATTGTTATGGGGCAGGTTAGGGGCTTAGTAGATAGTATGAGGTGGGGTAATTATTATGGGGCAGGTTAGGGGCTTAGTAGATAGTATGAGGTGGGGTAATTATTATGGGGCAGGTTAGGGGCTTAGTAGATAGTATGAGGTGGGGTAATTATTATGGGGCAGGTTAGGGGCTTAGTAGATAGTATGAGGTGGGGTAATTGTTATGGGGCAGGTTAGGGGCTGAGTAGATAGTATGAGGTGGGGTAATTATTATGGGGCAGGTTAGGGGCTTAGTAGATAGTATGAGGTGGGGTAATTAGTATGTGGCACGTTAGCGGTTCAGTAGATAGTACAGTATGAGGTGGAGTAAATATTATGGGGCAGGTTAGGGGTTTAGTAGATAGTATGAGGTGGAGTAATAATTATGGGGCAGGTTAGGGGCTTAGTAGATAGTATGAGGTGGGGTAATTAGTATGTGGCACGTTAGCGGTTCAGTAGATAGTACAGTATGAGGTGGAGTAAATATTATGGGGCAGGTTATCGGTTGAGCAGATAGTAAGAGGTGGGGTAATTAATATGGGGCAGAGCTGGGTTAGGTAGCATGAGGTGGGGTAATTATCCCCGCCTCATACATTAGTTACCACAATCAAGAAGCAGTGGTAATTAATGTACATTGGGCAAGACAGAGGTTGGGTGTGGGTTTAGAGGAGAGATATTATAACATAGTTATTGTATGGCAGGTTGGGCTTTGGTTGGGCAGGTGTAGCAAACACCCCAGATGTACAGGGGCAGCCACGAGGGAAAAAATATCTGGGCAGCTAGGGGACGGGGCACCTCTAGTCCAGAGGTAGTCTAAATAGGAGTTTACACTGGGGGCTAAGGGTTCGGGCAAAGCCGTACTCACTCAGGTTCCTTTCCCATCAGGCAGCTGTCCACGGCGGGTCCAGTGTCCAGGTAGATAGCCACACATAGACCACACGACAGCTGTTTCCCTTTAATTGGTGCCTCAGAAATACAGTTCAGACAGAGGTCCCCAACATCTCCATGGAAAACCCCTGACACTCACCTTGTATGGACTCGCCTCGTATAGTGCTTCGGGGAGCTCCCACTTCACAAGGAAGGCGAGGTAAGTGTCCCCTTTACGGGCACTACCTCCTTCCCCCCAGAGCTTCTTCAACTTCACAAGGACTCACACGACCCCTCAACGGCCAAGGCTTGTCAGCCATGATCTGTGTCACCCTCCTTCCTCTCTTTGACCCAAATCGTATGTCTGCCCAGCTCTCCAGCTGTCTCCCTTAAGCAACATTGTCTGGGCCTCCCTGTTATAGGCCCAACTGCCATCCATATTGAGGGATTGGACCTAACCACCCTAAACCTCAAGCTCCACCTCCTAGAGGCAGGAAGTGGATTAACCCCTCAGGTTCTTGGCCCTAGACCAGCCCAGTTTCCCCAATGCCTGGGCTATACTAACTTTAACCCTTTATAGGGGTGGTGGCTAGTCCGATACCCCTTCTACAATAGCATGAGGTAAGGCAGTTATCATGGGGCAGATATTCAGGAACATACAAGACACCTAACCACAAGGGCTTATCTGACCATGCTTATTAGCCGCCCTGGGGACATTAGAGTGTGAGCTCTGAGGGAGCATCATGTGACTGCTTCTATGTGATCTGTACAGTGCTGTGGAATATGTCAGTGCTATATAAATGTATAATAACAGTGTGTGAGTGTGGAGGGGACATTAGAGTGTGAGCTCTGAGGGACAGGAGTCATGTGACTGCTTCTATGTGCTCTGTACAGCGCTGTGGAATATGTCAGCCCCATATAAATGTATAATAACAGTGTGTGAGTGTGGAGGGGACATTAGAGTGTGAGCTCTGAGGGACAGGGAGTCATGTGACTGCTTCTATGTGATCTGTACAGTGCTGTGGAATATGTCAGTGCTATATAAATGTATAATAACAGTGTGTGAGTGTGGAGGGGACATTAGAGTGTGAGCTCTGAGGGACAGGAGTCATGTGACTGCTTCTATGTGCTCTGTACAGCGCTGTGGAATATGTCAGCCCCATATAAATGTATAATAACAGTGTGTGAGTGTGGAGGGGACATTAGAGTGTGAGCTCTGAGGGACAGGGAGTCATGTGACTGCTTCTATGTGCTCTGTACAGTGCTGTGGAATATGTCAGCTCTATATAAATGTATAATAACAGTGTGTGAGTGTGGAGGGGACATTAGAGTGTGAGCTCTGAGGGACAGGAGTCATGTGACTGCTTCTATGTGCTCTGTACAGCGCTGTGGAATATGTCAGCCCCATATAAATGTATAATAACAGTGTGTGAGTGTGGAGGAGACATTAGAGTGTGAGCCCTGAGGGACAGGGAGTCATGTGACTGCTTCTATGTGCTCTGTACAGTGCTGTTGAATATGTCAGCACTATATAAATGTATAATAACAGTGTGTGAGTGTGGAGGGGACATGAGTGTGAGCTCTGAGGGACAGGGAGTCATGTGACTCCTCCTGTACACTCCGGGCTGTAGTGCTCTCCTATTACCTGTGTCATGTGAATGTAGGGAGTGGGTCTGAGCATTGTCTCCTCCTTGTTACTATGGTAATGGTATTGTGTACTGTACATGGTTCTTGTGAGTCACACACAGTGTTGGTGTACTGGTAGGTGAGTGCTTTTTCCGCATGTACGAGGTGCAGTGAGCAGCAGGGGTTCCTGTATTTTTGTAAATGGCAATGTCTTCCCAAATGGATAACTATAGGGTGTGAATATCAACTGTGCAGAAGTCTGGGGTCCAGAAACAGGTACTGCTGGAATGATGTCACGCTGATGACAGGTAGCTGCCTCACAGCAGCTTCCTCCTAGTTGTTGCCCAGTTTCTGCCATCACAGTTCTGCTTTATGGTGTAGGTGGGGGGCCACAGGGGTGCACTTCATTTCTTTGAGATTATGGTGTGAAGTTTCTGCTGCAGCCAGTGCCCTGGAGAGTCACTGTGCTTGCATGACCTCAGGGGTCAGTATAGCGTGAACGCCAGTCAAAAATGTGATTGTTAGGGGAATGGGAACAGGTTGAGGCCACTTTGTGTTCTGTGGTATTATAATTCCTCAGAAGTGTCCCAATATGTGGTGTTCACGTCTCACGTTTTGCCTCTAATAGGAAGGTGCTTCTTTTTGGGTACTGACGAGTGAGCCAAGATCTCCTAGGTTCTAACTACTCCCCATTTTATCCATGGGTTGGAAATGTTGTAATGTTGTATATGTGATGTATTTGCTATATACACCCACAGAAGGGACTTGCTGGCAACCCAAGTCTGTGTCCTCTATCTCCCACAGATGTGCTGTGATGGCTGCTGGGAGAACCAGAATAGATATGTCGGCTAATAGAAGCTCTACCATCCCACAGGACATTATTGATGCCCGATCACCAGGTACCCACCAGCTTACTAAAAAAGGGGGTTGGGGTTTCTGAAAGCCTCGCCTAAGACCAAAATGTCTCCTGTGAGTGAGGAATTGTTTCCACTAAGTAGGGAAAGGTCTTCCGTCAAAAAATTCTCCTTTAAACTGAACCTTCCCCTGAATAAGAGAATTTCTTATATGTTTCCCCCATGCTGTACATACAGACTACCCACATTAAAAATGATCCTACCTGCATCTACTGCATTTCCTGAGCCTTTAAACATCCAAGATGGCGGCCCATGGGGTCTCAGGCAGCCTGCAAACAGGAAGTGTCTTCTGACTGTCCGGCTCTGCATTCTGGGATTACTACCTTTGACCCCTCTCCTCAGTATGTGACGCTACTGAGCCAAGATGGCGGCCCCCGTATCCTAGAGTCCTGAAAAGAGTTGCAGCCCTGTGGGAAAAGAATGAAAAGTGATTAAAAACGTAAAATATATTAATTTTAGATGCTGTGGAATAGTTTTTTAAGGGTTTGGGCTTTTCATTAAAAGATGTTGACGGTCCGCTGGAGCTATCACAAGGACGGTGGTTGTGATAGGTCCTTGTCCCCAAATTGGGATGCCCCACTGTGTGAAACCCCCACATCACCCTCACAACTCACCTTTCCGTCGGGATTTTGGTGCATGTGTGGGCTCTCCAATCAGTGCTGTATGTCGTACATAGAAATGCACAGCACAGAGCTCCCGTCCCCAGCCTAGCTGAATCACTGGGCATGGAAGCACACCTCAGCTGCGAGACTGCAGAGATGTAGCCATGGGGTTAGGGGAAGGTGAGTGTTTAAGGGCGAACAGCAGGGTTTTACACAGTGGAGCATCCCAAATTGGGATGCCCCAGGAGTAGTTTATTGACCGGCCCAGGAGTCTTTTAGACTTCAGGGTCGTAAAAACGCTGAGGGGTCCACTTTTATTTAGGAAATGTCGCCTGAATTAGTAAATGTCTCCTGTGAGACAGTGGTAAATGTTACAATCACAATTGGGAACTTGACCTAGGGAAGGATCAGAGGCTGTGGACTTTCTTGCTTGGCACTCTGCACGCAGACTAGTTTGCTTACACTTCAGGTCTCTTCTGGGCAGCCAATCAGTATCTGGTCCAGTTGCTGGAAGATAAAGGGACGGTAAGCTTCCGGCCACTGACAGTGGAGCGCATCCAGCTCGTCTTCCAGATTCTGCACAATGTGACGCCGCAGTTGGGGACCTTCTCCCGCCTGATGGAGCTGATCAGCAATGAGTTATATGGTGAGTAGCATTGAGTAGCATACATGGCTCACTGAGGGGCAGGGTAGACTTGCTGCCTCTCCAATCACAGTTGTTAGTGTGTGGCTGAAGAGTTTAGAGAGTAACAGGAAGATTCCCCAACACTGTTGGTGAAAAGTGGGACTATGCTGTTCCTATGCTGCCAGCTTGGCCCCCTCCACATATAAGTAGGTTAGCATACCTCCCAACTTTGCAGGGTGGGAAGGGGAGACATTTGTTAAATTAGGCCACGCCCACTGACCGAGGGATGGATAGGAGAGGGTGTAACAGATATAACAATATAAACACTTTGAATAGGCAAATAAATCATTGATGCAGATCTGCATGGTACACATCAAAGAGGGACAAATGAGAATAACGAGGGACAGGGGGACATGGACTAAAAGAGGGACAGTCCCTCCAAATCAGGGACAGTTGGGAGGTATGGGTTAGGTGAGATGACATGTTTCTCTGTGTTGCAGATGCTGTGTACAGCCGCCCAGGCCATCTGCAGGGGGCATCACAGGTCCCGTATTTCACCTTGGTACAGCGGAGGCAGAATCTGCGGTAAGTTTGTGTCTTTAGGTGTCATCATGATGGGTCACGTGGTGAGAACCTTCATCTCTGCTTCTCTCTGTTTCCAGAAACTAGGAGGCCGAGAGAACCGCGGCGGAGCTGCAGCGCGTCACTAGCCTGTGAGTAACCCTTTATTGCCCCACCTCCTTCTGTCAGCCTGGATTGAGCAGGGTTTTCCTGCCATATGATCTCTTCCGGTATAGAAAGGGAATGCAAAGCAGCATGTCCATCCCGGGATTTCCCAGCCCAGATTCATCTTTGCCTGCCCACCAATAATCCTGGATCATTTTACACTTTTGTAACATTATTTGCAGAATATTTCCAGACAGCCCCATAAAGTTCTGGAACAATATCCGCCTGGTAGCTGCTCAGGGCTGATCCCGTGTTTATAAGGGTTATAAATACAAGCTTTCCCCGCAATATTGTTTTATTTAGGATTTCCAGTTTGCTGCCCAGAGAGCATAGCTGATCAGACTGGAAGTCATTAACCCATTGAGCTATGGAATCCTAAAGGGGGCTTCCACCCTCAGCGAATGATTTCTGGGCAAAGTACTGACCCCAAACCTGCAGTCTGCTGGTACACTGCCTGCCTAACCCATCCCAAGACCTGAAACCCTCCAACCTGACCTAATTCCCAGACCACAATCTTTCCAACTTGATCCCTGACCTTAAGACAAACCCGGAAACCCACAACCCTAGCCCCATCCCAAGCCCTGAAACCCACCAACCTCATCTCCAATCCCATCCTAATACTTCCAATCTGATCTCTTACCACAAGCCCTGAAACCCCCCAACCTGACCCCTAACCCCAAACTAAACCCTGAAACCCTTCAACCTGATCTCTGACCCCCAAGCCAAGACCTGAAACCCTAATTCTGATCCCTAGCCCCAAGCCTAGACCTGAAACCCACTATCCTGACCCCAACCCATGACCTGAATCCCTTTAAAGTGGACCAATCAACCACTGTGGCTGGCCTGGAATCTAAAAGATTCCAAGACTGGCAGCTAGCCTGCCCTCGGGGCATCCTACACCACATGCCCCGCTGTGTGAAACCCCCCCCGGGCGCCAGTAATCTTACCTGATTCCTGTGGGTCCCCCGACGCGGCCTCGCTGGCAGCCGCATCCTTGGCTTCCTTGTAGCTGTGTGCGCTCCCTGCACCCAGCCATTCAGATAGGCCAGGAGTGCCCACAGGGGAGGAAAGGAAGGGGCCTGCCGGCGCGCCTATGTCGGCGTGCAGTTTAAGTCAGTAACTTTATGCAGCGTAACTAATTGGATGAGCGCCCATATGCGTTGTGGGAACGGCGGAAAGGTGAGTGACTGTGGCTACATTAGGATGCTCCTGGGACAGGGACCAGGGACCAATTGGTCCACTTCAACCTGATCTCTAACCCAAAACTAAGACCTAAAATAATCTGATCACTGGCTCCAACCCAAGAACTTAAAGTGATACAGCAGGCAAAGGTAATTGTTACACCATTGTGTGGGGCTACATTTGGCACTGTCTTAAACTGCTTTCCATTTTTAAATTGAAGAGGAAATTGGTGAGATATCAAGGTTTACAGTTTCCTCTTCTGAAAAAAAGTGAGCGTGGCCCTTGGATCTGTGATGCTGCATAATAATCAGCATAATGGGTGGGGTCTCTAAGATTCCCAGAGGAGGGGGAGGGAGGGGCAAGCAATCCTGTTCCACTCTGCTGAGCTGATTGGGGGACAGGATGAAAAAATTCAGTCATTGGCTGAACCTGTAAATACCCACATTGCTTCAAATTAAAATTGGAAAGCAGTTTAGGAGAGTGCCAAATGTAGCACGACACAATGGTGTAACAACGACCCTTGTCTGCAGTATCGCTTTAAACCATTCAACCTGATCCCTGACCCCAACCCAAGACCTGAAACCACCCAAACTCATCCTTGACCCAACCCAAGATTTGAAAACCTACCCACATCTGCCATATGCTCCCTAAATATGACCATACCTGCATCCAATCCACAAAGTACGCACGTGATCATTTACGGCAAACTTGCCTGAATTTTTGAATCTAAATTTTGGGTTCTTGCAGGGCTGGGGAGCCAATTTCAGAGGGTACTGCATGCTCCGCGAGTAGCCAACCACTCCAGACACATGTGTACCTACTGCTTGTGTTTGCCTCACTGCACAGGTTTAAAGCGGAAGTCTGATTTCCTGTAACCCACCCTGCAACCCCCCCCCCCCCCCCCCCTGGTGCTGAGGCAGGACAGGGGGGTGTTACAAAGAAAAAAAGCCCTACCACATTTAGCGATGTTCCCTTGGAACTCTGTGTCATGGACGCCCCCATCTCGTAGAGAAAGCACAGATCAGCTTCCCCTGCTGTGAGTGCGCATAGAGCATGGGATGTTGCTTTGTGCGCTGTCCGTGCGGCAGTCTCACGTGAATTGCCCAGGGGAATGGTATGTTTGGTATGTTATTGCTGCTCCCCTTTTATGTCTTAATAAAGCCATTAAAGCAAGCCTATCATGAGAACTATGAGGGCAAGGGACTCTATCGATGGGAGGGAAGCTGCTGCTACCCCCAGCCCCAGCACTTGCTGAGCCTCTGACTTGAAACGGGTGAGCGGAGCACCACTGGCATGTCTGCACCATCGCTATCAGCCCAGCAACCTTGCATCAGGAATGGGAAGCGGGATGCTAACCCCTTGCTTACAGCTTCCTCAGCAGTATGGCCAGAGGTAGGAAGTGATTAAATCTTCTGTGCACGTCTGGCAGGCATCCAGCCAATATTCCCGATTTACCCCCTCCCGGGAAGGACAGGGCCTCCAGGCGTTTCCAATTCTCTGCTCCACACATTGGGGTAAAAAGCAGTCCGTGGGGATCAGAAATAAAGCCTTTTGATCCTTTGTGTGTCAATGGGCTCCTTGGAAGCGCACAACGCAGACATGGCAACCGGAGGCCGGCCTGTGAAGCAGCATATGAAAGGCGGGCTGTGCCCAGCGCCCCGCTGACCCATTCAGGCACCAGCCAGCGGGGGCTCTGGGGGAACTTTCATCTGGATAATCCTGGAAATGGATTGGAGAAGAGGCCTGTGTGTGCTAACCTGTGTCCTGCTGGCACTACAGATACTGCTATTCAGGCTCTAACCCCTGACCCCGCCAAGTCCTGCCGACTAATTGTACACCCCGCCCCCTGCTGGGCAACAGCTTTACACCTGTGGGAGTTCTGACACCTCCAGTCCAAGGTACGTTACATGCCCCCCTGCTGGCCCATCATGTCACAAGTGCACCGACTGTTCCTCGGAAACCGTTACACACAACATGATGGCTGTCTTGATACACATTATTTATAGGTGGAAGGCAATCTGCATAAAAGTTCTGTGTTACAGAACAGAGACAGCTGTCCTAGAGGTTCTGTGTTACAGGAGAGATGCTGCTCCCCTATACATAGATGTTCTGTGTTACAGGAGAGATGCTGCTCCCCTATACATAGATGTTCTGTGTTACAGAACAGAGACAGCTTTCCTAGAGGTTCTGTGTTACAGGAGAGATGCTGCTCCCCTATACATAGATGTTCTGTGTTACAGGAGAGATGCTGCTCCCCTATACATAGATGTTCTGTGTTACAGGAGAGATGCTGCTCCCCTATACATAGATGTTCTGTGTTACAGGAGAGATGCTGCTCCCCTATACATAGATGTTCTGTGTTACAGAAGAGAAACCTGCTGCCCTCCACATAGATGTTCTGTGTTACAGAAGAGAAACCTGCTGCCCTCCACATAGATGTTCTGTGTTACAGGAGAGATGCTGCTCTCCACATAGATGTTCTGTGTTACAGGAGAGATGCTGCTCCCCTATACATAGATGTTCTGTGTTACAGAAGAGAAACCTGCTGCCCTCCACATAGATGTTCTGTGTTACAGGAGAGATGCTGCTCCCCTATACATAGATGTTCTGTGTTACAGGAGAGAGGCTGCTCCCCTATACATAGATGTTCTGTGTTACAGAAGAAAACCCTGCCCTGCGAGCTTACAGTCTATGTGGATATTCTGATTTACAGGAGTCGGGCTTCTGCCATCTACATTAACATTTTTGTTACAGGAGAGCAGGGCTGTGGAGTCGGTAGATAAATGTTCCGACTCCTCAGTTTTTTGTACTTCCGACTCCGACTCCCCGACTCCGACTCCTCCGTATTAATATGTGAATGTATTTTATACATTCCTTGAAGGAAAGAAAGGCAACATACATGTCATTACTTCTAGCAGAGAGAGGTAGTTGGGCAGAAGCTGCCTTCTCCTTTCTGTGTGCTGATCTTCTGCTGAAGATAGGGCAGTGGGAGGATCCAGAAAGGGGCCTTTATTATAAAACATGATTTCGCTAGTAGAATCCCATAGTCATGTTTAAAGTTTAAGCTAACAATCGTTTACAAAACGTTTACAACTTTTTATAGCCTTTTGCTGAATGACAGCAGTTTTTCCAATGGTACAGCTTCAGTCTTGAACTATTGATCCTCCATTCCCTTCACTTATACAAGTGTCTCTTAATCCCTTATCAGTGAGAGGCTAGGTTACCCATGGGTTCCCTGTAACAGCAGAATACAACACTATGCAAAGTATAAGTATTGCCGCTTCTAATTGTGCGTTGCGTGCCATATAGTGAAGCACATGAAAAGCATGCTTCTTCACGGTCACTTAACGTGTTCGTTTTGCGGTTACAAGAGGCACTGCATGCATTGGTCTTTATTCTTACAATAGAGAAGCCATTAATTATAACTTTTTGTGAATTGGGACATTTAAACTTGCTAAATCAAAATTTAGTAGGAGTCGGAGTCGGTGCATTGTTTGCCGACTCCGACTCCAGGTACCCAAAATTTCCTCCGACTCCTCGACTCTGACTCCACAGCCCTGCAGGAGAGTGTCTGCTTTCCTCCACATTGATGCTTTGTATTATAGCAGGAAGGTAGTAGAAGTTGATTATAGAAGTAGTGTGGCCCTGTCATTTTGGGTGTGCAGCTGGGCTCAGTTGTTTAGTTGGGCCCTTGTTCTGTGTTGAGTAATTTAGGCATGTGGATAATCTAAAGTCATGTTAGTAATTAGATGGCAAGCTCTTGAGGGGAAGAGGCTGGGCTTTCCACGCTGCTGTCACATCAGGCTTACTCACCTCTGGCTCTTCCCCGGGGCCTGGTGACTGCGGTCAGGCAAAGGCCCGGCTGGCCTCAAACACTTGCAACATTTTGACAATTTGTAGTTGATATTCTGGCATTACCCTTTTAAGCCCCTAATAATGGTTCTCTCTGCTGTGCAGCGCTCAGGGATGAAAGGCGGCGCATTCCTGAGTCACCTGCAGCCGGTTAGCACTCATTTATTATGGAGCATATCACAGAGCGCGCCTGACACGCTGGCCTCGTCTTCCCATAAATCTGTTTCCACGTGTTTACATAACTCTGCTGGAGTTCAGCACCGGACCTCCAGCGCTGGGGGGTTAACCCCTCGCTTTGACCTGCCACAGGTAGGGATACCGCCTGTATTTACAATGAGATACTGCAGGTAGGAGAGACACCTGTATTCACAATGGGATGCTGCAGGTAGGGATACCGCCTATATTCACATTGAGATGCTGCAGGTAGGGATACGGCCTGTATTCACATTGAGATGCTGCAGGTAGGGATACCGCCTATATTCACATTGAGATGCTGCAGGTAGGGATACGGCCTGTATTCACATTGAGATGCTGCAGGTAGGGATACGGCCTATATTCACATTGAGATGCTGCAGGTAGGGATACCGCCTATATTCACATTGAGATGCTGCAGGTAGGGATACGGCCTGTATTCACATTGAGATGCTGCAGGTAGGGATACCGCCTATATTCACATTGAGATGCTGCAGGTAGGGATACGGCCTGTATTCACATTGAGATGCTGCAGGTAGGGATACGGCCTATATTCACATTGAGATGCTGCAGGTAGGGATACCGCCTATATTCACATTGAGATGCTGCAGGTAGGGATACGGCCTGTATTCACATTGAGATGCTGCAGGTAGGGATACGGCCTATATTCACATTGAGATGCTGCAGGTAGGGATACCGCCTATATTCACATTTAGATGCTGCAGGTAGGGATACCACCTATATTCACATTGAGATGCTGCAGGTAGGGATACGGCCTATATTCACATTGAGATGCTGCAGGTAGGGATACCACCTATATTCACATTGAGATGCTGCAGGTAGGGATACGGCCTATATTCACATTGAGATGCTGCAGGTAGGGATACCGCCTGTATTCACATTGAGATGCTGCAGGTAGGGATACGGCCTATATTCACATTGAGATGCTGCAGGTAGGGATACGGCCTGTATTCACATTGAGATGCTGCAGGTAGGGATACCGCCTATATTCACATTGAGATGCTGCAGGTAGGGATACGGCCTGTATTCACATTGAGATGCTGCAGGTAGGGATACGGCCTATATTCACATTGAGATGCTGCAGGTAGGGATACCGCCTATATTCACATTGAGATGCTGCAGGTAGGGATACGGCCTGTATTCACATTGAGATGCTGCAGGTAGGGATACGGCCTATATTCACATTGAGATGCTGCAGGTAGGGATACCGCCTATATTCACATTTAGATGCTGCAGGTAGGGATACCACCTATATTCACACTGAGATGCTGCAGGTAGGGATACGGCCTATATTCACATTGAGATGCTGCAGGTAGGGATACCACCTATATTCACATTGAGATGCTGCAGGTAGGGATACGGCCTATATTCACATTGAGATGCTGCAGGTAGGGATACCGCCTGTATTCACATTGAGATGCTGCAGGTAGGGATACGGCCTGTATTCACATTGAGATGCTGCAGGTAGGGATACCACCTATATTCACATTGAGATGCTGCAGGTAGGGATACCGCCTATATTCACATTTAGATGCTGCAGGTAGGGATACCACCTATATTCACATTGAGATGCTGCAGGTAGGGATACCGCCTATATTCACATTGAGATGCTGCGGGTAGGGATACGGCCTGTATTCACATTGAGATGCTGCAAGTAGGGATACCGCCTATATTCACATTGAGATGCTGCAGGTAGGGATACGGCCTATATTCACATTGAGATGCTGCAGGTAGGGATACCGCCTGTATTCACATTGAGATGCTGCAGGTAGGGATACCGCCTATATTCACATTGAGATGCTGCAGGTAGGGATACCGCCTATATTCACACTGAGATGCTGCAGGTAGGGATACCGCCTATATTCACATTGAGATGCTGCAGGTAGGGATACCGCCTATATTCACATTGAGATGCTGCAGGTAGGGATACGGCCTGTATTCACATTGAGATGCTGCAGGTAGGGATACCGCCTATATTCACATTGAGATGCTGCAGGTAGGGATACGGCCTGTATTCACATTGAGATGCTGCAGGTAGGGATACCGCCTATATTCACATTGAGATGCTGCAGGTAGGGATACCGCCTATATTCACATTGAGATGCTGCAGGTAGGGATACCGCCTATATTCACATTGAGATGCTGCAGGTAGGGATACCGCCTATATTCACATTGAGATGCTGCAGGTAGGGATACCGCCTATATTCACATTGAGATGCTGCAGGTAGGGATACCGCCTATATTCACATTGAGATGCTGCAGGTAGGGATACCGCCTATATTCACATTGAGATGCTGCAGGTAGGGATACCGCCTATATTCACATTGAGATGCTGCAGGTAGGGATACCGCCTATATTCACATTGAGATGCTGCAGGTAGGGATACGGCCTGTAATCACATTGAGATGCTGCAGGTAGGGATAACGCCTATATTCACATTGAGATGCTGCAGGTAGGGATACGGCCTGTATTCACATTGAGATGCTGCAGGTAGGGATACCGCCTATATTCACATTTAGATGCTGCAGGTAGGGATACCGCCTATATTCACATTGAGATGCTGCAGGTAGGGATACCGCCTATATTCACATTGAGATGCTGCAGGTAGGGATACCGCCTATATTCACATTGAGATGCTGCAGGTAGGGATACCGCCTATATTCACATTGAGATGCTGCAGGTAGGGATACCGCCTATATTCACATTGAGATGCTGCAGGTAGGGATACCGCCTATATTCACATTGAGATGCTGCAGGTAGGGATACGGCCTGTATTCACATTGAGATGCTGCAGGTAGGGATAACGCCTATATTCACATTGAGATGCTGCAGGTAGGGATACCGCCTATGTTCACATTGAGATGCTGCAGGTAGGGATACGGCCTGTATTCACATTGAGATGCTGCAGGTAGGGATACCGCCTATGTTCACATTGAGATGCTGCAGGTAGGGATACCGCCTATATTCACATTGAGATGCTGCAGGTAGGGATACGGCCTGTATTCACATTGAGATGCTGCAGGTAGGGATACCGCCTATATTCACATTGAGATGCTGCAGGTAGGGATACGGCCTGTATTCACATTGAGATGCTGCAGGTAGGGATACCGCCTATGTTCACATTGAGATGCTGCAGGTAGGGATACCGCCTATATTCACATTGAGATGCTGCAGGTAGGGATACGGCCTGTATTCACATTGAGATGCTGCAGGTAGGGATACCGCCTATGTTCACATTGAGATGCTGCAGGTAGGGATACGGCCTGTATTCACATTGAGATGCTGCAGGTAGGGATACCGCCTATGTTCACATTGAGATGCTGCAGGTAGGGATACCGCCTATATTCACATTGAGATGCTGCAGGTAGGGATACGGCCTGTATTCACATTGAGATGCTGCAGGTAGGGATACCGCCTATATTCACATTGAGATGCTGCAGGTAGGGATACCGCCTATGTTCACATTGAGATGCTGCAGGTAGGGATACCGCCTATATTCACATTGAGATGCTGCAGGTAGGGATACCGCCTATATTCACATTGAGATGCTGCAGGTAGGGATACCGCCTATATTCACATTGAGATGCTGCAGGTAGGGATACCGCCTATATTCACATTTAGATGCTGCAGGTAGGGATACCGCCTATATTCACATTGAGATGCTGCAGGTAGGGATACCGCCTATATTCACATTGAGATGCTGCAGGTAGGGATACGGCCTGTATTCACATTGAGATGCTGCAGGTAGGGATAACGCCTATATTCACATTGAGATGCTGCAGGTAGGGATACGGCCTGTATTCACATTGAGATGCTGCAGGTAGGGATACCGCCTATATTCACATTGAGATGCTGCGGGTAGGGATACGGCCTGTATTCACATTGAGATGCTGCAAGTAGGGATACCGCCTATATTCACATTGAGATGCTGCAGGTAGGGATACGGCCTATATTCACATTGAGATGCTGCAGGTAGGGATACCGCCTGTATTCACATTGAGATGCTGCAGGTAGGGATACCGCCTATATTCACATTGAGATGCTGCAGGTAGGGATACCGCCTATATTCACATTGAGATGCTGCAGGTAGGGATACCGCCTATATTCACATTGAGATGCTGCAGGTAGGGATACCGCCTATATTCACATTGAGATGCTGCAGGTAGGGATACGGCCTGTATTCACATTGAGATGCTGCAGGTAGGGATACCGCCTATATTCACATTGAGATGCTGCAGGTAGGGATACGGCCTGTATTCACATTGAGATGCTGCAGGTAGGGATACCGCCTATATTCACATTGAGATGCTGCAGGTAGGGATACCGCCTATATTCACATTGAGATGCTGCAGGTAGGGATACCGCCTATATTCACATTGAGATGCTGCAGGTAGGGATACCGCCTATATTCACATTGAGATGCTGCAGGTAGGGATACCGCCTATATTCACATTGAGATGCTGCAGGTAGGGATACCGCCTATATTCACATTGAGATGCTGCAGGTAGGGATACCGCCTATATTCACATTGAGATGCTGCAGGTAGGGATACCGCCTATATTCACATTGAGATGCTGCAGGTAGGGATACCGCCTATATTCACATTGAGATGCTGCAGGTAGGGATACCGCCTATATTCACATTGAGATGCTGCAGGTAGGGATACGGCCTGTATTCACATTGAGATGCTGCAGGTAGGGATAACGCCTATATTCACATTGAGATGCTGCAGGTAGGGATACGGCCTGTATTCACATTGAGATGCTGCAGGTAGGGATACCGCCTATATTCACATTTAGATGCTGCAGGTAGGGATACCGCCTATATTCACATTGAGATGCTGCAGGTAGGGATACCGCCTATATTCACATTGAGATGCTGCAGGTAGGGATACCGCCTATATTCACATTGAGATGCTGCAGGTAGGGATACCGCCTATATTCACATTGAGATGCTGCAGGTAGGGATACGGCCTGTATTCACATTGAGATGCTGCAGGTAGGGATAACGCCTATATTCACATTGAGATGCTGCAGGTAGGGATACCGCCTATGTTCACATTGAGATGCTGCAGGTAGGGATACGGCCTGTATTCACATTGAGATGCTGCAGGTAGGGATACCGCCTATGTTCACATTGAGATGCTGCAGGTAGGGATACCGCCTATATTCACATTGAGATGCTGCAGGTAGGGATACGGCCTGTATTCACATTGAGATGCTGCAGGTAGGGATACCGCCTATATTCACATTGAGATGCTGCAGGTAGGGATACGGCCTGTATTCACATTGAGATGCTGCAGGTAGGGATACCGCCTATGTTCACATTGAGATGCTGCAGGTAGGGATACCGCCTATATTCACATTGAGATGCTGCAGGTAGGGATACGGCCTGTATTCACATTGAGATGCTGCAGGTAGGGATACCGCCTATGTTCACATTGAGATGCTGCAGGTAGGGATACGGCCTGTATTCACATTGAGATGCTGCAGGTAGGGATACCGCCTATGTTCACATTGAGATGCTGCAGGTAGGGATACCGCCTATATTCACATTGAGATGCTGCAGGTAGGGATACGGCCTGTATTCACATTGAGATGCTGCAGGTAGGGATACCGCCTATATTCACATTGAGATGCTGCAGGTAGGGATACCGCCTATGTTCACATTGAGATGCTGCAGGTAGGGATACCGCCTATATTCACATTGAGATGCTGCAGGTAGGGATACCGCCTATATTCACATTGAGATGCTGCAGGTAGGGATACCGCCTATATTCACATTGAGATGCTGCAGGTAGGGATACCGCCTATATTCACATTTAGATGCTGCAGGTAGGGATACCGCCTATATTCACATTGAGATGCTGCAGGTAGGGATACCGCCTATATTCACATTGAGATGCTGCAGGTAGGGATACGGCCTGTATTCACATTGAGATGCTGCAGGTAGGGATAACGCCTATATTCACATTGAGATGCTGCAGGTAGGGATACGGCCTGTATTCACATTGAGATGCTGCAGGTAGGGATACCGCCTATATTCACATTGAGATGCTGCAGGTAGGGATACCGCCTATATTCACATTGAGATGCTGCAGGTAGGGATACGGCCTGTATTCACATTGAGATGCTGCAGGTAGGGATACGGCCTATATTCACATTGAGATGCTGCAGGTAGGGATACCGCCTATATTCACATTGAGATGCTGCAGGTAGGGATACCGCCTATGTTCACATTGTGATGCTGCAGGTAGGGATACGGCCTGTATTCACATTGAGATGCTGCAGGTAGGGATACCGCCTATGTTCACATTGAGATGCTGCAGGTAGGGATACCGCCTATATTCACATTGAGATGCTGCAGGTAGGGATAACGCCTATATTCACATTGAGATGCTGCAGGTAGGGATACGGCCTGTATTCACATTGAGATGCTGCAGGTAGGGATACCGCCTATATTCACATTGAGATGCTGCAGGTAGGGATACCGCCTATGTTCACATTGAGATGCTGCAGGTAGGGATAGCGCCTATATTCACATTGAGATGCTGCAGGTAGGGATACCGCCTATATTCACATTGAGATGCTGCAGGTAGGGATACCGCCTATATTCACATTGAGATGCTGCAGGTAGGGATACCGCTTATATTCACATTGAGATGCTGCAGGTAGGGATACCGCCTATATTCACATTGAGATGCTGCAGGTAGGGATACCGCCTATATTCACATTGAGATGCTGCAGGTAGGGATACCGCCTATATTCACATTGAGATGCTGCAGGTAGGGATACCGCCTATATTCACATTGAGATGCTGCAGGTAGGGATACCGCCTATATTCACATTTAGATGCTGCAGGTAGGGATACCGCCTATAATCACATTGAGATGCTGCAGGTAGGAATACCGCCTATATTCACATTTAGATGCTGCAGGTAGGGATACCGCCTATAATCACATTGAGATGCTGCAGGTAGGGATACCGCCTATATTCACATTTAGATGCTGCAGGTAGGGATACCGCCTATATTCACATTGAGATGCTGCAGGTAGAAATACCGCCTATATTCACATTGAGATGCTGCAGGTAGGGATACCGCCTATAATCACATTGAGATGCTGCAGGTAGGGATAACGCCTATATTCACATTGAGATGCTGCAGGTAGGGATACCGCCTATATTCACATTGAGATGCTGCAGGTAGGGATACCGCCTATAATCACATTTAGATGCTGCAGGTAGGGATAACGCCTATATTCACATTTAGATGCTGCAGGTAGGGATACCGCCTATATTCACATTTAGATGCTGCAGGTAGGGATACCGCCTATAATCACATTGAGATGCTGCAGGTAGGGATAACGCCTATATTCACATTTAGATGCTGCAGGTAGGGATACCGCCTATATTCACATTTAGATGCTGCAGGTAGGGATACCGCCTATAATCACATTGAGATGCTGCAGATAGGGATACCGCCTATATTCTTAGTATGTCACACACCCCGCTTCAAGAATCCATAACATGTGGGTAATATCGTCCTGAAGAGGGCGTTCCTGCAGAGATGATAGCAAAAGAAAGCCCCTCCCTGATCCATAAATACCTGGGACCTCCCACTTACTACCCAGTTTTCCATCTCTGCAGACGGCGAGCAAGTCAGAAGATGATGGCTCCTCCTTGCACAGGGGGATTTCAGGTAGCCGGGGTAACTCCCGGCCTCTTATTTAGTTTATTTCCGCTCGGACCCCTGTTTGTCCCAAAATTTACCTCAGATTACATGCCTCCACAGTCTTGGCTGCTGGCCCGAGCGAGGGTACATTGGCACCTCTGGTGCTCAGGAGCAGAGCTCCACCGTGAGACCCTAAAAGAGAGGGTAGGCGGTCATACCGGGTAGGTGAACCCGGTTTGGGATGCCCTGTCCCTCAATATTTTTTCCCTGGTTGGCCCTTCACTTTTCCCTCCTAACTTAGTGGGGTCTGGGGGTCCTTACTTAGGGTTAGGTTTATTCCACCTTATTTTGCCATTGTTTTCACAGACAGCATACTTTTGTTTCCTTTTTAAGGATGTGTAGTGTGTGTTTTTTTTTTTTTACTTAGCCGGCGCCCCGGCCGCCATTGCAGCCGGGGCGCCGGTTTTTACCTCAGATAGTTGTGAGGGGAAGTTCTTTTCCCCTCATACTTGGGGGCGGGGCCGGCCTTCGGCGCGCTGCCGCGGCCGGCCCTCCTTAACTCGTACCCCCCTCAGAGTTCGGGAGTGGGGCTGGTGCTTTGCCGCTTTATGCGGCTTTCACCCGCTCTGTATTACCGGCGCCGCGGGGCTTCAGCGGCGCCGGTCTCTTATCTGACAGGAGGGAGCTCTTTCCCTCCCGCATCTGCGTCGGGGAGGGGGCGGGGCCGGGCTTTCGGCGCGTCGCCTCGGCCCGCCCCCTCTTCACTGGGCGCCGCTGCGGAGCTTGTCGCTCCGTGCTGGATGCTGGAAGGGGGCGGGACGGCGGTCTCGCACTGTCCGCACTGGCCACGCCCCTTCCTTGCTCTTCCTTTTACCTCACGATCGTGTGAGGTAACTTCGTTCCCGCTCCTTAAGGATATGTGAGTGGCCCTGTGGGCCTTTATTCATTTATTTCATTTATTTCATTTATTTCATCTGTTCTTTAATCATGTTGATTAGGGATTGTTTTCTGTTTTTCAGACTTTGGATTGTCAGTGGATCTGCATTAGTATTAGAGGGTCTCTCCTAGTCCTGGGTCCCTGGGTCCATTTTTTATTGTCCAAAATCCTCCCACTCGGGACATTAAAGGGGCATCCCGGGTTGTCTAACTGGCGTAATTCCCTGGGTCATAGCGACCACTCAAAATTCACCTTATGGAGGCATCCCCGGATACTGGGACTGGGACCCCTTCGGGGCATCCCAAAAAGTGTATGTTGTGTGGGGTTTCCATTACTGGGGATGATGTTTGACTGTGTATACCATGCGCACAGCAAACTATTACGCGGCAGTCCGAACCCCTAGCGGCGGGGTCAGCACAGCCGGCTACCTCAACTCCCCCTCCCGCCTTGACTCGTGCCCCGTGTGACGTGGTCATGGGCAGGGATCTGCAATCCGAGATGTGTGCCAGATTGGCTAGCCTTGAGAAAATGCTCTCTAGCTCGGTCGCCCGTAAGGCTCCGTCTAAGAGAAAGCATTTGTCGCCGGCTCCGCCGGTGGATGATCTTGATGACAGAGACAATCTGGATTGGTCTGATTGTCCTCAGCTAGAGGACGGGGAAGTTGATGAGGATTCAGAATTTTCGGATGATGAGCAGTCTGCTGGCGCTGATGCCGAGCTTTCTGATTTAGGGAGATCCTTGGACTCTCCTCACGCTCTGTCTCTCATGCTAGAAGTTCTGAATATTTCCCCTCCTGAGGAGGCGTCACAGCAGAAAGGTGAATTGTTTGAGGAATCCAGGCCGCGCCTGGTGTTTCCTACGCAACGCCATTTTGATAGAATCATTGACAAGGAATGGGATAGGCCAGCTCGGCTCCCTGGCATCCCTCAGGGGTGGGATAGGAAATATCCCTTTCCTTCTGAGGCGATCAAGCGCTGGGCATCTCCCCCCAAGGTGGATGCACCGGTTTTGGGGTTGTCTAACTCCTCGGTGTTAAACAGACCTGATTGTTCCACTCTCAAAGATGGAGAGGATAAACGTATTGATCAGATGGCTTCTCATGGCTTTACTAGCATTGGGTCGGCCATCCGGCCTGTGTGCGCTTCGGAGCTAATGGTGTTGGCCACCAGGTCTGTGGTCAGGGACCTGTTGACTTCTTCCGGGCTTCGTCCTGGTAGTAACGAGTTCCTTAGCCTGAAACGGTGTGAGTTGTTTCTATCCTTTGTGTTGACCGCTTTGGATGATACTTTGATGATGTGTGGTAGGACTTCGGCTCTGCTTGTGGCTATTCGGCGGTCGGTGTGGCTGCGCCAGTGGGCGGCCGATTTCATGTCCAAAAAATCACTGACGGCCTTACCCTTTGTTGGTCTACGGCTCTTTGGAGAGACATTGGACTCTGTCACCAAGGGTGGTAGGTTACCTCAACGTAAGAAACAACGCCGCCCCTTTCGGGGGGCGCCTGCCTTTAACCCCTCCTTTCGGGGGGCCAGATCTGGCAGGGGTTCTGCATTTCCCTCTTCCAGAGGAGATTTCGGAAACAGGGGCAGAGGACGTGCCCGTTCTGGTTACAGTTGGGGCTCTAAGCCCAAACCGGCTGCTAAGCCGGCCCAGCAATGAGGGGGCGCCCTCACCCATGCGGGTGGGGGGACGGCTGCAGCACTTCTCTCTGATCTGGGATCAGGAGGTCTCGGACAGATGGATCCGGGAAGTGGTGTCTTCCGGCTACAAGCTGGAGTTCGAGCTCCGCCCCCCTTCCAGATTTGTCAGGTCTCGGATGCCGTCGGAGCCTCTGGCGGCGCAGGGGCTCCTGATGGCAGTGGAGAATCTTCTGGACATGGCTGTCATTTGCCCAGTGCCCCCTTCAGATCGGGGCAGGGGCTTTTATTCCAATCTGTTCACGGTTCCCAAGAAGGACGGGTTCGTCCGACCCATCTTGGATCTGAAGTTTCTCAACCGGTTCATCCGACCGAGGAAATTCCGCATGGAAACGCTGCGTTCGGCCATTCACTCTCTTTGTCAGGGAGACTTTCTGACGTCCATAGACATCAAGGATGCTTATCTACACGTTCCGGTTTTTCCAGCACACCAGAGGTTTCTCAGGTTCGTGGTGGAGGATCGGCACTTTCAGTTTGTGGCACTTCCTTTCGGTCTCACCTCAGCGCCTCGGGTGTTCACCAAGGTGCTAGCGGGGGTGATGGCTCTGCTCAGAGGTCAGGGTATCCGCATCGTGCCCTATTTGGACGATCTACTGATCATGGCCTCTTCCTTCAATCAAGCGGAGTTGGACACCAAAGCGGTGGTGTCCACTCTGGAGAGGTTCGGTTGGGTGATCAATCACCCCAAGTCTTCTCTTTCTCCGTCCAGAATTCTGACCTTTCTGGGAATGTCTCTGGACACTTCACAGGCCAGGGTGTTTCTACCCCAGGCCAAGATTCTTTTGATTCAGGAGTTAGTTCGGCTTCTTTTGTCAACCTCTCATCCGACCATCCGGTTAGGGATGAGGCTGGTGGGGTTAATGGTGGCCTCTTTCGAGGCTGTTCCCTTTGCGCAGTTTCACACAAGGACGCTTCAGCTTCATCTGTTGAAGGTTTGGGACAAGTCTCCTCTATCGTTGGATCAGTCCTTCCTGATGACTCCCCGAGTTCGTCGATCCCTGCAATGGTGTCTGGGGTCGGTCAATCTGTTGAAGGGCAGATCTTTTCTGGCTCCGCGTTGGGAAACAGTCACCACGGATGCCAGTCTGTCAGGTTGGGGGGGTGTTTGGAAGGACCTCCAGTTTCAGGGTCTGTGGGGCCCGCAGGAGGCTCACGAGCCCATCAACGGTCTGGAGTTGAGAGCCATCAGGTTGGTTCTGTTTCGCTTGACTCATCAGTTGAGAGGCCTGCCAGTTCAGGTCCGGTCGGACAACAGAACGGCGGTTGCTTACATCAATCACCAAGGAGGGACTCGCAGCAGGAGTGCCCTCAGGGAAGTGTCTTTGATTCTGGATTGGGCAGAGACCCACGTCCCGTGTATCTCAGCAGTCTACATTCCGGGAGTGGAGAACACGGAGGCGGACTTGCTGAGCAGGGCCTCCTCTCGTCAGGGGGAGTGGTCTCTCAGTCCCAAGGTTTTTCATTCGATATGTCTCAGGTGGGGGGTCCCAGCGGTGGACCTCTTTGCCTCTCGTCACAATCACAAGCTTCCAGTCTTTGTGTCTCTCTCGCAGGATCCTCTGGCTCTGACAGTGGATGCCATGTCTCTAAACTGGAGGGATCTGGGGTTCCTTTACCTGTTTCCTCCGTTCCCAATGCTAGCCAGAGTGCTGCGCAAACTGGCCTTGGATGGTGCGTCGGCGATTCTGGTGGCCCCAAGGTGGCCAAGGCGAGTTTGGTTCGCAGACCTTGTAAGACTGGCAGAGGATCAGTTCGCCCTGCCTCTGCTGCCGGACCTGCTCACACAGGGTCGGCTGCGCTATCCCAATTTACCATCGCTGGCTTTGACGGCATGGCTGCTGAAACCGCCATCTTGAAGGAAGAAGGTCTTTCTGACGCGGTGATTCAGACTCTTATCTGTGCCAGGAAGCGCTCTTCCTCTTCTATTTACTACAGGACTTGGAGGGCCTATATTGATTGGTGTGAAAATAGGTCTTTCTCTTGTCGAGAGTTCTCCATTCCTAGAATTTTAGAGTTTCTTCAACATGGTCTAGATCTGGGGCTCCAGCTTAGTACATTGAAAGGGCAAGTCAAGACCTTTTTCCAAGGTGTTACACATGTTCGGCCTCCTAGGAAGCCTTTTGTTCCAGTTTGGGATTTGAACCTGGTTCTTTCTGCTCTCCAGGGCCCTCCGTTTGAGCCCTTGAATGAGATAGCTTTGTCTTCTCTTACGCAAAAGGTGGCCTTTTTGGTAGCTATCACTTCGGTTAGGCGTGTTTCTGAGTTGGCAGCTTTATCCATTACAGCTCCGTACTTCGAGAAACATCAGGACAAGGTTGTCTTTCGTTTCAAGCAGGATTTTCTTCCCAAAGTGGTCTCGGAGTTTCATTTGAATCAGGACATTGTTTTGCCCTCTCTATGCCCTAATCCCAGCAACGACAGGGAGAGGGCATTGCATTCCTTGGATGTAGTTCGTGTTGTGGAACATTATCTGGAGGTTACGTCTTCCTTTCGTAAGACTGATGCTTTCTTTGTGGTGCCCTCCGGGCCTAGGAAAGGTTTGGCTCCCGCCAAATCTTCCATTAGTAAATGGATTCGTCAGGCCATCATTGGGGCCTACTCTGCCAAGGGGAGGAGTCCCCCTCTTCGCGTTACTGCTCATTCTACTCGTGCAGTTGGTGCGTCCTGGGCTTTTCACCACCAGGCTTCTGTTGAGCAAGTTTGTAAGGCCGCCACCTGGTCTTCTGTTCACACCTTTTCCAAGTTTTACAAGGTTGATGTTCGGGCATCAGCTGATGCTGTTTTTGGCCGCAAAGTTTTGCAAGCTGTTGTGGTTTAAGGTTATGCATTGTTGCCTAGTTTTGGATCCCCGCCCTTGTTATGGACACTGCTGTTGGATGTCCCACATGTTATGGATTCTTGAAGCGGGGTGTGTGACATACTAAGAATAATACCATTTTGTGAATACTCACCTTGTAAAATGGGTATTATGAGTATGTCACACACCCCGCTTCAACCCGCCCTTTTGTATTTAGGATCCTCTTTATTGCGAACTTTGCGTGGTTGTTGTTTATTTTTGCCTCTTCCTGGTCCCTTACCTTACTGCTTTCTGTATACTGGGTAGTGAGTGGGAGGTCCCAGGTATTTATGGATCAGGGAGGGGCTTTCTTTTGCTATCATCTCTGCAGGAACGCCCTCTTCAGGACGATATTACCCACATGTTATGGATTCTTGAAGCGGGGTGTGTGACATACTCATAATACCCATTTTACAAGGTGAGTATTCACAAAATGGTATTATTCACATTTAGATGCTGCAGGTAGGGATACCGCTTATATTCACATTGAGATGCTGCAGGTAGGAATACCGCCTATATTCACATTGAGATGCTGCAGGTAGGGATACCGCCTATATTCACATTGAGATGCTGCAGGTAGGGATACCGCCTATATTCACATTGAGATGCTGCAGGTAGGGATACCGCCTATATTCACATTGAGATGCTGCAGGTAGGGATAACGCCTATATTCACATTTAGATGCTGCAGGTAGGGATACCGCCTATATTCACATTGAGATGCTGCAGGTAGGGATACCGCCTATATTCACATTTAGATGCTGCAGGTAGGGATACCGCCTATATTCACATTTAGATGCTGCAGGTACGGGAGCCACCAGTATACACACTAAGGTGCTTCAGGCAGGGAATACACACTGAGTTGCTGCAGGTCCAGGAGCCATCAGTATAGACACTGAGGTGCTGCAGGTAGGCGAGCGGCATGTATACACACTGAGGTGCTGCAGGTACGGGAGCTACCTGTATACACACTGGGGTGTTGCAGATAGGGAAGCTGCCTATATAAACACTAAGGTGCCGCAGGTAGCCAATTGGTCTCTATATACATACTAAGGGGTAGCAGGTAGCCAATTGGTCTATATACATACTAAGGGGCAGCAGGTAGCCAATTGGTCTATATACATACTAAGGGGCGGCAGGTAGCCAATTGGTCTATATACATACTAGGGGGTAGTAGGTAGCCAATTGGTCTATATACATACTAAGGGGCAGCAGGTAGCCAATTGGTCTATATACATACTAAGGGGTAGCAGGTAGCCAATTGGTCTATATACATACTAAGGGGCAGCAGGTAGCCAGTTGGTCTATATACATACTAAGGGGCAGCAAGTAGCCAATTGGTCTATAGACATACTAAGGGGCAGCAGGTAGCCAATTGGTCTATAGACATACTAAGGGGCAGCAAGTAGCCAGTTGGTCTATATACATACTAAGGGGTAGCATGTAGCCAATTGGTCTATAGACATACTAAGGGGTAGCAGGTAGCCAATTGGTCTATAGACATACTAAGGGGCAGCAAGTAGCCAATTGGTCTATAGACATACTAAGGGGCAGCAGGTAGCCAATTGGTCTATAGACATACTAAGGGGCAGCAGTTAGCCAATTGGTCTATAGACATACTAAGGGGCAGCAGGTAGCCAATTGGTCTATAGACATACTAAGGGGCAGCAGGTAGCCAATTGGTCTATAGACATACTAAGGGGCAGCAGGTAGCCAATTGGTCTATAGACATACTAAGGGGCAGCAGGTAGCCAATTGGTCTATAGACATACTAAGGGGCAGCAGGTAGCCAATTGGTCTATAGACATACTAAGAGGCAGCAGGTAGCCAATTGGTCTATAGACATACTAAGGGGCAGCAAGTAGCCAATTGGTCTATAGACATACTAAGGGGCAGCAGGTAGCCAATTGGTCTATAGATATACTAAGGGACAGCAGGTAGCCAATTGGTCTAGACATACTAAGGGGCAGCAGGTAGCCAATTGGTCTATAGACATACTAAGGGGCAGCAGGTAGCCAATTGGTCTATAGACATACTAAGGCGTAGCAGGTAGCCAATTGGTCTATAGACATACTAAGGGGCAGCAGGTAGCCAATTGGTCTATAGACATACTAAGGGGCAGCAGGTAGCCAATTGGTCTATAGACATACTAAGGGGCAGCAGGTAGCCAATTGGTCTATAGACATACTAAGGGGCAGCAGGTAGCCAATTGGTCTATATACATACTAAGGGGCAGCAGGTAGCCAATTGGTCTATAGACATACTAAGGGGTAGCAGGTAGCCAATTGGTCTATAGACATACTAAGGGGCAGCAAGTAGCCAATTGGTCTATAGACATACTAAGGGGTAGCAGGTAGCCAATTGGTCTATAGACATACTAAGGGGCAGCAGGTAGCCAATTGGTCTATAGACATACTAAGGGGCAGCAGGTAGCCAATTGGTCTATAGACATACTAAGGGGCAGCAGGTAGGGGGGCTGCCTATATACACACTGAGGTGTTGCATGAGTTGAGTGCTGTCTGAATAATTACTGAGGAACCTCAAGTAGACAAGCAGCCTGTGTAAACTCTGAGGTGCTGCAGGTAGAGGAGCTGCCAGTATATACACTGAGACTGCAGATACAGAAGCCATCTATATACAGTCTGAGGTACCACAGGTATGGCTGCTGTCTGTATATATACTGAGGTACCACAGGTAGGCAAGCAGCTTGTATAAACACTGAGGTGCTACAGGTAGAGATGCCGTCTGTATACACACTGAGGTGCCACAGGTATGGGTGCCGTCTGTGCGCAGCACTCTATAAATATTTGTTAACATTGGCCTTGATTCACTAAGAGCAGAAAAAACTCATGGTAGTCAAATTCATGAGAAAAAAGCCTGAGAATTTCACTTTTAGTGAATCAGCAGATAGGAAACCAATGAAAGTCAAAGGAATGTTTTACTACTGAGTAAAAAGTTCCTTAATCTTCCCAGGAGTAAAAAAGTGCCATTGACTTTCATTGTTTTTATATCTGGTGATACACTAAAAGTGTAATTCTCAGACTTTTTTTTCATGAATTTTTTTCTACCATGAGAATTTTTTTCAACCCTTAGTGAATCAAGGCCATTGTGTGAGTATGGAGGAGATAGAGTAAGCTCTGAGGAACAAGGAGTGATGGGACAGGGAGTGATGTGACTGCTTCGATGTGCTCTGTGAAATGTCAGTGATATATATATATATATATATATATATATATATATATATATATATAATATGTATAATAAATGGAGTGTGAGCTCTAAGTGACAGGGAGTCATGTGACTATGTGCTCTGTACAGTGCTGTGGAATATGTCAGTGCTATATAAATATATAATAACAGTGTGTGAGTGTGGAGGGGACATTAGAGTGTGAGCTCTGAGGGACAGGGAGTCATGTGACTGCTTCTATGTGCTCTGTACAGTGCTGTGGAATATGTCAGTGCTATATAAATGTATAATAACAGTGTGTGAGTGTGGAGGGGACATTAGAGTGTGAGCTCTGAGGGACAGGGAGTCATGTGACTGCTTCTATGTGCTCTCTACAGTGCTGTGGAATATGTCAGCACTATATAAATGTATAATAACAGTGTGTGAGTGTGGAGGGGACATTAGAGTGTGCTGCAGGTGGGAGAGCTGCTGTATACACACAGGGGTGCCACAGGCAGGGGTGCTGCCTTTTTTCACACTGAGGTGGCACAAGTACAGGTGCCATCAGTATACACATTAAAGTGCTGCAGGTAGTCTGTGTCCTCTGTATACACACTTAGGTGATACAAGTAGGGGTGCTACCACCTCTATATCTGTCTTTGTTTACACTGAGGTGCCGCAGGTAGTGGTGCCGTCTGCATACACACTAGGGTGCAACCAAGCTAGATTCCCCTCTTGGACCTCCTAAAAAGTTGTAACTGGAGTGAAGGCTGTGAAGGGGAACTGGGCAAGAGTGTTTCTATGATAGTCAGACTTTGCCGCCATCACTTGCCCTCCTTGTCCAAGGAGTCTAGTCATTCCCCTCGATTCAAAGAGGAAAAGTTAATTGATTTCGTATCGAAAATCGTAAGTTTGGGTGGGTGTTAGTCATTTTTTCCTGTTTTTTTGGCCATTTCCGACTCGCACGAGCCTACGTACGAATGCGTATATGCTCTTACGATCAGCGGAAGTTCGTTCCTAAATTTTAGGATCAAAACGTAAAACTTAGGATCAAATCCTAAAACTTACGATCAAAACGTAAAACTTTGGATAATTGGATGTGTTTAGGTGTGATTCAGAGAAACCTCTAAACGCGTTTTAAAAGAAAGCCACAGCCGACACCTTTTAGCAGCCGGATTGCTGTTCGTGAACAGGTTTTTTGGCTATGTGGAGGAGTCTGCGCGTCTTGTGCTCCAATGAACTGCATGTATCAGCATGGCCGAGGCCATTAATTGTATGGCAATGCATACCTGATTTAATACATTTCATGTATGCCTTATAAAATCATTTTAATGTGGACCTTAATTAGTCCTTTGCATGTAAACCTTTATTTTGCAATATATTTGCGTTAATTAAAGAAACTTATGTCCTTTGTTATTTATTTTAAAATTGATGTACTAGAATAATATTTTTAGATAGCATTTATTGGTGTAGTTGTTTACCTTTGCTTTGTTTAATTATTTAAGCACATCTTTGGTCAGATGCATCACACTTACTGAGGAGAGGAGAGCGGGATAAAGTGCAGGATGTGGGTTACTGCTGTATTTTGCCCCCAGAGCTGGGGGCACGGACAGTCACAAGGCCCTTTCTGTTTGCAGGCTGCCCGAGAATACCTGAGTCGCCATCTTGGCTGTTTCTAGACTCATAACATGCAGAAGTTGCTGGGTGTTTTTTAATATTTGAGAGCAATCTGTATGTAGAGGGTGTGGGTAACCACACACAAAAAATTTAAGTTGTACCATTTGAAGCCAAAATATTAAAATTAAATCAACAAGTAAAAAATGCAAGTTAACTAAAAATTAAACAAAGTAAGATTTTATTATGCAAATGCATTCATTAATGGTTGGTTTCTACAAAATGAATGAAATAAAGAAAAATAAGACCAAATATTTAGAATGCACTTTAATGAGGTAAGTTTGTAGTGCGCAGCCGCAAGATCAGAAGGATTTACGTCCAGACAAAAAAGGAAAAAGGGCAAAACCAATGTTGCAACCTGAGAAATGAAACGGAAAATTCAGGATGGAAACTGACATAGGTCTGATTCCCGACCTGCCATACGAACGGACGTAAATTTTAGGATAGAAACGTATTTGCTTATAGAATCACTCGCAAGTTCATACGAACGCACGAGCGGACGGGAAAAATAGGATGATCGTGACCCAAATCCAAGCTGTTACATGTTTCTTTGAATCAACCCAATTGTGTTGGCATTAGATGTGCTGTATCAGGATTTCTTGCACTAGGGTAAAGAATATAAAGTGGAGGTTGTCAGGTGAGACATTTGTACTGGTGGGTGAGACAGACAACAGGTTTGACTTCTCCAATTTGTATATACAGTACCAACTTAATTCAGCTGCTTGTTAAGTTCTTTTTTATTGCTGACTCCCTCCACAACACCAAACAATACCTGGAGGGCAACTCAAATGAAAGCCCAGATTATGGATTATCTGTTTGTGTTATGTCCATGTACATTATGGGGTGCTAAGAACTTTGTCCTGTGTTCAGTTTGTCGCAGGAGGAAGGTAAGGTCGTGTCCCTCAAAAGCAGCATTGCATCCATGTGGGAGGAGAGGCAAACCTTGCAGTCTACAGTGGCCGCTTTGACCACAGAAGCCACCGAGAGCTGCAGCAGGATGGAAATGTAAGTTTTCTTTTGGCTCTAAGCTTATTACTTATATAGTGCCAACCTATACTAGGATCGATCGAATGATCACATGATCCCAGTGCTCCCCTCACTCCTCCTTCCCTGCATTGTGTACCTGAACTATACACATGCTATGCAGACAAAGCCCTGACCCTACGGGACTGCTTCTATGTGCTCTGTACAGTGCTGTGGAATATGTCAGCCCCATATAAATGTATAATAACAGTGTGTGAGTGTGGAGGGGACATTAGAGTGTGAGCTCTGAGGGACAGGGAGTCATGTGACTGCTTCTATGTGCTCTGTACAGTGCTGTGGAATATGTCAGCCCCATATAAATGTATAATAACAGTGTGTGAGTGTGGAGGAGACATTAGAGTGTGAGCTCTGAGGGACAGGGAGTCATGTGACTGCTTCTATGTGCTCTGTACAGTGCTGTGGAATATGTCAGCACTATATAAATGTATAATAACAGTGTGTGTGTGTGTGTGTGTGTGTGTGTGTGTGTGTGTGTGTGTGTGTGTGTGTGTGTGTGGAGGGGACATTAAAGTGTGAGCTATGAGGAATAGGTGGGGTCGGCTGAATGGTTAATGCAGGCTCACCATTAGTACATGGCATGTCGCAGTGATTGTAGCGCTTGTCTACCACACCTCTGGCCAATCAGCAGCTCACTCTGTAGAAGGCATTAGGGTTCAGGCGAGAGGCGTCTGGAGTTCACACAAGGGGCGGCGGGTGCTGTGCAGTGCAGCCCCTTTCTCGGGGGAGCCATTTGTGAGGGATTTCAGGGTGTTTAGCAATTACCAGCAGATTAGGGAGTCCTCATATCTGGCACAGCGCGGCATGTAACCGGAGAGGAATGTAAACATGGCCGCCGCTCTGCCATCGGGAAGTGCAAATCCCAAATCGTTTCCACATTGTTATCCGGCTCTGGGTCCCTGAGGTGCTGACAATAACCGGGGGGCCCGGCCACCACATTCCCACAGTTTAGAGGGGCTTACAGTGCTTTATGGGTTCTGGGTGTAGTCATAAGCCTCTGTGTGACGCTACGCCTGTGTCACCATAACACACACCTTCATTAAGTTCATTCTCAGACTTCTCCGGCAGTTATAGAGCCAAGTACCCTGACTGACTGAAAGCTGCAGATCTTTGCCTATTCTCTGCTTCGAAGTTTCCCCGTCACCAGATCTGAACCTTTGACAATACAGCCCATATATAATCTTCTGACAATTACTATTTTGACTTTTTTTTTTTTTTAAATCATGCTCCACCCCCAAGTAAATTTTCCCAAATGGTCCAGGCTTCTTCGTAAAAGGTCAGAGCAACCTTCATCTGGCCAGCTTTATATTTCTTTATAACTCTCAGTGAACTCTGTCCTTTCTGCAGGGCCTTCTCAGCGGCATATGATGACTCATCTATGCTTGTTTCAGTGTGAGGGTCCCCTCAGAGGTAATTTCATAATGGGGACCCTGAAAAATGAGTCAGCAGAAGGGTCAAAGTTATATCGGGTATATCAGGGAATGCAAAGTGCTGGTGGATGAAACATGCAGTAACTGACATCCAGTATACAGGAGCAAAAAGTCGGCTAATTTAACTGTTTGCCTGGAATGTCCCTTTAAAGTGGACTAACACCCTGCCTGAAACGTATAGATTCCCGGGCCGATCCAATCCCTCCCTGATTTTGGATGCCCCACTGTGTGAAACCCCCCAGGACTCCCGCAAACCTTACCTGAATCCCGGTCCAACGGCACATGCGCAGGCCGCGGCCGAATCTCGCGCTTCTCTCTAGCAGGGCGCGTGCCCATGCCAGCCATTTTTGAATGGCTGGTGCGGGCGCGCTCCCTGTTAGAGGGAAGCACGAGATGCGGCTGCCAGCGTGCTCGGAGCCGCTGAGGTTTGACGCGCATACCTCAGCGGTTCCAACCGCGCTGATTGGACGTGTGGCCGCGCATGCGCCGTGAGGTGAGTTGTAACTAGCGATCTGGGGGGTTTCACATAGTGGGGCACCCCGGGGAAGTAGACCAAAACCCAGGATAGTCAAAATCCTGGGTGTTGGTCCACTTTAAACCGGACCATCAGACTGGCACAGTTAGAAAAGGAAGGTTTGCAGCCATTTTGGAGCTTCCTCTCCCAACTAACATAACTGAAATGCACAGTAAGAGGAAGCCCAGCACATCCTGTTTGCAGGTGGCCTGCAGGCCCATGAGTGGCCATCTTGTTATTAAGGTTTATCCCAGTAGGTATTAGAAAAAGGTAAATTAGTTTTTATGTGCAGCAATCTAAATTGCTCTGTAGAGGGATGTATATGAGCACTGTTTGTTGTGTTGGTCTGATTTAATTCATTTTTGACTGTTGGTTCATTTAGGGACCTCCATGATGCCTCCAACTATCACACTGGGACTTTCTAAAGGCTCACTTTATAGACCATCTGGAGATTTGTTAACCCCCACAGCACGGGGGAATTCTGGGTTGGGATGCCCCAGCATTCTGATCTGGCACTGTTACCTTCTTCAGTACTCCCTTGCCAATGGATGCCATATTTTCGCCCACACCGCATGTGACTGTAATCCACTTCCCGGGGAGTAGTCAGAGTACAGCCTGTAAATAATTTTATTTCAAACATGGCAGTAAAATAATTACTTGCAGCAAATAAACAGTTCAACAGTCTCTTGCACACCCCCACCAGGGACCTAACTCAGGACACATGCACGAGATGAGTAAATTCTTCCGGGGCACAGGCAGGTTGCTGGGCACCCCACTGCAAGGTCACAGGAGAGAGCTTACCCCACCATGCAGGACCCTCACTCTGTGCATGGCAGCGGGCCGAGTTCCCGGGTGCTGGCCATGCGCATGTCACTACACTGCAAAGTCTTTGTCCACCTCCCTAGTCACTCCTTCAAGTTATAAGCCCCGGATTTTACCTCAGGAAATGGCCACCTCAGATGTATCCTGGCAACAGCAGACTGGGGCCTCTCTATCTTCTCCCCTGACTGGGGAGTGAGCTCAGCTCAGGAGTGTGGGGTCCATTAGGGAAGATCTCCAGGGGTGCCTCTGAATGTCGAGCACACTGGGGCCAACTCTTCTTGGCCTGGCAACAGCAGCTACCCTCCTCGCTTTTCCTCGTGACTTGGTTCTCCTGCCCGTTTTATATGGCTTCGCCCCAGATCTCCCCCTTCCCGCGTGATCTTGAGCGTGTCCTGGCCAGATAAGGTCTCCAAGATGGTGGCGGCATCCTGGGCGGGCGCCGTTCACCAGAACATTTAAAACAATAAAAAAAGCATGTTTATTACACAGCCACTGGGGTTCGCCTGGGAGGGTGGCACACAGTGCTGCACAAGCCCCTCACACCTGACTGACTTCCATCCATCACATGAAATTACGAATGTCAAGGGAATGTGTAAGAGGGTTAGCATCAATGCCTGTCGGGCATCCCCTTAGTCTCAGCATAGCAGGGCATCCCAACTCAGGATGGCCCACCCTGGAGGTGAGATTGGACCTCCTGTCTTGCTTTTTGACTAAAGATCAGGTTTAGGTGCCCCCCATGCTTACCTTTACCAGCTCTGTATGGATTGCAGAACCTTGTTTTTGAGACTGTACCCATCTGTGATGTACCGTACAAGCACTCCTAGCACTGGTCTATACAAAGTGACAGTTTGGGGACAAACTGCTGCATTCCCAGCTCCCTGTGCTTATTTCTTTGTTGGCCACCCTCGGCTCTCTCTGTACTCTTGTCAGTCCATATCTGTTGGACTTATTGTAAAAAAACTCATTGTAAACACACACTACCTTAAAGCAGATCAAAACCCTCATTTTTTACTAGACTCCCCTGAATTGCTCCCCCCATGAATAGAAATATTTGCCTATTTTTACTGCTCTTGCTTTATTCTAATCCTAGATAATGGCTCCTGTTTTATCTGTAAAGCTCCGCCTCCTCCATCTATTGCCACTGTTGTGTGTGGCAATGATGTCATTGCCACACTTATGCAATGACCGATCACCTGCCATCTTACAGAGAGGAACAGCAAAAAAACTGTGTTCCAGGACTATTTGATAAGTGAAAATATCAATTTCTAGTTATACACCCTAAGAAGGGATAATTGTTAGGGGTTTTGGGCAAATGTAAGTTTAGTGGTTTTTGGTCCACTTCCAGGCAAAACCTCACAGTTATTGGGGGTGGGGGGTACAGCGTTTGTAGAGTCCCCCTATTTCTGGGGTCCTGTGTCCTGCCCTGGCAGCCGGATGGATCAGCATCTGGGGAGAGAAATCTTTGTCTTGCTGCTGATCTGGTGCCTCATCCTTTCCTCTAGTGTCTGTTTTTAACTGAATTCAGGTGCGCGCCTAATACTCTCAATTAACTATTGGAGGAGCACAGACACCAGCTATGCTGGATCCTTTCAGATCCGACTGACTGTTTTTCATATTTTAAGATCAAAACTGCCTTGCCTCCTCAGGCAACCAGACATCATTTTGATGTGAAGTACAGAAACAAACTATATCGCACAGCGTAATTAATTAATAAGCCGGGTGCAAACCCCTAAATTACAACCACAAAGAGCAAGTAAACAAGAGCTGATAGAAGACAATCAGCTCTTGTGTACTTGCTTTTGTGGTTGATGTGAAGTACAGTTAAAATGCTGCCCCCTTGACCTGCAACTGTGTGATGTCGTGGTGTGACTATAATTGTATGGCTTCACTGTGGTGTAGTTGTATGATGTCACGGGGAGGCCGATTCATTAATAGCGCCAGGTAGCGACAGATGAGCGCCAGTAGCGTGATTTTCACAGCGCCAGCTAGTATTCGCTGTGCTTGGCCGGGGTTTGCTTGTTGACAGCGACTCAGTCGGTGTGCGGTAATGTTGAATACGGGCTGGGGGGTCGCTGTTTCACAGGTTCAGCGTTGTATGGGTGCGCCTGACAACGAATGGCCAGAGCGAACGGCTTGCTGCAGATTCATTAACAAATCACGCTCCGAATTTTTTCGCGCTGTGAATTCCTTGTATAAACCCCAGACCACTGCCGGCGATGGATTTAAAATAGTTTTTAACCCCCAAACAACCATATTTTTTGATTGTAAAATTATACAAGTTTTTATAAACATTTTGTAATATGAATACATTAATATCAGACCTGTAATATCAATTCTGCACAAAATCATTTTTATTTTTTTTTTACCTTAAAAAAAAATCCTAACATTGCAGAAGTGGTCACAGAATTTTTGGTCTTTAAAAAAATAAAAAAACCATTAATAGCAAGTAATTATGATTAGTTAAAGATTGCTCCATTGAAATGCATTGGACATCGCAAGGGAGCGACAGGTCATACCTGGCGCTGTGATGGGATTAGCAGCGGCGCTGTTCGTTGCAGTCGGCTACATGATGAATCCCGCGCTAGCTGTCGCTCTCGCCGGCGCTAGCCTCATTTAGCGTGATAAATGCGTCATTGTGGCCGACGCCGGGCGTACTTGAGTCGGTAGCCGCCGTTAGCTGGCGGGACCTGGCGCTCGTCAGACACTACCTGGCGCTATCGCTTGATGAATAAGGGCATATGTGACTAATGCATGTGTGCATTGTGTGAGTCCGGCAGTGTGTTGTCACTGTATGACCATAGTTGTGTGATGTCATTGTGTTAGTCTGGCAGTGTAATGTCACTGTGTGTATTACTGTGCTGTGTGCAGGTTAGAAGCAGATCTGCGGGCTCTGGAGCGGCAGCTGGAGGAGGAAAAACGGGCACATGCCCATTCCTTGTCTGATCTGCAGGATCGACTGCAGGTTTCCTTTACCCAGGTGCGTGAGCTGGAGGAGCGTATGGCATCCCACCGAGCCCTGCAGAGAGGTGAGAGGGGCAAAAGCTGTGCATGCACAGAGGTGAGTGCTCTGTGCCATAGTGATATTGCTCTGTTGTGCCATAGCTTTCCAACCCCGGCTGACCCAGAGGAAACAGAACAGGCTGGCCGTGCTGGGGAGGGAGCCCGCACACCGCACCAGCATCTCACCGGTAGGTCATATGGGTCCTTAACTCCTGACAGCATATTGGGGAATCTCAAGCTTTCCTGCTGTGAGGTGTTGGAGGAGTAGCACATATCAGCTATTGAGGATCCTCTTAGCTGCCCTTGATGGTGGGATCAGCAGAGGGGCAGCATTATGGTGGGGGTTGTGTTATAGAGATGCTGCAGGTTCTGGTTTTAGGCTTCACCCTCTGTTGTCCTCTTGCAGGCATTTGTGTCCTCCTATCTACAGGCTGCTTTGCATACCCACCAGCAACTACTCCATGTGAGGAATATCGTGATGGACGGTAAATGCCCCCACCCCTGCCCTAAAATATCACTGCCATCTGATCTATTGACCATTTAACCGGACCTTCACCATAATTTATTGAAAAGCCCAAACCCTTAAAAAACCATTCCTCTGCATCTTACATTAATATATTTTAAGTTTTTAGTCACTTACTTTTTATTCTTTCCCCCACTGGGCTGCAACTCTGTTCAGGACTTTAGGATATGGGCGCCGCCATCTTGACTCAGAAGCATCACACTTACTGAGAAGAGGAGATTGGGATAAAGTACAGGGGGCAGGTTATAGCTGTGCTTTGCTCAGACAGAGCAGAGCTGGGGTCAGGAAAAGGTCAGCAATCCCAGAATGCAGAGCAGCACAGTCAGAAGGCATTTCCTGTTTGCAGACTGCCTGATGTTCCATAAGCCGCCATCTTGGATGTTTAAAGGCTCATAACATGCAGTAGATGCAGGTAGGATGATTTTTAATGCGAGCAATCTGTATATACAGGGTGTGGGAAATATATAAGATAGACTCTTATTCAGAGTGAAGGTCCGCTTTAAGAAGAGACAGAAATGCACTGTTTCCTACTGGCAGGCCCCAGTCACATTTGCACCCAGGATCCTTTCCACATCCCCATACAGGGACCATGTACTTTAACTGCCTATACCAACTCGCACCATCCCAGCACTGCCCCCTTTCTGCACTCCTATCCCAACTACCTTCTTGCATCTCTCCCCCTCTTCAGCTTCCACTCATTCCATTCATCATGAGTTTCCAGCACCCCAAACAAAGTCTTGCCCCAGCACCCTAACCTGAGCCTCCCAACTGTTATAAATGTGGTGCTTCACATTATAAACATGCCACCTTTCTCTTGCAGATTTTGATGCCTATTTAGAGCGTCAGACTGACAGCGCTGGAATGAGGGGGGCACCACCAGAGGATGAGGTACAGACTGGGAATAGAGCTCATGTGGCAATGCTGCCCCCAAACTTTGCAGTATCACAGTATCACCTCTCTACTGTGCAGCCTGGCCCCACCCAGTGACCTGCCTCATTGACTGCTGGAACCTGTAATAAGCCATAAAACTGCTCTCTGTTTTCCTTTTGCATGACACCCATAGGCCTTGCAGAGTCCTGACTGCAGTGCCAGCCTCATCAATGGCATATTTAAGTAAACACATTTATATTTAATCTAACAGCATAAGGGGAAAGATAATTGTTTTTGTCGGCTGCCCAGTGTGGTCCCTTATGTGTGGCAGCCGAGAAGGCTTCTCATTAGCAAAGCATATTGCTGGGGCGGGGGTTATAAATGCTAAATGGGTGTTGCTGATGCATATCCACGTGTAGATAATCCAGCTCCAATGGAAGGTTAAAAATAGCTGCTTTATTATGCTTCAGTATAAAAACATAGTCCTGTTTAAAATAATCCGAATAAGGTGCCTTACATGAAATGACGCGTTTCGGGCTCTGTTGTGCCCTTAGTCGTATGCTCTGAAACATGTCATTTCATGTTGTCGTATGTTACAAAACACGTCATTTCATGTAAGGCACCTTACTTGGATTTTTTTAAACTGGATTATGTTTTTATTCTGAAGCAAATGAAAGGAGTATTTTTTAACCTTCCATTGGAGCTGGATTATCTACATATGGATTTACGTTACCTGGTGCTACAATGGACTGAGGTTAGTTAGGTGGGCTAGCTGTGCTATGAACCTTTCCATTGCTGATGTGAATTTTACGTCTTCCACAGATGACAATCTTCCTGACCAGACTGTCTGACCTCTCGCTGGAGCTGTCACTGCTGAGTCAGCAGATAGAGGGTCTAGAGGAGAAGGAGACCACTAATGGCCAGGTAATTGTTCTGGGCCCACAGGGACCACCAGGTGATTATTTAGCACCAAATGATCCTCTGCCTGGAGGGGCTTCTGCACATTAGAGGGTATGGCCTTCACCACCATCCTATGTAACACATGCTATTGGCCAGTCCTCCACTGTGCTGTTGATTTCTCAAAGCCCTCACTCAGGGGGTTATTCACTCAGATTTGGTGAGAACACTATCTCAGTTGGCCAGTATTCACTAAATATCTGTAGCACTAGATGAAGGCAGCTTGATTCCCTTCATTTATTACTACAGTTATACCTTGACCTGGAAAAGGAGCAGGAAAAGTCTTACAAGGAGGTAGAAACATTCTCTTTTAGTATTTGGGGTTGTGTTGCGTGGACACTGCATTTGCCACATAAGGTGGAGAGCTTTCCACATTTTAGTGAATAACCCTTTAGGGAGGAGAGTGGTGTGTTCCTCCACAAGGCAGTGTGGGGAATTCCTGAAAAACGGTGGGGTATGATGCAGAGAAACTGGTCACGTGCGGGGGGAGGGCACTTGGTGGCAAATTTAAAGCTGAACAAAACCCAAAATTGACAGCCCTGAAACCTAAAAGATTCCAGAACCCCAGCCACTGACCTTTATTCGGGGCACCCCATGTCGGGTTGTCCCATCGTGTGCCCCCCCCTCCCTGGGTCCCAGCAAAACTCGCCTTCTTTCGGGTTCCCTTGCCTGTATCAACAGCCACATCCTCAGCATCCTTGGGCTGAGCGCACAGTCCCACCCCCAGCCTCCCAAATCGGAATGACCCAAGGACAAGAAACAAAGCCTGGGATAGTCAAAATCCTGGGTTTTGTTCTGTTTTAAGAGAAGCTCAGACTGCTTCTATCCTTCAGGCTGACCATACGATTCTGGGCCCAAAGACACACTGTTATTCGTGTTTCCAGCCATGGTTTGGTCATGTGACTCCTTATTAATATAGAAAGGGTTAAGTAGAGGGTTGTTCCTGGAGGAGCAGGTGCTGTAAATAAAGCTGTATTTGTGTCTTCAGCAGCTGTGCGGCAGTTGCACGATGACACCTTGCAGCGATGCAGCGCGAGGGCGGCCCCTTGGGAATGTGCGGCGGGGAGGAAGGCGCTATTGGAAGGCCAGTCCAGGCTTGCAGTGGCTGGCGGGGAGGCGATCACACAGCAGATTGGAAGCAAAGCGGTTACAGGAGGCGTTGGCGGGTGTGAATGAGGCCACCGGGCCCCGGGAGATGCTGCCGGAGCACCTGCTTCTGTTCAGCTGCTAAAGAGCTTTTACTGGCTACTGAGCCAGCAAATGTGCCCGTAATTGGTGCCCACATGATGTGCCGTGGCTGCTTCATTAACCCCTTGTCAGCCACAGGCCCCACACTGCAGTGAATCCGCACGTGTGAATGGGTGGGAGGCAAGGTGATTGAGAAGAAAGTTCCTGTCACGAAAATGCCAGAAGCTAGGACACTGGCTGCACTAGCAAACTGTAATATGCTGCTAATCAGCCACCTTCTTTCAGTGTGGGGAAATGGCAGGAAGGTGTGGAATAGTCCCTGCAGCAGCTTGCTCTGGAGTCCCTCCCTGACACAGGAAAACACCCCAGCTGTGACAATGGAGATTGCACCTTTCCTCTTAGACCCAGAATCTGGCATAACGCACACGTTATGTTTTCATTTGATTTCATCTCTTTGACTGATCAGACCTTACTTTCATTTCATTTCGATCCTGCCCACAAGATTAAAAATTATCTTTTTTTTTATCAATTTCATCTATAAATGGTTCTAACTAAACTGAAATGGGGATAAAGAAAAAGAGTTTCCATAAAAAAAAGACATCAGTTTTGATCCACTGCGCACACTATTCCACCCTGTGTAAAGCAGAATAAAACCCAAAAGATTTTGACTATCCTGGGTTTTGTTCCCTGCCTGGGGGCATCTCGACTTGGTATGCCCTGCTGTGTAAAACCCCCCAGAATACTCCGCTTACCCCAGTCCTACGGCTTATGCGCGGGCTCTAATCTGAACAGTTGTCCGTGTATATTTAATGCTCGATAAACGGCTCTATTTATGGCAATTGGGAGTGAGAACAGCCCAAATCAGGATGCCCTTCTGTGTGAAACCTCCTCACCACCTTTTTGGCTGCCTCGTCTATGGAAATATTGGTAGGCGCATCCCCAGCATCTTAGGACTTTGTGCGCACTCTCCTCCATCAGCCATCCAGGTAGGGGATGTGGGCGCCAATATTTGCCAGGAAGGTGGTGAGTTTTGTGAGGTTTCACACAACGGGACATCCTGATTTGGGATGACCCAGTGAAAGGCCAGGGCCGACCGCGTTGTTTTTTTTCTAGCATTAATAGAAGATAAAATTGAGGTACTAGAAATAGGCTGATGTGGTTGATTGAACTTCCAAAAATGGAATGAAAGAAACTAAAACTGGAATAAAAAGTTTAGAATTGTTAAATAAAAACAGCAGGATTTCCCCCATTGGTTGCAGCTGTCCAATCACACCAGCAGCTGAAGATAGTTGAGATGGTCACGCTGGGGCAAAGCTGATTGTGCTGAGCTGGGACCATTATTGATGCTCATGGCTGCTACATTGGCCGTAGCGGAAAGGAGCATACATTACAGGGGCAAGTGGACATTTCAAGAGCTGGAAAATCTTTGGAAGGGATAGGGTACAGCTCGGATGCAGTGATCAGGATAGTTATTAAAGGAGCAGTATCGCGAATTTTTCTTGGTGACATATTTAAATGTAGGTAAGTGTTGGAGTAAGAATTACAAATGTAGAAAAAAATGATGTGTGTGTTGTGCAGCTGGAGACTAATAGCTCATGTTTATGTCTGTTGAGTGTCGGAGCCCGACACTCTGGCCTGTTCCACGCTGAGGAGAGTGGTAAACAATGTATCAAAGTATCAGCTGTTCAGTGCTGGCAGCCGTCCAGCATCAGATAACAACATTGCAACATTGCCTGGCCAGAACTTATATATCTAAAACAGAGAGAAAAGCTCTAGAAGTCATTTAGCTGATTTTGACAGTTTTCCCTTCATGTTGGCTCTGCTGCAGAATCTTTCAGTTTACCATTTTCTCTCTCTTTTCTCAATACATTTTTCCATATGATCTTTCTTTCAGCTTTGTGTGTTTTGAGCAAAGCCCAACCCAGGATTTTCACTATCTGGAGTTTTGTTTTGTGCCCCTAGGGGCGTCCCGACTTGAGATGCCCTGATATGTGAAATCCCCAAGTTCGCCTGTAAAAACGTACCTTTCCCTGTCCCACAGCGCATGCGCGGGCTCTCATCCAATCAGCGCTGTTTGCACACAGATGGGGAGCCTGAGCAGTAACCTCCCTGGCCGCCCGGCCTGTCTAAATGACTATCTGCGTGAGCGCCAGAAAAATGGGGGGATCTGTGGTTATCCAGGGGTCGTTTCACACAGTGGGGCATCCTGATTTAGAATGCCCAAGGGGGAAAGTCAATGGCCGGTCTTATAGACTTCAGGGTCGGCCACTCAGGGTTTTGTTCCACTTTAATACCTTTAGATTTTCCTGCACAGTTATTCAAAGAAGAATTTCAGTCATTTTCAGTCAGTTTAGTTTATTTTGTATAGATTTTACACATTTGAGTCACCTGGTCTCATAACAAAAGCAGCACCTCACACACACACAGCCGTTACAGTGTCAGCCTCTGAGGTAAAGTGTTGCTAGGAGACCAGTGGGCTAAATGAAGCAGCTCACTAAATACAACCCAGCAGATCCCCCTATTCAGTAAATGGACTGAGCCATTGTCATTATACAATTTAAAAGAAAGGCAGATATTTTTTCCTTTTTCTATCGCCAGATTATTCATACACATGTTAGAAGCTATTGTGTGGCTATTTAATTATTTATCTTTTTTAATGCAAATTTTGCGATACTGCTCCTTTAATCGCCAGTTTAGCACCAATCAGCTGCCTGGGACAAAGGTAAGTACCCCTTTGTTTTTTTTTTTATTTGGCTGCTGAATCACTGCTGAATCAGCCAGTCCTTACCCCTTCTCATTCATTGTATGGCTGTCAGTCATGCGACTGATAAAACTTGCCCAGTGGGCTTGCATATCAAACCTGAATGGGTGCCAGCATTGGCTGGCTTTAATTTAGTTCCTCTTTAACCCCTCCAAGAATACTTACCTGATACCTGCAGATCCTTCTCCACCTGCAGGTATCCCCATTCCGTTTCTTGTAGATCACACAGCTGACAGGAATTGATCCCTCACCTGGGAGACACGTTTATTCCCTCTGGCTGTATTGAAGTGGGGAGGGGCCATGATGACTTACTCCACCCCAGTGCTGCCCACACACCTTACAGTGCTGTAGAGTGCTCTGACTGAGCAATTTGTCACATCCTTGGGGTGAGCAACCGCTTACCCGGTCTCTTGTACATTGTTGTATAGTGAGAATTGTTCAGGACCTCATCCAGGATATTGAAAGGTAAATTAATTATAGGTAAATGTTAAGCTGAACTCTTTAATACATTTTTTAGTGTTCTGCCTTATTGCTTTCCTCTTTTGCAATGTAAAATAAACGTGTATTAGGGTTGTGCTCCCAGACCTGTGATTTACAAGTTTCCTATATTCCTGTGGTTCTGTGTTGCTAAAGTGGGAGTGGCTTTCCTGGCCTTGAGTAAAAACTACTGTCCCAGAATGCTTCCATTGTAACAGATAAGCTTATCAGCAGCTTTGGCTAAATCAAGCAGCAGCAATTACCTCCCTAGCTGGGACGCTGCCAGTAAAGCTTTAACTTCTGGTACACAAGATTGCGATCCCCTCACCTGAATAAGCTGAATTGCAGCAGGAGGTGTTAAGTCAGTATGTCTTTGCTGCGTACTCCAAACACACCAGCTGGTGTATGTTGCTAAGGTAAACACATTGTTGCTAGAGAAAACTGTTTTCTTTTTATAACATATATACATAAGTTGCAAACAAATAGAAAAGAAAAAAATAGATACGCACCTTGAGGACATCATTTATCATTTTGGTACAAAATAATGGAAACTTGATAGTGGAGTATATACTGTGCCATACTGTAATATATATATATATATATATATATATATATATATATATATATATATATATATATTGAGACTGCAAGCAACTCATCTGATTCCTGCCTCTCCTCTGTTTAGTTGTAGAGGGTTTCAGAAAGGCCATCCTTTCAATTTTAATCCTCCAGGAACACACGAAAAAGTGGTCTAACAGCAAACCTGTCCCTTGGAGCTCTCAGTGAGCTTGGTAAGCCACAGGGGCCCGCAGCTGTCTCTGGCCACAGCAGAGCGTGCTCATACCTTATAAAGCTGCACCATAACATGACACAACCCTGAAATTAATGACAGTGGCTTATCTTACAATACATAATGGATTTAGATATAATCAGAGATTTTGAGATGCTTTGAAATGTTTATTTCTTTACACTGTTCCCAAGCGGGATAAGGTGGGAAGACGTTGGTATGTGTCTGGACAGGGACTTTAACCCCAAGCATTATATGAACTATTAAGGTCACATTGGGGGATCCCCTCACCAGGGGTTCCCTGGACTGATGTGATTATGTTATGGGCCGTTGTGTTCACCGGGGATCCGGGATTGATCACATGACAGGGGCTTGGATGGGGAATGGATCATATTTGGTGCAGGTGGGGGATCTGGGGCAGCATTAGTGGTGCGATTGCACAGACGGCCATGAGATCTGGCGCCTAGGCTGTGCAGCATGCAGGTATGGCCTGCTGGTGGTTTTGATTAGTCGGCGGGAGCAGAGGGCGGCGGTAAGTGCGATGCATATGAAATGAAGGTAAAAGATGTGAAGAAACGCTCAAGATGGCAGAAGAGGGTGCAGGGGGGGTGGGTTAACCCCTTACCTTCCTGAGCAGCTGCCGCACTGCCATTCCGCCGTGGTGTGCGCTCGCCTTTCCTAGCCGGGAAGGGGTTACTGGGGGGAAACTGGAAGCAGATGTCTGAAATTAAAAAGCATAAATTACTCCCATAAATTCCAGCGATGAAAATGCGTCAGTAGGGCGCGGCGTGGCCGGGAAGGGGTTACACACTGGCTGCTTAGCGATATTACCCAACGTGTCACCTGAAGCCCCCGCGCACCCGCCGCCGCCGCCGCCTTCTGGGGGTCCAAATCAAAGCGCGATTGATGTGCTGGAGATGTGATTGTACTACTTGTACGGGGAGACCTGGCCCTGCCGCCCGTGTTCACGTGCCGGTTATGGTGGAGGCGCTTGCCAGCAGGGGGTGCTGCTCTACTCTCTGCTTTGCTGATCTGTATAGACGGCATGCAGCATATTATACAGTATTTACTGTGCTATGCTGGGGCTGTGTGTTTATTTAAACATAGATATACATATACATAGAGCACACAATGGTGCTGCTGTGCTGTATATAGAACTATATTGAACTGCAACAGCCCAACGTATGGTCCCTAAGGCCCTTATTTATCAAGGGATAGCGCCGGGTAGTGTCTGACTAGCGCCAGGTAGCGCCAGCTATCGGCGGCTACCGACTCCAGAACGCCAGGCGGCGGACACAATCACGCATTTATCACGCTAAATGAGGCTAGCGCCAGCGAGAGCGTCAGCTAGCGCGGGATTCATCATGTAGCCGACTGCAACGAACAGCGCCGCTACTAATCCCATCACAGCGACAGGTATGACCTGTCGCTCCCTGGCGCTCTCCAATGCATTTCAATGGAGCAATCTTTAAATATTCATAATTAATTGATTTTAATTTTTTTTTTTTTTTTTTTTTTTTTAACTGTCAAAAATTCTGTGACCACTACGGCAATGTTAGATATTTTTTTTAAGGTAAGAAAAAAAAAAAATTTGTGCAGAATTGATATTACAGGTCTGATATTAATGTATTCATATTACAAAATGTTTGGAAAAACTTGTTTAATTTTTTAATCAAAAAATATGGTTGTTTGGGGGTTAAAAACTACTTTTAAGCCATCGCCGCCAGCGCTCTGGGGTTTAAACAAGCATTTCACAGCGCAAGAATTTTTTGAGCGTGATTTGTTAATGAATATGCTGGGAGCCGTTCGCTATGACCATTCGCTGTCAGGCGCACCCATACAGCGCGGAACCTGTCAAACAGCGACTCCTAACCCCGTATTCAACATTACCGCACACCGACTGAGTCGCTGTCAACAAGCAAACCCTGGCCAAGCACAGCGAATACTAGCGGGCGCTGTGAAAATAACGCTACTGGCGCTTATCTGTCGCTACCTGGCGCTATTAATGAATCGGCCTGTAAGTCCACTGTGTTATATCGAATAGCCTGAGCTATGCTTGGGGTGGTGTAAGAAGTACAACAGCGGTTCTCAGTCAGTGGTATCAGTCCAGTGGTAACACCACCAATCCTGATTTGCTCTATAAGTACAAAACTGCTCTTTGCGCTTTTGATAGTTTTGTGTATTTTTAACTTTGTGTTTCAGGTGATTGACAACTCATACTTACCACCCAGATGGTACTTAAAGCGGACCAAAACCTGCATTTTTAACGCGCATCCCCTGCATTGCTCCTCCTATGAAGAGTACCGTTTGCCAATTTTTATTGCTCCTACTTCACTCTAATCCCAGATAATGGCCTTGATTCACAAAGGGTTGAAAAAAAACTCTCATGGTAGTAAAAAATTCAATTCATGAGAAAAAAGCCCGAGAATGTCACTGTTAGTGAAATCACCAGATAGGAAGACAATGAAAGTCAATGGCACTTTTTTACTCTTGGAAAAAGTATTGAACTTTTTACCTGTAGTAAAAAGTGCCATTGGCTTTCATTGTCTTCCTATCTGGTGATTCAGTAACAGTGACATTCTCAGGCTTTTTTCTCATGAATTGAATCTTTTACTACCATGAGAGTGTTTTTCAACCCTTTGTGAACCAAGGCCAATATCTCCTGTTTTAGCTGTAAAGCTCCGACGTTGTGTGTGGCAGCGATGTCATTGCCACACCTATGCACTGACTGATCCTCTGCCATCTTACAGAAGGGGACAGCGTTACAGAACAATTCAAATAGAACCAATTTCTTTTTTTTTTAAGTTCCACATCCCAAGAAGTATCGTATCGTCAGGGGCTGGGGCCAAATATATTTCACAAGTTAAGTGGGTTTTGGTCCGCTTTAAAGGGCCATTCCAGCATGCATGGGCCTTTGTAAATCCCCACACCCCCCTGTCAGCCCTGCCATTCTTAACCTTACCTGGCCCAATATCCAGTGGCAGTGCCGGGAGCTGCCATGATTCTTGGTCCGCATGATGCCGCCCACACAGCACGGTCCCTGTATTGTGCCTGCAACTGGCCAGCTATTCAATTGAATGAGTGGGTGGGAGCTCTCATAGTACGTGAATTGGGTGGCATCAGGCGGACAAAGAAAGGTGACGACATCCGGCACTCCAATTGTCAGTCATTGCCGCTGGTTATTATTTATGTACCCCCCCCCCCCCCACCCTGCTTCAGCACTGCCACAGCATAGCAGAGCAGTGGGGGTTGGCTTTTAAAAGGGCTCTACCGGTTGTATTAGCCCTTTAAAGTGGACCAACACCCAGGATTTTGACTATCCTGGGTTTTGGTCCACTTCGGTGGGGCACCCCGATCCCCGCTGTGTGAAACCCACCAGAACGCCCCAAAAACTCACCTCTCCCCGCTCCCACGTGACCGCTCCAGCCAATCACAGCGCGCGTCCAAGGCCGCTTGGACGCGCATAGCAGCTCAGCGGCTCTGAGCGCTGGAGGCCGCGTCTCGCGCTTCCCTCTAACAGGGAGCGCGCCTGCACCGGCCATTCACAAACGGCCGGCGCGGGTGTGCGCCCTGCTAGAGGGAAGCGCGAGACGCGTCTCGCGCATGCGCCGATGGAACGGGGCTGAGGTAAGGATTGTGGGCCTCCTGGGGGGTTCCTCCCCGCGGGACATCCCGATTTCGGATGCCCCGCGGGGAGGGATCTGATCGGTCCGGGAATCTTATAGATTCCCGGACCAATCCCCCCTGGGTGTTGGTCCACTTTAAAAGGGAAGTCCACTTTTGATGGAATTTTTGTAGTGTATATTTTTGTGTGCCAAAATGATGTCCTCATGGTTCTCAGCTGATTTAGTATCTTTTAAATTGTATTCTTATGTTAGAGAATGTGCGTTTTATGGAAACAAATTTACATAATTACATAGTTAATATGATTGAAAAAGGACGTATATCCATCAAGTTCAATCAACTTGAGGCTTGAGGAAAATTATTATTGACTGATAACAGCTATCAGTATTGTTAACATTATTTTCCTCTAAAAAACATCTTATCTAAAGCTTCTGTGGAAGGCTATTCAACATATTTATAGTTCTTATAGTATAAAATGATTGTCGCTTCCAGGGATTGAATTTTTGTCTGTAGAGAGGATTTTACCTGAAAGTTTTTTTCCCCATATTTTTTGTATTGCCTATTTATATATTTATACAAGTTAATCATGTCCCCCCCTCAGTCGTCTCCTCTCAAGACTAAACAGATTTAATTCCTGTAAGCTTTCCTCATAACTAAGATCCTTCATTCCCCCTATTATAGGCTCTCTTCTGCACCCTTTCCAAAATCAGGGCGTCCTTTCTATAAATGGGTGCCCAGAACTGGATGGCATATTCCAGGTGAGGGCGCACCAGTGCCTTGTAAAGCGACAATATTACATCCCTATCTTGTGATTCCATGCCACTTACCAATATTTTGGTAGCCTTTGAAGTAGGTACTTGGCATGGCATACTGTTATTTAGGGGGTTATTCATGAAGGGATAGCGCCAGGCAGTGCCTTGTAGCAGCAGGCAGCGTCTGGTGAACGCTGGCCGCTGTACGCAAAACCACATTTATGAAGGCGATTCTGGTGAGTGACTCTAACAGGACCATGTAGCACCCGATGTATTATTACAGGTGGCTCAGCGTAAAGCGCCAGCGCTCTAGCTTCCAGAGCGCCAGGTGTTACCTTTCGCTCACTGTCGCTCTCCCATACATTCCAATGGACATTCCTTTTCTTCTGTTTAAACAGGGTTTTTTTTGTGTGCCTCAAATCATCGTGTCGTCTCTCCTGGCCTAGAAAAAGTCATTTTTTATATTTTTTTATATTTTTTATATTTTTATGCAGAATTGCCATTACAGGTCTGGCACTAAAGTGTTAATGTCACAGTGTTAAAACAATGTCATTCCATGTGTTTTCGCTTTGTGGTATATATGTGTTCAAAAACAGACTTTAATCACACAGCGTCTGGCGCTCTATGCTATAGCGACTAGATTTAGAGCGCCAACGCCGTGTGTGTGTCTTTTTTTGATAAGTATGGTGTGGAGCGCCGAGAGTCGGTCGCACTTCTGCAGATGTGTGTGACCGAGTCCTCTGTTTTTAACCAAGTTTAGAGACAGATTATAGGCTGGCCTGCAAGCTGACAGGGTTGAGTGCTGTGGCTCCTTTAAGACTTTTGTATACTAATTGCCCTGCTAACGTGCACCTCCCAGGTTAGTTATAAAATGGTCTGAGCGGCTGCCTTTGTTTCGGTCGGGAGAATTGTTTTTCTCTTGTTTTTTTTGTTAGAACAAATGTTATAATGATTTTTTTCCTCCAATTCATCACCATTTTTAGCTGTGCAAATGCTTAAAGCGGACCTTCACTCTGAATAAGAGTCTATCTTATATGTTTCTCACACCCTGTACATACAGATTGCTCACATTAAAAATCACCCTACCTGCATCTACTGCATGTTATGAGCCTTTAAACATCCAAGATGGCGGCTTATGGAAGCCGCCATCTTATCAGGCAGCCTGCAAACAGGAAGCGCCTTATAACTGTGCTGCTCTGCATTCTGGGATTACTGACCTTTACCTGACCCCAGCTCTGCTCTGTCTGAGCAAAGCACCGCTATAACCGGCCCCCTGGACCTTATCCCACTCTCCTCTCCTCAGTAAGTGTGATGCTTCAGTCAAGATGGCGGCGCCCGTATCCTAAATTCCTGAACAGAGTTGCAGCCCAGTGGGGGAAAGAATAAGTTAGTGACTAAAAACTTAAAATATATTCATTTTAGATGCTGGGGAAGCGTTTTTTAAGAGTTTGGGCTTTTCATTAAATCACGCTGAAGGTCCGGTTTAATTAATTTCCCAGAGCTAAAAATGGCACTGAAACAATATATTTTTTTTTTCCTCACAAAAAAAATGTGAAAAAAATTCTCATGGTGTTAAATCAGCCCTATGGTGATAAAAGCAGGAACTAGAATCTAGCTTTCAGTATGGAATACTCATAGCGACGCTGAGGCCGTAGTGCTGTACACACACACACTATGCTCATTAACATGTCACCCCCCCTCCTGCCCTCTGCAGCTCTGTGCTCAGTTGGAACTAATTTTATGAGGTCAGATAAGCAGCCTCCGACCTCGGAGAGACCGCTGGGGGGTATAACCAGAGCCAGGCCATCGGCGGCTGTTTGTTCACCTGCTGCCAGGCAGGTTGGGAAGCAGATTTACTTTCCTAGAACAGTAAACAGTCTGTAAAGTCAGCCGGGACCTTCTCAGGCTCCGTGAATTCCTGGTGCTACGTGGTGCAGCATCTAATGAGTGATAACCAGTACAGGGCTTCTTACGGGGGTGTCCCAACTTTCTTTTTTTGCCATGGCTCCTTTGTCCTCACCCGTGTTTGAGCTGACAGAAGGGTGTTTCGGGTAGGAGTGCGGTTGCTATTGCTTTGCCTGCTGGCCTTCATGGCATCCTACGCACCCCAACTATCTTTCCTATTGATACAGGGTATATAGTGGGTACCCCTGATAAAATTGCAGGTTTTTATCATGTAAATAAATCAGACTAATAAGAATAATTTTAGAACTTTTCCCCCTTTTAATGTCACCTATGTAGATTCCCGGGCCGATCCCCCCTGGGTGTTGGTCCACTTTAAGTCTTTTAGACTCCAGACCTGGTGCACAAGCTCCCCTTGTTGTTGATCTTACTACTGCAGCTCTGGTTCTGGGTAGCTGGTGACCATGGGCATATACATGCCACACCCATCCACTGGAACCAGGGCCATGGGAGTGCTGGTAAAATAAGTGGCCTTTTTCTATACATTCGCTGCATAAGATGCACCAGATCCCCCCCCCCCCCGCGCTTTTGGGGGGAAACGTGTGTCTTATGGAGTGAGATATGCAATACTATACTTCTTGATTACTATCTTCTTTATATATCTAATGCCTTGGATGTTTGTGGTACCCTTCTCATGTTACTGGGATAAGGAGAAAGATCATGTGAAGTGGCTGCCATGAAACATGAGGTGGTGCAGGCAGCACAACCAACAGCCATTATGTTTGGCATCTGCTGCTGATCAGACCCTGTTACAGGAAAATGATTGCTCTAGAGATTGGAATAATATGAGACGATACGACAATCTTATCTTCCCCTGTGGCCAATGTTATGGCACTGAGCTGCACTTCTTGATTTTATTGCGGTGCAGTGTCATGAGCACCAGGGGGCACCACTGACCCTTAGTAGGCCTTCTATACATACAGTTTATGACTTCCTCAAGGTCACTAGAAGAGGAAGTGAGAGAAATGCTCCCAACAGAGGATTGAGCATTTCACTTGTGCCTTCTTGTATTTTTGCTGGACCTTAAAGTAGACCAAAACCCACACCCTGACAGCCCTGGAATCTATAAGAAACCCCCCCCCCCCAGGTCCCCTGGAAACTCACTTTTTTTCCCGGTCAAAGGGCGCATGCATGAGTAGCGTCCACATCCCCGCTATCCCTTTAGCAGGGCGTGTTTCCACGCCAGGGTTTTGTTCTGTGTCCCAGGGACATCCCGAATTAGGATGCCCCATTGTTTGAAACCTTCAAAAGTGCCCAGTACAACTCACCTCTGCTCTAATTTGCTTGAATGGGGGGGATGGCCGCTCCCACCCCAATTGAAAACAATCTGAGCCATTTTCTGATTAAATGAGAGCACCGTTGCACCAGGGAAAAGGTATGCTTTACTGGTGTATGATTGAGTGCTGCAGTTAAGGACAGTTTGCTGTCCCCTATCGGATGAAGCTCTGCTAGGAAAAGGCGAGTGTCTCTCAAATGCAGGGCTTATTGATGGTGTGAGAGGGTAGATGGGGTTAGTTTCCTGTCCTCTGCTGGAGTTCTGCTAGGAAAAGGTGAGTATCTCCGTAATGCAGGGCTCACTGATTGAGGGAGTAGATGAGATTAGTTTGCGGCCCCCGTGGACCCGGACTCTGCATGAGTTGCACGGTACGGTTAAGATCTGCTTTAAAAAAACTTCATTTACAAGGCTTTTGTGGTAATGTGATGGTCTTCTTTGTACAAGGCTTTTGGGGTCATGTGATGGTCTTATGCGTACAAGGCTTTCGGGGTCATGTGATGGTCTTCTGTGTACAAGGCTTTCGGGGTCATGTGATGGTCTTCTGTGTACAAGGCTTTTGGGGTCATGTGATGGTCTTATGCGTACAAGGCTTTCGGGGTCATGTGATGGTCTTCTGTGTACAAGGCTTTCGGGGTCATGTAATGGTCTTCTGTGTACAAGGCTTTCGGGGTCATGTGATGGTCTTATGCGTACAAGGCTTTTGGGGTCATGTGATGGTCTTCTGTGTACAAGGCTTTCGGGGTCATGTGATGGTCTTCTGTGTACAAGGCTTTCAGGGTCATGTGATGGTCTTCTGTGTACAAGGCTTTCGGGGTCATGTGATGGTCTTATGCGTGCAAGGTTTCAGGGTCATGTGATGGTCTTCTGTGTACAAGGCTTTCAGGGTCATGTGATGGTCTTCTGTGTACAAGGCTTTCGGGGTCATGTGATGGTCTTATGCGTGCAAGGTTTCAGGGTCATGTGATGGTCTTCTGTGTACAAGGCTTTCGGGGTCATGTGATGGTCTTCTGTGTACAAGGCTTTCGGGGTCATGTGATGGTCTTATGCGTACAAAGCTTTTGGGGTCATGTGATGGTCTTCTGTGTACAAGGCTTTCGGGGTCATGTAATGGTCTTCTGTGTACAAGGCTTTCGGGGTCATGTGATGGTCTTCTGTGTACAAGGCTTTCAGGGTCATGTGATGGTCTTCTGTGTACAAGGCTTTCGGGGTCATGTGATGGTCTTCTGTGTACAAGGCTTTCAGGGTCATGTGATGGTCTTCTGTGTACAAGGCTTTCGGGGTCATGTGATGGTCTTATGCGTGCAAGGTTTCAGGGTCATGTGATGGTCTTCTGTGTACAAGGCTTTCGGGGTCATGTGATGGTCTTATGCGTACAAGGCTTTTGGGGTCATGTAATGGTCTTCTGTGTACAAGGCTTTCTGGGGTCATGTGATGGTCTTATGCGTACAAGGCTTTTGGGGTCATGTGATGGTCTTCTGTGTACAAGGCTTTCGGGGTCATGTAATGGTCTTCTGTGTACAAGGCTTTTGGGGTCATGTGATGGTCTTCTGTGTACAAGGCTTTCGGGGTCATGTGATGGTCTTCTGTGTACAAGGCTTTCGGGGTCATGTGATGGTCTTCTGTGTGTATGACCATGTTTCTCTCTCTTTCTCATCTGCAGCAGCCAGTCTTGTTGTATTTCCTTTAATCACCCTGTTTGTTTGGCAGGTTTTATTTGTAGCATATGACTGGATAGGTCTCTCTGACACTCAGTTCATAAACTTGTCCCTCCCCCAGATTGGCCGGCTGGGGGCCGCCGTCTTGCAGCTCGGATTGTAGGAAAATCTGCTGTGTGCGGTTGTTACTAGTCTCATCAGACACAAAACCTTATTTGTTGCAGCTTGCCAGTATCCAATCACATGTAGGTATAAAATTAAAGGGACATTCAAAGCAGATGTTAAATGAGCCTGCTTTCTGTTCTGCTCATACTGGCTGTCAGGGGCTACATTTTATAGCCAGCCGTCATTCAATCTGCTTTATATTCCTCAATAACCCTCAGCAGCAGATGATGACTCATCCATGCATGTTTCAATGTGAGGGTCCATTCAAAAGACATTTCATTTTGGGGATTGAAAAATGAGTCAGCAGAAGGGAGCACATTCTATAGGGTTTATATGGGAGTGCAAAGTGATGGTGAATGAAAGATGCCGTCTCCAACATAGGGCAAGCAGAAAGGATACATAACCATTTGCCTGGAATGTCCCTTTAAGTTACCAGCATTTAGGGACCAGACGCGATTGTGCAGTGTTTGTCTGCCATTGGATCGGCACTTTCCATGGTGTCAGGGTGCTTGCCGCCAAGGCTTCTGGGAGAAGCGGACATGTTTGTGTGTAATTATCACATCTGACATTGGGGAATGCACAGCCCGCGCTCCTCTAGTTGCTTCAAGATGTGTCAAGTGCCGGCCACCTGCAGTCGCTGCTGCGCGGGAGCCTGACCCCGCCAGAGGCCTCATCTGCTGCCGCTTTCCCCCACGACCCTCTGACCTGTAAATATGGCGTTTCCTCACACTTCTGAGGGACAGCTGCTCCTGCCCGGGGCATGCCAAGGATCGGGGCACTGCCGCTTGGACTCAGTGTGGCATCTATAGAGGAGAGATCCCTGGATGGATCACAGTCATTATGGTGGGTGTGGGCGGAGATCTCCCTCAATGGATTACATTTAATCTGGTGTATGTGTATATCCCTGGATGGGCCACATTCATTATGGTGGGTTTTTTTTGGGGGGGGGGGGGTATCCCTGGATGGGTCACATTCATTGTGGGGAGGAGGAATGCTGGTGGGGTATGAAGGTTGTGGGTGGGATTTAGGGCTGGAGGGATGAGAGTGGGGTTCAAGGTAGGAGGAGTGGGGTGGATTTGGGGAAAGGAGAGATACTGGTGGAGTTTGGGCATTGGAAGAATATGGTGAGGTTTGGGGTAGGAAGATTATAAGTGAGATTGTAATATAAGGGGTGCGAATGAGATTGGGGTAAGCGGGAAGCAAATATGGTTAGCGTAGTATGGTTATGAGTGGGGTTCATAGCAGGAGCGACGTGGGTCGGGTGTGTGGTGGGAGAGGCTTGGCTGGATAGGAAGGAATCTAGTTTTAGTTTTGGTTTGTGGTATGAGGATTTTGAGTGAGGTTTAGGGGTGGATGGATACAGGTTGCGTTTAGGGGTTGGAGTGGGTGGAGTTTGAGGTAGGAGGGATGGGTTTATATAGAAGGGGAGGTATAGGGGTTGAGTTTGAGGTAGATGGGAAACAGGGTTCAGAGGAGAATAGACATAAGCAAGGTTCAGGTGCAAATCAGGGAGGGTAGAGTGAGGCTGGGAAGGGCCGCTCTGTCTGTAATCACATATATTTCTCTGAGCCTTTAGCCCTTTGCCCACCAACACAAAAGAACACCTCACTTGGCAGCTGTAGTTGAGAAGGGGATAATTTACTCATAGCCTCCACAGTGTGCCCCCCTCCCATCCAGATCCCTGTGAGGCCGTGACAGCTCTGGCATGGAGTGCTGACCTATAATGGGTATTTGTCGTTTGCACTATTGGCCCGGTCCAGTTTTCTTAGTTTTGCTTATGAGCATAAAGTTTGAACCATTTACCAACACGGGGACATCATGTTTGGTAGCAAAGGGTTAATAGGGATCCCTGTGACATGCGGGGTGGAGTCACTTGGTGCCCTGTGGCATATGGCACCACCCAATTACATAGATGGCCAAAGAATGATGCGTTGTTACACCTCCTCCAACCTGTCCTCACATGTAGAGGCACTTCTGGTAGGGGTCAGCAGTCAGATTCTATGTAGGAGTGTCAGGGTGCCTTAACAAGCTCCTCAATAACCCTTTGATGGCCCTATGGAAGCAAGCGGACGAATTGCATGCTATCATGAGAAAACTGCAGTCAGTCACTTGAGTGCACTCAATGGTGGGAAGCGCGCACGAACTGACACCTCCTAGGATCCACCCAGTTCTATCCCACCTTAGGCTAGTCATCACCTATGAGGGCCGCTATTTCTATTTGTTTGGTATGTTGGGGGGGATAGCCAGTGACCACCTATGTGGGGCGCTGTAACCATGCAACTGATGGTTCGGGGGGGATCTCCAGTAACCACTTATAAGGGGCTCTGTTGCCATTTCACCTCCAATCACCACCTATGACAGGCATTGTTACCATGTGACTGTTTCGTGGGTTGGGGTATCCCCCATACACCATGTATGAGGGGAGATGTTAGCATGTGACTTGGGTGGCGAGTCAGGATATCTCAGTCACCACCTATGAGTGAACTTGTTACCATTTGACTGGTTGGCGGGTCAGGGGATCCCCCAGCCATCACCTTTGGGGAGCGGTGTTGCCATGTGACTGGTTGGTGGGTTGGGGGAATCTCCAATCCCCACCTAAGAGAGGCATTTGTAAACATGTAAATGGTTGGCGGGTCGGGGTATCCCATAGTCCCACATATGAGAGATTTTATCATGTGACCACTTGGGTAAAGGGATCCCCCAGTCATAACCTTTCAGGAGTGCTGTTGCCATGTGACTGGTTGGTGGGTTAGGAGATCCCTCAGTTACCACCTATTTGGGCCAATTACTGGCTTGGGCTAGTGATTTGTTCTGGGCGGGATTAGGGGTATCTTGTCTCTATCATGGAAGCTAATTGTGTGCCCTCATTTTCTGCAGGTTTCCCGGAGGATGGACCCCACCAACCTGCCCCTGGCTGACTCAGGTACTGCCTCCTCCTCATGGTGTACTGGCCTGCAGCAGGTGTCAGACATCCCTCATCTCCCCAGCCGGGGTGGGAGGTAATATTGGCAGGGCAAATCGCCTGGGAGCTCATCAGCCCTTCAATGGCTGTGCCTGTCACATATCACAGCAAAGTGCTGAGTGATGGCCCAGATTCTCTAACCCGCCAGGGAGCCATCACGCTTTATGAGGATCAGAGGAGCCTTATTTAACCATCAAAGGCGTTTTCCCTTCATTGATACATTTTATCATCAAGTGATAAAATTGTAACACCCTCTGGTCCATTTTGTATCCTTAGGTGTATCAATGAAGAGAAGAAGTCTTTTATGGTTATTAAAGGTGGCTACAAATCGGTTATTTGGGGATAGTTTTTTTTTTTACATTTTTATGCTAGCTAGCTTTATATACAGATGTTATGATACAAAGGGTAATTCCTCCACTCTAATATTACACTAATCTGTTACAGGGAACCTCAAGCTTTTACAAATACTTAAAAGAGATAGAGTAAGAGTAAGTCTTCTTTCTCTGAAAAAATACATTTTACGCTATGGGTAAAGTGAAGCTATTCAGTAGATTCTGTTGTTCACTTGTGTTGGTAACCCTATCAGTGCCAGGCTGGATGCTCTCCCAGCAGCCCCTTTGGCTGACATCTGGTGATAGGGGGATGCACCTGCCCTCTCCTCCCTCTACTCCTAGTGAGAATTCCAGGAAATGACTAATCAGCCATACTTGACCCCAGCTTCTCCTTCATCTGGGAGAGGCCATTAACTCCTGGGAGTAGGGGGCTGCACTGCTTGAGTGTCAGTTCTGTGGGCCAGCCTAGCACACAATGACATCACTGCAATCACAGTCAGTGTGCTGCCCTGACATGGCTGTTATTTGCATATTTAGGAGTTGCTTAGCGTATGCTGGTGGCTTGTTCTGGGTCTTTGGCCCATTGGCTATTACAGAGCAGAGGATTATGGGAGGGAGGAAACCACAGTGCCCTCTATAGAGCTCAGTGAGAGGGGGTTGGACGTGGCGGGGTCCCCTCTGTTGCCCACTGCATGCCTCCATATATATTTGACATCATTACACCTCTCTATTGTCAGCTAATAGTTGGTGCCCACTACAGAGTCCTGCATGCCTCCATATATATTTATGACATCATTACACCTCTCTATTGTCAGCTAATAGTTGGTGCCCACTACAGAGTCCTGCATACCTCCATATATATTTATGACATCATTACACCTCTCTATTGTCAGCTAATAGTTGGTGCCCACTACAGAGTCCTGCATGCCTCCATATATATTTATGACATCATTACACCTCTCTATTGTCAGCTAATAGTTGGTGCCCACTACAGAGTCCTGCATACCTCCATATATATTTATGACATCATTACACCTCTCTATTGTCAGCTAATAGTTGGTGCCCACTACAGAGTCCTGCATGCCTCCATATATATTTATGACATCATTACACCTCTCTATTGTCAGCTAATAGTTGGTGCCCACTACAGAGTCCTGCATGCCTCCATATATATTTATGACATCATTACACCTCTCTATTGTCAGCTAATAGAGACTGGTTGGTGGGCGGAGCGAGATGACATTAGATCCGCACAGAGGATGTGCGCAGATTCCTTCATGCAGCACAACTTTAACCTTTTCCCCTGCCACACCCGCCATGTTTGTGCTTTTCAGTTGATAGAGATGAGTCGACAATTTTCCAGAATTTTCCATTAATAATCTCATCACAGCATTTGTATTGGCAGACTGGGGTCTCCCCGTAGTGGTCTGACACGGCCTTGGCCTGCAACACGCTAGCGCTGGAGATGTTTGCTGTCCTAGGATGACAGATTGAGTGGCGTGCCCTCCAGAGAGGCATTGCGCGCCTTACACGGTGGCAGAGGAGTAGTGAGGGGTTTGTGCTCTCTCCAGAGACCAAGCCCGCCATGGTGACCTCATCTCGCTGTGCACTCAATAACACCGCCATTTCCCAGGTTTAATGATGGCGGTAATAAGGTGCACACAGCGAGAAGTGTCTGATGCGCCCCAGAGATGCTGATCGCTGTGTTTGTGTTCTAGACGTTCCACGGAAGATGTAGACAGCGGATTAGGAGGGTGTGATAGGTCAGCTTGTTGCTCGCTGTGTTTGTGGTACTGATTGTGTGCGGACATTGTGTCATCACATGTCGTTAACTGTGCCTTACAGGAGTGGAGCCGACCTCTCTCTAGCACTGATTGGCTCCAGCATGCTGCCTTTGCTCCTACCTGATGTTAGCCGTGGAGACATTTGAGAAGAGGGGGTTAGGACAGGTGCCAACAGCTTCCCTGTGTTACGCCTGGCCAGGCCTCTGCCCCAAAGAGCCCACAAACTGGCACCTCAGCTGCATTATTTGAGCCCCTGGGAGTGTCATTGTCTCTCAAATGTGCACCAATCCTTTACATGTTAGAATACGTGTGCTGATCCCACTGTGCTGTACAGGGAAAAATTGCAAATGCCTTCTGCCCATATCCAAACTATGCTGGAGTGGCACCTTATGGAGCATGGTAGGGAAGAAGTGTAAAAGTGGGGGCACCAACATAAGAGGCAGAGGAGTTGGGGAGGGCAGAAAAGGGGTGCAGAAGTGTTGATGGTGGTGAGGAGGGCAGAGAAATGGAGGAGGAGCCACAGAGAGGAGAAGAAGAGTATGAGCCTAGTAGTTTGGTGAAAAGGTGGAGGCACCAGGTATGGTAGAGAAGAGGTAAAGTAGCCAGGAATGAAAGAGAAGGGGTGGAGTTGCCAGGAGGCAAAAAATGGGTAGAGGAGTCGGGGGGGCAAAGAAGAGTTGGAGGAGTCAGAGGTACTTCAGTGGCCATCAGTACACCATGACATGATTGGCCTGACTTCCATGTTTGTGGTAGATGCAGAATATGAGCAGGCCCCCCTGTTCTAGGCACAGGCTGAGGTCACTGCGGTGTCTGGGCGGGGGATTATCATGGAGGCCAGTGTCCGGCATGGTACTGGCTGTCAGGGCTCGGAAGCGGCACCTGCTGACAGCAGCAGTTACATGGCAGTTTCATGTTTGCACTGGTGAGAGCATGAAATTGGGATTTCATACCTATGTCTGCTGAGAGATTCAGCACTGAGATGGCCCCGTGCCGTCCCTGATCCCTGCCACCTCTGCTGACCTCTCCTGCATGAGATATCATTTATTCTTCCCCACGCCATCCACAGAAGTCCCTTTATCCTGCACGCCTGTATGATTATGCCACCTCCAGTTTATTTTTGAATAACAATAGGAAACCCTAACCTGCAGATTACGATCATCTGAGAACAGTGGCCATAACTGTGACATTTGTATTGCTATAGCAGGCACAGGTCAAATTTTCATTAACCATCCTGTAGACTTTGGCCAATGGGGCATGAAGAAAGGGGCTGTGGCCTGGAGATGCAAATAGTTTGAATGTCTCACTTTAAAGTGGACCAAAACCCAGGATATTAAAAAAATGTGACTATCCTGGGTTTTGGTCCTTTCCCGGGGGGTGCCCCGCTTTGTGAAACCCCCCAGAACGCCAGGCGGACTCCCCTGTTTCTGCTCCCACGGTGCGTCTAAGAGCAGCGGCTCTGACGGTCGCATCCTCCGCCTCCCTCTAACAGGGAGTGTGCATGCTCTGGCCATTCACAAATGCCTGGAGCGAGCACATGCACTGCTAGAGGGAAGCGGAGAATGCAGCAGTCAGAGCTCTTAGACGCACCGTGGGACTGGGAAGAGTTGAGTTGGCGGGCACGATCTGGGGGGGGTTTCGCACAGCGGGACCCCCCGATAGGGATGCCTCCAGGGAAAGGATCAAAACCCAGGATAGTCAAAATTCTGGGTTTTGGTCCACTTTAAGCATGCCCATAGCTAGCTAATCCCTGGCTTAATGAGGCCCTTTGCTTATTAAAGTGGACCAAAACCCAGGATTTTGACTATCCTGGGTTTTGGGCCTTTCCTCGGGGTGCCCAGTGCCCCGCTGTGTGAATCCCCCCCCCCCCCCCCCCCCCAGATTGCTGCTCTTAGACGCGCTGTGGGAGCTGAAACAGGTGCGTTCTGGGGGGTTTCACACAGCGGGGCACCCCCGATCAGGGTGCCCCTGGGGAAAGTACCAAAGCCCAGGATAGTCAAATTTATGACTAACCTAGGTTTTGGTCCACTTTAAAACTATAACAGGTTCCGCCCTCTGGATTTTACTGTCAGCTGCTGATTATATTGTGGAAGGTGTGGCCTCCTCTAGGCTTCCTTCCTGCAGGCACTAGCCCAATAATCTGCTAAAGTGTGCCTTGGTGCCTAAGGCCAGAAGGTAGGTTTTGAGACCCTGAGTGGTGGCTTCCTTTTCTGGGAATTGGCCTGAAGTTTTCATGTGCCTCCTAGAATGCAGTAAAGCTTCCTGGCCGTTCCAGCAGAAACTGGCCTTACGGGTCTTCATTAAGCTAATACCCCAGGCTGCCTGGTAGAGTGCTGAGCTTTTTGATTGTCAGGTTTGGATGTTCGTGAGTAGGACCCTTCTTCGCTTGCCTCATTCTCTGGTTGGGCCTCCTTTGGGTTATTTCATAGATGCATCCAGTCTATCATCTTCCTGCAGGCACTGGCGGACCTTCAGCATAATTTAATGAAAAGCCCAAACCCTTAAAAAACTATTCCCCAGCATCTAAAATTCATATATTTAACGTTTTTACTCATTTACTTTTTATTCTTTCCCTCACTGGCCTGCAACTCTGTTCAGCACTCCAGGATATGGGCGCCGCCATCTTGGCTTAGTAGTATCACCTACTTATGGAGAGAAGAGGGGTTAAAAGTGCAGGGGAGAGGGGATATAATTGTGCTTTGCAAAGACAGAGCAGAGCTAGGGTCAGGAAAAGGTCAGCAATCCCAGAATGCAGAGCGACACAGTCAGAAGACACTTCCTGTTTGCAGGCAGCCTGCACCTCCATGGTCCACCATCTTGAAAGTTTAAAGTCACAGAAAGTGCTGGTAGGATGATTTTTAATGTGGGCAATTTGTATGTACAGGGTGGGGGAAACATATAAGATAGACTCTTATTTAGGGTGAAGGTCCGCTTTAAGAAACCTAATAGGGAGGGGCCCGGTTTGCAGGTGTCAGTCCTCGAGGCCTGTGTTAGACCCTCTCTATCTACCTTGGTGGGTTGTGTCCTTTTGGCTCGCTTCTTGGCACCTTTACACAGGTGTTTCTTAAAGCATCAGGGAACCATTTAGCCCCCAAGAGCAGCCATTGACTGTGGGTATCCAGAGATGTCAATCTTGGTGCCTGGTGGGTGTGGTGGAGGTGTGGACTAAGGGCATGTCTTACATGCAGGGTATAACATTTGGAGTAATTCTTCCCTCATAACTTCCTTATACTGCCCCTATATCACACTAACCATGATTGGATGAGCTGTTCTCCTCTGCTGTAGAACTGACTGCCCCTTTCACTGCTAAATAATGCCCCCATCTGACCAACAAATCCTTTCCCCAAATGAATGACTCCAGCAGCCCCTGCCCCCCACCAGATAATGCTCCCTCAATTATTTCTCTGTTGTCAGTGTAAAGGGGGGGGTTACAAGGTGAATTATGCTGAATAAGGTAAGGGGTAGAAAACAATGGGTCGACTCCTAGAAAATCTGGGTTTGCATGCCTGGTTAGCCTTTGTGCTAGCGGGTGGCACCCAGACCTAGGTCGAGTGTATCCTGCCACCCCATGTCCCCTATCCAGGAGATCACCTGCTACCCCATGTTCCTTATCTGAAAGATCACCCATTGACTCTGGGGCTATTCAGGTGATCTGGTGCAGAAAGTATCGGGGAAGGGGGAGGGGGGGGGGTTATGGGAGAGCCTGTCAATACAGCATACACCCATTAAAGCGGACCAACACCCACTGAACTTTTTAAATACATTTGGTCAAAGCCCCCGCCTTAGGTTCTAGAACTAGAAATGGATATTTCCGCTTTTCAATTAGTCCTGGGTCACTGTTTTTTTTTTTTTTTTTGCTTTCCCTCTCTGTAAGATGGCAGGTGATCAGTCATAGCATAGGTGTGGCAATGACATCATTGCCACGCACAACAGTGGCAATAGATGGAGGAGGCGGAGCTTTACAGCTAAAACAGGCTCTATTATCTGGGATGGGAGGAAGCAAGAGCAGTGAAAACTGGCAAATGGTGCTCTTTATGGGGGTAGCAATTCAGGGGATGCTAGTTAAAATTGTGGGTTTTGGTCTGCTTTAACTGATAGAACGTTGATCCTGGGACAGATGTTCAGAGTCACACAATTAGTGGCTGTGTTCTGTGGGGACCACTGCAATAAGAGTGGTTATTATCTCATCAGTGCTGCACGGTATTTCGGAAAGGATTTGGCCCAATACAATTGATTCTATTAATTAATGGTATTTCTTCTTGCGGTAAGGCACAGCAGCCCTCTGTGGAGCGGAGGAAACGTTGCGACTGTTTACCTGGCCTCCCTCGGGGCGCCTCTGTACACAGCGCAGTGGGGGGGGACTTGACTGATAGGCATATTGATTAGCTACTCTGGTGGGTGGCAGCTGCCATCTAGTGGTGAAGTGGTAAAGTGCGGGCAGCAGAGGGAGCTCCATTCATCTCTCACTCCAGATTGTTGTTGTCAGCAGGGTTCGCGGAGGAGAGTGCCGGAGGACTGCTGGCTGTGGCCCTGTACCCGGACGAGGCACTACTGAACCGCTATGCTGCCATGATCTACACCAGCACTGATGGAGGCAAGATCTTCCAGGAGCTGCCTGGAGCTGCCATGTGTCACAGCTGTGCAGAAAAGGTGAAAGGCCATTGTGACTTGAGACAATCTGCTAAATGGTGAGATGAGACTGCCATAGCCAGGGACTGTCTGTCGGCACTCCATTCCCACCCCCCTCTCAAGCTGTTTCTGGGGGTCTCCTGTCCTGCTGTCAGCCACTCTGGCCTGTGAAAGTAAGAACCCATGACAGAGCAAGGGATCTTCTGGCCACCAAAGTCACATGGTGCAGGACACACCATCTAGCAGGCTGACATTCCTGGTCACATAAGGGGATCGGGACTGCGGATGCGGGTAACCTCTTGCATAGGGAACGTGGGGTGCCAGGTGAAATCTCACATAGTGAACACTTGGACAGAGAACGGATAAGGAACACTGGGTGTTTGTCTCAAAAAGGGAACATGGGGTGGCAGGTGATCTTCTGGATAGGGAACATGGGGTGGCAGGTAATTTTAGGGATAGGGAGCATAGATTGGCAGGTGATCTCAGATAGGGATCATGAAATGACCGGTAATCTCTCAGATGTGGAACATGGGGTGGCAGGTGATCTTCTGAATAGGGAACATGGGGTGGCAGGTAATTTTAGGGATAGGGAGCATAGATTGGCAGGTGATCTCAGATAGGGATCATGAAATGACAGGTAATCTCTCAGATGTGGAACATGGGGTGGCAGGTGGTCTCTCAGATAAGGAACATAGGGAACACGGGGCAGCTGATCTCTCAAATAGGGAACATGGGGTGGTAGGTGAGCTCTCAGAGAACATAGGGTGGCAGGTGATCTTTCCAATAGGGAAAGTGGCATGGCAAGTGATATCCTGGATAGGAAACATGTGATGGCGGGGATCTCTTCAATACAGATCATGGAGTTGCGGGTGAACATATGGGTGAAGGCACATTCTTAGATAGGGAACTTGGGGGTGGTGGGTATGCTCCCAGATAGGAAACATGTGGTAGTGGGTGAGCTTTTGCATAAGGAGCTTGGGGAGGAAGAGTCTGATTGGCTAGTGTGACAACTGGGGACAGCTGAGGCAATGTAAGAAGCAGGGTGGCAGATGTTCGACAGCAGTACTTATTGGTGTCCATGAGGCACTGCATTTCACAGTCAGACCCCTCACTGGCGGGGATGTAACTTGAGGGGGTGCAGAGGGTGTGACCGCACCTGGGCCCAGAAAGTTAATGGGGCCCCATCATTTTTGCTACTCCAGCTTTTTTTATCATATCTGTGCTCACTTGGCATCATTTAGAGAAAGGAAGCAACATTTGTCTCTGTTGGTTCAGTCTTTGGTTGTCTAGCTGCATCCAGTTGAGTTAAGACAGAAAAAAAGTTTACTGTATCAGCCTTGAAAGGGTCCCATTTAATGTTTGCACCGGGGACCTGTCACATTTAGTTACGCCACTGCCCATTGGTAAAACAGAAATAGAGCCTCTGATCCTCGCCTCTGGGAGGGCCCAGGTGACTGAACAATGGCTGCCATGTGTTTATCATATTAATGATGAAGTCTGATTACGCCTCCAGCACTGCAGTGTTGATCGGAAGCGGCTGATCGGACGGAAGCTTGTTATTAATTAAAAGAGCATTATGCCTAATGGCAAACCAGAGCGAGACACCATTTCCAGAGTCCGCTCCGCCATAACAAATGAAGCAATCAGGACAGAGGAAAGGACAATTTAGCATCCAATCATTATAGCGTGGCCTCAGGGACACAGGCTGCCACGCGGACCCAGCGGGATGGAAAGTCAACAATTAGCGCATCTGTGCAAGCGACAAATGATCCGGAGAGATGATTGCTAGTGGCAGCCATCACTTGTAATAACAGCCATGATTAGCCTCCTTCCCGCCCGACACACCCCACCACCGCCATCCTTTCCCTGCACGCTATGCACCACCACTGCCAGACATGCCACCACCATCCTCTTCCCGCACACACTGCACCATCACCACCCTGCATACACCATGCCATCACTGTCGGGCACACACCACCGCCATCCCCTCCTTGCATACACCATTCCATCATTGCTGGGCAAACACCACCATGCTTCCCCTGCACACAGTGCCAGCGCTGCCTGCCACACACTACCACCATCCTCTCCATACACACATAGTGCCATTACTGCAGGCACACCACCACCCCAATCCTCTACATACCCCGTGCCCTCACTGCTGGGCACACTCCATCACCATTCTCCATACACACACACACACACACACTGTGCCATCACAAGTGGGTGTAGACGACCACCATCCTCTCGTTGTACACATCATGGCATAATTGACCAGCACACACCACCACCATCCTCTCCCCACAATGTGCCATCACTGTCAGGCACACACCAGAACCATCCTCACCCTGCACACTGTGGCATCACTGAGGGGCGCATACCACCACCATCTTCTGCACACTGTTCTATCACTGGCAGACACACAGACAACCACCATCCTCTCCCCACACACTGCACCATCACTGCGGGACACACACCACCACCATCCTCTCCCCACACACTGCACCATCACTGCGGGACACGAACCACCACCATCCTCTCCCCACACACTGCACCATCACTGCTGGACACACACCACCACCATCCTCTCCCCACACACTGCACCATCACTGCTGGACACACACCACCACCATCCTCTCCCCACACACTGCACCATCACTGCTGGACACACACCACCACCATCCTCTCCCCACACACTGCACCATCACTGCAGGACACACACTACCACCATCCTCTCCCCACACACTGCACCATCACTGCTGGACACACACCACCACCATCCTCTCCCCACACACTGCACCATCACTGCTGGACACACACCACCACCATCCTCTCCCCACACACTACCACCATCACTGCAGGACACACACCACCACCATCCTCTCCCCACACACTACCACCATCACTGCTGGACACACACCACCACCATCCTCTCCCCACACACTGCACCATCACTGCTGGACACACACCACCACCATCCTCTCCCCACACACTGCACCATCACTGCTGGACACACACCACCACCATCCTCTCCCCACACACTGCACCATCACTGCAGGACAGACACTACCACCATCCTCTCCCCACACACTGCACCATCACTGCTGGACACACACCACCACCATCCTCTCCCCACACACTGCACCATCACTGCTGGACACACACCACCACCATCCTCTCCCCACACACTACCACCATCACTGCAGGACACACACCACCACCATCCTCTCCCCACACACTACCACCATCACTGCTGGACACACACTACCACCATCCTCTCCCCACACACTACCACCATCACTGCTGGACACACACTACCACCATCCTCTCCCCACACACTGCACCATCACTGCTGGACACACACCACCATCATCCTCTCCCCACACACTGCACCATCACTGCTGGACACACACCACCACCATCCTCTCCCCACACACTGCACCATCACTGCTGGACACACACCACCACCATCCTCTCCCCACACACTGCACCATCACTGCTGGACACACACCACCACCATCCTCTCCCCACACACTGCACCATCACTGCTGGACACACACCACCACCATCCTCTCCCCACACACTGCACCATCACTGCTGGACACACACCACCACCATCCTCTCCCCACACACTGCACCATCACTGCTGGACACACACCACCACCATCCTCTCCCCACACACTGCACCATCACTGCTGGACACACACCACCACCATCCTCTCCCCACACACTACCACCATCACTGCTGGACACACACCACCACCATCCTCTCCCCACACACTACCACCATCACTGCAGGACACACACCACCACCATCCTCTCCCCACACACTGCACCATCACTGCAGGGCACACACCACCACCATCCTCTCCCTGCACACACTGCACCATCACTGCTGGACACACACCACCACCATCCTCTCCCCACACACTGCACCATCACTGCTGGACACACACCACCACCATCCTCTCCCCACACACTGCACCATCACTGCTGGACACACACCACCACCATCCTCTCCCTGCACACACTGCACCATCACTGCTGGACACACACCACCACCATCCTCTCCCCACACACTGCACCATCACTGCTGGACACACACCACCACCATCCTCTCCCCACACACTGCACCATCACTGCTGGACACACACCACCACCATCCTCTCCCCACACACTGCACCATCACTGCTGGACACACACCACCACCATCCTCTCCCCACACACTGCACCATCACTGCAGGACACACACTACCACCATCCTCTCCCCACACACTGCACCATCACTGCTGGACACACACCACCACCATCCTCTCCCCACACACTGCACCATCACTGCTGGACACACACCACCACCATCCTCTCCCCACACACTACCACCATCACTGCAGGACACACACCACCACCATCCTCTCCCCACACACTACCACCATCACTGCAGGACACACACCACCACCATCCTCTCCCCACACACTACCACCATCACTGCTGGACACACACTACCACCATCCTCTCCCCACACACTACCACCATCACTGCTGGACACACACTACCACCATCCTCTCCCCACACACTGCACCATCACTGCTGGACACACACCACCATCATCCTCTCCCCACACACTGCACCATCACTGCTGGACACACACCACCACCATCCTCTCCCCACACACTGCACCATCACTGCTGAACACACCACCACCATCCTCTCCCCACACACTGCACCATCACTGCTGGACACACACTACCACCATCCTCTCCCCACACACTGCACCATCACTGCTGGACACACACCACCACCATCCTCTCCCCACACACTGCACCATCACTGCTGGACACACACCACCACCATCCTCTCCCCACACACTGCACCATCACTGCTGGACACACACCACCACCATCCTCTCCCCACACACTGCACCATCACTGCTGGACACACACCACCACCATCCTCTCCCCACACACTGCACCATCACTGCTGGACACACACCACCACCATCCTCTCCCCACACACTACCACCATCACTGCTGGACACACACCACCACCATCCTCTCCCCACACACTACCACCATCACTGCAGGACACACACCACCACCATCCTCTCCCCACACACTGCACCATCACTGCAGGGCACACACCACCACCATCCTCTCCCTGCACACACTGCACCATCACTGCTGGACACACACCACCACCATCCTCTCCCCACACACTGCACCATCACTGCTGGACACACACCACCACCATCCTCTCCCCACACATTGCACCATCACTGCTGGACACACACCACCACCATCCTCTCCCTGCACACACTGCACCATCACTGCTGGACACACACCACCACCATCCTCTCCCCACACACTGCACCATCACTGCTGGACACACACCACCACCATCCTCTCCCCACACACTACCACCATCACTGCTGAACACACACCACCACCATCCTCTCCCCATACACTACCACCATCACTGCTGGACACACACTACCACCATCCTCTCCCCACACACTACCACCATCACTGCTGGACACACACTACCACCATCCTCTCCCCACACACTACCACCATCACTGCTGGACACACACTACCACCATCCTCTCCCCACACACTGCACCATCACTGCTGGACACACACCACCATCATCCTCTCCCCACACACTGCACCATCACTGCTGGACACACACCACCACCATCCTCTCCCCACACACTGCACCATCACTGCTGGACACACACCACCACCATCCTCTCCCCACACACTGCACCATCACTGCTGGACACACACTACCACCATCCTCTCCCCACACACTGCACCATCACTGCTGGACACACACCACCACCATCCTCTCCCCACACACTGCACCATCACTGCTGGACACACACCACCACCATCCTCTCCCCACACACTGCACCATCACTGCTGGACACACACCACCACCATCCTCTCCCCACACACTGCACCATCACTGCTGGACACACACCACCACCATCCTCTCCCCACACACTGCACCATCACTGCTGGACACACACCACCACCATCCTCTCCCCACACACTACCACCATCACTGCTGGACACACACCACCACCATCCTCTCCCCACACACTACCACCATCACTGCAGGACACACACCACCACCATCCTCTCCCCACACACTGCACCATCACTGCAGGACACACACCACCACCATCCTCTCCCTGCACACACTGCACCATCACTGCTGGACACACACCACCACCATCCTCTCCCTGCACACACTGCACCATCACTGCTGGACACACACCACCACCATCCTCTCCCCACACACTGCACCATCACTGCTGGACACACACCACCACCATCCTCTCCCTGCACACACTGCACCATCACTGCTGGACACACACCACCACCATCCTCTCCCCACACACTGCACCATCACTGCTGGACACACACCACCACCATCCTCTCCCCACACACTACCACCATCACTGCTGGACACACACCACCACCATCCTCTCCCCACACACTGCACCATCACTGCTGGACACACACCACCACCATCCTCTCCCCACACACTGCACCATCACTGCTGGACACACACCACCACCATCCTCTCCCCACACACTACCACCATCACTGCTGGACACACACCACCACCATCCTCTCCCCACACACTACCACCATCACTGCAGGACACACACCACCACCATCCTCTCCCCACACACTGCACCATCACTGCAGGGCACACACCACCACCATCCTCTCCCTGCACACACTGCACCATCACTGCTGGACACACACCACCACCATCCTCTCCCCACACACTGCACCATCACTGCTGGACACACACCACCACCATCCTCTCCCCACACATTGCACCATCACTGCTGGACACACACCACCACCATCCTCTCCCTGCACACACTGCACCATCACTGCTGGACACACACCACCACCATCCTCTCCCCACACACTGCACCATCACTGCTGGACACACACCACCACCATCCTCTCCCCACACACTACCACCATCACTGCTGGACACACACCACCACCATCCTCTCCCCATACACTACCACCATCACTGCTGGACACACACTACCACCATCCTCTCCCCACACACTACCACCATCACTGCTGGACACACACTACCACCATCCTCTCCCCACACACTACCACCATCACTGCTGGACACACACTACCACCATCCTCTCCCCACACACTGCACCATCACTGCTGGACACACACCACCATCATCCTCTCCCCACACACTGCACCATCACTGCTGGACACACACCACCACCATCCTCTCCCCACACACTGCACCATCACTGCTGGACACACACCACCACCATCCTCTCCCCACACACTGCACCATCACTGCTGGACACACACTACCACCATCCTCTCCCCACACACTGCACCATCACTGCTGGACACACACCACCACCATCCTCTCCCCACACACTGCACCATCACTGCTGGACACACACCACCACCATCCTCTCCCCACACACTGCACCATCACTGCTGGACACACACCACCACCATCCTCTCCCCACACACTGCACCATCACTGCTGGACACACACCACCACCATCCTCTCCCCACACACTGCACCATCACTGCTGGACACACACCACCACCATCCTCTCCCCACACACTACCACCATCACTGCTGGACACACACCACCACCATCCTCTCCCCACACACTACCACCATCACTGCAGGACACACACCACCACCATCCTCTCCCCACACACTGCACCATCACTGCAGGACACACACCACCACCATCCTCTCCCTGCACACACTGCACCATCACTGCTGGACACACACCACCACCATCCTCTCCCCACACACTGCACCATCACTGCTGGACACACACCACCACCATCCTCTCCCCACACACTGCACCATCACTGCTGGACACACACCACCACCATCCTCTCCCTGCACACACTGCACCATCACTGCTGGACACACACCACCACCATCCTCTCCCCACACACTGCACCATCACTGCTGGACACACACCACCACCATCCTCTCCCCACACACTACCACCATCACTGCTGGACACACACCACCACCATCCTCTCCCCACACACTGCACCATCACTGCTGGACACACACTACCACCATCCTCTCCCCACACACTGCACCATCACTGCTGGACACACACCACCACCATCCTCTCCCCACACACTACCACCATCACTGCAGGACACACACCACCACCATCCTCTCCCCACACACTACCACCATCACTGCTGGACACACACTACCACCATCCTCTCCCCACACACTACCACCATCACTGCTGGACACACACTACCACCATCCTCTCCCCACACACTGCACCATCACTGCTGGACACACACCACCATCATCCTCTCCCCACACACTGCACCATCACTGCTGGACACACACCACCACCATCCTCTCCCCACACACTGCACCATCACTGCTGGACACACACCACCACCATCCTCTCCCCACACACTGCACCATCACTGCTGGACACACACTACCACCATCCTCTCCCCACACACTGCACCATCACTGCTGGACACACACCACCACCATCCTCTCCCCACACACTGCACCATCACTGCTGGACACACACCACCACCATCCTCTCCCCACACACTGCACCATCACTGCTGGACACACACCACCACCATCCTCTCCCCACACACTGCACCATCACTGCTGGACACACACTACCACCATCCTCTCCCCACACACTGCACAATCACTGCTGGACACACACCACCACCATCCTCTCCCCACACACTGCACCATCACTGCTGGACACACACCACCACCATCCTCTCCCCACACACTGCACCATCACTGCTGGACACACACCACCACCATCCTCTCCCCACACACTACCACCATCACTGCTGGACACACACCACCACCATCCTCTCCCCACACACTACCACCATCACTGCAGGACACACACCACCACCATCCTCTCCCCACACACTGCACCATCACTGCAGGACACACACCACCACCATCCTCTCCCTGCACACACTGCACCATCACTGCTGGACACACACCACCACCATCCTCTCCCCACACACTGCACCATCACTGCTGGACACACACCACCACCATCCTCTCCCCACACACTGCACCATCACTGCTGGACACACACCACCACCATCCTCTCCCTGCACACACTGCACCATCACTGCTGGACACACACCACCACCATCCTCTCCCCACACACTGCACCATCACTGCTGGACACACACTACCACCATCCTCTCCCCAGACACTGCACCATCACTGCTGGACACACACCACCACCATCCTCTCCCCACACACTGCACCATCACTGCTGGACACACACCACCACCATCCTCTCCCCACACACTGCACCATCACTGCTGGACACACACTACCACCATCCTCTCCCCACACACTGCACCATCACTGCTGGACACACACCACCACCATCCTCTCCCCACACACTACCACCATCACTACTGGACACACACCACCACCATCCTCTCCCCACACACTGCACCATCACTGCGGGACACGAACCACCACCATCCTCTCCCCACACACTGCACCATCACTGCTGGACACAAACCACCACCATCCTCTCCCCACACACTGCACCATCACTGCTGGACACACACCACCACCATCCTCTCCCCACACACTGCACCATCACTGCAGGACACACACTACCACCATCCTCTCCCCACACACTGCACGATCACTGCTGGACACAAACCACCACCATCCTCTCCCTGCACACACTGCACCATCACTGCTGGACACACACCACCACCATCCTCTCCCCACACACTGCACCATCACTGCTGGACACACACTACCACCATCCTCTCCCCACACACTGCACCATCACTGCTGGACACAAACCACCACCATCCTCTCCCCACACACTGCATCATCACTGCTGGACACACACCACCACCATCCTCTCCCCACACACTGCACCATCACTGCGGGACACAAATCACCACCATCCTCTCCCCACACACTGCACCATCACTGCTGGACACACACCACCACCATCCTCTCCCCACACACTGCACAATCACTGCTGGACACACACCACCACCATCCTCTCCCCACACACTACCACCATCACTGCTGGACACACACCACCACCATCCTCTCCCCACACACTGCACAATCACTGCGGGACACACACCACCACCATCCTCTCCCCACACACTGCACCATCACTGCTGGACACACACCACCACCATCCTCTCCCCACACACTGCACCATCACTGCAGGACACACACCACCACCATCCTCTCCCCACACACTGCACCATCACTGCTGGACACACACCACCACCATCCTCTCCCCACACACTGCACCATCACTGCAGGACACACACCACCACCATCCTCTCCCCACACACTGCACCATCACTGCTGGACACACACCACCACCATCCTCTCCCCACACACTGCACCATCACTGCTGGACACACACCACCACCATCCTCTCCCCACACACTGCACCATCACTGCGGGAAACACACCACCACCATCCTCTCCCCACACACTGCACCATCACTGCGGGACACACACTACCACCATCCTCTCCCCACACACTACCACCATCACTGCTGGACACACACCACCACCATCCTCTCCCCACACACTGCACCATCACTGCGGGACACACACCACCACCATCCTCTCCCCACACACTGCACCATCACTGCTGGACACACACCACCACCATCCTCTCCCCACACACTGCACCATCACTGCTGGACACACACCACCACCATCCTCTCCCCACACACTACCACCATCACTGCTGGACACACACCACCACCATCCTCTCCCCACACACTGCACCATCACTGCGGGACACACACTACCACCATCCTCTCCCCACACACTACCACCATCACTGCTGGACACACACCACCACCATCCTCTCCCCACACACTGCACCATCACTGCTGGACACACACCACCACCATCCTCTCCCCACACACTGCACCATCACTGCTGGACACACACCACCACCATCCTCTCCCCACACACTACCACCATCACTGCAGGACACACACCACCACCATCCTCTCCCCACACACTACCACCATCACTGCTGGACACACACTACCACCATCCTCTCCCCACACACTACCACCATCACTGCTGGACACACACCACCACCATCCTCTCCCTGCACACACTGCACCATCACTGCTGGACACACACCACCACCATCCTCTCCCCACACACTGCACCATCACTGCTGGACACACACCACCACCATCCTCTCCCCACACACTGCACCATCACTGCTGGACACACACCACCACCATCCTCTCCCTGCACACACTGCACCATCACTGCTGGACACACACCACCACCATCCTCTCCCCACACACTGCACCATCACTGCTGGACACACACCACCACCATCCTCTCCCCACACACTACCACCATCACTGCTGGACACACACCACCACCATCCTCTCCCCACACACTGCACCATCACTGCTGGACACACACTACCACCATCCTCTCCCCACACACTGCACCATCACTGCTGGACACACACCACCACCATCCTCTCCCCACACACTACCACCATCACTGCAGGACACACACCACCACCATCCTCTCCCCACACACTACCACCATCACTGCTGGACACACACTACCACCATCCTCTCCCCACACACTACCACCATCACTGCTGGACACACACTACCACCATCCTCTCCCCACACACTGCACCATCACTGCTGGACACACACCACCATCATCCTCTCCCCACACACTGCACCATCACTGCTGGACACACACCACCACCATCCTCTCCCCACACACTGCACCATCACTGCTGGACACACACCACCACCATCCTCTCCCCACACACTGCACCATCACTGCTGGACACACACTACCACCATCCTCTCCCCACACACTGCACCATCACTGCTGGACACACACCACCACCATCCTCTCCCCACACACTGCACCATCACTGCTGGACACACACCACCACCATCCTCTCCCCACACACTGCACCATCACTGCTGGACACACACCACCACCATCCTCTCCCCACACACTGCACCATCACTGCTGGACACACACTACCACCATCCTCTCCCCACACACTGCACAATCACTGCTGGACACACACCACCACCATCCTCTCCCCACACACTGCACCATCACTGCTGGACACACACCACCACCATCCTCTCCCCACACACTGCACCATCACTGCTGGACACACACCACCACCATCCTCTCCCCACACACTACCACCATCACTGCTGGACACACACCACCACCATCCTCTCCCCACACACTACCACCATCACTGCAGGACACACACCACCACCATCCTCTCCCCACACACTGCACCATCACTGCAGGACACACACCACCACCATCCTCTCCCTGCACACACTGCACCATCACTGCTGGACACACACCACCACCATCCTCTCCCCACACACTGCACCATCACTGCTGGACACACACCACCACCATCCTCTCCCCACACACTGCACCATCACTGCTGGACACACACCACCACCATCCTCTCCCTGCACACACTGCACCATCACTGCTGGACACACACCACCACCATCCTCTCCCCACACACTGCACCATCACTGCTGGACACACACTACCACCATCCTCTCCCCAGACACTGCACCATCACTGCTGGACACACACCACCACCATCCTCTCCCCACACACTGCACCATCACTGCTGGACACACACCACCACCATCCTCTCCCCACACACTGCACCATCACTGCTGGACACACACTACCACCATCCTCTCCCCACACACTGCACCATCACTGCTGGACACACACCACCACCATCCTCTCCCCACACACTACCACCATCACTACTGGACACACACCACCACCATCCTCTCCCCACACACTGCACCATCACTGCGGGACACGAACCACCACCATCCTCTCCCCACACACTGCACCATCACTGCTGGACACAAACCACCACCATCCTCTCCCCACACACTGCACCATCACTGCTGGACACACACCACCACCATCCTCTCCCCACACACTGCACCATCACTGCAGGACACACACTACCACCATCCTCTCCCCACACACTGCACGATCACTGCTGGACACAAACCACCACCATCCTCTCCCTGCACACACTGCACCATCACTGCTGGACACACACCACCACCATCCTCTCCCCACACACTGCACCATCACTGCTGGACACACACTACCACCATCCTCTCCCCACACACTGCACCATCACTGCTGGACACAAACCACCACCATCCTCTCCCCACACACTGCATCATCACTGCTGGACACACACCACCACCATCCTCTCCCCACACACTGCACCATCACTGCGGGACACAAATCACCACCATCCTCTCCCCACACACTGCACCATCACTGCTGGACACACACCACCACCATCCTCTCCCCACACACTGCACAATCACTGCTGGACACACACCACCACCATCCTCTCCCCACACACTACCACCATCACTGCTGGACACACACCACCACCATCCTCTCCCCACACACTGCACAATCACTGCGGGACACACACCACCACCATCCTCTCCCCACACACTGCACCATCACTGCTGGACACACACCACCACCATCCTCTCCCCACACACTGCACCATCACTGCAGGACACACACCACCACCATCCTCTCCCCACACACTGCACCATCACTGCTGGACACACACCACCACCATCCTCTCCCCACACACTGCACCATCACTGCAGGACACACACCACCACCATCCTCTCCCCACACACTGCACCATCACTGCTGGACACACACCACCACCATCCTCTCCCCACACACTGCACCATCACTGCTGGACACACACCACCACCATCCTCTCCCCACACACTGCACCATCACTGCGGGAAACACACCACCACCATCCTCTCCCCACACACTGCACCATCACTGCGGGACACACACTACCACCATCCTCTCCCCACACACTACCACCATCACTGCTGGACACACACCACCACCATCCTCTCCCCACACACTGCACCATCACTGCGGGACACACACCACCACCATCCTCTCCCCACACACTGCACCATCACTGCTGGACACACACCACCACCATCCTCTCCCCACACACTGCACCATCACTGCTGGACACACACCACCACCATCCTCTCCCCACACACTACCACCATCACTGCTGGACACACACCACCACCATCCTCTCCCCACACACTGCACCATCACTGCGGGACACACACTACCACCATCCTCTCCCCACACACTACCACCATCACTGCTGGACACACACCACCACCATCCTCTCCCCACACACTGCACCATCACTGCTGGACACACACCACCACCATCCTCTCCCCACACACTGCACCATCACTGCTGGACACACACCACCACCATCCTCTCCCCACACACTGCACAATCACTGCTGGACACACACCACCACCATCCTCTCCCCACACACTGCACCATCACTGCTGGACACACACCACCACCATCCTCTCCCCACACACTGCACCATCACTGCTGGACACACACCACCACCATCCTCTCCCCACACACTGCACCATCACTGCAGGACACACACCACCACCATCCTCTCCCCACACACTGCACAATCACTGCTGGACACACACCACCACCATCCTCTCCCCACACACTGCACCATCACTGCTGGACACACACCACCACCATCCTCTCCCCACACACTACCACCATCACTACTAGACACACACCACCACCATCCTCTCCCCACACACTGCACCATCACTGCTGGACACACACCACCACCATCCTCTCCCCACACACTGCACCATCACTGCAGGACACACACCACCACCATCCTCTCCCCACACACTGCACCATCACTGCTGGACACACACCACCACCATCCTCTCCCCACACACTGCACCATCACTGCGGGACACACACCACCACCATCCTCTCCCCACACACTGCACCATCACTGCGGGACACACACCACCACCATCCTCTCCCCACACACTACCACCATCACTGCTGGACACACACCACCACCATCCTCTCCCTGCACACTGCACCATCACTGCTGGACACACACCACCACCATCCTCTCCCCCACACACTACCACCATCACTGCTGGACACACACCACCACCATCCTCTCCCCACACACTGCACCATCACTGCTGGACACACACCACCACCATCCTCTCCCCACACACTGCACCATCACTGCTGGACACACACCACCACCATCCTCTCCCCACACACTGCACCATCACTGCTGGACACACACCACCACCATCCTCTCCCCACACACTGCACCATCACTGCTGGACACACACCACCACCATCCTCTCCCCACACACTACCACCATCACTGCTGGACACACACCACCACCATCCTCTCCCCACACACTACCACCATCACTGCAGGACACACACCACCACCATCCTCTCCCCACACACTGCACCATCACTGCAGGGCACACACCACCACCATCCTCTCCCTGCACACACTGCACCATCACTGCTGGACACACACCACCACCATCCTCTCCCCACACACTGCACCATCACTGCTGGACACACACCACCACCATCCTCTCCCCACACACTGCACCATCACTGCTGGACACACACCACCACCATCCTCTCCCTGCACACACTGCACCATCACTGCTGGACACACACCACCACCATCCTCTCCCCACACACTGCACCATCACTGCTGGACACACACCACCACCATCCTCTCCCCACACACTGCACCATCACTGCTGGACACACACCACCACCATCCTCTCCCCACACACTGCACCATCACTGCTGGACACACACCACCACCATCCTCTCCCCACACACTGCACCATCACTGCAGGACACACACTACCACCATCCTCTCCCCACACACTGCACCATCACTGCTGGACACACACCACCACCATCCTCTCCCCACACACTGCACCATCACTGCTGGACACACACCACCACCATCCTCTCCCCACACACTACCACCATCACTGCAGGACACACACCACCACCATCCTCTCCCCACACACTACCACCATCACTGCAGGACACACACCACCACCATCCTCTCCCCACACACTACCACCATCACTGCTGGACACACACTACCACCATCCTCTCCCCACACACTACCACCATCACTGCTGGACACACACTACCACCATCCTCTCCCCACACACTGCACCATCACTGCTGGACACACACCACCATCATCCTCTCCCCACACACTGCACCATCACTGCTGGACACACACCACCACCATCCTCTCCCCACACACTGCACCATCACTGCTGAACACACCACCACCATCCTCTCCCCACACACTGCACCATCACTGCTGGACACACACTACCACCATCCTCTCCCCACACACTGCACCATCACTGCTGGACACACACCACCACCATCCTCTCCCCACACACTGCACCATCACTGCTGGACACACACCACCACCATCCTCTCCCCACACACTGCACCATCACTGCTGGACACACACCACCACCATCCTCTCCCCACACACTGCACCATCACTGCTGGACACACACCACCACCATCCTCTCCCCACACACTGCACCATCACTGCTGGACACACACCACCACCATCCTCTCCCCACACACTACCACCATCACTGCTGGACACACACCACCACCATCCTCTCCCCACACACTACCACCATCACTGCAGGACACACACCACCACCATCCTCTCCCCACACACTGCACCATCACTGCAGGGCACACACCACCACCATCCTCTCCCTGCACACACTGCACCATCACTGCTGGACACACACCACCACCATCCTCTCCCCACACACTGCACCATCACTGCTGGACACACACCACCACCATCCTCTCCCCACACATTGCACCATCACTGCTGGACACACACCACCACCATCCTCTCCCTGCACACACTGCACCATCACTGCTGGACACACACCACCACCATCCTCTCCCCACACACTGCACCATCACTGCTGGACACACACCACCACCATCCTCTCCCCACACACTACCACCATCACTGCTGGACACACACCACCACCATCCTCTCCCCACACACTACCACCATCACTGCTGGACACACACTACCACCATCCTCTCCCCACACACTACCACCATCACTGCTGGACACACACTACCACCATCCTCTCCCCACACACTACCACCATCACTGCTGGACACACACTACCACCATCCTCTCCCCACACACTGCACCATCACTGCTGGACACACACCACCATCATCCTCTCCCCACACACTGCACCATCACTGCTGGACACACACCACCACCATCCTCTCCCCACACACTGCACCATCACTGCTGGACACACACCACCACCATCCTCTCCCCACACACTGCACCATCACTGCTGGACACACACTACCACCATCCTCTCCCCACACACTGCACCATCACTGCTGGACACACACCACCACCATCCTCTCCCCACACACTGCACCATCACTGCTGGACACACACCACCACCATCCTCTCCCCACACACTGCACCATCACTGCTGGACACACACCACCACCATCCTCTCCCCACACACTGCACCATCACTGCTGGACACACACCACCACCATCCTCTCCCCACACACTGCACCATCACTGCTGGACACACACCACCACCATCCTCTCCCCACACACTACCACCATCACTGCTGGACACACACCACCACCATCCTCTCCCCACACACTACCACCATCACTGCAGGACACACACCACCACCATCCTCTCCCCACACACTGCACCATCACTGCAGGACACACACCACCACCATCCTCTCCCTGCACACACTGCACCATCACTGCTGGACACACACCACCACCATCCTCTCCCCACACACTGCACCATCACTGCTGGACACACACCACCACCATCCTCTCCCCACACACTGCACCATCACTGCTGGACACACACCACCACCATCCTCTCCCTGCACACACTGCACCATCACTGCTGGACACACACCACCACCATCCTCTCCCCACACACTGCACCATCACTGCTGGACACACACCACCACCATCCTCTCCCCACACACTACCACCATCACTGCTGGACACACACCACCACCATCCTCTCCCCACACACTGCACCATCACTGCTGGACACACACTACCACCATCCTCTCCCCACACACTGCACCATCACTGCTGGACACACACCACCACCATCCTCTCCCCACACACTACCACCATCACTGCAGGACACACACCACCACCATCCTCTCCCCACACACTACCACCATCACTGCTGGACACACACTACCACCATCCTCTCCCCACACACTACCACCATCACTGCTGGACACACACTACCACCATCCTCTCCCCACACACTGCACCATCACTGCTGGACACACACCACCATCATCCTCTCCCCACACACTGCACCATCACTGCTGGACACACACCACCACCATCCTCTCCCCACACACTGCACCATCACTGCTGGACACACACCACCACCATCCTCTCCCCACACACTGCACCATCACTGCTGGACACACACTACCACCATCCTCTCCCCACACACTGCACCATCACTGCTGGACACACACCACCACCATCCTCTCCCCACACACTGCACCATCACTGCTGGACACACACCACCACCATCCTCTCCCCACACACTGCACCATCACTGCTGGACACACACCACCACCATCCTCTCCCCACACACTGCACCATCACTGCTGGACACACACTACCACCATCCTCTCCCCACACACTGCACAATCACTGCTGGACACACACCACCACCATCCTCTCCCCACACACTGCACCATCACTGCTGGACACACACCACCACCATCCTCTCCCCACACACTGCACCATCACTGCTGGACACACACCACCACCATCCTCTCCCCACACACTACCACCATCACTGCTGGACACACACCACCACCATCCTCTCCCCACACACTACCACCATCACTGCAGGACACACACCACCACCATCCTCTCCCCACACACTGCACCATCACTGCAGGACACACACCACCACCATCCTCTCCCTGCACACACTGCACCATCACTGCTGGACACACACCACCACCATCCTCTCCCCACACACTGCACCATCACTGCTGGACACACACCACCACCATCCTCTCCCCACACACTGCACCATCACTGCTGGACACACACCACCACCATCCTCTCCCTGCACACACTGCACCATCACTGCTGGACACACACCACCACCATCCTCTCCCCACACACTGCACCATCACTGCTGGACACACACTACCACCATCCTCTCCCCAGACACTGCACCATCACTGCTGGACACACACCACCACCATCCTCTCCCCACACACTGCACCATCACTGCTGGACACACACCACCACCATCCTCTCCCCACACACTGCACCATCACTGCTGGACACACACTACCACCATCCTCTCCCCACACACTGCACCATCACTGCTGGACACACACCACCACCATCCTCTCCCCACACACTACCACCATCACTACTGGACACACACCACCACCATCCTCTCCCCACACACTGCACCATCACTGCGGGACACGAACCACCACCATCCTCTCCCCACACACTGCACCATCACTGCTGGACACAAACCACCACCATCCTCTCCCCACACACTGCACCATCACTGCTGGACACACACCACCACCATCCTCTCCCCACACACTGCACCATCACTGCAGGACACACACTACCACCATCCTCTCCCCACACACTGCACCATCACTGCTGGACACAAACCACCACCATCCTCTCCCTGCACACACTGCACCATCACTGCTGGACACACACCACCACCATCCTCTCCCCACACACTGCACCATCACTGCTGGACACACACTACCACCATCCTCTCCCCACACACTGCACCATCACTGCTGGACACAAACCACCACCATCCTCTCCCCACACACTGCATCATCACTGCTGGACACACACCACCACCATCCTCTCCCCACACACTGCACCATCACTGCGGGACACAAATCACCACCATCCTCTCCCCACACACTGCACCATCACTGCTGGACACACACCACCACCATCCTCTCCCCACACACTGCACAATCACTGCTGGACACACACCACCACCATCCTCTCCCCACACACTACCACCATCACTGCTGGACACACACCACCACCATCCTCTCCCCACACACTGCACAATCACTGCGGGACACACACCACCACCATCCTCTCCCCACACACTGCACCATCACTGCTGGACACACACCACCACCATCCTCTCCCCACACACTGCACCATCACTGCAGGACACACACCACCACCATCCTCTCCCCACACACTGCACCATCACTGCTGGACACACACCACCACCATCCTCTCCCCACACACTGCACCATCACTGCAGGACACACACCACCACCATCCTCTCCCCACACACTGCACCATCACTGCTGGACACACACCACCACCATCCTCTCCCCACACACTGCACCATCACTGCTGGACACACACCACCACCATCCTCTCCCCACACACTGCACCATCACTGCGGGAAACACACCACCACCATCCTCTCCCCACACACTGCACCATCACTGCGGGACACACACTACCACCATCCTCTCCCCACACACTACCACCATCACTGCTGGACACACACCACCACCATCCTCTCCCCACACACTGCACCATCACTGCGGGACACACACCACCACCATCCTCTCCCCACACACTGCACCATCACTGCTGGACACACACCACCACCATCCTCTCCCCACACACTGCACCATCACTGCTGGACACACACCACCACCATCCTCTCCCCACACACTACCACCATCACTGCTGGACACACACCACCACCATCCTCTCCCCACACACTGCACCATCACTGCGGGACACACACTACCACCATCCTCTCCCCACACACTACCACCATCACTGCTGGACACACACCACCACCATCCTCTCCCCACACACTGCACCATCACTGCTGGACACACACCACCACCATCCTCTCCCCACACACTGCACCATCACTGCTGGACACACACCACCACCATCCTCTCCCCACAAACTGCACAATCACTGCTGGACACACACCACCACCATCCTCTCCCCACACACTGCACCATCACTGCTGGACACACACCACCACCATCCTCTCCCCACACAGTGCACCATCACTGCTGGACACACACCACCACCATCCTCTCCCCACACACTGCACCATCACTGCAGGACACACACCACCACCATCCTCTCCCCACACACTGCACAATCACTGCTGGACACACACCACCACCATCCTCTCCCCACACACTGCACCATCACTGCTGGACACACACCACCACCATCCTCTCCCCACACACTACCACCATCACTACTAGACACACACCACCACCATCCTCTCCCCACACACTGCACCATCACTGCTGGACACACACCACCACCATCCTCTCCCCACACACTGCACCATCACTGCAGGACACACACCACCACCATCCTCTCCCCACACACTGCACCATCACTGCTGGACACACACCACCACCATCCTCTCCCCACACACTGCACCATCACTGCGGGACACACACCACCACCATCCTCTCCCCACACACTGCACCATCACTGCGGGACACACACCACCACCATCCTCTCCCCACACACTACCACCATCACTGCTGGACACACACCACCACCATCCTCTCCCTGCACACTGCACCATCACTGCTGGACACACACCACCACCATCCTCTCCCCCACACACTACCACCATCACTGCTGGACACACACCACCACCATCCTCTCCCCACACACTGCACCATCACTGCTGGACACACACCACCACCATCCTCTCCCCACACACTGCACCATCACTGCTGGACACACACCACCACCATCCTCTCCCCACACACTGCACCATCACTGCGGGACACAAACCACCACCATCCTCTCCCTGCACACACTGCACAATCACTGCGGGACACGAACCACCACCATCCTCTCCCCACACACTGCACCATCACTGCTGGACACACACTACCACCATCCTCTCCCCACACACTGCACCATCACTGCTGGACACACACCACCACCATCCTCTCCCCACACACTGCACCATCACTGCTGGACACACACCACCACCATCCTCTCCCCACACACTGCACCATCACTGCGGGACACAAACCACCACCATCCTCTCCCCACACACTACCACCATCACTGCTGGACACACACCACCACCATCCTCTCCCCACACACTGCACCATCACTGCTGGACACACACCACCACCATCCTCTCCCCACACACTGCACCATCACTGCTGGACACACACCACCACCATCCTCTCCCCACACACTGCACCATCACTGCTGGACACACACTACCACCATCCTCTCCCCACACACTACCACCATCACTGCTGGACACACACCACCACCATCCTCTCCCCACACACTGCACCATCACTGCTGGACACACACTACCACCATCCTCTCCCCACACACTACCACCATCACTGCTGGACACACACCACCACCATCCTCTCCCCACACACTGCACCATCACTGCTGGACACAAACCACCACCATCCTCTCCCCACACACTGCACCATCACTGCTGGACACACACCACCACCATCCTCTCCCCACACACTGCACAATCACTGCGGGACACACACCACCACCATCCTCTCCCCACACACTGCACCATCACTGCTGGACACACACCACCACCATCCTCTCCCCACACACTGCACCATCACTGCAGGACACACACCACCACCATCCTCTCCCCACACACTGCACCATCACTGCTGGACACACACCACCACCATCCTCTCCCCACACACTGCACCATCACTGCAGGACACACACCACCACCATCCTCTCCCCACACACTGCACCATCACTGCGGGACACACACCACCACCATCCTCTCCCCACACACTGCACCATCACTGCTGGACACACACTACCACCATCCTCTCCCCACACACTGCACCATCACTGCTGGACACACACCACCACCATCCTCTCCCCACACACTACCACCATCACTGCTGGACACACACCACCACCATCCTCTCCCCACACACTGCACCATCACTACTAGACACACACCACCACCATCCTCTCCCCACACACTGCACCATCACTGCTGGACACACACCACCACCATCCTCTCCCCACACACTGCACCATCACTGCTGGACACACACCACCACCATCCTCTCCCCACACACTGCACCATCACTGCAGGACACACACCACCACCATCCTCTCCCCACACACTGCACCATCACTGCTGGACACACACCACCACCATCCTCTCCCCACACACTGCACCATCACTGCTGGACACACACCACCACCATCCTCTCCCCACACACTGCACCATCACTGCTGGACACACACTACCACCATCCTCTCCCCACACACTGCACCATCACTGCTGGACACACACCACCACCATCCTCTCCCCACACACTGCACCATCACTGCGGGACACACACTACCACCATCCTCTCCCCACACACTACCACCATCACTGCTGGACACACACCACCACCATCCTCTCCCCACACACTGCACCATCACTGCGGGACACACACCACCACCATCCTCTCCCCACACACTGCACCATCACTGCTGGACACACACCACCACCATCCTCTCCCCACACACTGCACAATCACTGCGGGACACACACCACCACCATCCTCTCCCCACACACTGCACCATCACTGCTGGACACACACCACCACCATCCTCTCCCCACACACTGCACCATCACTGCTGGACACACACTACCACCATCCTCTCCCCACACACTGCACCATCACTGCTGGACACACACCACCACCATCCTCTCCCCACACACTGCACCATCACTGCTGGACACACACCACCACCATCCTCTCCCCACACACTGCACAATCACTGCTGGACACACACCACCACCATCCTCTCCCCACACACTGCACCATCACTGCTGGACACACACCACCACCATCCTCTCCCCACACACTGCACCATCACTGCTGGACACACACCACCACCATCCTCTCCCCACACACTGCACCATCACTGCTGGACACACACCACCACCATCCTCTCCCCACACACTGCACCATCACTGCTGGACACACACCACCACCATCCTCTCCCCACACACTACCACCATCACTGCTGGACACACACCACCACCATCCTCTCCCCACACACTGCACCATCACTGCTGGACACACACTACCACCATCCTCTCCCCACACACTGCACCATCACTGCTGGACACACACCACCACCATCCTCTCCCCACACACTGCACAATCACTGCGGGACACACACCACCACCATCCTCTCCCCACACACTGCACCATCACTGCTGGACACACACCACCACCATCCTCTCCCCACACACTGCACCATCACTGCAGGACACACACCACCACCATCCTCTCCCCACACACTGCACCATCACTGCTGGACACACACCACCACCATCCTCTCCCCACACACTGCACCATCACTGCAGGACACACACCACCACCATCCTCTCCCCACACACTGCACCATCACTGCGGGACACACACCACCACCATCCTCTCCCCACACACTGCACCATCACTGCTGGACACACACTACCACCATCCTCTCCCCACACACTGCACCATCACTGCTGGACACACACTACCACCATCCTCTCCCCACACACTGCACCATCACTGCTGGACACACACCACCACCATCCTCTCCCCACACACTACCACCATCACTACTAGACACACACCACCACCATCCTCTCCCCACACACTGCACCATCACTGCTGGACACACACCACCACCATCCTCTCCCCACACACTGCACCATCACTGCGGGACACACACCACCACCATCCTCTCCCCACACACTGCACCATCACTGCGGGAAACACACCACCACCATCCTCTCCCCACACACTGCACAATCACTGCGGGACACGAACCACCACCATCCTCTTCCTTCACACACGTTGCCATTCCAGCCGGACACATACCACCACCATCCTCTCCCTGCGCACACTGTGCCATTCCTTCCGGACACATACCACCACCATCCTCTCCCTGCGCACACTGTGCCATTCCTTCCAGACACACACCACCACCATCCTCTCCCTGCACACACTGTGTCATCAGTGCCAGGCACACAGCACCCCCCATCCTCTCCTTAAACACACCCCGCGCCATCACTGCTGAACACACACCACTGCCATCCTCTCCCTACACACAGCAATCACTGTGTGGCACACACAAATTGCACCCTCAGTAGCCAACCAACATTTTATTTGAAGAATATGGTGTCCCCCCGCCCCCCCCCCCCCCAGGGATTCCAGTGGCCCATTCTTGGGGTGGGCGGTGCTCACATGTTGGGGTGACCCTAGTATAAGCTCCTCCCGTTTCATTTTCCAGACTCTGTTGTGCCCTCACAAAGTGGGAGTGAGTCGGCTGATCCAGCTTCCCAGGAACTGCACCCACCTGAGGATCTGCCGCCCCCTGACCCAGCAAGCTGCAGTCCAGAGCAAGGCGTGAGTAATTTAGGGTCTGCTGGTTGGAAAGGGGGGGGGGGGGTGGTTATGACACTTAGCTCTGCCAATCAGTGGGCTGATCTTGTGTGATCCGACTTCTTGCCTACTTTTGTTACACTATACCATATGTCTGGTCAACAAAGCTCATGCGCAGAATGCCGAGCCCTATGGGAGTAACATGCAATTAAATTACCTGGCACACATGCCTGTCATGGCCGCCGGTGACATGCCCGGGCATGAATGCTGTGTGCCAGGAGTGTCTCAAATTCCCCTGGGGCAGAGTGACACAGTGTCGGGGCAACTGAGAATAGACAGGTGAGTCTGAAACATGTTACTGATCTTTACATTCCTAAAATAAACCTGTCGCCAGGAAGGGTTGGGATGGCAGCTGGAGGTTTCTGCACATGTGGCAGGTTGCAATAGACTGGTCAGGCTTTTTCCTTAAAAACAGTTTACGTTTTTATGCAGATTTACAGCACGCAAAGATAAAAGCAGAAATATCTGTGTATTAGGGGGCATGGAATCGGACACTCCAGGAAGATCAATCTTGTGTTGGCTCCAGTGTAATGATTGTATCTTTTCATGTTACAGAGCCGTCAGCACAAGTGCATCTCCGGAGACTTCCTGCCCTGAGAACCCTGCATCCAAATATACCCAGAATTCCCAAGACATTATTGTGGTCCAATCAAGAGCCACCAGCTGGGCTGTGGTAAGTAAATTATCTCCCAGAATCCCCTGGCATCAGAGAGGAGGAATGATGGAGGAACAGCTGTTTCCTACGTTACAGTTTACGTTACATCCCCGCCCAGAGGCTCTGAGTACCCAACAGGCAGCTTCTAGGGGACTCGAATGATGATCAACACCTGACACTGCCAAACCCCTCCACAACTGCCCTGCTTCTATTACCATACACTGTTCTCCAAAAATACCCCAAACCTGACCTGATCTGCCCCGCTCGCTTTACTAGACCTGCTTTGGCTTCCACAACTGCCCTACTCTCTTCACCAGACCTGCTCTGCCCTACTCCTCCCATCACCTGACCTTCTCTGCCCTCCACAACTGCCTTGCTCCCATCACCTGACCTGCTCTGCTCATTACAACTTCCCAGCACCCAACACCTGACCCACACTGTTCCACAAATACCCCACATTTATGTCACACACCCCGCTTCAAGATATTCATAACCTGTGGGTATACTGACCTGAAGAGGGCGATCTGCAGAGATGATTGGAGGAAAGAAAGCCCCTCCCGGTCCATAAATACCTGGGACCTCCCACTCATTACCCAGTCTTCATCTCTGCAGGACGGCGAGCAAGCAGAAGATGATCTCTCCTCCTTGCACAGGGGGTTTTTCAAGGTAGCCGGGACTACTCCCGGCCAATATTATTTATTCCCGCTCGGACTTGTTTTCTTCCCCTATTTAATATATATATATATATATATATATATATATATATATATATACCTCCTCAGTTTTGACTGCGGTCCGGGTGATGGTACTCTAGCACACAGGTGCTCAGGAGCTATGCTCCGCCGCGAGACCCTATTTAGAGGGTAGGCGGTTATACCGGGTTGGTGACCCCGGTTTGGGATGCCCTGTCCATGAGAATATTTTCCCTTAATTGGCCTACCCCCTCCCTTCTAGCCTGGGTTGGGGGTCCTCTCCTCACAATTTTGATATCCTTGATATCCTGATTTACCTCAGAAGGCGGAGGGGAGGGGCTCTCCCCTCACGCTCTTCTGTCGGGGGCGGGGCCGGGCCTTTTGCTTGAGGCCGCGGCCCGCGCCCTGGCTTTCCTAGCTGGGCAGCGGCTCGCAGGCTGCGGGCCGCTGCCGGTATTAGGTGGCGCGTCGTGCCGGGGCCGCGGGTCCCCGCGACACCGGCGTGCAGTGTATCAGCGGAGGGGAGCTTCTCCCCTCATGCGCTGAGTCATTGGGGGCGGGGCCGGACTGCGGCACGTCGCCGCGGCCCGCCCTCTATCTCTTCCCGGGCACCGCTGAGGAGCTTGTAGCTCCTATTTGCACTGTGATAGGGGGGCGGAGCCGGTAAAGCGCGCAGTCCGCGCTGGCCACGCCCCTCTTCTCCGTCTCCCGCTCTGGCTGCGCTGCTCTGCCAAATTTACCTCACACACGGAGACACAGCGTGCTGACAAGGCCTGGACTAGCCCGGAGGTTCTGTGAGTGGCCCTGTGGGCCCTTGTTTTATACCATTTTCACATAATTATATAGCTTCAGGATTCTAATTGTATTTTCTGTGTTTTTAGGTGATTCTTCAGGGTACTTTCTTTTGGTTTTTAAAAAATTCCTCCCACTTTAAAAAAGGACACTATAAGGGCATCCCGGGTTGCTTCATAGCGTAATTCCCTCGGTCATAGCGACTTACTTAAGTTCACCTTATGGAGGCATCCCAGGATTCCGGGCTCCCCTCGGGACAATCTCGGAAGTGTTTGGGGTGTGGGGTATCCCTAACTGGGGATGATTTCTTTTTATGTATTTCATGTGCACAACAGACTATTACGCGGCAGTCAGGACCCCAGGCTTCTGGGTCAGCACCGCTGGCTTCATCCCCTCCCATTTTGACCCGTGCCCCATGTGATGTTGTCATGGGGGGGCAGTCGCAATCTGATGTATGTGCCAGATTGGCCAGTATTGAAAAATGTATTTCCTCTACGGTAGCCAAGAAGGCACCGGCCAAGAGAAAACATTTGTCTACGGTTTCTCATTATGAATATGATGATGCGGATGGTCTGGATTGGTCAGATTATTCCCCTCCAGAGGAAGGGGAGGTATTTGAGGATTCGGCTAATTCCGAGGATCAGCAAATTGTTGGCGCTGATTCTGATCGGGGGTCAGGGGGTTCCTCGGACACCCCTAATATTCTGACTCAGATGTTTGAGGTTTTGGCTATCTCGCCTCCGGTGGAGGCCCCTCAACAACAAGGGGAATTTTATGAGGAATCCAGGCCGCGCTTAGAATTTCCTAATCAAAAGCATTTTGATAATATTATTTCCAAGGAATGGGAGAGGCCAGCTCGGCTCCCAGGCATTCCTCAGAGTTGGGATAGAAGGTATCCTTTCCCCGCGGACACGGTTAAGCGCTGGGCTTCCCCCCCCGAAGTGGACGCCCCAATTTTGGGGTTATCCAACTCAGCCGTTTTGAATAACCCTGATTGTTCCTCTCTTAAAGATGGTGAGGATAAACGCATTGACCAGATGGCTTGTTATGGTTTTGCCAGTATTGGGGCAGCCATACGGCCAGTTTGTGCCTCATCACTGTTGGTAGTGGCTACTAGAAAGGTGGTCAGGGATTTGCTATCCTCGTCCGGCTTGGATCCGGACAGTGATGAATTTATTGGACTGAAACGTTGTGAGGTTTTTCTGTCCTTCATTTTAGCTGCTCTGGATGATTCCTTGATGATGAGCAGCAGGGCCTCTGCTTTAATGGTGACTATTAGGCGTTCAATTTGGTTGCGCCAGTGGGCGGCCGATTTTGGGTCTAAGAAGTCTCTGACGTCTCTTCCCTTTGTTGGTCTAAGGCTTTTTGGAGATAAATTGGACTCAGTAGCTAAGGGTGGTAAATTACCTCAACGTAGGAAGCAACGTCGCCCCTTTCGAGGGGCGTCTTCCTTCACCCCTTCCTTTCGGGGAGCCAGAGCGGGAAGAGGTTTTGCCTTCCCTTCTACAAGAGGAGACTCCTGGAATAGGGGCAGAGGTCATGCCCGTTCAGGATACAGTTGGGGTTCTAAACCCAAGCCCGCGGCCAAGCCCGCTCAACAATGAGGGGGCGCCCTCACCCGTGCGGGTCGGGGGACGGCTGCGACACTTCTCCCAAGTCTGGATTCGGGAGATCTCGGACAGATGGATCGGGGAAGTGGTGTCTTCCGGTTACATGCTGGAGTTCGAGTCCCGTTCCCCCCCCCCCCCCCCGCGTTTCCTCAGGTCTCGTGTGTCCCCGGACGCACAGGCTGCACTGCAGCTCCGGGCGGCGGTATCGAGTCTTCTAGAAATGGCGGTCATTTGCCCAGTGCCCCCATTAGAACGGGGTCGGGGTTTTTACTCAAATCTGTTCACGGTCCCCAAGAAGGATGGCTCCGTTCGGTCCATCCTGGACCTAAAGATTCTCAACAGATTCGTCAGGCTGCGAAAATTTTGCATGGAAACCTTGCGTTCCGCTATCCACTCTCTTCGTCAGGGGGACTTCATGACTTCCATAGACATCCAGGACGCTTACCTCCATGTTCCCATTTTTCCCGCGCACCAGAGGTTCCTAAGGTTCGCACTGGAGGATCGGCACTTTCAATTTGTAGCTCTTCCCTTCGGTCTCACCACAGCTCCAAGGGTTTTCACCAAGGTGCTTGCTGGGGTGATGGCTCTTCTCAGAGCTCAAGGAATTCGCATAGTGCCATATCTGGACGATCTCCTCATATTGGCATCGTCATTCAGCCAAGCGGAATTGGACACCAGGACGGTTCTATCCACTCTGGAGAGATTCGGCTGGGTGATCAACTACCCCAAGTCCTCTCTCTACCCGTCCAGGTTAATATCCTTTCTGGGAATGTCTCTGGATACAGACCAGGCAAGGGTGTTCCTTCCTCAGTCCAAGGTTCTTCTGATTCAGGAGTTGGTTCGGTCGCTCATGTCCATTCCTCGACCATCCATCCGGCTAGGGATGAGACTGGTGGGTTTGATGGTGGCCTCCTTTGAGGCAGTCCCCTTTGCTCAGTTTCACACAAGGACACTACAGCTCCATCTGTTGTCGGTCTGGAACAGGTCCCCTCAGTCGCTGGATCAATTCTTTCAGATGTCCCCCCGGGTTCACCGCTCGCTTCGGTGGTGGCTGAACTCAGCCAACCTGCTGAGGGGCAGATCCTTTCGGACTCCCCAGTGGGAGATAGTCACCACGGATGCCAGCCTCTCGGGATGGGGGGGCTTCTGGAAGGATCTGCAATTCCAGGGTTTGTGGGGTCCCCTGGAAGCCCACGAGCCTATCAATGTTCTGGAATTGAGGGCCATCAGGATGGTTCTTTGTCATTTGACTCATCAACTGCGAGGCTTGCCCGTCCAGGTCCGGTCAGACAATCGGACGGCGGTTGCCTACATCAATCACCAGGGAGGGACCCACAGCAGGAATGCCCTCAAGAAAGTGTCTCTGAATCTGGACTGGGCGGAGAGCCACGTCCCGTGCATCTCGGCAGTTTACATCCCGGGAGTGGAGAACACGGAGGTGGACTCTCTGAGCAGGCTATCAGCCCGCAAAGGGGAGTGGTCTCTCAATCCCAAGGTCTTTCTCTCAATCTGTCGCAAGTGGGGGTCGCCGGAGGTGGACCTCTTTGCCTCCCGTCACAATCACAAACTTCCGTCATTTGTGTCCCTGGCGAAGGACCCTCTAGCTCTTACAACGGATGCCATGTCTCTGAACTGGAGGGATCTGGGTTTTCTGTACCTGTTTCCTCCGTTTCCCATGATGGCCAGAGTAGTGCGCAAGCTTGCTCTGGAGAGAGCGCCAGCAATCCTGGTGGCTCCAAGGTGGCCAAGACAGGTCTGGTTCGCAGACGTGGTAAGGTTGGCAGAAGATCAGTTCATTCTGCCCCTGCTGCCAGATCTACTCACACAGGGTCATCTTCGTTACCCCAATTTACCAACGCTGGCTTTGATGGCGTGGCTGCTGAAACCTCCATCTTGAAGGAGGAAGGTCTCTGATGCTGTGATTCGGACTCTTATTAGCGCTAGGAAGAGGTCTTCTTCATCAGTGTACTATAGGACTTGGAGGTCTTATATTGATTGGTGTGAGACTAGGGCCTTCCCTTGTAGGGAATTCTCTATTTCTAGAATCTTGGAGTTCCTGCAACATGGTTTGGATCTAGGGCTCCAACTCAGTACTCTGAAGGGGCATGTGTCTGCCCTGGCGGTGTTTTTCCAAAAGTCTTTTGCACTTCATCCTTTGGTTAAGACTTTTTTCCAGGGGGTTACACATGTGCGGCCTCCTAGGAAACCTTTGATTCCGGTTTGGGATTTGGTTCTTTCTGCGCTCCAGGGTCCCCCCTTTGAGCCTTTACATGATATTCCTTTGTCTTCCCTTACGCAGAAGGTGGCCTTTTTGGTAGCTATCACTTCTGTTAGACGTGTTTCTGAGTTGGCGGCTCTGTCTATTCAAGCTCCGTATTTTGAAAGACATCAGGATAAAGTGGTTTTCCGTTTTAAAACGGACTTCCTTCCTAAGGTGGTTTCGTCCTTTCATCTAAATCGGGATATTGTTCTGCCCTCTCTGTGTCCTAATCCCAGCAATGACAAGGAGAGGGCCCTGCATGCCTTGGATGTGGTTCGCGTGGTAAAGTATTATTTGGTGGTAACGTCTGCCTTTCGCAAGACTGATGCATTCTTCGTGGTGCCATTTGGGCCCAAGAAGGGTCTAGCACCCACAAAGTCTTCCATCAGCAGGTGGATTCGTCAGGCCATTGTCGGGGCCTATTCTGCTAAGGGGAGAAATCCTCCCTTTCGTGTTACAGCTCATTCTACTCGTGCGGTTGGGGCTTCCTGGGCTTTTCAGCACCAGGCCTCTGCTGAGCAAGTTTGCAAGGCCGCTACCTGGTCTTCTGTTCACACTTTTTCAAAGTTTTACAAGGTTGATGTTCGGGCCTCAGCGGATGCTGTTTTTGGCTGCAAAGTTCTGCAGGCTGCAGTAGTTTAAGTTGTGCTTTATGCCTTGTTTTGGATCCCCACCCCTTATGGACACTGCTATTGGATGTCCCACAGGTTATGAATATCTTGAAGCGGGGTGTGTGACATACTTAGAATAATACCATTTTGTGAATACTCACCTTGTAAAATGGGTATTGTAAGTATGTCACACACCCCGCTTCAACCCGCCCTTTTGTATTCTGGATCCTTCGTTTTGTGAACTTTGCGTTGTTATGACTTATATTTGGCTCTTCCTGGTCCCTTACCTTACTGCTTTCTTTATACTGGGTAATGAGTGGGAGGTCCCAGGTATTTATGGACCGGGAGGGGCTTTCTTTCCTCCAATCATCTCTGCAGATCGCCCTCTTCAGGTCAGTATACCCACAGGTTATGAATATCTTGAAGCGGGGTGTGTGACATACTTATAATACCCATTTTACAAGGTGAGTATTCACAAAATGGTATTATTGCCTGCCCTCCACAACTGCCCCACTCCTGTCTTCAGACCTACTCTGCTCCCCACATCTACTCCGCTGCCCCCAAAATTGCCCCACTTCCATCACCTGGCCCTTTCTGCCTCGCACATCTGCCCTGTTTCCAACATTTATTCAACCTCAATTACTCTGCTGTCTGTGCCCTAGAAGGAGAGGGTCTGCCAGCTGGAAGAGGAATCAGAGAAGAATATGAAGAGAGAATCGCGTCGGATGCTGTCTCAGGTGTGTGCCTTGTAGGACTGTGGAGTCGGTAAGCCAAAGCCCGACTTTGATTACAATGAATAGTGTAGTCGTTTGGGCAACATGAAGATACCTCATATAATAGACAGGGAAGATTGCAGAACTTATCACTGATTTTTATAAACAAAGGCCTGCCTGAGAATGAGAGAACATAAAATATATTAGTAACATTTAACACTTCCTATGAACACCACATTAGTTATACAATGTTACACATTTTATCGCATTCACGCCCTGGTGCCCTGACTGATGGAGCCCAAACCCCACTCCTCTGCATCCTGTTCTGTACCTCTATCACCTGCATTGTATATGCCACACTAATGCCCTGTAATGATGAGGTTGCCACCCCCCTGCACTGCAAGCCTTGCTAGTTGGATGCAGAGTTACAGCTTAACTCTGAGATGACCCTCAAGGCTGAGAAACCATCAAAACTTTAAAAATGGACTAAAACAGGACCTAACATCTATAAGACGCTGGGTCTAGTTTGCATTTCGCCCCCCTGCGGTGTGAAACCCACTAATCAGCCAATATGCTTACCTCACATCTTTGGCTGTGCGTGGCCATATCCCGTGTGACAGAATGGCTGGCATGGTTGCACACAGCCTAGGGATGCAGAGGGTGCTGCACGCTGATCACGAGTGTGGTTAGGATTCCATTCAGCTTCTTCAGGCAAACATTAATATGCGTGGCTGATTGGAGGAGAGCCGCCCCTGTGTTGTGAGAATGCTGGGAAGGTATGTACACCGGCGGGGTGTCAGGCAAGAATCCCCAGGGGGACAGATCAATACCACTTTAGGTCCACTTATTTTAATGAATTCTACCTGGGGGAGGAGATGTTATATACCAAATCAGGATATACAATCACATTACTCACTAATCCAAGGGCAAGGCTGTAACCTGGCGTTTGAAAAACAGGTCACCCTTGATTCCCACATCAACCAGGAGACCCATCAGACAAGCGGCTGGGCACACACCTACCAACCAACCAACCAACCTATGCTGGGTAACTCATACGTTGTCTTTAGTGAAGTTGACTGACTACTCACTGATGTGTGCTGGCTGCACACGCCCTCCGATTCTCTTTTCTCACCCTCATTATACTGCCATTGCAGGGGCTTTGTGTGTCCTTGACTCAGCAACTTGCAGCCACCATCTTGCTTCAGCTGAAAGGTCAGGCCCCGTCCTGCTGCCTACAGGTAGGTCCCGCCCATCATATTAAAATATTGTAAGGCAACCAATGCAACACTTAATGTCCTTCAGCACCTACCCCACCCAGAGCTTTGGGACAGCATCAGTGAGGCAAGTGCTGCAGGAGGCACCTTATAATGGGACTGCTTTAACGGCTGCTTGGTGTGCAGGATGCCGTGCACAGCTTCTTCAGGAAACGCTATGTCAGTGAGGAGGTCAGTGCCAGGGGGATGGAAGACTACCTGTTTGCACTGAGGAGACATGCCCTGGACAGTAAGGTAGGTCAAGCACAATGGTGATAATGTCACAGGTCACGTTATGAAGAAGCACTGATATCACTTTTCCTGCAGGTCCTGTCTCTGCTGGCCTCGGTTCTGCAGCTTCACATGAACCCTGCCATACTGGGCTATGTCTGTCTCCAGGTGCAGATCCTGCAAGCCACGCCACTCTTTGACATGAACCAGTTACAGCTCTTTATGCAGCAGCTCTTCCCTTTCCTGGAGGTGAGTACCGGCTATGGTTCTCTTCACTTCATTTGAGCAGGTCAGCCATTATGGCTTCAGCTCCGGTTGGTTCATAGAAGGCTGCCTGGGTCATGTGACTTTGTGGGGAAGGGGGTCTTCACCTACACTCAAAGGACCAAATGTGAGAAAGGGGATGTCAGTGGAGGAAGCCTTTCTCTGATTCATGCATGTGCAGACATGCTCATACTTTATAGTGGAACTTAAGTCAAGTCACTACTGGCAGCCAGTCATGATGGCCTGATCTGCTCAGCAGGTGAGGCATTATGTGAAGAGCGCTGTGTGCTGCTTGACCTGTTGCTCTCCACACAGGAAGCCGAACAAGATGTCCTGCTGCTTGAATGCACCGCCTACACAGAGAAGCACCTGTCACCTTCCAGCATCATGGAGTTCATGTTACACCTCAATCTGCAGCATCGGGATCCTCTCATCCTGGAGGTTAGTGTCTGCAGGTCACATAGAAGCACGGAGGTTAGTGTGCAGGTCATTTGAAAGGTAATCACAGGTTCAGGTGAGTCCTCAGTGTGGAGTTAGGCATAGTTTCAGACAAGTTTCTAAGCACAGGTTCAGGTGAGTCTTCGGTGTAGAGGTAGGTACAGATCCAGATGTGTCCTCCCTGTAGAGGTAAGCACAGGTTCAGGTTAGTCTTCAATGTAAGGGTAGGTGTAGGTCCAAGCAAATCATTGATGCAGGATCATTGTAGAGGTAGGTACAGGTCTACACTGAGTGGTAGCTGCAGGTTCATGTCTCTTCTTGGTGTACAGGTAGCTGGACACAAGTTTCAGTATACAGGTTGATTTACCCGGTGATGGGGGTGGGTGACAGAGTTTTTGAGGGTGAGGCAGACATAAGTCATTTTCTCTCTTCCTGTCTTCTGCAGTGCGAGGAGGAGCTCTCCACCCACACTAGAAACTGCACTGGACACCTGACAGCGGAGCAGCTGGCCTTAGCGCTAGACACAATTTCTCCTCTTACAGATAAGATGGAGGTCCGGTCCCTCATCCAGCGCACAGTGACCCTGACCAGCAGCAGCCTCATCCCCCAGCGCAGTGCGGCCCGTATCCTGACAGTAGTAATCAATAAAAAAATATTCTAAGTATACAGCACGTCCTGCTCCAGAGATAATTCCTTACGTTTGGGTTATACATCCACAAGATGGCGCTGGACTGCAGAGACAGCAAAAAAGTGACTCCTCCCGGCCCCGTTATATTCCAGGGACCTCCCACAAAATCCCCAGTTCTTCGCTGCACTCAGCGCTGCGAAGGCAAGAAGATGGCTCTCTCTACTCGCAGGTAAGCGGGGCTATTAGCTTGCGGCCCTGTAGGACTATTCCCACCCATTCTCCTTTTTCTGCCTCCCAGCTTTGGCTGCACTGGTCGGGTGATGGTAGGCAGCACCGTTGTCAGGTGCTTAAGGAGCGCTGCTCCGACCGCAATCCCCCACCAAAGGGTAGGCAGTATGGCCCATGGTGAGCCTTATGGGATGCCCCTCCCGCGCTATCGCCCCTGTCCATCGGTGGGCTCCTGTTAGGTTGGCCGCTGCCCTCCCTCGCTCTCCCTGTCAGTTCTCGGGAGGGTAGTGTGTGTGTGTGTGTGTATGTTTATTCTTCACTCCTTGGGTTGTATTACGTGGTATGCTTGGCTTGTGTTGCAGCGTGTGTTGGTTGCACTGGTTGTTTTTGTAAAATTGCCGCCGCCACGCTTGTACGGCGTTCCGCGGTCGGCGACATTACCCCAGGCGCTGCTGCGCCATCATTGGTTGACATGGTCACGTGGGCGCCTTCTGGCTCTTGGGGGTGGGGCGGGCCTTGCGGATGGCGCGTTCCGAATCACTGTCTCCGCGCCCCTCGAGGTATCTGCGGGCGCCATTTTGCTTCCTCGTGCTGTGTGGCTGGCGTCTACCTACCGCGGTCCGTAAGTGCCCCTGCGGGCTGGCTTATTTTATTATATATTATGTATGCATACCGCTTACGGGACTTTTCTGTTTATGTCTTGCAGGCGGGTCAAACTTAATTGTGGTTTCTCCCGGCCTATCCCCTCTATTTAGTTGCTATTAGAGGCCTATTCTGCCTTTACCTCCCACTTCCCTAGCGGGCTATTGGGGCATCCCAGGTGGCCTTATAGCGTAAATCCCTATTGGCTGGTGGGCCGCGATAATCACCATATGGAGGCTTCTCAGGATAATGTGCTTGGGGTTCCTTCGGGACAAGCCCGGCTGTGTGTGGCGTGTGGGGTGTCCCCTACAAATGATGACAATGTGCGGGTTTGTGTAGCCTGTGCCCAGCGGTCGATTGCACTGCAATCTGGGTTGCCTGTGGCTAGGCCTGCGCCCCGTGTGGCTTCACCCACTCCCCCACGCTTACATCTGACTCCCAGTGAGGTGCATACCAGTGGGGAGTCTCAGCCTGATTTGTCTACCAGGGTGGCTAGCATTGAGAAGCTGATTGCTGGCTCTACGGTGCGTAAGGCCTCTGCTAAGAGGCTGCATCTGGTGCCTGGCTTTAACCTTTTTCCTATGGAGGCTGAGGAATTCTTTGACCTGGCCGGCTATACCCACCTGGAAGAGGGGGAGTTGTTTTCTGATTCAGAATCATCTGATGAGCAGCCTAAGGGTTATGCTGATTCTGGCTCTGACCCATGGGCTCCAGATGATACTGACAGGCTTTTGGCTCACATTTTTTAAGTACTTTCCATCTCTCCTCCTGCCACGGCTCCTCGGCAGCAGGGGGAGTTGTTTCACACTGCTAAGCCACGTTTGGAGTTTCCTGAGCAAACTCACTTTAATAATCTCGCGCTCAAAGAGTGGGAGCGTCCGAGCAGGCTCCCTGGGGTGCCTAAGAGTTGGAATAAGAGGTATCCCTTTCCTGCTGAAGTGGTTAAGCGTTGGAACCATTAGAATGTGTGGCAGGGCTTCTGCCTTGATGGTGGCTATACGCCGCTCGGTTTGGCTGCGCCAGTGGGCAGCTGACAACGCTGCCAAGAAGGCTCTCACTGGGTTCCCCTTTAAAGGACTGCGTCTATTTGGGGATCGCCTGGACCAGTTTGCTAAGGGGGGCAGGTTACCCCAGTGCAAGAGACAGTCTCGGCCCTTTCGGGGTTCAGGCTCCTTTCTTCCCTCCTACCGTGGGTCCAGAATGGGATGGGGAGTTTCATTTGCAGGGGCATGAAGGGGCGCCCTCACCCATCCGGGTGGGGGGGCGGCTTCAGCTCTTTGCTCACGTCTGGAGGCGTCATGTCTCAGACCGGTGGATTCAGGAGGTAGTGTCCTCCGGTTACAAGATAGAGTTGGCAGCCTGGCCGCCCCCAAGATTCATCAGATCCCAGATGCCTCAAGACCCCCTGTCGGCTCAGGGCCTGCTGCTTGCTGTGCAGAATCTACTGGAGCTGGGGGTCATCTGCCAAGTGCCCTTAAAGTGGACCAACACCCAGGATTTTGACTATCCTGGGTCTTGGTCCACTTCGGTGGGGCACCCCCGATCGGGGTGCCCCGCTGTGTGAAACCCCCCCTAACCCCCCGAAAAACTCACCTCTCCCCGCTCCCAGCGCCGACGTACAAGGGGAGAACTGGAACGTGTAAGCGGCGGCGGCCGCCGCCGCCTCCCTCGCGTCACTTTTGACGCGTGCGCGCCCGCGCCGGCCATTCGCAGACGGCCGGCGCGGAGGCGCGCACGCCTACAGGGGCGCGAGGGAGGCGGCGGCGGCCGGCCGCCGCCGAAGATAAGGTAGGTGAGTTGGGGTGTTTGGGGGGGGTTTCACCCCGCGGGACATCCCGATCTCGGATGTCCCGCGGGGTGGGGGGTGATCGGCCCGGGAATCTTATAGATTCCCGGGCCGATCACCCCAGGGTGTTGGTCCACTTTAAGGGAAAGGGGCAAAGGCTATTATTCCAACCTTTTCACTGTTCTCAAAAGAGATGGGTCTGTCAGACCCATCCTGGACTTAAAGCTTCTCAACAAGTTTGTCAGATCCAGGCGTTTTCGCATGGAGACTCTGCGCTCAGCTGTAAGTTCACTACGCCCAGGGGACTTCATGGCCTCAGTGGACATCAAGGATGCTTACCTCCATGTTCCAGTCTTTCCAGGTCATCAGAGATTCCTCAGGTTCGCTCTGGAGGATCAGCATTACCAGTTCGTGGCATTGCCCTTCGGTCTTACTTCGGCTCCCAGGGTATTCACCAAGGTGCTGGCGGGCATTATGGCTCTGCTTAGAGCTCAGGGCATTCGCATTCTTCCCTATTTGGACGGCATTCTTATCACTTCTCCGTCTCTTCTCCAAATCTTCCCTGTCTCCCTCTTTGGTGAAGCCATTTCTGGGCATGAATCTGGATACAGCTCGGGCCAGGATCTTTCTTCCTCAGCAGAAGGTGGACAGTCTGCAAGCGCAAGCTCAGCTCCTTCTGTCCTGCCCTCATCCTTCCATCAGGCAGGGAATGCAGGTGGGCCTGATGGTATCCTGCTTCGAGGCGGTTCCTTATGCTCAGTTTCACATGAGGCCTCTTCAACTCCACCTCTTGTCTGTATGGGACAGGGACCCTGTGTCCCTGGATCAGGTTTTGGTTCTGTCCCCCCTAGTCAGGCGGTCCCTCTTGTGGTGGCTGGACTCAAGGAACCTGTTGGTGAGCAGATCCTTTCTGGAGATCCCTATCATTCCAGGGGCAGTGGGGCCCTCAGGAGGCCCACACCCCTATCAACGTTCTGGAACTGAGGGCGATTAGGTTGGTTCTTGCCCGCTTGACCCCACACCTTCAGGGTCGGGCTGTTCAGGTACGCTCGGACAACCAGACGACGGTTGCCTACATCAATCATCAGGGAGGGACCCGGAGCAAGGGGTCCCTCAAGGAAGTGTCTCTGATCCTGTCCTGGGCAGAGGACAATGTTCCCTGCATCTCAGCTCTGTACATTGGGGGGGTGGAGAATCTGGAGGCAGACTCTCTGAGCAGGGGGTCTTCTCGCCTGAGGGAATGGTCCCTCAGCAACAGGGTGTTTCGCTCTCGGTGTCACCGTTAGGGGTCATCCAGATGTGGATCCGTCACAATCACAAGCTTCCAGTCTTGTGTCTCTGTCCCAGGGCCCTCTGGCCTTAGCCATGGACGCTCTGACAATGCCCTGGCAGGGATTTCAGCTTCTGTATGTTTTTCCCCCGTTTCCTCTGTTCTGCGAAAGATAGCTCAGGAACGGGTGCCAGCAATCCTGGTGGCCCCCCGTTGGCCAAGAAGAGTGTGGTTCGCAGACATCGTGCAGCTGGCGGTAGATCAGTACGACCTGCCCAAGGATCCAGACCTGCTCACTCAGGGGCGGCTACGCTACCCCAATTTACAAACGCTGGCTTTAACAGCCTGGCTGCTGAAACCTCCATCTTAATGGTAAAGGGGCTGCCTTGCCTCTGTTGTTAACACCATGATCAGGGTTAGGAAAAAGTCCTCTTCTTCCATCTACTATAGGGTTTGGCGTACCTACATTGACTGGTGTGAGGCTAAATCTCTTCCCTGTCGTGTGTTTTCTATTGCTAGGATTCAGGAATTTCTCCAACATGGTTTGGATCTGGGGCTTCAGCTCAGCACTATGAGGGGTCATGTGTCTGCCTTGGCTGTTTTCTTTCAGAGATCTTTTGCTCAGCATCATCTGGTCAAGACCTTTTTCCAGGAGGTTACTCATGTGCGCCCCCCACGTAAGCCTATGTTACCAGTCTGGGACTTGAACTTGGTCCTATCTGCCTTGCAGGGGTCTCCTTTTGAGCCTGTGCATGAGGTTGCTTTGTCCATTCTTACCCTTAAGGTAGTCTTTTTGGTGGCTATCACTTCTGTTTCTGAGTTGGCGGCGCTTTCCATCAAGCCCCCTTACTTTGAGAGACACCAGGACAAGGTGGTGTTTCGCTTTAAACCAGACATTTTGCCTAAAGTTGTGTCTGCTTTTCATCTCAATCAGGACATTGTTCTGCCTTCTCTGTGCCCTAATCCTAGTAACCCTAAGGAGAGGGCTCTATATTCCTTGGATGTGGTTAGGAACCTGAAGTTCTATTTGGTGGCTACTGAGCCCTTCAGGAAGACTGATGCTCTTTTTGTGGTCCCTTCGGGTCCTAAGAAGGGTCTGGCTCCAGCTAAGTCTACCATCAGCAAGTGGATCTGTCAGGCTGTGATTCAGGCCTATTCTTCTACAGGGAAGGATCCTCCCTTCTGCCTTACTGCTCATTCCACTCGTGTTATTGGTGCCTCTTGGGCCTTTCAGCACCAGGCTTTTGTTGAACAAGTTTGCAAGGCCGCTACTTGGTCTTCTGTTCATACTTATTTACAAGGTTGATGTTAGGGCCTCAGCTGATGCTGCTTTTGGCCGCAAAGTTCTGCAGGCGGCAGTGGTTTAATCTGCATGTTGTTGCTTTTGGGGATCCCACCCTACCTTACGGACACTGCTATTGGATGTCCCAAACGTTAGGAATTATCTCTGGAGCAGGACGTGCTGTATACTATCCACCCCGCCCTTGTTTTCATTATTCTTAGAGCCTCTGTATGGTGGTTGTTATCATGGTTTAAATTGTTTGATTATGGTTGATTATTCTCCCGGCCTCTTGCTAACTGCTTGTCAATACTGGGGATTTTGTGGGAGGTCCTTGGAATATAAGGGGCCGGGAGGAGCCACTTTTTTGCTGTCTCTGCAGTCCAGCGCCATCTTGTGGATGTATAACCCAAACCTAAGGAATTATCTCTGGAGCAGGACGTGCTGTATACGTATAATACCAATTCTACAGGTGAGTAATCACAGAATTGTATTTTTTTTACCCACCTCCACAGCCAAATCAGACCTGATCCCAGCATTTGAATCTGATTGTCAATTGGTGATGTATAAAAGCACATCCGAGCTTTTCCTGCTGTTCAACGTGTCTAGGGAGGTGATGGCACTCTCTGTAAGCAGGACTGTGCGTTTTATGTTCTGATGAATGTGTTTGTACTGCTGCACTGGATATGGCCTTTAACATAGCACACAGAAATCACAGCCTACCTGCTGCAGCACACCAAGCAGCAGCAAGAGAAGAGCCCTGCACCTAAAGCCCCGCCCCCTGACACTGCAGGTAAGAAGAGTATGTTTTGTGTAGTGCAATGATGCTTCCCATCCAAATTCTTCTCACAAAATCTCTTCTGACTGGCACTCATCTGCTCCCCACTGGCACTGGAACTTACCTGCTCCCCGCTGGCACTGGACCTGGCTGGTCAGCCCATTCAGTGACATACACATGTGTAATGTGGCTGCTGTGCAATAACATTTTCTCTTCTTTTTCACTCACACAGATTAGTCTTTACACTTGGATAATTTTCCTTCTGTAGCCAGGAGGGGCATACATGTGCTGGAGCAAAACTGAAGCCCTCTCCTTGTCAGCTCCTGCAGGTGGATCCGTTTTCTCTCTCTAGCAAGAAGGAAGTTATTCTTTTATACAGTTGTAATATTAAGGGCCTAGACAGAGGTATAGGAGATCTGTAGTGCCCTGCATTTCAATCCCAAGCCTAAGTAGCCTATGCAGAGAGGCTTGAAACCCAACTACATTCCTCCGCACCCCTCTACATTCCTCTGCACCCCTCTGTCCTTCCGTTAGGTCCCCTAAAACAAGAAGTGGTGTGCTGAGACTTGTAGTCCAGCACCTTACTCCTACTGCCTCTGTCATTTTTGTGTAATGGGGCAAGGGCTATACACACGGGGAACATCATGACAGTGTACAGTGTAAAGGGTTGGAGGGATTTCACAAGTTATGTAGTCTAGGCATCTCCAAGCACAGACAGTAAGTCCTTAGGCCCCTGTTAGAGACACCTTATAGACATGGGTTCTAACCCCTCCAAGGGAAGCTGGGCAGGTAGCCCTTTAACCAGCCCTTTTTTTTGCTGCTGGAAACCACTATAATTGGGTGTCAGATACCATGGCAGTGGCCGGCGTGTCAGGCTACATCAGGCTGCCTATGCCACTATGCTGGTGTTTCTGGGACCCGTTACTTAGCTGGGCAACGCCAGAAACGGGGCTGTGGCAGAGTCGGCCCCTCTTGATGAGGAGGCAGAGGCGGAAGCTCCACGTTTTCCCCCATTCACTAGCCTGTCATGCGCCGCCTCCTTTCAGCGTTTGATCAGTCTCCCTCCCCAGTCAGTGAGCATTCCCTTCGGTGAGCGGCCTCACCTTGGCCCCCTCCACCCTGTCATGGCTGCTTCCAAAAACAGGAGACAGCCATGACAGTCTAGGGGTTTTGGCAGCATAGTGCACCCAATCTGCACAACAGACGGTCCTAGCTGGTGGGAGCTTATGTGCCAGCGCAGTAGGATGGAGCTCCACAACGCACCAAGGTATCGTCGACTCTAGACCAGGGGTTCCCAACCAGTGGTACAATTACCACTAATGGTATTCAAGATCCTATCAGGTGGTACTCAGCCAGGTCTCAGACTGGTCTATACTCCAACCGAAAGTTAGAAAGCTGCTCCAAAAGGCAATGAGAATTATGTATTTGCAACTTTGAGCATTACACTTTATATGGTTGTTTTCTGTATATTTAAATCGCCCCAAAGCTGGCAGCGGCAAGACGCCGGAGGACTACAAGGAGCAGCCAGGAGAGCCCTGACCACCCAAAACAGATAAATAGTACATATATGTGCCAACACCAATTAAAAGTGTTAACATCCATATCCTTATTAAGGCAGGCAGAATTGAAGATGTAACTTGATGTTACCCTGAGTATAATATATAAACGAAGCTCATCTCACAAAATATGCAACTGGAAAACCACAAACAGAAAACAAAAAAGTCACACTACACCCAAAAAATACATGAAAAGAATGTAAAAGAAATATCAACAAAAATTAGTTGATTAAATAAATAATCATATGATATATATGGAAAATACATCAGTTGATATAATTCATGATAGAGTATGAGAAAATTAATGACATATATTCAATTAATATATTATTCAATTAGAAAGTAACTCTGGAGATCAAATCTTTCATTCATGCATGTCACCCGAGAGAAAAAGCTCCTTCAGAGTCACCAGATTTGCTATGAGTGGGATACCCCAATGCTGGACCGGTTTTTCTCCATTAATAACAAGGCAGTATGTGTATGTAGCCAAGATAAGAGATCCACTAGCCCCTGTAGTAAGTACTTTAGTGTCCAGTAAACCTGTTCTGAGGTTCTTTGGTTACTCCCATTCTCCCCAACCTCTTTTCCCTTTTAGATTAGGTATTGATCATTCTGGTCACAGGCATTTGATGGTGAATCTCTAGTTACTCCACCTTTCCCTCTACCAGGTGCATGAAATGTTGTGAGTTCAGTAACTTATGATGGATTATTTCTACGCCACACAAATTTCGAGGTTGCTGGCATTGATGTGATGTGCACGTTGGAAATAGTTTCTTCCTGAGGAGGGATTGGCAGCTTTAGCCATCTGCTGACCAACACCTGTGCAGATGCGGATGTTGGTCCCCGTGGTAATAAGATAGGCATCTAGAAATCCCGAATGCTGGAGCCCCCCTATCTCCACACAACACCCCAGAACGCCCAATATTCTTACCTTACCCTCGATCCTCACTGGGAATACAGCACCAAGATTGGCCGCCTAGCGCTAACGTGGGTAGTGATGTTCCAGCCACTGGCAAGCCTGGCCCACTTGAGGGGGGGGGGGGGGGCGAATTGAGGCTAAGTTAAGAATATCAGGTGTTTTGGGGGGTTATGTGCGGTGGGGGGGGAACCCACACAGGGGTTGGTCCTCTTTAAGTGAAAAATCCACTTCTTGCAGGACTATTTAAAATCTTTTGGTCTGGTTTAACCTGAACTACAGTTACAGTCTTGTCAATTCACTTGCAGAAGGCACTGGCTGTGTGTTACTCCCATTCAGCTTTGTTAGGTCTACGATAACTTTTGAGGGTGAACCCTAGACGTGGGTTTAACGGTCCCCCTTGCCCATCATCAGTAATGGTTACAGAGCCCGACTATTCAGGATAGGACTTAGGGCCATTTAATCTTCAGTTTTCTTCAGAAATAATGTTGCGAGGTACATTGGGTTTACTCTAGGATGTACTAGATAGAAGCCCAGGTGTCAGCTAATAATTCTCTCAACTATGGTTCCTCCAAAGGCCCGTGTTGACTAATGCATTGAGTTGCTATCCAACATAGCGCCCAATCTATTACGCAGCCAAAACTTGAGGTTCTTCCAACCCATGCTTTTCACTACTATTAGACATCCATAACGTAAGTCCTTTTCTGTATGACTGAGTGGAAGAGAAAAGAGAATTTTAGCCGATTTTACGTAATAATTCCATTTCTTTCAACCTCACTCAGACAGCCTCCCCATTGTGTAGATGTGTTCACACATGGTTATGGTGATCTGTTTACTCTATTTTCACATGTGGATGGTTTTATCTGGTTGTTATCCATTGTTGATATGTGGGATTCCCTTAGGGATGCTTTTCTTCACAGCTTTTTACTACAGGTTTAAGTAACACCCCACACCACAAAAGGAGCCAACAGAGGTAGGAATTTAACAGGTTTTTTTAACTGCCAAGGCCACGGCGCCATGGGAGGTTGGAGGGAGGTTCACACAGTGAGGCATCCCATTCCAGGATGCTGTGGGGGGGAAGGCCAGCGTCTGGCCCTGGAATCTGCCATAAGGGTTTTGTTCCTCCTTAAGGCCTTTTCTGTGTGACTGAGTGAAGATTTAGAAAAATTTTACTAGCATCGCATACAGTGCCAGCAAAGAACAGGTAAGCGCCAAGCTGCTGCTGTAACTGATCCCACACAATGCTGTACCTGCCCAACTGTGGTGCTCCTTCAGTCATTAATTCAACCTGGAATGAGGGACCAGACAAGGAGCTCCAATTGTTCAGGAAGAATTGGCAGCATGCTCTTCTTCTTGTAACAGACTGCCATTACACTTGGTTGTATAATTAGATGCTAAGAGGTAAACGTACACATTCACCCCTCTTACACAGCACAGGGACATTAACTTCCATTACATTCTGCAACTGCACGACCTCTAAAGAGAATGGTGAAACTGGTATGGAAAATCATGTGTTGATTTTATCTGTTGGGGAGACATCAGCGCAGATCTGTTATTCCAAGTATGTCAGACACACCGCTCCCACTATTCATGACATATGGGTTATGGTCCAGTAGAGGGCGAACTTCTGCAGAGATGAAAGCAAAAAAGAAGCCCCTCCTGGTCCATAAATATCTGGGACCTCCCACACATTCCCCAGTTCCTTCTCTGCAGGACGGCGAGCAAGTCAGAAGATGTATGCTGCTCTTCTTGCAGGTAAGCCGGGTTTACACCCGGCCATTTTTTGCCCTATTTCTGCCTGGGCCTTTATACACTAAGCCCTATACTAGCCTCCCAGCCTTGGCTGCAGGTCTGGGTGAGGGTAGGAATCACCTTAATAGGTGTTCAGGGAGCCACGCACCCCCGTGAGACCCCATATTAAGGGGTAGGCGGAATCCGGGTTGGTGATCCCGGTTTGGGATGCCCTGTCCCTAATATATATATATATATGTATATCCCTTACACCCATGGTGCGGGATTTCTCCCCCTTCCTGGGTAGCCCTCCGGGGGGGGGGGGGGGATGGGTCTTCTCGTGTTCAGCTTTTCACTCTTATGTTAGATTGCATTATTGTTATATGCTGAGGGAAGCTTCTTCCCCTCAGGCTGCGGTGTCGAGGGGGCGGGGCCGGGCGCTCGTGTGTTGCCGTGGCCCGCCCCCTCCTGTTTGCCGCCTTTTGCGGAACCCAGCCTATAGCTGGGTTGTGAGGGAAGGTTGTGCGGATCGCGGCCCCGCCCCTTCTTCTTCTCCCTCTCTCTCGAGAGAGTGCTGGGCTGCTGGCTGCCATCTTGTGAGACACGTGAGTGCCCTCCTGGGGCCCCTCTTTTCATCCTTATTCAGTATAATTGTGTCCCCTTCAGCTGGGGGCAGCGCAGGTCACACTGTGTGGTTAACTATTTGTTGGATATTTTGCTATTTATCTGTGTGTGCATGTGTTTATGGCCACTGCTTGTGTCGTTCAGGAGGACTCCCTGCTACCTGCTTAAAAGGGGGTTCTCCCAGTCCTAGGGTCCCTAGAGTAAATTGGGCACCTAAAATTTAAAACTTAATTTAAAACTTAAAAGGGGCATCCCGGGTAGCTTATCAGCGTAATTCACTCTGGTCATTGCAACTACCTTTAAAATCACCATATGGAGGCTCCACAGGATACCGGGCTCGGGTTCCCTTCGGGACAATCCCGGCTATGTGTGGGTTGTGGGGTACCCCTTACAAGGGGGAAAATGTACTAATTTGCATGTGCGCAACAGGCCTTAACGCGGCAGTCGGGATCCCAGGCGTCTGGGTCAGTGCCGCCCGTCTCATCTCCTTCCCCGCATTATCCGTACCCAAAGTGACACGGTCATTAGTGGGGAGTCGCACTCTGAGGTATGTGCTAGGCTGGCCAACCTCGAGAAAATTATTTCTAGCTCAGTGGGCAAGAATACCTATGGTAAGAAAAGGCATCTGTCTCCGGCTATGCTGGTACTTGATTTTGATGATTATGACTCCCTTGACTGGTCTGATTATTCCCCTCTTGAGGAGGGGGAATTGTTTGAGGAATCTGAGACTGAAGAACTGCAGTTCTTTGATTCTGATGCCGGGCAGGCGCTGGGGGATGCTGTGGATACCCCCAAAGTCCTGGCCCATCTCTTAGAGGTTCTGGATATTTTCCCACCAGTGGAGGCCCCTCCGAAGAGGGGGGAATTCTTTGGGTCATCTAAGCCCCACTTGGAGTTCCCAAATCAGGATCATTTTGATTGCATGATTCTTAGAGAATGGGAGAAGCCGAGTCGGCTTCCCGGTGTCCCGCAGGGATGGGATAGGAAGTATCCCTTCCCGGCGGACGCGGTGAAGCGATGGTCTTCCCCTCCCGAGGTCGATGCGCCCATCTTAGGGTTGTCCAACACCTCCGTTGTACATACTCCTGACGCCACTACCCTTAAGGATGGCGAGGATAAGCGCATTGATCAGATGCCATGCCTTTGCCAGCGTGGGTTCAGCCTTGCGGCCTGTTTGTGCATCTGCACTCGTGGCTGTGGCTACCAGGTCTGAGGTTAGGGACATGTTAAAAGGGTCCCAGCTCAGCCCGGCCAGCGTTGAATCCACAGCCCTTAAGAGGTGTGAATTGTTCATGAATTTTGTGTTGGCGGCTATGGATGACATTATTATCATGTTTAGTAGAACCTCGGCTCTGCTGGTGGCCATGCGCCGATCGGTATGGCTACGCCAGTGGGCGGCTGACATAGCGGCCAAGAAATCACTTACAGCACTGCCCTTCCTGGGTATGCGGCTGTTTGGTGACAAGTTGGATTCTGTGGCGAAAGGTGGAAAGCTACCTCAGCGTAAGAAGCAGCGTCGCTCCTTTCGGGGGGCAAGCTCCTTCAATCCTTCTTTTCGCGGTGCCAGAGTGGGCAGAGGTCTTGCCTACTCTAGCTTCAGAGGTGATTCCTGGAACAGAGGCAGGGGACGCACCCGTCCAGCCTCTACCTGGCGTTCCAAGCCCGCTGCCAAGCCAGCTCAGCAATGAGGACGTGCCCTCACCCTTACAGGTCGGGAGACGGCTGCGGCTCTTCTTCCAGGTCTGGGCCCAGGAGGTCACAGACAAGTGGATATTGGAAGTGGTCTCGTCTGGGTACAAACTGGAGTTCGAGTACCGGCTTTCTCCCAGATTCCTAAGGTCTCGGGTGCTCGGATCCTCGGGAGGTGCAGGGGCTTCTGTTGGCTGTAAAGAATCTCCTGGACATGGCGGTCATATGCCCAGTGCCTCTTTCAGAGAGAGGTCGGGGCTATTATTCCAGCCTCTTCACGGAAGCTTCTGGTTTTGAAGCTTATCTTCGTGTACCAATTTTCCCAGCACAACAGAGAATTCTCAGGTTCGTGGTTGGGGATCAGCATTATCAGTTTGTGCCCCTCCCATTTGGGCTGACCTCGGCACCGAGGGTGTTTACCAAGGTTCTGGCGGGCATAATGGCCCTGCTCAGAGCCCAGGCCATTCGCATTGTGCCGTATCTGGATGACATTTACTACTCTTTACAGCTTCTGGAGGTGCTGGACTCCAGGACGTTGGAAGGTTCGGATGGGTGATCAGCCACCCCAAGTCTTCTCTCTCCCCATCAGGGAGATCTTTTTTCTGGGCATGAATCTGGATACCAGTCAGGCCAGAGTGTTCCTACCTCAGCCAAAAGTGCAGAAGGTTCAGGATATGATACGTGTTCTCCTGACCAATCCTCGTCCTTCTATCCGGCTAGGGATGACTCTGGTAGGTTTGATGGTGGCTTCCTTCGAGGCAGTCCCCTTTGCTCAGTTACACATGAGGGCGCTCCAACTCCATCTATTACTGAAATGGAACAGATGTCCACAGTCCTTGGATCAGTCTTCTCTGATGTCTCCCAGGGTTCAGCAGTCTCTTCAGTGGTGGCTGGAACCAAGCAATCTGATGAGGGGCAGATCCTTTCTGGCCCCTTGTTGGGAGACGGTTACCACAGATGCCAGCCAGTCAGGCTGGGGAGGTTTCTGGAAGGATCATCAGTTCCAGGGGTTGAGGGGTCCTCAGGAGGCTCACACCCCCATCAATGTCTTGGAGCCTGGAGCTATCCGTTTTGGTTCTGTCACGTCTGACACTTCACCTACAGGGCTTACCGGTTCAGGTTCAATCAGACAATCGAACTGCGGTAGCTTACATCAATCACCAAGGAGGGACTCGCAGCAGAAGTGCCCTCAGGGAAGTCTCTCTGATTCTGACATGGGCGGAGAGCAATGGTCCTTGCACCTCGGCAGTGTACATTCCGGGAGTGGACTCCCTGAGTAGGAGATTCTCTCGCCGAGGGAAATGGTCTCTCAACCACAGGGTATTTCGGTCCCTGTGTCACAAGTGGGGGACTCCGGAGGTGGTTCTCTTTGCCTCCCGGCACAATCACAAGCTCTCAACCTTTGTATCTCTGTCTCAGGATCCTCTGGCCCTGGCAGGGGACGCCTTGTCCCTTGCCTGGAGGGATCTGGGGTTTTTCTGTGTGTTTCCCCCCTTCTCCATGGTAGGCAAGGTAGTGCGCAAGCTGGCTCTAGAGGGGGCACCAGCAATTCTGGTGGCCTCAAGGTGGCCAAGACAGGTTTGGTTCGCAGACGTCGTAAGACTGGCAGTAGATCAGTACAGGCTGCCCCTGTTTCCGGATCTGATCTCTCTGGGTCAGCTTCGTTACCCCAATTTACAAACGCTTGCTTTGACGGCTTGGCTGCTGGAACCTTCATCCTGAGGGAGGAAGGTTTGTTCGAGGCGGTTATTCAGACATTGATTAGAGCTAGGAAGAGGTCTTCCTTTAACATTTACTATAGGACTTGGCGGTCCTATATTTACTGGTGTGAGGCTAGGGCCTTACCTTGCAGGGTGTTTTCGATTCCTAGGATTTTGGAGTTTCTACAACACGGTCTGGATCTGGGGTTCCAGCTCAGTACCTTGAAGGGTCAGGTTTCTGCCCTGGCTGTCTTTTTTCAAAGGTCCTTTGTCTTGCATCATCTGGTCAATACTTTTTTCCAAGGGATCACTCATGTTTGGCCCCCTAGAAAGCCTTTGGTTCCAGTTTGGGACCTAAATTTGGTTCTCTCTGCCCTCCAGGGGCCTCCTTTTGAGCCGGTGCAGGATGTGGCACTTTCTGTGCTCACTCAAAAGGTTGCCTTTTTTGGTGGCTATTACCTCTGTCCGGCGTGTCTCTGAGTTGGCGGCTCTGTCTATTCAGGCCCCTTACCTTGAGAGACACCAGGACAAGGTGGTTTTTCGCTTTAAACCAGATTTCCTTCCTAAGGTGGTTTCTGTCTTCCATCTCAATCAGGATGTAGTTCTCCCTTCCTTGTGTCCTAAGCCTAGCAATGACAAGGAGAGGGTTTTGCACTCTTTGGATGTGGTTCGTTGTGTGAAGTACTATTTGGTCGCTACTTCTCCTTTTCGTAAGATGGACGCCTTGTTTGTGGTGCCCTCCGGGCCCAGGAAAGGTTTGGCGCCAGCCAAGTCTACCATTAGTAAATGCATACGCCAGGCCATTGTTGGGGCCTATTCCGCTAAGGGGAGGGTTTCTCCTTTTAAGATCACTGCTCATTCTACTCGTGCTGTTGGGGCTTCCTGGGCTTTTCAGCACCAGGCTTCTGTTGAACAAGTTTGTAAGGCTGCTACTTGGTCTTCCGTTCATACTTTTTTCCAAGTTTTATAAGGTTGATGTGCGGGCCTCAGCGTATGCTGTTTTTTGGCCGCAAGGTGGTTTAAATTTGTGCATTTTTTTGCTGTATTTGGATCCCCACCCATGACTGACACTGCTATTGGATGTCCCATATGTCATGAATAGTGGAAGCGGGGTGTGTGACATACTTGGAATAATACCATTTTGTGATTACTCACCTGTAAAATGGGTATTATAAGTATGTCACACACCCCACTTCATCCCGCCCTTTGGTATTCTGGATCCTTTATATGGTGAACCTTTTATTGTTAATGTTTTATTGTCTCTTCCTGGTCCCCTTTCTGCTGTCATATACTGGCGAATGTGTGGGAGGTCCCAGGTATTTATGGACCAGGAGGGGCTTCTTTTTTGCTTTCATCTCTGCAGAAGTTCGGGGTGTGTGACATACTTATAATACCCATTTTACAGGTGAGTAATCACAAAATGATATTATTAACTGGATTAGGCGGTAACTGGACACACAGACTTCACAAAGGGGATGGAGCTCCCTCCGTGTCTGATAGCGCAGAGGAGCAGGGGGTGAATACACCAATCTGTGTTTTGCCAGGTGATGTCTACCGATATCCATGTTCCAGGGTAAATTAGGAGCCTATATAATTAGGGTGCAGATTTCCCAATCTTCTCTAGGAGAGGTCATGTTTTGGGGATTTCCACACATGCACATAGAGCCAGCTATGTGGGGAGCATGCCCTGTTGGTAACTCTGGAGGAGCTGGTAGGGGAACCCTAGGGGTAGGCTGTGGTTCCCCATTATTATTCTCAAGGTCAGCTACCTTTTATTCCACACTCTCTTCACAGGAACAGGCAACAAGGTGAGCAACGACCTGCAGCTGCTGCAGGAGATCCTGCGTCTCTCCAGGAACAGATGATGATCAGAAGTCTTCTGCAACACTGTCCAATCAGAAAGCTACATTAATGACTGACCTTACAATAAAACCTTCATTACTCTTGCGCCTGTTGTGGCAGCTAACTTGTGGGAGGGCTTAAAGTGGACCTCCAATGAAGAATTGTAAGAACCTTAGGAAGCCATTATTGGGCATGAAAATCTGATGGTAGACAGGAAGTAGCTACACACTGGAGCTCTGCTAGAACAGGGTGAGTATCTCTGGAATGCAGGGCTCATTGATGGTATTGGGTGAGGTAAGTTAAGTTATTTAAATATCCCTGTTAGGGACAACTTAAGTTCGCTTTAATGTCATGTAAATCAGAGTACACTGATCCAGATTATGTCCTGCCGGACAGTCACCATGAAGGACCTCCACTGTCATGGGGACACAGGAAGCAAGCAGGTAATTTGTGGGTGCAGCTTCATAGGCAGCACTCACACTTGGCTAGAGGTGTTCCTTAAGGGTGGGATCAGGTTGGGCTTAAAGCGGTCCTTCACTCTGAATAAGAGTCTATCTTATATGTTTCCCACACCCTGCACATACAGATTGTCCACATAAAAAATCATCCTACCTGCATCTACTGCATGTTATGAGCCTTTAAACATTCAAGATGGCGGCTTATGGAACATCAAGCAGCCTGCAAACAGGAAGTGCCTTCTGACTGTGCCGATTTGCATTCTGGGATTGCTGTCCTTTTCCTGACCCCAGCTCTGCTCTGTCTGAGCAAAGCACAGCTATAACCCCACCCCCTGTACTTTATCCCACTCTCCTCTCCTCAGTAAGTGTGATGCTTCTAAATCAAGATGGCGGCGCCCGTATCCAAAAGTCCTTAACAGAGTTGCAGCCCAGTGGGGGAAAGAATAATAAGTAAGTGACTAAAAACTTAAAATATATTAATTTTAGATGCTGGGGAATCGCTTTTTAAAGATTTGGGCTTTTCAATAAATCATGGTGAAGGTCCGGTTTAACTTACCAGACATTATGCACTGCAGGAATCGTCAGATGAAGAGACACCATACACGTGTTTTATTCTATAACCAAACCTGACTGCTAATCCTGTTCCCTACACCCCAACCCCACACTTGTTCCTGTCTCTAAAACCTGACAATTGATCCCGCCCCTACACTCAAGCTCCACCCTCATTTCTATACACTTTGCTCTGAACCAACAGCCTTACCAATTTGTGCCACACCCCTTTGAGATCTCCACAGTGCCCAGGGTCTTTACCAAGGTACTGGCAGCGGTCAGGACAATCCTCCCCAGTCAGGGGATTCGCATTTCCTTGTATATGGACGACCTTCTTATCAGGGCTCCTTTGCATGTAGAAGCCTGCAGTCCTGTGCAGACAGTACGGACTATCCTGGAGAGATTTGGATGGGTGATCAATGGCCCCAAGCCCCAGTCCCTTTACCCCCTGGGTCATTTTCCCCCATGACTCTATGACACCCTGTGAGAGACGCACTCTGCCTTCCCCATGGCTGCTGGGTAGGGGCTGAGCTAGGTGGCCGGCAGGGCCGGATCAAGTGTGGTGGAGGCCCCAGATACAGTATTTTTTTTTCTTTAAAATAATAGTCCAGCCAAGTAGCTAATTGGTGGTTGTCTGGCACCCGCCTACTTACTGGATTGTCAGATCAAGTGCCTTGTGTGGGTGCGTGGTGCTCGGGAACATCTGCTTTGCCATTCTGGGCAGGGGGGGTGTAGTCACCCAGCTGGTCCGGCAGAAAACAGTTCCCTGCATTGAGCTGCCAGCAGCTGTGCTTGGTGGCTTATGTGCAGTGAGTGGCCACTGACTGACAGCTCTGCACGCACCCATCACTGTAGCGTTGCTGATGGCGGCTTTGCTGCTCTAGACTCCGACCTGCCCTGTGGTGGCTTTGGCTGCAGGTTTGCAAAAACAAAAAAAGGCTTGGACAGGTGCGGGGGGGGGGGGGGGGGGGGTTGAGCCACTGCAGCCAATAGCTTTGTTACCGGCCCCATAGACCACCAGGCCAAGGATTGACAAGCCTCCTGGTCCAGACCATAACCCAAAGTTTGGTGGAGGCCTCGGGACACGCGCCCCTTGTGCCCTGTTCATAATCTAGCCCTGTTGGCCTGGCTCCCAGGGTCAGTGCATGGTGCTTTTACTACTGCTGGCAGCTATGCTATCGGAGCTCATGGCTTCGAGACGCTTGTGCCTCGGGTGGGGGTCTGGAAACTGCTGCATCCTTGGCCAGTGGATTGATCTCAGCTGTAGAGAGGTTGCTTTTCTGGTAGTGCAGGCAGGTCTGACCAGTAGTCGACAGGCAGGAGGGTGTGGGGACCAGCGCCCCAGCTGTATTGCTTAGCAGTTAGAGCAGCCATTTTCACTATATCCAGTCCAGGTCGTCCCAAAAGTAATTACATGTGGGTATTCCACCACTAGGTGGCGCTCGACTGCAAGATCAAAAGCTGTAGCTCCTCCTGGCCCCCTATAGAAGCCGGTGTCTCACTATGATTCCCCAGTGTTCATCCTGCAGTCTGCTGCTGAAGATCATTTGATACTCTCTCTTGGGTATTGCAGCTGTGCGGGGCCTCCTAGCCCGTTGGCCGCTGCGGAACCTATTCCTACTGATCCCGTGGTCCCACTACTGCCTCCCAGCCTCGGCTAATTGGTACTGTGATGGTAGGGAAAACGCCGGGGTCAGGCGTTTTTACAGAGCTAAGCTCTGGGCTGCAGACCCTGTCTAAAGGGTAGCCGGCCATAGGCTGATGGTGAGCCTATAGGGGGGGAGGAACCACTTGTTTTTTCCCTCTGTCCCACAAGCTTTATTGTCTTAGATGTGTGTGTGTGATTGCACTTTTTCTGCGCTGGCCATATTTACCTCCCTCGCGTGTCTCTTCCTGCTCCCTCTCCCCTCCATCTTTGGCACATTACGCTGTGGGGGGGGGGGGGGGGGGGGAACGCTGCTCGGCGACCTCTCCTGAGGCCACAGGCCTTGTCCCCGGCACGGGGTGTGTGCATGCGCTGCGTGCTGTGCGGGGGCCCCTCCGTGGGCTTGCCCTGCGGCTTTGGCTGCTTGGAGGTCTGCCTCCATCTTGTCTCATGCTGTGAGGAGGCAGGCGCTATGTTCGCGTCATCGGGGGGGGAGGGGGAGGCCGCACTATGACGCTTTTCGCATCACTGCCAGTGCGGCCCAACCCCTCGAGGAATGCGCAGAGCTGGCTGCGGGCACCATCTTGCTGCTTCTTCTGCCTTCCTGCTCTTCTGCTGGCTGTGTGGAACCCCTCCGGTGATCCATCACTGTCGGTGTCGTGAGTCCCTTGTTTTATATTATTGTATTACTGTTATGCGCATGTGCTGTGGGATGCTTATGGCCCCTTCTCTGCTTGTGTCTTTCAGGTCGGGCTCTTGTGGGTTGTGGTTCCTCCCAGTCCCCCTCCTCTCCCCCTTTTTTATTAAGAGGGATCACACTAAAAGAGGGAATATATCGGAGGTATATTGCGGTTTGGGACGTTAGTGCCTTGTAACCTGTATAAGGATTTTTTGTCTGCTAATCACCATAATGGATAGTGAGCTAGGGGCCCCATCTGGGCGGGTGAAGCTCTGCCCCATGTGCAGTGCCAGCCCTCTGGGTGGACTCAGCACTGTTTGTGTCACTTGCTCCAGGAGCGTCTTTTTGGAGCATAATCGGGCGGGCGTATCTGCCCCTGGCCCGTTATTGCCTGCTGCATTCAGCCCCCAGCGAGGGGGAAGCCAGCAAGGGGTCCCATGTTGATTTGGCATACCGGGTGGCCAGCCTTGAGAGACAGATCTCTTGCACGGCTCCTAAGAAGGCCACAAGTAAGAAGTGGCACATCAAGCCTGTTTACTCGGATAATGACGATGATGACCTTTTTGGAGGTCTAGGCTCCATGGAGGAAGGCTAGTTGCATGAGGACTCTATTTACACTGTGGATTATTCTGCCGGCTATGACAGCCGGCCTGGCTCTTCCTCGGGCGAGGAAATGTGACTCCCTGATGATACGGAGAAGTTGCTGGCTTCTGTTTTTGAGACGTTGCATATTGTCCCTCCTAAAGCGGCTAAGAGGAAGCAGGGTGATTTGTTTCGGCCTGAGAGACAGAGACTTGTCTTTCTTGAGCAGGCCCATTTTTCGAATATGATCTTCAAGGAGTGGGAAAGGCCTAACAAACTACCGTCGGTGCCTAAGGGCCTGGACCGGCGGTATCCCTTTCCTGAGGAGCTGGTCCGCCTATGGTCCCGTCCCCCCCCGAAGTGGATTCCCCTGTGCCGGGGTTATCCAACACTACGGTTATGCTGTCACCCGATACTGCTTCCTTGCGTGATCCAGCTGACAGGCGCATGGATCAGCTGGTTTGTCATGCCTGCACCTTTTCTGGTGCTTGGTTTCTCCCTGTGTGTGCCGCGGCTATTGTCTCCTTAGCCATCCGAAAGAAGGTGAGACGTCTTGTGGATATTGCTAAGTGTCGCAAGCGAGCAGAGGAGTATAAAGACCTCAAAGCTTGCGTGGATTTTGTTGCCTTTGTTGTCTCTGCCATGGACGATGGGGTCCGGCTCGGTGCCAGGGTTTCGGCCCTGCTTGTTGCGCTCCGTCGCTCGCTCTGGTTGCGGCAATGGTCGGCTGATGCTGCGGCCAAGAGGTCGCTCACTAGTATTCCCTACGTGGGGAACAGGTTGTTCGGGGAGCGTCTGGACCTCCTGATTAAGGATGGTAGACTCCCTCAGCGATGGAAGCCTGCGCAGCCCTTTCGGGGTTCCTCTGCCTATCGCTCCTTTTGTGGAGGAAGAGGCGCTTCTTTTTCAGGTGGCCGCAGAGATTCCTGGGGACATGGTAGGTCCCGCGGCCGATCCAATCCCTCGTGGGGATCCAAATCCAAGCCCCCTGCCAAGGCCTCTCAGGCATGAGGAGGCGCCCTCACTTATCCGGGTGGGGGGATGGCTTCTGTTATTTGCTCATATCTGGAGACAGCGCGTCCTGGATCGGTGGATTCAGGAGGTGGTGTCCTCCGGTTACAAAATAGAGCTGGCAGTCAGGCCGCCCTCAAGATTTCTTCAGTCTCGCATATCCCAGAATCCAATGGTGGCACAGGGCCTTAGAATGGCCGTGCAGCACCTCCTGCGGTTAGGTGTGATTTGTCCTGTACCTCGTCAGGAGCAGGGTCAAGGTTTTTACTCCAATCTGTTCACGGTTCCCAAGAAGGACGGAACATTACAACCTATCCTGGACCTGAAGGGTCTCAACAGGTTTGTAAGAGTCAGGCATTTCCGCATGGAAACCTTACGGTCAGTGGTGAGCTCGCTTCGGCCCGGCGACTTCATGACCACGGTGGGCATCAGGGATGCCTATTTGCACATCTTGATATTCCAGGGACATCAGAAGTTCCTGAGATTTGCTCTGGAGGACCAGCATTACCAGTTTGTGGCTCTGCCATTCAGGATATCCTCAGCCCCCCGGGTTTTCACCAAGGTGCTGGCGGGCATCATGGCTATTCTGAGGAATAAGGGCATTCGTGTGCTGCCTTATCTGGACGATTTACTGATTGCGGCTCAGTCCCTTCAGCAGGCCGAGAGCGACACACGGAGCGACATACGTCTGGGGATGAAGCTGGTGGGCCTAATGGTGTCATGCTTTGAAGCAGTGCCCATCGCCCAATTCCACATGAGACCTCTTCAATTGAACCTGTTGACCGGGTGGGACCGGATGCAGGAGTCGTTGGAACAGGAATTCTCACTGTCCCCCCTGACCAGACAGTCCCTCTTGTGGTGGCTGGACCCCTAAAACCTGTTGGTGGGCAAGTCCTTACTGACTATCCGGTGGGAGATAGTAACCACAGATGTCAGTCTGACTGGCTGGGGAGGCGTTTGGCAGACGCAGAGACTCCAGGGCCAGTGGGGTCCGCAGGAGAACCATTGTCCATAAATCTTCTGGAGTTGAGAGCGATCCGGTTGGTGCTTCTTCACTTGACTCCCCATTTAAGGGGTCGTGCGATCCAGGTTCGCTCGGACCATCAGACGGCTGTCGCCTACATCAATCACCGGGGGCGGGACTCGGAGCAAGCGAGCCCTCAAGGAGGTGACCCAGATTTTGACTTGGGCAGAGGAGAATGTTCCCTGCATCTCGGCGGTTTACATTCCCGGGGTAGAAAACCAGGAGGCGAACTCCCTGAGCAGGGGGGTCTCTCGTCTGGGGGAATGGGTCTCTCAGCAACAAGATCTTTCACACTCTGTGCCTCCGCTGGGGCCAGCCAGATGTGGACCTGTTTGCGTCCAGACACAATCACAAGATCCAAGGTTCATCTCCCTGTCAAGAGATCCTCTGGCCTTCGCCACAGACGCTCTGGCGATTCCCTGGATGGAGCTCAGGCTCCTTTATGCATTTCCTCCGTTTCCACTCCTGGGCCGAGTATTGCGCAAGATAGCCCAGGAGGGGGTACCAACCATCCTGGTGGCTCCTCGCTGGCCGAGAAGGAGTTGGTTTCAGGACATAGTTCAGATGTCAGTGGATCGTTACATCATGCCCGACAACCCAGGGCTTCTCACACAGTGGTCGCTGCGGCACCCCAATTTACAGACGCTGGCTTTGACGGCCTGGCTATTGAGACCTCAATCCTGATGGAAAAGGGCCTGTCTGGCATGGTTGTGCATACCATGATTCAGGCACGGAAGAAGTCTTCTTCCATGATCTATTACAGGGTTTGGCATGCCTACATTGCTTGGTGTGAATCCAAGAGTTTCCCTTGTCGCACAGTCTCTATCTCTAGGATCTTGGAGTTTTTACAACACGGTTTAGACTTGGGTCTCCAGCTGAGCACCCTCAAGGGCCAGGTCTCTGCCTTGGCCATCTTTTTCCAGAGATCCTTTGCCATTCATAGATTGATCAAGACCTTTTCTCAGGGTGTCACCCACGTACGTCCACCACGTAAGCCTGTATTACCGGTGTGGGATTTGAATTTGGTGCTTTCTGCTCTCCAGGGGCCTCCCTTTGAGCCTTTGTGCGATGCTGCTTTGCCTATTTTGACCCTCAAGGTGGTCTTTTTGGTAGCGATAACCTCGGTGCGTCGCGTGTCTGAGCTGGCCGCACTCTGAGCTGCATAAGGATAAGGTGGTTTTTCGTTTTAAACCTGATTTTTTGCCTAAGGTCGTGTAATGAGGAAGTAGTATTGCCTTCCTTGTGTCCAGCACCGACTAAGGCTAAGGAACGGACTCTCCATGCCTTGCATGTGGTCAGAGGCATTAAGTATTACCTGGTTGCGACTGAATCCTTCACGAAATCAGATTTGCTCTTTGTCCTAACAGAAGGTTCTAGAAAGGGCTTGCCACCAGCCAAGTCCACTCTTAGTAAGTGGATCAGACAGGCGGTGGTGCAAGCATATTCTGCCAAGGGGAACCCGCTTTTCGGATCACAGTTCATTCTACCAGAGCTATTGGAGCCTCTTGGGCTTTTCAGCACCAGGCATCTGTTGAACAAGTTTGTAAGGCCGCCACTTGGTCTTCAGTTCATACCTTTACCAAGTTTTATAAGGTTGATGTTAGGGCCTCAGCTGATGCTGTCTTTGGCCAAAAAGTGCTTCAGGCAGTAGTGATATGAACTACATGATGTTCCGCACTGGGGATCCCGCCCTAATGGGCACTGCTTTTGGATGTCCCACATGTAACATGTACTTCTGGGACGACCTGGACTGGATACAGTGAAAAATACAATTCTGTGAAACTCACCTGTAGAATTGTTTTTGAATATATCCAGTCCAGGTCGTTCCACCCCGCCCTTTGTTCATTACCTCTTGTTTGCCTTTTATGGCGATTACCATTTTTGTATTGGACCATGTCCTTAAAGTTTATTGTTGGAGAGCGTACATGCTGAAGCTATGTGACGTAACATGGTTTCTTGGCCTCCCGGCCTGTCTCTTTTTTTCTTACTGCTTTTTAACCACTGGGGAATCATAGTGAGACACCGGCTTTTATAGGGGGATCTTGCAGTCGAGTGCCACCTAGCGGTGGAATACCCACATGTAATTACTTCTGGGACGACCTGGACTGGATATATTCAAAAACAATTCTACAGGGGAGTTTCACAGAATTGTATTTTTACCATGTCGGAGGGATCCGAGGCACTGGGGTTTTGTATTTTAACGGAGAGTAATCCTCTGGATTACCCAACAGATCAGCTTGAGGAGCTTGTTCAGGCAATACTGGAGGTTCTGCACCTCTTTACTCCTCGGCCAATGCGGCAGAAGAGGAACCCTACAGGCGTCAGGTCAGGCAGGTTTTCCCAGGCTTGCCCATTATGAGAGGCTGGCGGCAAAGGAGTGGGGGAAACTACATAAGCTTCTGTCTCTTCCTAAGGTCCTGGACGCCAAGTACCCCTTTCCGAGTAAGGTGGTCAAGGTTTGGTCTTCGCCACCTGAGGTAGACGAAATGGTGTTGGGTCTGGTTCGGCACACCGTTATCCCTACTTCGGATAGTGCAGCCTTGAGAGACCTGGTGGATAGGAGGTTGGACCAGATGGTCAGGCATGTGTTCTCTATGGTGGGGTCAGCCATGCGCCCAGCTTGCACCACATCCATGGCGGCTACAGCAGGCAAAGTCTGGATGAAGCAGAAGAAGAGGCATTTGGAACATGGAGATTTGTTCTGTGCACGTTGCTTGAATTCCTTCTCTATGGAGGTCTTCAGACATTGTGCCGCCTATGGACAACTTGGTGCGTGTGGCCTTGCTGGTCAACTTGCGACGCATGGTCTGACTGAAACAGTGGTCGACCGACTCTGCTTCTAAGAAGACGATTAACTGCCCTCCCCTTTTTGGGGGGTCGTCATTTCAGTGAGGCTGAAAAGCCACGAGTGGGAAGTCGACTAAGCTTCCACAGCAACAGAAACTGAGGACCTAATTTTGCAGGTCACCAAATTTGTGTCCCTTCCAGAGGCTTGGAGGCTTTCCAGATTTCAGACGCTGCAAGGAAGTTTTCAGCTAAGCAAAAATCTAGACCGCAAGGGGCCAGCCGGCCCAAGCCCCCAGCCAAGTCCTCTCCGGGCTGACGGGGCACCCTCACCTGATCGGTGGGGGGACAGCTTTTGCCCTACGCACCGGTATGGAGGGAACGGATATCTGATGCGTGGGTCCAGGAGGTTGTTTCTTCCGGATACAAGAGCAAGGTCTCCACACAGGTTTGTGGCATCCATGCCTTTCAGTGTCGAGGAAAGGGCAATGGCTCACTACCTCGCAATAGAGCTTTTGCTGGACCAGGGAGTTGTGGTACCTGTGCCTCCGTCAGAGCGGGGCTGTGGCTTCTACTCAATACTAGTCATCATCCCCATGAAGGACCGGTCTGTTTGGCCGATCCTGAATCTCTGGAATGGTTATGTTCGGGTGCAGAATTGCATGGAATCTCTAAGGTTGGTTGTGACGTCACTGCAACAGGGGGATTTTCTGGCCATGGTGGACATAAAGGATGCTTATCTGCATGTCCCGATTCTCCCTGATTACCAACAATACCTGCACTTTGGGGTGGGCACCCGGGATTTCCAATTTGTGGCACTGCCATTCGGACTGTCCACTGCCCTGCCAGTGTTGTCTTGGCGGTGGTGATGACACTCCACAATCAGGCAGGGCATGCGTTGTATGAGCCTGATGGTGTCTACCATCGAGGCAGTTCCATATGCCCAGTTCCACTCCAGGCCTCTACAAATGCTGCTCCTCTCGAAATGGCGCAGGACTGTGCAGACGTTGGACAGCCGCTTCATCTTGATGGACAATGCCTGGTGATCCCTGAATTGGTGTCTGGACCAGCAGTCGCTGGCAGTGGGACGGTCTTTCCTGCCAGTCCGGCGGGTCATCCTGACTACAGACGCCAGTCTGATGGGTTGGGGTGGTGTTCTGGTCAACCAGGCGGTTCAGGGTGTCTGGAACCAGCGGGAGCCAGTCTGCCATTCAGTGTGTTGGAACGGAGGGCAATTCTGCTGCTTCTCAGTCACTAGTCTGCCAGCTCTGGGGCCTTACGGCCAGGGTACAGTTAGCCAATTCCACAGCTGTGGCCTACATAAACCATCAGGGGGGTACCAGGAGCTGGCAGCCGTTCCAGGAATGCACATCATTAGGTGGGGTGGAAATTCATGTTCTGTGCATCTCAGCAGTTCACATTTCAGTGGGTGGAGAATCTGCATGCTGATTATTTCAGCAGGGAGATGGTGGACCAGGGCGAATGGTCCCTTCACCAGGATGTTTTTCAAGCCCTCTGAGACAGGTGGGGAGTGCCGGTGGATCTTTTCGCATCTCGGCACAATCGGAAGTTCCAGAGGTTCATGTCCAGGGTGCGAGACCCCCTGGCCATAGCGGTCGACACACTGACCAATCCCTGGTTAGGGTACAAACTGCTCTACCCATTCTCTCCACTGCCACTTCTGGGTCGCGTGCTAAAGAAAGTCAACTGCAAGCAGATTCCTATCATCCTGATTGCCCCACACTGACCCAGAAGGGTGTGGTTCGCGGATCTGGTCAGTCTGGGGGGTAGCCCCCAACCGCCCAGATCTTCTGCAACAGGGTCCTCTGCGGCACCCCAATTATCCATTGCTGGCTTTAGCGGCTGGGCTGTTGAGACCAGCATATTGGAGGAGAGGGGTTTGTCCAATGCAGTAATTTGGCCCTTGATTCGAACGCAGGACGTGGAGGGCCTTCGTGGCTTAGTGCAAATATAAGGGCCACTCATTTAGGATGTTCACGGTACCCAAAATTTTTCTTCCAATCCATTCCAGATGGTCCATTATTCTTTACATCTGGGACTTCTCCACCCGAGGGGCGTGGACTGCAAGATCAAAGGTGTGGCTCCTCCCGGGCCCCCTATAAATAGCTGCCTCTTAACCAACCCAGTCTACTTCTTGCAGTTGAACTGTGAAGATCGCTAATTCTCTCTCAGGGAATTTTGCAGCAAAGCGGGGGGCTCTAACCTGTCGGCTTGCTGCAGGACTCTATTTCCACGGATTCCTCTGACCCATCTGATGCCTCCCCAGCTTTGGCTGCTTAAGGGATCCGTGACGGTAGGGTGAAATGCCGGGTCTGGGTCGTTTGTCAGGGCATATTGCTCTGGGCTTCAGGCGTCTCTGAAACAAGCAGGTCAGCCGCAGGTATTCCAAGTGTGACATACACTCTGCTTCAATAAGTCTTGACAGTTGGGTTATTCTCCAGTAGAGGGCGAACTTCTGCAGAGATGAATGCAAAAAAAGAAGCCCCTTCCGGTCCATAACTACCTGGGACCTCCCACCAATTCCCCAGTTGTCTTCTCTGCAGGGAGTGAGCAAGACAGAAGATGAAGCTTCTCTTACTTGCAGGTAAGCCGGGCCTGGCCATTTTCGTCCCTATTGCTGCCAGGTCCCTCCTAAATTGTCCCTGTATTGAGCCTCCCAGCTTCGGCTGCGGGTCCTTGGCAAAGGTAGGAGCACCGCTCCACCGTGAGACCCCGCCACGGGGTAGGCGGTTATCCAGGTTTTTGGTGATCCTGGTGTGGGATGCCCCATCCCTACATGCCTATGGCCTTATAATGGAAGGGTTCCCACTCCCCCTTCCGGGTCCCCTACTCTGCGCGAGTGCCCCATACGGGCTCCTTTAGCTAGACACCTGTGCTTATGCTCTCCTTGCCTTCCCTTCGGTCTGACCTCGGGTACATGTCGCAGGGCATTATTGTGCCCGTGGACTACATACATCGGGGGCACATGCGTATAAATGATATATTCATAGTTCGGTATATATATATATATATATATATATATATATATATATATATAATTGTGTTTGTGCCTATATGCCTTTTAATTGCTCTGTATGGCTGCTTGGCGATATAGATGTGATAATTATATATATACGTAGTCGGATACCTGTATATGAATATTTCGGCTGTGTGACTGTAATATCTAGGCTAGGGCATCCCTTACTATGCTCTGCTCTTATGTAACATATTTTGTGTGTTACAGGTGTCCCCATATACGTGCATTTTAAGGGGTCTCTCCCGGTCCTGGGGTCCCTAGATATAAATATTGTCCATCCCTAAAATCCTCCCACCGGGACTTTTAAGGGGCATCCCGGGTTGCTTATGCGTAATTCCCTACGGTCTTGCGGCTGTCCACAAAAATTCACCATATGGAGGCTCTGCAGGATACCAGGCCCGGGATCCCTTCGGGACAATCCGGGCCATGTGTGGGGTATCCCTTACGGGGGAGAATGTGCTGATCTGTATACCATGCGCACAAAAGGCCATAACGCGGCAGTCTGGTACCCAGCCTTCGGGATCGGCTCCTCCCGCTCATCGCCTTCCCCTCCCCACCTGATCCGTACCCCAAGTGACATTGGTACTAGCGGGGAGTCGCTTTCTCATGTTTGGGCTAGGTTGGCCAGCATAGAGAAAATTATTGCTAGCACGGTGGGCAAGAAGCCCCGGGCTAAAGAGAGACAGCTGTCGTCGGCCCAGCCCTTGTGGGACACTGACGATGAATCCGCTGAATTGTTCGATTATTCCCCGCTTGAGGAGGGGGAATTGTATCAGGATTCAGAGGCTATGGTCAGACTGGGAATTCCAATGCATGGCAGGCGCTGGGGGATGCCGTTGATACGGCCACTGTTTTGTCACATTTATTGGAGGTGTTGGATATTGATCCACCTGAGGAGCCCCCTCTTAAGAAGGGGGAATTTTTGGGGGCCCACAAGCCCCGTCTGGAATTCCCTACCCAGGGTCATTGTGATGCGCTGATATTTAGGGAATGGGAGAGGCCCTGTCGGCTCCCTGGGGTGCCTCAGGGATGGGATAAGAAGTATCCCTTTCCGGTGGAGGCGGTCAAGCGCTGGTCTTCTCCTCCCGAGGTCGACGCGCCTGTTAGGTTTGACCAACTCTTCTGTACTGAACACCCCTGACGCCTCTTCCCTTAAAGATGGCGAGGACAAGCGCCTGGATCAGATGGCGTGCCACACATTTGCCAATGTGGGCTCGGCTCTGCGACCGGTTAGTGCATCTGCCATGGTGTCGCTTGCTACCAGGTCTCTTATCAGGGACTGGCTGAATAACGCTCAGCTGGATCCAGCTAGCGCTGCGTTCGCTGTACTTAAGGAGTGCAAAGTGTTCATGGATTTTGTCATGGCTGCGATGGAAGACTCCATTGTCGTGTGTAGTAGGATGTCAGCCTTGCTGGTGGCCATGCGCAGACTGGTCTGGCTCCGTCAGTGGACAGCGGACGTTGGAGCCAAGAAGTCACTCACAGCACTCCCCTTCTTGGGGGCGCGGCTGTTTGGAGATAAATTGGATGCTGTTGCTAAAGGCGGTAAGTTACCTCAGCGGAGGAAGCAGCGCCGTCCCTTTCGGGGGGCGGGCTCGTTCACTCTTTCCTTTCGACGGGCCAGAGCGTCTAGGGGTCTGGCCTTCTCGGGGGTCAGGGGCTTGTCCTGGAACAGAGGCAGAGGTCGGGCACGTCCCGCAGCTGCCTGGGGTTCCAAGCCCAAGCCTGCCGTTAAACCGGCTCAGCAATGAAGGGGCGCCCTTACCCGTAAGGGTGGGGGGACGGCTGTGGCTCTTCTTCCGGGTCTGGGCCCGGGAGGTCACAGACAATTGGATCTTGGAAGTGGTCTCCTCCGGGTACAAGCTGGAGTTCGAGTACTGGCGGCCCCTGAGATTCTTTAGATCTTGGGTGCCCTCGGACCCTCAGGCTGCGCAGGGGCTCCTGTTGGCAGTGAAAAGCCTTCTGGAAATGGGGGCTATCAATTCCCTTCGCCAAGGGGATTTTATGACATCCATAGACATCAAGGATGCGTATCTGCATGTTCCAATTTTTCAGGCACATCAGAGATTCCTCCGGTTTGCAGTGTGGGATCAACATTATCAATTTGTAGCTCTTCCCTTCGGTCTGACCTCGGCACCGAGGATCTTCACCAAGGTTTTGGCGGGCGTAATGGCTCTGCTCAGATCTCAGGGCATTCGCATTGTGCCTTATCTGGACGATCTGTTGATTTCGGTTTCTTCCCTTCAGCAGGCAGAACTGGACACCCTCCAGGTGGTGTCGACCCTGGAGAGATTCGGGTGGGTGATCAACCGCACCAAGTCTTCTCTCTCCCCGTCTCGAGTGATTTCATTTCTGGGCATGAATCTGGATACCAGTCAGGCCAGAGTGTTTCTGCCCCAGACCAAGGTGCAGGGGATTCAGGACCTGATCCGTCTTCTTCTGGCCAGCCCTTGTACCTCTATCCGACGGGATGAAACTGGTGGGCCTGATGGTGTCCTCCTTTGAGGCGGTGCCGTTTGCACAATTTCACATGAGATCTCTTCAACTTCTCCTATTGACGTATTGGGACAGGAGCCCACAGTCTTTGGATCAACCTTTCAGGATGTCTCCCAGGGTTCGGCAGTCATTTCGGTGGTGGCTGGACTCGAGCAATCTGGTGAAGGGCAGATCCTTTCTGGTCCCTAGTTGGGAGACGGTTACCACGGATGCCAGCCTGTCGGGCTGGGGAGGTTATTGGAAGAGTCATCAGTTCAGCGGGGTATGGGGTCCCCAGGAGGCTCACACCCCCATCAATGTATTGGAGCTCCAAGCCATTCGTCTGGTTCTGGCTCGGTTAACCCCACAGTTACGGGGTCTTCCGGTTCAGGTGCGTTCGGACAACCGAACGGCAGTGGCCTACATAAATCACCAAGGAGGGACTCGCAGCAGGAGTGCCCTCAGGGAAGTCTCTCTGATCCTGCGATGGGCGGAGAGCAATGTTCCTTGCCTTTCGGCAGTCTACATTCCGGGGGTGGAGAATACAGAGGCGGATTCCCTGAGCAGGGGGTCCTCTCGCCATGGAGAGTGGTCTCTCAACCCCGAGGTCTTTCTGGATCTTTGCCGCAAGTGGGCGACTCTGGAGGTGGATCTCTTTGCCTCGAGGCACAATCACAAGCTTCTGGCATTTGTGTCTCTTTCTCAGGATCCCCTGGCCTTGGCAGTGGATGCCTTGTCTCTGGCGTGGAAGGACCTGGGTTTTTTTCCCTGTTTCCACCTGTCTCCATGCTGGGTAGGGTAGTTCGCAAACTGGTTCTAGAAGGGGCACCAGCGATTCTGGTGGCTCCAAGGTGGCCAAGAAGGGTTTGGTACGCAGACGTTGTAAGGATGGCCGTAGACCAGTGCCGGCTTCCCTTGATACCGGACCTGCTATCCCAGGGTCATCTACTTTACCCCAATTTACAAACGCTGGCCTTGACAGCCTGGCTGCTGAAACCTTCATCTTGAAAGAGGAAGGTTTGTCTGAGGCGGTCGTTCAGACCCTGATTAGGGCTAGGAAGCGGTCCTCTTCTGGCATTTACTATAGGACTTGGAGGTCCTATATTGATTGGTGTGAGGCTAGGGCCTTGCCTTGCAGGGTTTTTTCTGTACCTAGGATTTTGGAGTTTCTTCAGCATAATCTGGATCTTGGGTTCCAGCTTAGTACTTTGAAAGGACAGGTTTCTGCTCTGTCGGTTTTCTTCCAGAGGTCTTTTGCTTTACACCCGCTGGTTAAGATTTTTTCCAAGGGGTGGCGCATGTGCGGCCCCCTCGAAAAGCTGTAGTTCCTGTTTGGGATTTGAATTTGGTTCTTTCGGCTCTGCAGGGTCCTCCTTTTGAGCCGCTACATGATATTGCTCTTTCGGTTCTCACTCAGAAGGTTGCTTTCTTGGTGGCGATTACCTCGGTTGGGCGTGTCTCCGAGTTGGCGGCTCTGTCGATTCAGGCCCCTTTGAGAGACACCAGGATAAGGTGGTTTTTCGTTTTAAACCGGATTTCCTTCCTAAGGTGTTGTCTGCTTTCCACCTCAATCAGGATATTGTTCTCCCTTCCTTGTGTCCTAAGCCTAACAATGACAAGGAGAGGGTTCTGCACAATTTGGACGTTGTTCGCTGTGTGAAGTACTATTTGGTGACTACTTCTTCCTTCCACAAGACGGACGCTTTTTTCGTGGTGCCCTGCGGGCCCAGGAAAGGTTTGGCACCTGCTAAGTCTACGATTAGCAAATGGATTTGTCAGGCCATTGTTGGGGCCTATTCTGCTAAGGGGAGGACTCCCCCTTTTAGGGTCACTGAGCACTCTACTCGTGCTGTGGGTGCATCCTGAGCTTTTCAGCACCAGGCTTCTGTTGAACAAGTTTGTAAGGCTGCTACTTGGTCTTCTGTTCATACTTTTTCCAAGTTTTACAAGGTTGATGTGCGGGCTTCAGCGGATGCTGTTTTTGGCCGCAAGGTTCTGCAAGCTGCAGTGGTTTGAGCTGGTGCATTCTTTACTGTTTATGGTTCCCACCCTTGACGAACACCGCTATTGGATGTCCCAACTGTCAAGACTTATTGAAGCGGAGTGTATGTCACACTTGGAATAATACCGTTTTGTGATTACTCACCTTTAAAACTGATATTATAAGTGTGACATACACTCCGCTTCACCCACCCTGCTTGGTATTCTGGATCCTTTATATGGTGGACCATTGTTTTTTTTGTTAGTATTGTTATATTTGGTTCTTCCTGGTCCCCTTTACTGCTATCTTACACTGGGGAATTGGTGGGAGGTCCCAGGTAGTTATGGACCGGGAGGGGCTTCTTTTTTTGCATTCATCTCTGCAGAAGTTCACCCTCTACTGGAGAATAACCCAACTGTCAAGACTTATTGAAGCGGAGTGTATGTCACACTTATAATATCCGTTTTAAAGGTGAGTAATCACAAAACGGTATTTTTATATGGTGAACATGCTGAGAAACTGGATATATTTTTATATCTCCCTCCCTTCTTCCCAGATGTCTTATTTTTTAATGTTGATGTGTGCTGTGCTTGTGCTTACTGCGTGGGGGAGCGGCAGGAGAGCTCCGTCGCCATAGCAGCACTACAGCGAGGAGCAGTCTCTGCTGCCTCTCCTCCACTATACTTACCTTATCCTTGCTCGGGGGCGTGGGCCGGCACGCTCCGGGTGCTCCTCGAGGGTGGGTCGGGCGTGGCTTGTTGACACGCCTGCCTCTGATCGGCGGAATTCAGTGCTGGCCGGGGGGGGTGGAGCCACAACGCGAACAGCGCACGCGGGCTTGCTGTTCAGGCTGCGACGCTTCCCCGGCCAGAAGCTTCTAGATCTGACGCGTGCTGCGTCGGGGCCCTGCCTATGGATGGACACAGAGCCAGGACGGCTCTCGCGGGGTAAACTTGAGTTCCAGATAGCCTTAATAATTTTTTTAGATATCTATGTATATGTATCTGTATATATTATGGCAGTTTAGGCCATGTTTTGATTACTGTCTCTTCTCTTTTTGATTTTAGATTGTGGGAAGTAGGTTGAGGGTTGTGGTTTCTCCCGGTCCCTGTTGTAGGGGATCGGCTATAGGCTTAGGACATTACAGTCTATTTTGCCTTTTCAGAAATAAATATTTCAAAAATCACCATGATGGAGGCATCAGGGGATAATGAGCCGGGCACCCCACTTGGGCAAGACAGGCTCTGCCCCTTGTGCAGACGGAATCCCCTGGGCGAGTTCAGCACAATTTTTTCAGCTTGCGCCAGAGGCATTGTTTCGGACCATGAGAGGGCTGCCGCTTCCTCCCCTAGTCCTGCGTCAGCTCCAGCCTCTCCGGCTCCTCCGCTGCTGCAGTTAGCCCCTAGAGAAGGGGGAGACGGCAGGGGGACACACTCAGATTTGGCGCAGAGGCTGGCTAGCCTCGAGAAACAGCTCTCATTGGTAGCCCCTAAAAAGGCCTCGAGTAAGAAGCGGCACTTGAAGCCGGCTTACTCAGATGAAGATTTGTATGCTTCTTTTGGTTCCGCGGAGGAAGGGGAGTCAGCGGATGAGCCACTGTCGGAAGGTGAGTTGCTCTCCGGTGGAGAAGACAGCAACTCTGGTTATTCCTCGGATGAGGATTCCTTCCTCCCAAATGATACGGAAAGCTTGCTTTCCTCTGTTTTTGACACTTTACACATTGTTCCCCCAAAAGTGGCCAAGAGAAGGAAGGATGATTTGTTTCGGCCTGAGAGACAGCGGCAGGTTTTTCAGCCGCATTTTTCTAAGATGGTGCTTAAGGAGTGGGAAAGGCCTAACAAGCTGCCATCGGTTCCTAAGGGCCTAGAGAGACGGTATCCTTTCCCTGCTGAGTTGATTAAATTATGGTCGCATCCTCCTGAGGTGGACCCTCCCGTTTCAGGTCGTCCAACACCACTATTATGCCGTCACCTGATAATGCTTCTTTAAGAGACCCTGCGGACAAACACATGGATCAATTGGCTTGCCATGCTTTTGCCTTGGTGGGTTCGCTTTTACGCCCTGCATGTGCCACGGCAATTGTTTCCCTAGCCACGAGGAAAAAGGTTAAGCAGCTTGTGGCTAAGGCTAAGTCTCGCAAACGGGCGCAGGATTCCAAGGAACTCAGAGCCTGTTTGGATTTCATCGGCTTTGTTGTTACTGCCATGGATGATGTAGTCAGGCTAGGTGCCAAGACTTCGGCTTTGCTTGTAGCATTATGCCGTTCGCTGTGGTTGAAGCAGTGGTCGGTCGATGCAATGTGAAGTCCCTCGCAAATTTACCCTTTGTGGGAGGTCGGCCGTTCGGGGAGCGGCTGAACCTTTTGGTCAAGGATGGTAAGCTTCCTCAGAGAAAGACACCTACTCGGCCCTTTCAGCACTCCTCTTCTTACTGGTCCTTTCAGGGGGGGGGGGGGGAAGATCTTCCTTTTCCAGTGCCTGCAAGGATTCTTGGGGCAGAGGTAGGTCCCGCAGTCGGCCCAGTCCCGCTTGGGGATCTAAGCCCAAACCTCCAGCCAAATCTACACAGGCATGAGGGGGCGCCCTCCACCGTATGGGTGGGGGGACAGCTACTGCTGTTTGCTCCAATCTGGAGGCATCGCGTCTCGGATCTTTGGATTCAGGAGGTGGTGTCGTCAGGTTACAAAATCGAGCTGGCAGCCAGACCCACAAGATTTCTATGGTCAAGGGCATCCCGAAACCTGCTCAAAGCGGAGGCTTTGAGAGTCGCTGTTCTGCACCTCCTGTGGACAGGGGTGATTTGTCATGTGTCCCGGCAGGAGAAGGGTCAAGTATTTTACTCCAACCTATTCACGGTTCCCAAGAAGTGCAGGCCGGTGCGGCCGATCTTGGACCTAAAGGGCCTCAACAAGTTAGGGTCAGGCATTTCCGCATGGAAACATTGCGGTCGGCGGTGAGGTTGCTTCGGCCCGGCGACTTTATGACTACGGTGGATATCGGGGACGCATATCTACACATCTCTAGTTTTCCGGGGCATCAGAAGTTTTTGATGTTTGCATTGGAGGGTCAATATTTCCAGTTTGTGGCACTCCCCTTCGGCATATCCTCAGCTCCCAGGGTGTTCACCAAGGTGCTGGCGGGCCTCATGGCTATCCTGAGGGGTCAGGGTATTTGTGTATTACCCTATTTGGACGACCTTCTGATCTCGGCACCGTCCATTCAGGAGGCTGAGAGCGACACCCGGACCATGCTGTCAACTCTGGAAGCTTTTGGTTGGGTGATCAACTACCCCAAGTCACATATCACTCCGTCAACAGTGAGGTCCTTCCTGGGGATGACCCTAGACACCGTTCATATCAAAGTATTTCTGCCACAGCAGAAGGTCTTAGGTCTCCGGACGCAGGTACAGGCCTTGCTGGCTTGTCCACAGCCGTCGTTGCGCCTAGGGATGTGACTGGTGGGCCTAATGGTGGCTTGCTTCGAAGCCGTGCCCTTTGCCCAATTCCACATGAGATTCAGCTGAACCTGCTATCCAGCTGGGATCGGTCCCTGAAATCTCTGGACCAAGGGTCCCCCCCAGCCAGGCCTCTTGTGGTGGTTGGAGCCTCGACATCTGCTGGTAGGCAAGTCCTTTCGGACTCCTCATTGGGAGATAGTTACCACGGATGCCAGTCTTACAGGCTGGGGGGCATCTGGAAGACCCAGAAGATCCAGGGTCAGTGGGGTCCGAGAGAGAACCGGTTGCCCATAAATCTCTTGGAACTGAGGGCCTACATCTGACCCCCAATTTAAGGGGACATGCGGTTCAGGTCCGCTCGGATAATCGAACGGCGGTAGCCTACATCAACCACCAGGGGGGTACTCGAAGCAAGAGAACCCTCAAGGAAGTGAGCCGGATTCTGCTTTGGGCAGAGGAGAATGTTCCCTGCATCTCGGCGGTTTACATCCCGGGGGTAGAGAACCAGGAGGCAGACTCCCTGAGCAGGAAGTCCTTGCGTCTGGGGGAGTGGTCTCTCAGCTGGAAGGCCTTTCAAACTCTGTGCCTCCGCTGGGGTCGACCGGACGTGGATCTTTTTGCATCCAGACACAATCACAAACTTCCAAGGTTTGTATCTCTCTCTCAAGAGACCCTCTGGCCATAGCAACAGACGCCCTGGCAATCCCCTGGACAGGGTTCAGTCTTCTGTATGATTTCCTCCGTTTCCTGGACAGAGTACTACGCAAGATAGTCCAGGAAGGGGGTACCGACCATTCTGGTGGCTCCTCGTTGGCCAAGGAGGAGTTGGTTTGCGGACATAGTAAGGATGTCAACAGATCACTGCCTCATGTCCGACGATCCGGAGCTTCTCACACAGGGGTCGCTTCGGCACCCAAATTTACAGAGGCTGGCCTTGATGGCCTGGCTGTTGAAACCTCCATCCTGACGGAGAAGGGTTTATTGGCCACGGTTATTCACACCATGATTCAGGCACGGAAGAAGACTTCTTCCATGATATACTACAGAGTTTGGCGGGCCTATATTGCTTGGTGTGAGGCCAGGAAGTTTCCTTGCCGGAGATATTCTGTTTCTAGATTTTCTGCAGTATGGTCTAGAATTGGGCCTCCAGTTGAGCACCCTCAATGGTCAGGTCTCAGCCCTATTCATTTTTTTCCAGAAGTATATCGCCAATCATAAATTGATCAGAACCTTTTTTCAGGGAGTCACTCATGTCCGACTACCGCGGAAACCAGTTTTACCGGTGTGGGACCTAAATCTGGTGTTATCTGCTCTCCAGGGTGCCCCCTTTTAGCCTTTGTATGACACTACATTGACTATGCTGACGCTCAAGGAGATTTTTTTGGTAGCGATCACCTCTCTGCGTCGAGTCTCGGAATTGGCCGCGTTATGTATGAAACCACCTTATTTTGAATTGCACAGAGACAGTCGTTTTAAGACTTTTTTGCCTAAGGTCGTTTCTCCTTTTCACCTTAATGAGGAAGTTGTTTTACCTTCCTTGTGTCCAGCACTGACTAATCCTAAAGAAAGGACTCTCCATGCTTTGGATGTGGTTAGAGCCATAAGCTATTACCTGGCTGTTACTGAATTTTTCCGGAAAATCGGATTTTCTTTTTGTCTTAGCGGAAGGCTCTAGAAAGGGATTTCCACCAGCCAAGTCCACACTCAGTAAATGGATTAGACAGACGGTGGTAAGAGCCTATTCTGCCAAGGGGAAAGAACCCCCTTTTCGGATCACAGCTCATTCTACTAGAGCCATTGGTGCTTCCTGGTCCTTTCAGCATCAGGCCTCGGTGGAACAGGTTTGTAAAGCTACCACTTGGTCTTCAGTTCATACATTTACCAAGTTTTACAAGGTGGATGCGAGAGCCTCAGCTGACGCTGTTTTTGGCCGAAAGGTGCTTCAGGCGCTAGTGAAATGAACTACCTGCTGTTCCGCATTGGGGATCCCGCCCATATTGGACACTGCTTTTGGATGTCCCAGATGTAAAGAATAATGGATGGCCTGGAATGGATTGGAAGAAAATACGCAATTCTGTGAGACTCGCCTGTAGAATTGGTTTTGCTTCCGATCCATTCCAGGCCGTCCAACCGGCCCTCTTTGAGGTTTACTATTGTCCTGGATGCCTTTTTTAATGGTAAATAAACCATTACTTGTTCATAGGACACTTGTTATAAAAATGTAAGATTATAGGTTCGAGAGAATACAACCGGAGGCTATGTAAGTAACATGGCCTCCTATGTTCGGGGCCTCCCAGCCTTGCCTCTTGCTATTTGAGTTACTGCTTTTTAATAAATGGGCTGGTTAAGAGGCAGCTGCTATTTATAGGGGGCCGGGAGGAGCCACACCTTTGTTCTTGCAGTCCACGCCCTTAGGGGCAGAGAAGTCCCAGATGTAAAGAATAATGGACGACCTGGAATGAATGGGAAGCAAAACCAATTCTACAGGCGAGTCTCACAGAATTGCGTTTTTGGAGTTCGTTCAGCAAGGCCACTGCCAGGGCTAGGTCTCGGCCTTGTCCATTTTTTTCCAACGGAAGATCACGCATGTTCGGCCTCCGTGGCAGTCCCTAGTCCCACCCTGGGATCTCAATCTGGTCCTATGAGCACTGCAGTAACCCTTCTTTGAATCCATGGCAGAGTCTTCCCTGACACCGCTCATTGAAGGTGGCTTTTCTCGTGGCAATCACCTCCATCCGGTGGGTTTCGGAGCTGGCAGCGCTTTCGCTGCCAGCGAACCCTTTTCGGTGCTGTATGAAGACAAAGCAGTGTTTCATGTGAAGCAGGAATTTTTACCCAAGGTGGTCTCACCCTTCTATCTTAATCAGGTGCTACCCTCCTTGTGTCCACGCCCCACTCGCCATGGAGTGACTCCTGCATTCCCCAAGTGTGTGTGTATCTAGGACTGAGTGGGTTAGCTGGTCTCTGTAGTTGGTGTGGGACAGTACTGAGCCAGCATTGAGCATCTCTGTCACCACCAAATTTAAATGTTTTTTGAAGACAGATCTGACAGATTCCATAATTGGTGGGTATGAGGTGGGGCTAATATATGAACAAGGATCACACAAATCCTATGTTTCTGGGGCACATGGTCGACACGAAATTTAGTTGAGGGATCAGACAAAGTCTGTCTGTGCAATTCTGCAGAAAGCTGCAATTAGGCATTGTAATTGGAAAAAAGCCAACAAACACGCAAGCCATCAAGATTTCTAAAGCTAAAAACTTCATAGAGACTATGGCCAGCTACTTAAAGCAGTCCTTCACTCTGAATAAGAGTCTATCTTATATGTTTCCCACACCCTGTGCATACAGATTGCTCACATTAAAAATCATCCTACCTGCATCTACTGCATGTTATGAGCCTTTAAACATCCAAGGTGGCGGCTCATGGAACATCAGGCAGCCTGCAAACAGGAAGTGCCTTCTGACTGTGCTTCTCTGCATTCTGGGACTGCTGACCTTTTCCTGACCCCAGCTCCTCTCCTCGGTAAATATGATGCTTCAAGATGGCGGCACCCGTATCCTAAAGCCCTGAACAGAGTTGCAGCCCAGTGGGGGAAAGAATAAGTAACTAAAAACTTAAAATATATTACTTTAGATGCTGGGGAATCGTTTTTAAGGGTTTGGGCTTTTCAATAAATCATGGTGAAGGTCCAGTTTAAACTATGTGGAGGAAGTCCAAGCATTTTCTAACACCCCACTCATTTGTCCCCCCTGTGCTAAGCCTGTTTTGGGAAAACCTATAAAAAATGGGGGCGAGCAATCTGCACAGAAGCTGAAGCTGGGACCTTGATTGACAGGTCAGTTACCCAGTCCATTCAGCAGTGTGATCAGGTGAGCTACGGTATTTTATTATTGAACCGTTGACTAAGCCCAAATTAGCATTGACTAAACCATTCACTACAGGACACATAATTGCAATGCTGCCAGCAGACCCCGGAATCGCCAGCACTGGACTACAAGTCCCAGTGCCTCATTTGTGGCCCCTAAGAATCAATAAGTGATAGGGGATAACCCTATCCACCACCCCAGGTTATTCTAAAGGAGGGGGCATGAATAAGTCTGAGGCAGGTGTAAGCCTCTCTACAAAGGCTTCTTGCAGTACAAAACCCGGATTTTGACTATCCCGGGTTGCCGCCCAGAAAAACTCACTTTTCCCTGGTCCTATGGCACAAGGTGGGCCTCTCTTTCAGAGCTATTTGCCGTTCATACTGATGCTCAAGAATCAGGAGCGAAAACGGCCGCACCTTGAGACTATCTTAGCATCCCCTACATGAATGACTGGGAGTGGGAGCGTACCTGAGGAGCCCAGAGATTCTGGGGATGCGGCAGATCTCCTTTCTGATTGTTTACCTTACGGGGGGGGGGGGGGGGGGGGCACAGAAAAAAGGAGTTTTGCAGCAGTCGGGGGGGGGGGGGGCATCCCAAATTGGGAGGGAAGGACAATCTTAGATTTCAGAGCTGGCAGTGTTGGGTTTGCGCCAGATTCCTGGGCTGCAAAACCACCTGTTCTGGTTGCGGCAACTGTCAGATGGAAAGGCTTCCTTGCAAGTCCAGTTCCCCCAACGCCACACAGTCCTCTCTCACACTCCGGCAGGCCCCTACGTTCTGTGTCCTAGCAAAAGGGGGGATTGAGCATGTGGCCACTCTGAGTTCATATTACATCTGCTGGCCCTTATTCAAAAAAAAAAAAAAAAAACGTATAACCAACAGAGCCGCAAGAAACAACATGTCTGCTCTCCTGAAAAGCTGGAGACTACTGAGAGAAGTGAGGAGGAGGGATTCAGCTTTGCATAATCGCCATTTCATGTTTGACCTCTCATGGAAACAGGTTGATACAACCCTAATGTAAGGGCTTTCCTGGGTGAAGCGAATAGAAAGTAAACCCTTAACCCCCCACCCCACCCCATACACAGGCACGATAAATGGAGTTTCACTAATTTTTATTTACATACTATATACACACACAGAGGCACGCTCCTACTACATGTAGCCCATGTTGCTTTTCGTCTCCCATCTCTGCTTGGCCTCAAACCTGTAACAGGAGAAAACAGTGAGGAATATGGGCACTAAGGGTATCACCTGGCCCAGCCACCTTCTACTCACCCCCAGGGAAGGTTCTTCCGCTTCCTCGGCCCTTCCTGCGACGCAGCCTCCTCCTCCTTGGCCTGCAGGTACCGGTGACATGAGGCCGCCTGGGTGACTTTCACAGCCAGCTGCAAAGAGAGACACCAGTTAATGCCCTGGCACCTCACACTTCACTGCTGCCCCCGCCAGGAGGATTGGTGAAATGTGAGGGGCAGTATAGGGCTGAATTGCAAAGAGGGGTCAAGATAGGAAAAATTCAGAGCCTTGCACAGTTCAATTAATATCTACCCCTGAGGCTCCTCCTGCCTGTGTAGGTGCAGCTGGACTGACTGTAAACAGTATCTGTTTGATGCTGCACTGGCTGAGCTCTCAGTGTGTGTCTGGCAGTCACCAGAACAATGAAGTCACACAGGCATAAATACTCCCAGGAAACTGGAGTGCTAATGGTTCCTCTAAGTGCACGTATCTTTCACACAGATCTGGTGCTCGGCCCAAAGCTGATGGTACTCAAGAGCACACACACACACACACACACACACACACACAGGAAAGACAGGTCTAGTATGTGCTCCTTCATACTGACAGTGTGTAGGAACAGGAGTACCTACCTGTCTTCAGCCTCCTTCCAGCGCCGAATCACATTTGAAAAATTGTGCTCCTAGACGCCATTTTGGTCCGCCAGGAGGTGTAGCAATCCCACAATCCTCCCGGAGTTAAAGCTCGCGTGTGGAGTGTGTGCCGTTCTCCTAGCTCGGCCGCACTTGCTCCCACATTCATTTATGGATAAGCTTTCTGCTTATCCATGTAGTATTCAGATTATAATGCCCCCCGCCTGTCTCCACCTACTCCCTCCCTATGCTCTGCGCTGGAGACACTATCGTGGCCCCAAATGCGGTGGACAGCATGTGCCCCAGCATCGGCTTTACTAGCCATGCTGGGGCTGCACTGCTGTGCCTCAGCATCCAATCAGGTGTTCCAGACTCAAATATCTTGGCACTTTCCTAAAAATTCCTCCACTAGCAGCATGACCACCAGGTATCTGGGTGGACACACACTTACAATTCCCCTTTGGCCGCTGATGGTCATGTGAGGCTCGTACATAGTTTTGCCAGATTCTGGACTCTCAGGATGCCCCATGGGCATGGGGATGTGCTCGTAAGTAGATATTTCCATTTGACAATCTGTCTGCTTTAAAGTAGAGAGCTGACCAAGCTGTAGAGGATGAGGCAGCGCCTGTAAGCTCTACCACATGTGGTGGGGAAACATGTCCCATTTTCAAGCATAACCCCCTAAATCTGCTGCAGCTGGGATGAGCTCGTTGGCCCCTTTGCCTGTTTATCCCGGACAAGCTGAAAAGAAAGGAGAGCGTCCGGGGCCGGCGCTCGCATAACCTCCACAGCAATGGCGGATAAGTTGGCGTTCCTGCATAATAGAGGCCAAGCCTTTTGTGGGAAGCGTCCGTCGCCTTTCAGGAGAACATCCCGTCTTTTGGTGCATTTTAATTACGTCGTCTAAACATGAGCGGCGGATTGGTGGGAGGCGGTGGCGGAGCGCACTAATCTCGGCAGGCCTTTTATCACGGCGTTTCAGGGCGCACGGCTGTAACGCGCTCTCATTTGGGCGACATTAAACGCCATAAAAGGTCTTTCAGGGAGATTAGCGCTACTTTGCTCGGATGGCAGATAAGGGCTTTAGCAGGTCTTGTGCGCCGGCCGGCGGCTCCCTCGAGGCGATCATCTTTACAGCCACTTAGAAGATGCGTCTCCCCACGCCAACCGCACTGGAGAGCTTCCTCCCTGAATTCCTTTCACTGTTAACGGCTTCACAAACGTGTAAATCACCTCGAAGGAACACAATGGCTGCTGTCTGTAATGCGTCTCCCCGCAGCTCACATCCAGTGAGAATCTGCGGTTGAACAAAGTGATCAGACGAAGCCCTGCCTTGTTTGACAGTGCTTGATCACATATACACGCGAGAAGCAACTGCTTCGGTCATCCACCAGTTTTAGGGCCCCCCCCGACATGAAGAATTCCTTTTTTTTAGTTTTTGATTCAAAGTGTTTATCACGCCGGCAGTTTCCGATTGTCTTAACTTGAGCTGAACATTAGTGTCAACTGTGTTACCGTGGAGACGGCAAAGATCAAAGCGACAAAAAAAAGCCCTCAATTGTCTGATTAATCAAGTCGGCAAACAGCTTATTCCTTTTAGGCGGCGCGACGTATGAAAATGAGATTGCGGCCGCGCCGTGGCTTTGTGCAGATTTGCTCATTCTTATCAGAACAAAGCCGGCGGCAGGCTATTTCACGGATCATTGCCGCTGTCAGGCCGGCTGCTCGGCACAGGGCCCCACCCCTCATCCCGCCGTGCCAGGAAAATTAGTAGGAGAGTCGCCGCAAATTACCCCCTCAGCTTAACACTAATGCCACAACCAACTGCCATTCCGGGCCAGCCGAGCCAGAGTATCCTCCTCGGACATGCTCTTACGCCTCTACCCGAGAAATACTGGGGCAGATACTTGACACACCTGCCCTCCACAGAAAAAAATAGAAGAATCATTAATTACTCCTGCACCCTTGCATACTTTTGCCCCCTCTGCAAAGGGGAATGAAGAATGCAGCCTTTATCTGCCTGGTACAGGGGTAAAAGTGAGGCGCAAACTTTAGTTGCCCCCCTGCAGAGATAGATATTGATGCAGAGCCTTTTTTGGCTCAGCATGGATAGAAAATAGGGTAGGGCCATTTCCTGCTGTGGCAGGGGTATATTATTAGTTGCACAGGATATCGTGGTGGGCCCTTATTTTGGCCCTTAGCAAGGCAAGCAGTCTTCAACAGCCCCCCTGCAGAGACAGGTATATGGTGGAGCATTATGTCCTCCAGATAGGTAAAAGTAGAGGCGGGGCAAACTTCTGTCCCCTGCAGGTGTAGTCCCCAGCAGAAGTAGATATTGAAGTGGAGGATTTTTTCCCCACAGCAGGGGTAGAAGAGGTAAGGTGCACCCTTTCCCTACCTACTGTAAGGGTAGGACTCAAAATGCAGCACTTGGCAGCTCTCCACAGTGGTAGATGTGAGGGTGCAGACTTCAGTTCCGCCTACATAGATAGATATTAAAGTGGATACTTTTTTGGCCCTCAGCAGGGGTGCGAGTTCCTGCAGAGATAAAGAGGCGGGCCTCTTTCTGCCCTCCAGAGGGGGTGGGGTTTGAGGGGGAATTTTTTACCAATTCCCTCCGTTCCCTAAACAGGCAGATCTAGGAGGCCCTTTCTGTCCTGCAGAGGGATAGAAGTAGAAGTAGGGCCGCTTCCTGGGCCCTGCAAGGGTAGAAGTAAAAGTGTAGCCTTTGGCTGCTCCAGCAAAGGTCATTAGAGTGGTGAAGCCTCTTCAGAGTAGGTATGGAGGGGGGAGTTTAGCTATAACTAAAGCATGATGGGATGTGTGGATAGCATGCAGATGTTGGGGGTCTCAGCAGGCAGCAATGGAGGCTGGACGTGCTGGCAGATAGGGGGCTGAGCGCATTGCAGTGGTTGCGGCTGTTTCCTGCGTGCGAGGAGTAGGAAGCGCATTAACCGGCTTTGAACTTAAAATCACATTTGCAATAATTTGCCATCAACAGTTTTATAAGCTAATTAGAATAAAAGATTAATGAATGGCGCGGCCGCTAATAAATGGCAATCAGGAAGAAAGGATCCGAGGGCGCTAAGCTCCCCCGCGCACCAATTAGGAACTAATTACAAACAAATTACAGATGTGTTTTGCTGTGGGCTTTCATTTACTAAAATGCCTTTAATTAAAAGAGAAAACATGCTGATTAGCGCGCCGTCGTGCACGACAAGCGCCATTGTCTCCACTAATCAGCCGCACGTTCGCCAAATCTCCCGCCTTCCACGCGTACGCCAGACAACATCCACGTCATCAGAGGTCATGTGACCCTGGCCGTACAGGGCCACAAAAATCTGTAGGTCACATGTGCTTGGTCTCTAGGCTCTGCACTGCGCGTGTGCGCTGCCAGCTGGCACCCTAATGGCTCTATAAACCTGAAATGCCTTAACTCCCCCCCTCCGGGTTAGTGCTGGTGCTGAGGGGAGACTGTAGCCAGGTGTAGCAGTGACAGTGGAAGAGTCTGTAGTCACACTAGATATTAAGATCAGCATGGCGTAGAGCTGGCAGTTCAGAGCATTGAGAATTTAAGGCAAGCTGTGGCGAGGAAAGATTTACAGGGAGGTACCATATATATATTTTTAGGGAGGGGCCCTTGAAGGTATAGTGTGAAATGGTTACCCTTGATAACCATAAATACAAAGTCACTTGACAAAATCAGTAATGCACATAACATTCTGGTTCTGCTTGCAGGGTCCTTGTCCCAAGTTTTATTGAAAACGGTGCACACAAGGTAAGACAAGCTTTCGGGCTTGGAAGCCCTTCTTCAGGGACTAGTGAAGGACTACTAAGCCCGAAAGGTTTGTCTCAATAAAACAAACAGAACCAAGGTGATATGTGCCTTACTTTGTTTTTCAAGCCAGTCATTTATTGGCCATGTGGGCACCCACCACTAAAATGCAGTCTGCAGTGGACATTTGTTGTACGTGTGTCAAAGGGACTCTATAGTCAAAGTGCATAAACTGTCATTTAGCAGCTTATCTTATCATGGCTGCTCTCTCCCTTCCTGTCAGAACGTAGCTGCTCCTGAAAGTAGAAACAAGGCAAAGAGTAGTGGCACACCCCCTGAATTCCCTTGTAATAGCCCACCGATAATAAGGCTAAGCTGGTGGTCTAAAGCTCCACATCATCAGACTGTGGACACTGGAAGAAAGGGAGGACAGCCAGGGTGATGAGGATGCCTGTCTTACAGAGCCTGCCCATAATGCCGATTATAATGTGACATCACAGAGCCAAGGCCCATGCCCAATTTTTTTAAATCATAAGGTGAAACTGTAAACCTTGATATCTTGGCCATTTCTTCTTCAATATAAAACAGTTTACGACAGTGCCATATGTATCCAGACACAATGGTCTAACAATTGCTTTTGCCTTCTGTATCCCTTTAAAGTGGATCATCTATTAGATTCCCGGGCCGATCACCTCCCTCCCCGCGGGACATCCGAGATCGGGATGTGAAACCCCCCCAAACCCCCTTACCTTACCGCCAAGAGGGACACACGGGAGGCGGCTGCGGCGGAGCCGCTTGTCCGCAGCTGTCAAATCCCTTGTCCGTCGGCGCTGGGAGCGGGGAGAGGTGAGTTTTTAGGGTGATCGGGGGGGGGGGGGGGGTTTCACACAGCGGGGCACCCCGATCGGGGGTGCCCCACCAAAGTGGACCAAGACCCAGGATAGTCAAAATCCTGGGTGTTGGTCCACTTTAAGAGCTGGTCAGGAGCTCTCATTGTCCAATAGCTCTGAAACGAGAGCGCAGCAGCCCTCAGGATTAGTAAACAAGCCTGCCAAATCAGAGATAAAAATACACTTATAACCTTACTGTCCATTAAAAGTCCCAACCTCTTCTGACCCCCGGATAGATTGCGCCAAGTATCCTTGTCATTGGTCTGCTATGGACCTCGCAGTTACTAACGCTCCTGCCCCATCTGAGCTTTTCTGGCTCCTGCCAGGACCTCCTGTTTTGCGCGTGCAGCAGGTTTTTCAGAATATGGTCTAGATAAGAGGCAGCAAGCCCGGTACCAGGTGCTGCTGGTGTTGTCCGGCAATCTGGTTCCTCTCTAATGAAGGCATGCGCTGGAAGGTCCGCATGGTAGGTGTGAGCCGGGGCAGGCGCTCCTTTATTTCTGCACTCAGGGCCCTGGAAGCCCCGAAGCCGGTAGCTTGTAATCAGCGAGTGTAATTATCAAGCTTTACAGCGATAAATAAACAAACATTAGGCGCGGGATGTGTCGGCCTTAATCACTGATCCTGGCTTTTGGTCAGGGGGGATAAGAGCTTTGTGCACAGATTTACCGTTCAGACGCTTAATCAAGACCCCAGGCAAACAATGCACTGCTGTGCGAGCTGTGATAAGGCACTACTCCTGAAACCCTGACCCGTGTGTAATCTGACAGCGAGGAACCCTGCTGCCAACAGAGGATCGGCAAGGCTGCAAGGTCACCTCGAGCATCAAGAGGGTCAGCAAGCGGCCAGACGCTTCCAAGTTTCCCCGCAGAGGTGCCTGCGGGGGATCCATGGCAGGCAGCTATTTGTCTCCCTGGCTCTCCTCCATCTCCATCACAGCCACAGCAGCCAATATGATATTTGAGGGCTTAGAAATGTTAGACATCGGAAATTAGCTTCACCTATTAGGATGGGAACGGGATTAGTGCAGTGCCTGAGCTGGGCCCCCGAGTAAGAGTTTATCAGCAGCTCCAGCTTCGGACTCTTCAAGAGGAACACCACGGCCCTTACTGCTTGCTCATGAGAGTGTGCTGGGGGGCTGAGGAAACCTGACCACCACATCATCCTGAGAGGAACCCTGTCCTCCATCTTGCTGTGTCTCTAGGAGGAAATTGACAAACCCATATTCCCACTCCTCACACATGAAAGTTCACTACGGGACAGAGCCTGGCAGGAGACTGGACCACTGACCACATTCTAAATAGTCTCCAGGAGGAAAGGAACTGCTCATACTCGTTACTCCGCATCCCTGAGAGTGCAACCAGAGAGCTGTGTGGGAGACGCCACCAACTACAATAGAAGCCCCACAATCGTGATGGTGTGAAACCAGCCTTAGCAAAAACATTTAAAACTATTTCCTTATAAAACCACACCGCTGTTCCTATGTACCTTTAAATGATATAAAAAGCATTTAACATGTTGTATAAAACAAAGCAGTGTTTAATTACGGCTATTGAAATTTAGGAACACCGCCATCTTATATGATCTGGGAGCTGGTTTGCTGTAGACGTTGGACGGAGCGGGGGAGAGCCTCAGCTCTCATCCTGGCAATAGAATCATGTGTGCTTGAGCCCGTGGCTCTCCAGCAGGCATATACAGCAGAGACATCCCTGCTGATGTCTCAAATGTGCTAGAGCCATCAGCACACCATCGCTGTAAGAGAGATCTTTGGTGCGACCCCCACAAGTCTCAAACAGCTGGGATTTTGCTGTTGCAAGCGGTGTAGCAATGGGGGGGGGGGGGGGGGGCACAGCTAGATTGGAAATGTTTGAAATGGCACAGTTACCAAGGGGGAAAAGTCTGGAGTAAGTTAGGGTGTGGCTGGACAGGGAAAGTTATTAGGGGTGCCTTAAGGGCATGAGGCTACCCAGCTTACCTTCATCAGATTCCAAAGCAATGACGGTGCTCCCGCAGCCCTTTTATGCTTGGTGCTCCACTTCTATTACTAACTATGGGCACCTCAGCTGAGCTTCATACCAGGTCTGTAGGGTTGGTAAGCCAATGTCCAACTCGGACCCTTCATAAATGGCTAATAGTAATAACAAAAGTACTGTAATAAAATTTTGTAACCATTATACAAGTAATCAGGCTACTTAAAGTAGACCAAAACCAGTTTACTATCCCTGGAGTGGTCTCTTGTCCAATCAGCGCTGTATTGCACGCATTTTACTGGCCAACATACGGCTCTGCATAAGGAAGCAGGAATGGCCGCATCCCCAGCCTCTCTGCGGTGTGCAGCATGCTCCAGCCTGGGTCCAGGAGTGCGCCTCAGCCCAAAGATGCTGGGGATGCTGGCCAATCTCTATAAAGCCATGAGAGCTGCCAACAGGCTCGGTTCTGGTCCACTTTAAATAGAACATAGCATATTTATTGGAATATTAGAAATATAATATATATTTAAATGGTGGTGGTAAGTGGTGTAACCAAGAAAATGAAACAAGAATACAAGTGCAATACAAGCACGGAGTTTAGATCTAAATTTAAATTAAACATGTCCTCAATGAGAATGGTCCTAAATAGACAAGTCCTCAAGGAGTAATGGTCATAAATAGACCAATGTAATCAATGGTTATGTAGCGTTCACACTGAATATTCCACAATATTGTCACCAGTGGTCCATTCCATCTAGTAGTGCCCTGCCACCACACTTACCCGCTTACCAGAACTCTGCTTGTATTAGGCTCATCAGAATTTACTCGAATGCCAGGCTTGATTTGCAATCTAGATTCCTCCTTATACTCAAAAGGGGCAATATTGTGGAATATTCAGTGTGCAAGCTACACTTTAGCTCTTTTCTCTTGGATGTGGCTTGAATCTCATGGGATACCCTTGGAGCCCACATCAATACAGATGTTATCATTTTGCCAATGCAGCCAATTGATACATTTTCTTTGATCAAGGATCTGTTTTGTTTTGCAGGAGAGTGCTTCTTAAAAAACAGGAGCACAATCAGGAAAACGCTAGACCGCAGTATATTGGTTAGACTCTTTTCACTTTTGAGGGAACAGGATGCTCTATTGCCCCTGGACTGGTTTGGTAAGGAATGGGAGTGGTCTTTCCTATCGGCCTTCCTTTGGGTCATGTCTCCCTGTTCAGGTCTTCTTTAATTTGGCGATGGAAGAAATATTAAGATTCCCATGGTGTTATAGTGGGGAAAAGCTCACACAGGAAGAACATTAGGCCATCACCAGTTTGAGACAGAATACCACTATCACAAGAGGCAGATAAATGGGGCAATATGATGGTTTGGGCCACCACTGTTTATGTACAGGAAGTGAACCGCCAGTTGAGGGATGTGCGGAATTATGTGCGATTAACAAAAAAATCACGCTGACCAATGTAAAGGTGGAGTTGGAACAACTACTGGACAATGCCAAAGAAGAGGGAGCGATTGATATATGGTGACACCAGTACCTTACTGTTCAGCATCCAGTCACCCCCATGTTTTACGTTTAATTAAAACCTGACTTCTCCTCCTGGCCACCCAATTGTTGCAGGGATTGGCAGCCTTTTGGAGCCTGCCTGTACTTATATTGAAGTTTTCCTCCAACCTCATGTTACCGGCCTTACTTCTTATGTGAGCGACTTTTTATTTTTACAGATTATTTAACTATAATCTTTACAGAAATTAGAACATATCCATTTGCCATCTGACACCCTCTTAATCACGTGACGTAGAGGCACTTTACACAATTATTCCACATCACTTGGCTTTGCGCTCTGTTAAATTTTTCCTGGACGTGGAATCCAGTGAGAGGGGACAACTACATGTGACGTTTTTGGACTTAACACTGACCTTGGAGGAGGATGGCACAATCCGGTCAGACTTGTAAGAAAATCAACGGCCTTCAATAGCCTTTTGGATTTTCAAAGCTTTCATACTTTCTATCTTAAAAAAGCATTCCCACTGGTCAATTTTTACAAGTATGCCGTAATTGTGCATAATCCTCAGATTTTGAACACGCATGTGATCAGAACCTGAGAATGTCAAAGGACGAAACGTGTGTTCTACAGAAACAGCAGGAAGCGTGGATGTACTGGAGACTCTCTCCCTCCTCTCAAAGACTACGGCAACTAACTCCTTCGTCTACCATATTGTTTGTTTTTATTTTGGTTTTTATTTTATCATATTAAAAGAGTTTCCATACTGAAAGAGTATAACCTCCTGACTTCATCGGGATACATGGCGAGCGGCGCACACACGCGATAACAAGCTTCAGGTCCACCTTCAGAAGTGGTTACCTCTCAAGGGCCCAGGTTAGGTTTTTTAACCCCCGGGCTGCGGCGGTAAGTGCCCCATTCTTTTTAATCTTTGGCAACTTACACTAAACCTATGAATGCAATATGGGATACAGCCAATAATTGAAATTTACAGGACTCCTAGAGATCACCCTAATATTACATATATTTGTGGTTAGAATCCTCTATGACAATCAAGAAACATTTATTCATTGCAGAGCGACTGAAGTTCAAAGTTTTTTCCATCTACTTTGTCAACTTTCTTTAACCTTCGTTTTTACTATTTGAGCTAGCCCCTCAAATCCAGTTGCTGCTCTGTTTATGTACTCTAGCGCTTGCCCACAACATAAAAAAACGCATGTGATCTTACAAAAAGATTTCTTGAGAGAGGTTTTCCCAAAAGGTTTGTGCAAAGGGCCCAAACTGGCTGATCGGTCGGATTTATTACGCCCAAATCAACAGGTGCAGGATTGTGAGGTGAGATTTATTGCCAATTACTAGAACCAATGGAGGGTAGTCAAAAACACCCCAGCAAGACATTGGTATGCTTTAAACCTTTAAGTGCCAAGCATGTAACACCTAAGGGCTTGCTTGTCCGGGCCTTAAGTGCCAAGCACGTAGGTGTTAATTAAAAAGGTTAATAGTACCTATGCATGTTGTTCTGCTCGGGGGATCTTTCGCTTTCAGATTTAGCTTGTTTTTTCTTCTATTGATTTTTTACGAAAATTTGTTTTTTATTCTGCTTTTTTATAATTTTTTTTGAGGGAAACCCTGTGCAACCTAAGAATTCTTCAAGGGATTACTTCTAAAATGATGAGCCCACTACAACAAGCTGGGTACGCTTAGAAAGCTTAACATGTGCTCTTCCAGGGAATATATGGTTTATGGGGGATATTCCAAATGTAAAGAGTTGTTTTGGTAAAGAGTTGTTTTGGTGCACACTTTGTCTGCACATGCTTTGGAGTGTTTGACAACTCTTCCCTTGACAGTAGCTATGCATGTTGGGTATTGTTCTGTTCAGGGGACCTTGCTTTTTCAGATTGGGCTTGTTTTTTCTTGTTTGCATATTTTTTTTAGGAAAATATGAGTTTGATTCTGATTTTTTATTCTTTTTTAGTGAAACTCTGTGCTACCAAAGAATTCATTGAGGAATTACTTCCAGAAAACTGCACCCATGTTAACAAGCCTGGTACACCTAGAAAACTTGAGGCGTGTACTTCCAGAGAATATATGTCGGTATTTTAAACGTAAAGGGTTGTTTTTCTTGAAAAAATGCAAGGTGCGCTTAGCATATTTGTAATTTATCTGAAAATCTTCTAAACCGCTGTTTCAGTTTGGGGAAAGTCTGCTGGGCAGGAAAGGGTGTCTACCAATACATATGTGGTACCGTTGTAACCGGGAGAAATTAGGATTTCACACGCAATAAGATTTTATTGACAAACGCACTTTTTTTATTACAAAAAAAAACACTACAAATTGTAAAAAAATAGTTTTTTTGCACATATTTCACCCCAAAATATTGAGAATACACCTAAAAAATGACAAACAAGACATTTCATGTTAAAGTCCAGATTCTGCTGAAAAAAAGAATATATAACTTCCCTGGGAAATCCCTTCAAAAATCAGAGTTGAACATGTGGAGTGCAAAATAGTGCAAAAGGGTCTGGCAACAGAGAATGAAGAATGTTCCAGGTAGGCTGGCACTTAAAGGGTTAAGATCAGACTGTGGCACAAATAGTGGGCACAGAGGTTAAAATGGCGACACGGATAGCCCCTAATTTAAGGAATAAGATTTGAAACAGCCATTTTCCAAGTATACAGCACGTCCTGTTTCACTTATTCCTTACGTCTGGGTTATCTGCCACAAGGTGGCGCAGTGGACTGCAGAAAGACTTGTGGCATCTCCCGGCCCTATAAAAACACAAATTCCCAGTTTCCTTCTGCAGTCAGACTGTGAAGATAGAAGATGGCTCTCTATATTACCCCGGTGAGCGGGGCAACCAAGCCTGCGGGCTTGTAAGTCTATTTCCACCCGTTTCCGGACCCTCTGTGCCTCCCAGCCTCAGCTGACAGATCGGATGAAGGTAGAAGAACACTAGGGTCAAGTGCTCCAGGAGCGCTGCTCCAAGCCGCATACCCTGTACAACAAAGGGTAGCCGGCCATAGGCTTTATGGTGAGCCTGATTGGGATGTGGAGTTCATGCACTGCCTTCTGAGGGGAGTTATTTGGGGACTATGTCCTCTTCTTTTACTTCTGGGCCCCCCCCCCTCCCTGGCCATGGATAATCACCGCTGCCTTCCCTCGTCTCCCTCTCTTCTCCCCCCTCGGCGGGTTGGCATTGGTGGTGTTTTCTGAGGTAATTTGGCGATTTTGGAGTTTTTAGCTGCCGCGCAGCATTGCACTACCCTCCGCGGCTGTGGCCGCTATAACCTGAGGTAATTTTGCTTTGTCATGGCCCCGGCCGGGTTACGTGAGCACTGTTTTCGCGCTCTTCGAGGGGGGCGGGCCCTGGTGATGCTGTGGATCGTGCTGTTCCCCTGCGGCCCGCCCCTCAAAGTACCTCAGCCGGCGCCATTTTGTACAACCTGCGTGTCTGGTTTTCTTCATTCCCGGCTGCAGCGCTGCTTTCCCTGGTGTATCGCTTTACCTAGCGGTCTGTGCCTGAGTGACCCCGCAGTGTCTTTGGTCCGTGAGTCCCCCTTGGGGGGGGGGGTTTATTAACCCTGGGATTTTCATGTGCTGCGGGATGCTCATGTGTATTTTTACTTATGTCTTTCAGGCGGGATACCATTGGGTTGTGGTTCTCCCAGCTTACTCCTTCCTCCCCCTCACTCCCCCTTCACAAAATAGACTTCTGGGGGCATCCCATGGGAGGGCATCCCAGGTGTCTTCTGTCTTAAGCCTTTACCCACTACTGGTCTATTGCGCCTGTGTTAATCACCATATGGAGGCTTCAGGGAATAGCAAGCCCGGCTATGTTCCATGTGTGGGTATCCCCTGTGATTAACAGTGTCACGGTGTGCGAATGCCGTGTGCTGACAGTGTCATTGCGCTACAAGCTGGTTTGCCTGCTTCGCTTCCCAGTTCTGCGCCTCCCTCTGCTTCCCCTACTCCCCCGCTCCAGCAACTAGGCCCCTGTGAGGGCGCCGTTAGCAGGGAATCTCATTCTGATTTGGCTCTGCGGGTGGCTAACATCAGAGGCAGCTTGCCAAGCCTGTTCCTAGGGAAGGCCTCTGGCAAGAAGCAGCACCTGGATCCCAGGCCCTCCCCCCTTGCTAGGGTGTATGTGGGGATTGATGAGTTGAGATGGGGGGACTTTCCAAGGATTCTGACTCCTCTGGGAACCAGAAGGAGGGTTGCGATCGTGACCCTGGGTCGGTGTCCGGAGAGGATTCATGGTACCCTGAGGACACTGATAATCTGCTGTCACATATGTTTGATATATTGCACATTGCTGCCCCTGAGGTGGCTAAGAGAAAGCAGGGGGAGCTCTTTCGCCCTGGTAAACAGCGTCCAGAGTTCCCTGAGCAGGAACATTTTACCATTGGGAACATCCTAGCAGGCTGCCTGCTGTGCCCAAGGGTTGGATGAAAGGTATCCCTTTCCTGCTGATCTTATTAAGAAGGCTTGTCCAATACTTCGGTCATGCCTTCCCCTGACACTACCTCTCTGAGGGATGGTGAGGACCGACGCATGGATCAATTGGCCTGCCATGCTTTTACCTGTGTGGGGGCTGGATTACGTCCGACCTGTGCCGCTGCCATTACTGCTATTGCCCTCAAGAGGCTGCTCAAGCGCAGTCTCTTACTTTGTTCTGATTTAGAGGACATTTCGGGGGTCCTCCTTCCTTCTCCCTTCCTTTCGGCTCCCAGAGGAGGTCAGGGCTCCCTCTTCTCTAGTGGCCACAGAGATTCTTGGGGCTGTGGCAGATCCTGTGGTCGTCCTGGTCTCTCCTGGATACCAAGCCCAAACCCTCTCACAAGCCCCCTCAGGCATGAAGGGCCCCCTCACCCATCCGGGTGGGGAGACGGTTTCGGCTCTTTGCTCACGTCTGGAGGCTTCACGTCTCAGACCGATGGATACAGGAGGTATTGTCCTCCGGTTACAAGATCTGAAGGGCCTTAACAAATTGTCAGATTCAAGCATTTTCGTATGGAGACGCTACGCTCTGCTGTCAGTATCCTTCGCCTAGGCGACTTCATGACCACTGTGGACATCAAGGATGCTTATCTTCATGTGCCTATCTTTCTGGGTCATCAGAGATTTCTAAGGTTCGCGCTGGAGGATCAGCATTACCAGTCTGCGGCTCTGCCCTTCGGTATCACCTCGGGTGTTAGCCAAGATACTGGCGGGAGTGTTGGCTCTGCTATGGATCCAGGGCATCCGCATCATTTCTTGTCTAGACGACATCCTGATTGTGGCCCAGTCCTTTCCTCGGGCCGAGCAGGACACTCAGATGGTGACCTTCACTCTGGAGTATTTCGGCTGGGTGTTCAACTTTCCCAAGTCTTATCTGTCCCCGTCCTTGGTGAGGTCCTTTCTGGGCATGATACCTCTCAGGTCAGGGTGTTCCTTCCTCAGCAGAAGGTGGAGGATCTTCAGGTGCAGGCTCGGGCTCTGCTATCATGTCCTCATCCCTCCATCCGTCAGGGGATGCAGTTGGTGGGCATGATGGTGCCCTGCTTCGAGGCAGTCTCCTTTGTTCAGTTTTTCATGAGACATCTTTAGTTACACCTCTTGTCAGTTTGGGATCGGGACCCTGTGTCCTTGGATCAAGAGTTTGCTCTGTCTGCTTTGGCCAGACGGTCCCTCTCGTCGTGGCTGGACTCAAGGAACCTTCTAGTGAGCAGGACCTTCCTGCCCCCGTGCTGGGAGAAGGTCACCACAGATGCCGGTCTGACCGGTTGGGGAGGCTTCTGGAAGTCCCTGAGGTTTCAGGGTCAGTGGAGCCCACAAGAGGCCCATGCTTCCATCAAAGTCCTGGAACTGAGGGCGATCAGGTTGGTTCTTTCTCGCCTATCCACTCACCTTCGGGGTCGGGCTGTTCAGATCCGCTCAGTCAACCAGATGGCGGTTGCCTACATCATTCATCAGGGAGGAACTCGAAGCAAGCAAGCCTTCAAGGAAGTGTCCCTGATCCTGTCTTGGGTGGAACAGCATGTTCCCAGCATCTCAGCGGTCTGCATTCCGGGGGTGAAGAACCAGGAGGCAGACTCCCTGAGCAGGGGGACGTCTTGTATGGGGGAATGGTCCCTCAACAACCAGGTGTTCTCTCCCCGTGTCATCGCTGGGGGCAGCCGGACGTGGACCTGTTTGCGTTTCGTCACATTCACAAACTTTCCAGGATTTGTCTCTCTGTCTAAGGTTCCTCTGGCCTTCGCCACGGATGCATTGGCTACTCCTTGGAAGAAGTTTCGGCTTCTCTATGTGTTCCCTCTGTTCCTCTCCTGGGCAGGGTCATGCGCAAGATAGTCCAGGAGCAGGTACCAGCCATCCTGGTGGCCCCTTGTTGGCCAAGAAGGGTTTGGTTCGCAGACGTTGTGCAGTTGGCAGTAGACCAGTACGTCTTGCCCAAGGATCCAGATCTCCTCACTCAGGGGCAGCTACGCCACCCCAATTTACAAATGCTGGCTTTAACAGCTTGGCTGCTGAAACCTTCATCTTGATGGAAAAGGGGTTACTTGCTTCTGTTGTTGATACCATGATTAGGACTAGGAAGAAGTCCTCGTCTTTTATCTATTACAGGGTCTGGCATGTTTACATTGCCTGGTGTGAGTCCAAGTCTCTTCCCTGTAGGGTGTTTTTCTTTTCCCAGAATTCTGGAATTCTTGTAACATGGTTTGGATTTGGGCCTTCAACTTAGTACCCTCTAAGGCCATGTTTCAGCTCTGGCAATTTTTTTCCAAAGATTTTTTGCCGATCACCGGCTGGTTAAAACTTTTTTCCAGGGTGTTTCTCATGTGTGTCCACCCCGTAAGCCTTTGCTACCAGTCTGGGATCTGAGTCTGGTGTTGTCTGCTATGCAAGGGCCTCCCTTTGAGCCTATCCGTAAGGCCGCCTTGCCCATTTTGATTCTTAAGGTAGCCTTTTTGGTGGCCATCACTTCTGTAGTTTCTGAGCTAGCGGAGCTTTCCTTCAAACCCCCTTATTTTGAGCGGCATCAGGATAAGGTGGTGTTTTGGCTTAAGCCAGATTTCTTGCCCAAGGTTGTGTCTACCTTTCATCTCAATCAGGACATTGTCTTGCCTTCATTGTGTCCTAATCATGCTAATTCCAAGGAGCGGACTCTGTATTCTCTGGATGTGGTCAGGGCTCTGAAGTTCTCTTTGGTTGCTACTGAGACTTTTAGGAAGTCTAATGCTCTGTTTGTTCTCACTTCTGGGCCTAGGAAGGGTTTGCCTCCAGCTAAATCCACTATCAGCAAGTGGATCCGTCAGGCGGTGGTGCAGGCCTATTCTGCTAAGGGAAGGGGAGTTTGTAAGGCCACAACTTGGTCTTCAGTTCATACTTTTTCCAAGTTTTACAAGGTTGATGTTAGGGCCTCAGCTGATGCTGCTTTTGGCCGCAAGGTTCTTCAGGCAGCAGTGGTTTGAACTGTGCGCCATTGCTTTTTGGGGATCCCACCCTATCTTACGGACACTGCTTTTGGATGTCCCAGACGTAAGGAATAAGTGAAACCGGACATACTGTATACTTGGAAAAATACAATTCTGTGAGTACTCACCTGTAGAATTGTTTTTGTAGTATACAGCACGTCCTGTTTCATCCCTCCCTTGTTATTATTCTTGGTTACCTCTGTATGGGGATTTGTTCAAGTGTTCATTTTGGGATTTCCTGCATTATTGTTCTCCCAGCTTCTTGTCTAACTGCTTTGTAACACTAGGAATTTGTGGGAGGTTCCTGGCTTTTTATAGGGCCGGGAGATGCCACAAGTCTTTCTGCAGTCCACTGCGCCACCTTGTGGCGGATAACCCAGACGTAAGGAATAAGTGAAACAGGACGTGCTGTATACAACAAAAACAATTCTACAGGCGAGTACTCACAGAATTGTATTTTTTCGGCTGCAAAAACCTGTCTCTCATCTACAGAGGATAAGGGTCGTTTCCCTTGTAGGAACTGCTCAATTTGTAAATATGTTGTTAAAACTCAATTTATTGAGAATGTGCACACTGGTCAAGTATTTGATATTTCCACCTTTATTAATTGTAGGAAACAGTAGATCATCTACCTTCTTAGGTGTGGGTGTCTGAAATTTTATATGGGCGAGACCCAAAATGCCCTACGCACTTTCGAACATGAGGCTGGCAAATTGTGATCAAACTATCGGTAAAGTCATATCCCCTGTAGCTCACCATTTCTTGGGAGTCCCATGGGGAACTTTTTTTCTCCCTCATAGGCATAAAGAGGGATGGTTGGGCCCCCAGGGGGTGATTTAAAGAGATTATTGCTACAGAGAGAGCTGAGGTAGATATTCCAATTGGGGACCCAGTCCCTGGCTGGGCTAAATGAAGACTGGTCCTTTGGTCCATTTTTGGGCTGATTACCCTTATATTCCATATGTCTAATTGGCTTCCTCAGCGGACATTCCTTTTAATATTTTTTACATCAGGGGTATCATTTGCATCCCTCTATCTACCACGGCTCCTCTTATGTTCAGAGGGTTTTCCCCTCCCATTGATTTTCATTGTCTTCGTATCTGGTGATTCAGTAACAGTGACATTCTCTGGCTTTTTTCTCATGAATGTAATTTTTTACTACCATGAGAGTTTTTTTTCCAACTCTTTGTGCATCATATCCATTGCACTCTATGGCCTTGATTCACTCTGTCTCCATTTCCTTGCATTTTTTGTATACTAGTTAATTGTGATTTTTTATTCAATTCAATGTTCGCCAAGTACATTGTGAGATGAACAAGGAATTCTTTTTGGCACATACACAGTGCAACAGATAACTACAGTTACATAGAAATTGAAACAGAGATACAAACTGCATTGATTTTATATGTATTCAATGACATTAGGAATCTTTCCTGCCTTAGGTCCCCCGTGCACACCGCTGGTGTCCGCCCACCTCCCCTTCACCTATGCCCTTCTGGTCTTGGGCTTGCTGGGGGCACACCGGGAAGACAAAGCCGCCCGACAAAGCGGCAGCCTTGCTGTGTCAAACAGCATTGTGTTCTCCCGGCGTGCTTATCCTTGATCACCTCACATCCGGCTAGGCTTGGAGAAGTGTGGGTGGAGGATGTACGCTGTCCTGCCGGGTGTGGCAGCGTGGCGCGCAGGTATGGGGCAAGTTTATAGGTGGTTGGTTCAGCTAGGAGTGCTCACCCAGCAGAAGCTGGACGCTCCTTCCCCCTCCCAGTGGTTGGATGGTGTTTGTTGCCAGGTCTATTATTATTTACTAGGTGGTATATGATGTCTTGAATTACTTTATTGTTTACATGGCACTTGCATCCATGATCATTTTGTTTTTGTTTGGCACATTTATTAAGATTTTGAGCATGCTTAGGGCTTTGTCTAAGGTTTAGCTCCAATGCAGTTTTTATATAGGTCTGCAGCACATGAATTAATTTAGAGTATGTGAATATCACAAAACTGCATGGTTAACACTTTCCTTGTGTGGCCAATTTGATTCTTTAATTGGCCAATTATCGTGTGTATGAATTTGGGACATATGGTTTGGCTTTTGATTTGTAATTACATTTCATTGTCTTTGTTGTACACCTTACTAAATGTATCATTATTCTCTACTGATCTGTATTTGTCCATAAATTATCTGCTGGTATATGGATATTGTGTTTGGGGGGAGTAGGGGCGCTCTGTTTTTAATTGTCTCTGTGTCTTTCTATGTGGATTTTAGTCATGGGATTTTTTGCACAATAAAATTGATTATGTTCATTATTTCTGTGGTTCTCCCATTTTTAGGGGCAGGTGAAAAGGGAATCTTTGGTGTATTTTGGTTTATATTTATATTTTAATTGTCTTGAGTATGTGTTACATTTGGGTTTTGTAATTAGGACTTTGAGGGTTCTGTTGCATCATAGTTAAACTGAATTTTTACTTTAAAGAGGAACTTTAGAGGCCCTGTAGTCTAAAATAGTCCCACTTCCCAATTTGGGGTGCCCTGCTGTGTGAACCCCCCCCCCTCTCCGGGTCACCCGATCACCGTACCTTTACCTGAGCCCTTACCAAATCTCAAAGCCGCGGCCACATTCACAGCATACGTCAACTGGGTGCATGCCCACACTAGGCCTTTCTGAGAGCTAGAGAAGCGAGCAAGCGAGGATGCGGCCGGCAGCATGATCTTTTTCATTTGCCTTGATTCGAATGGAGCTTCGTGAAAATAAAGTGCATCGATTGGCTGAGTGGTCTGTGCCAAACACACCGACTGGCTGAGTGGCCCATGCCTGCACGGTGGAAAGGCAAGTTTCCTATCCGATCCGTGAGGATACACTGAGAGGAACACCACCTGGGAGAGTGAAATTTCAGGGTGCTTATCTTAAAGGTGCCACAAAACCCTTTTTTGTCCCCCCATGATACCCCACCTGAGCACCTCGGGCAATGCTGCCGTCTCTGTGCTGGCCCGTTTAAAAGAAAGAACAACAGGGTTTTCCACCGCCAAAGCCACGCCAATCTCACAATGTCGGACAGCTACACGGATGCTTTGGATACGGCCGCGGCGAACACAGCGTCGCAGGACCTGCCAGGAAAGGCAATTTACTGCAGACCATGTGGATAACATACCTAGTTAGTATGCCCCCGGGGGAAGGGGTTGTGCCGCTTTAATGGTGGTCCTTTGCCCTGGAAATGGTAGGCGTTGAACACTACCTTCCATAACTATTTACTGAGGGTGGACTATGACAAAGAAAAAAAACTAAAACTTGCCTGACCCTAAGGCCAGCACCACTCTAGGTCCTGGTCACAACCATCTTGCCTCTTGTCTGCCCATTCAAGTGAATTAATGGCGGGAGCGCACTTTGTGTCTTTTGCTGAGGCCGGCCGCACAGAAACGGGAAAGTGGCGCCGATGCATGGATAAGGTAAGGGTTTTTTTTTCATTGTAAACCCCCTCCCCCTTGGTGAGCAGGTCCACCAATTTTTTGGGGGGGGGGAGACAGGTGAAAATGCACACCTGGTAGACAAAGAAAGTGAAATGCAGATTTCTCTCCTAAAATTGATTATTGATGTATGAGAAAGCCACCGCACTGACTGGATCTTGATCAGCGCGTCTGTCAGATACTACATGAAGAAGTTACAGGAGCACTGTTTGGAACTCCCAAGACATTGTTTGTCCAATCACTGTGGATTATTCTGTTGCATCAAGTGGGCAAATGCCCATGCTATGCCTTTCTGATTGGGTGGCGCAGGTGGTGGCCTGGTTGAGCCAAATGGAGCCAAGCGATACCCAAGTGCAGTGAATGACCAAGTGGCCCTCGTCTGCACCTGCAACTCTATCATAAAGACTTTGTGTCGTGTGGGGGGGGGGGGGGGGGGTTCAACCAGGTCTGATTTTGGCCCACCGTAAAGGGGATCAAAACCCAGGGTTTTTACCCTCTTGGGTTTTGGTTTACTTTTCAGGGGGGGGGGGGGGGCAGGTGTGATGGAGCAGATCTCTCCAGCCTCTGTGTTCCTGCAGAACAGATTCAACTGACCCCACCCCCGCAGGACCATGGCGCCCAGCTCAGCAGGTAGATTGTGTCACGTAGCTTCCAGTGGGTAAATTTGCTTCCACAGTTCCTTTGGCTCCCCTATTAGTACCTGCAGGCCTCACTTCCTGTTTTCTCATTAAAGGCTGGAGGTTCATTTAACACTAATCTTCAGGTGTCACTGGTGCCGCACAGGGCAGCGCAGAACACAAGGCTGCTTGTGCTAGTGACAGCAACATCTGCCACCCAGTGAATTAAGGCCCAATCCCACCAACAGGGCCGTAGACAGGCCCTAGATAGGAAACACAAATTGGGTCAGGTTTAAAAGCCCCACCTCTTCCCCCCAGTCTTCAGTATAAGCAACAAAAAAAAACATTTAAAAGGGGGGCGGTTGTAAGGGCCACCCTGAAGGAATCGTAGAAATACCATTACCAGTAAGTCTAATGGAGATTTTCTTCCATCGTCCTTCAGGATGGCCATTGAGAGGATAAGCAAGCAATTAAGATTGTAAGTGTGGGATAACGCCTGTAGTCCATTTCTACCAGGGCTTATTTGTCTGATAATAGGTAGTGCTTATGGAAGGTGTGGGGCACAGACCTAGCAGTAGCTCAGCAAAAATATTCTATAGAAATCTTCTGATCTTTTACCCCAGGTGGAAACTGCTATGTAATGAGCTGAAACATACATAGAAGTGTATATAGCTATAGTGGCTTTAGAAGCAGGTAGTCGCCTATTCCTTTCTGAATAGGAAACAAACAGATGATCTGTGAAGAAAACTGAGTGTGTTCTAATAAAATAACATTTTCTCCAAAAACAAAAGGACACAGAGGATAGGATAACTAGCTCTTGTGTGCGAGGAGGAGACTGCTGTTTGCCGTTTTAAGCAAAAAAGGGGAAGAAGGAGGATCTGGGCTTAAGGAAAAAAAACTTCATTCAGGAGGATGGAACAGTAGGGATCTCTGAACAGGAGTTCAAGTCTGAAGCATGAGTCTTTAAAATATTTACAGCTAGATCTAACTCAAATCTCTTATGCAGGAATCCGGGAAACACCAACATAGAATTTCTATTTGTAGTGGCCTTCCTGCTTATCAGAAATGCGTAGGCCAGATTCTGAAAGGCTACCGATGTGGTACCTCCCTGGTGATTAATGACTTGGTAATCGAACTGGCTCAGTGAGTAATCAACGTCTGTTCTTTGTATTTTGATGATTTGATATCAAATCTGACAAACTATGCCCCTGGATGTGGCGAGTCAGATGTGCTCCCACATCCAAGCACTGGAATCTGTTGCGATAACTGGAAAGTCTTGTCTCCAATGACTGCCTTGGAGTCACTTCAGGCTTACCCCGACCGCTTGGGAAAGTGGTGTTCCCCAATGGGGATTCCCATGTCTGTAGGGAAAAAGGCTTGTAACTGCCAGTATGGCCAGGTAATCGCCAGAATGTTGCCATGATGTGGGGGGGGTGGGGGGACTCCCCTTCACCTTAAACCGGACCTTCAGCATGATTTAGTGAAAAGCCCAAACCCTTAAACTATTCCCCAGAATCTAAAATTAATAGATTTTAAGTTTTTAGTCACTTATTATTCTTTCTCCCACCGGGCTGCAACTCTGGTCAGACCTTTAGGATACGGGCAGTGCCATCTTGCCTCAGAAGCATCACATACTGGGAAGAGGAAAGTGGGGTAAAGTGCAGCAGGCTGTGTTATAGCTGTGCTTTGCACAGACAGACCAGAGTTGGGGGTCAGGAAAAGGACAGCAATCCCAGAATGCAGAGCGACAGTCAGAAGACTACCTGTTTGCAGGCTGCCTGATGCTCCATGAGCCGCCATCTTGGATGTTTAAGGTTCATAACGTGCAGTAGATGCAGGTAGGATGATTTTTAATGTGAGCAATCTGTATGTACAGGGTGTGGGAAACATATAAGATATGCTCTTACTGAGGATGAAGGTCCACTTTAAGTTATGCTCTTGCCCAGGAAAGAGGATACATGGCATGCCCTCTAGTTACCAATTAACCGGAGTTTGGGGCAATAACACACTTGGTCCAGACTGGAGTCCCAAGTGACCTCTGGTGGCCAAAATGTTTTATTGGCTGTGTGAGTAACATGCTCAGCCTGAGTACAACTGCCCTTGCCCTATGAACCTGAATGGTTTCCAGTTAAAGAGGATGTGCATGCGGTGGCTGCCATAGCCCAGGAACATGGAAGTGAGCAAAAAATACAATTCTGTGATTACTCACCTGTAGAATTGATATTATGAGTATACAGTACGTCCTGCTCCAGACAAGATTCATAACACATGGGTATTACTCCGCCAGATGGCGCTGGACTGCAGAGACATCGAAAATAGGCCCCTCAAATACCCGGGGACCTCCCACAATCCCCAGCATTGAAAAGCAGTTAACGAGAAGCCGGGAGAATTAAAACAGAACCAAACTGGTAACTATAACAATGGGAACAATCACCGTACAGGGGATCCAGGTTAATGCAAACCAAGGGTGGGGTGGAGCAGGATGTACTGTATACTCATATCAATTCTACAGGTGAGTATTGTATTATTCTTAGTATACAGTACGTCCTGCTCCAGATAAGATTCATAACACATGGGACATCCAATAGCAGTGTCCATAAAGTAGGGTGGGATCCCCAAAGGTAACAGACAGGTCAGACCACTGCCGCCTGCAGAACCTTGCGGCCAAAAGCAGCATCAGCTGAGGCCCTAACATCAACCTTGTAAAACTTTGAAAAGGTATGAACAGAAGACCAAGTAGCAGCCTTGCAAACTTGTTCAACAGAAGCTTGGTGCTGAAAAGCCCAAGAGGCACCAATAGCACGAGTGGAATGAGCAGTAAGGCGGAAGAGAGGAATCTTCCCCTTAGCAGAGTAGGCCTGAATCACAGCCTGACAAATCCACTTGCTGATAGTAGACTTGGTAGGAGCCAAACCCTTCCTAGGACCAGAAGGGACCACAAAAAGAGCATCAGTTTTCCTGAAAGGTGCAGTAGCCACCAGATAGTACTTCAGACACCTAACCACATCCAAAGAATGCAAGACCCTCTCCTTAGCGTTACTAGGATTAGGGCACAAGGAAGGAAGAACAATGTCATGATTCAAATGAAAGGCAGACACTACCTTAGGCAGAAAATCTGGCTTGAAGCGAAACACCACCTTGTCCTGGTGTCTCTCATAGTAGGGAGGCTGGATTGAAAGCGCCACCAACTCAGAACACGCCTAACAGAGGTGATAGCCACCAGAAAGACAACTTTGAGAGTAAGAATGGCCAGGGCAGCATCCTGCACAGGTTCAAAGGGAGCACCCTGCAAGGCAGACAAGACCAAGTTCAAATCCCAAACAGGCACCATAGGCTTACGTGGGGGACGCACATGAGTAATCCCCTGGAAAAAAAGTCCTGATCAGAGAATGCTGGGCAAAAGACTTCTGGAAGAAAACAGCCAGGGCAGAAACATGACCCTTCAGAGTACTGAGTTGGATCCCCATCTCCAACCCATGCTGCAGGAACTCCACAATCCTGGGAATCGAGAACACAGGACAGGGAAGAGACTTAGACTCACACCAGTCAATGTAGGCACGCCAAACCCTATAGTAAATGGAAGAAGAAGACTTCTTCCTAGCCTTTATCATGGTATCAACAGAGGCAGACAGCCCCTTCTCCATCAAGATGGAGGTTTCAGCAGCCAGGCCGTCAAAGCCAGAGTTTGTAAATTGGGATGGCGTAAGTGACCCTGAGTGAGCAGGTCTGGCACCCTGGGCAGAGCGTACTGATCTACTGCCAGCTGCACCACGTCTGCGAACCACACTCTTCTTGGCCACCTGGGGGCCACCAGTATTGCTGGCATCCCCTCCTGAGCCATCTTGCGCAGAACCCTGCCCAACAGGGGGATTGGAGGAAAGACATACATGAGCTGAAAGTCCTGCCATGACATTGCTAGAGCATCCGTGGCCAAGGCCAGAGGATCCTGAGACAGGGAGACAAAGGCCGGGAGCTTGTGATTGTGACGGGACGCAAACAGATCCACATCTGGTTGGCCCCAATGGTGACACAGAGATTGAAACACCCTGTTGCAGAGGGACCATTCTCCCAGGCGAGAGGTCCCCCTGCTCAGAGAGTCTGCCTGCAGATTCTCCATCCCCAGGATGTACACAACTGATATGCAGGGAACATTATCCTCCGCCCAGGCCAGGATCAGAGACTTCCTGGAGGGCCCTCTTGCTCCGGGTCCCTCCCTGATGATTGATGTAGGCAACTGCCGTCTGGTTGTTCGAGCATACCTGAACAGGCAGGCCCCGAAGGTGATGAGTCAACTGAGTCAGAACCAACCTGATTGCCCGCAGTTCCAGAATGTTGATAGGTGTGTGGGTTTCCTGAGGGCCCCACCGCCCTTGGAACTGCAGGGACTTCCAGAAACCCCCCCAACCTGTCAGACTGGCATCTGTAGTGACTGTCTCCCAGGAGGGGGCCAGAAAGGATCTGCCCCCAACAGGTTCCTGGAGTCCAGCCACCATGAGAGGGACCGCCTGACTGGGGGGGGGGGGGCACAAAGACCTGGTCCAGGGACGCAGGAACCTTGTCCCATACTGACAAGAGGTGGAGTTGCAGAGGCCTCATGTGGAACTGAGCATAAGGGACCGCCTCGAAGCACGACACCATCAGGCCAACCAGCTGCATTCCCTGCCTGATAGAGGGATGACGACAAGATAGCAGGAACTGAACCTGCACAATCAGACTGTCCACCTTCTGCTGAGGAAGAAAAATCCTTGCCTGAACTGTATCCAGATTCATTCCCAGGAAGGGAGTCACCAAGGAGGGGGACAGAGAAGACATGGGATGGTTGATCACCCAGCCAAATGACTCCAGAGTGGACACTACTAGCTGAGTATCCAACTCTGCCTGATGATGTTGGGACTGGGAAGTGATGAGAATGTCATCCAGGTAGGGCAGCACGCGGATGCCCTGAGACCTGAGCAGAGACATCACTCCTGCCAGCACCTTGGTGAACACTCTGGGAGCTGAAGCGAGACCAAAGGGCAATGCCACAAATTGGTAGTGCTGATCCTCCAGAGCGAACCTGAGGAACCTTTGATGACCTGGAAACACAGGAATATGAAGATAAGCATCCTTGATGTCCACAGACGTCATGAAGTCCCCTGGACGCAGGGAACGGATGGCAGAGCGCAGAGTTTCCATGCGAAAGCGCCTGCACCTGACAAATTTGTTGAGGATCTTCAAGTCCAGGATGGGCCTTGCCCCTTTCTCATAAAAGGGACCTGACAGATGACCCCCAGCTCCAACATGCTTTGCACCGCCAGCACTAGAGCTTGAGCTGACACAGGGTCCTGAGAAATCCGGGATCTGATGAATCTTGGGGGAGGGGGGGGGGTGGGGCAGGCAGCAAACTCCAACTTGTAATCGGACACTACCTCCTGAATCCACCGGTCAGAGAAATGAAGCACCCAGACGTGAGCAAAGTGCTGAAGCCGTCCCCCCACCCAGATGGATGAGGGCGCCCCTTTATGCCTGAGGGGGCTTGGGAGAAGACTTAAGCTTGGAGCCCCCAAGCGGAGCAAGGGCGACCACGTCCTCTGCCCCTACCCCAGAAATCTCCTCGGGCCCCGGTAAGGGAGACCCCCCTCCCGTCTGGCACCACGGTAGGGGGAAGAAAAGGAGCCCTGACCCCGAAAGGGCCGTGACTGCCGCCTGTGATGGGGTAACCTGCCTCCCTTAGCAAACAGGTCCAGGCGGTCCCCAAACAGGCGTAGTCCTTTGAAGGGAAAACCAGTGAGAGCTTTCTTGGCAGCGTTGTCAGCAGCCCACTGGCGCAGCCAAACCGAGCGGCGTATAGCCACCACAAGGGCAGAGGTTCTGCCACACATTCTAAATGGTATCATCCAAGGCAGAGAGGACATAAGTCACAAAAACCTCACAACGAAAGAGTGCATTAAACTCCTCACCAGACGCATCATCAGGGGCACCATCAAGGATACTTCTAAGCAGGTTCCTAATAGCCACAGCCGTAATGGCAGAGGCACAGACCAGGTGCAGCGCCGTCCCCACACATGCAAAGGCATGGGACGCCAGCTGATCAGCATCCCGCATCGTAGTAGAGTCAGGGGAGTGCATGACAGAGGTGTTAGATAACCCCAGGACCGGGGCATCCACCCAAGAAGGGGATGACCAACACTTCACCACATCAGCAGAAAAGGGATACCTCTTATCCCAACTCTTAGGGACTCCAGGGAGCCTGCTGGGACGCTCCCATTCCCTGAACACAAGATTATTAAAATGGGCTTGCTCAGGAAATTCTAAACGTTCCAATCTGAGCCAACAGCTTATCAGTATCACCTGGGGCCCAGGGGTCAGAACCAGAATCATCATAACCCCTGGGCCTCTCATCAGATGACTCAGAGTCAGAGAATAACTCCCCTTCTTCCAAAGGGGTATAGCCAGACAGATCCAAAAACTCATCAGCTTCCATAGGGAAAAGAGTGACATCAGGCGTTAAGGCCTCTGCTAAAAAGCAGCACTTACGCGCTAGGGTATTAGCAAGCAACTTCTCAACACTAGCCAGTCTAGAAGACACATCAGGCTGAGAATCCCCACTTGTATGCAACTCAATGGGAGTCAAATTTAAGCTTGTGGGAGTAGGGGAAGCCATACGAGGCGCAGGCCCAGCTACTGGTAAACCAGGCTGCAGCGCAAGCACCTGCTGGGCACAAGGTACACAGACCCGCACATTGTCAGCACCAATAGGGGACACCCCACAAACTACACACAGCCGGGCTTGTCCCGAAGGAACCCCGAGCACATTATCCTGAGACGCCTCCATATGGTGATTATAGCGGCACAATAGGCCGATAGGGATTCACGCTATAAAAGCAACCCGGGATGCCCCAATAGCCCTCTAGGGAAGTGGGAGTAATTACACACTAGGCCTCAAGGTTTAATAACTAAATAGGAGTAGGGCCGGGAGAAACCAATAGAGGTTGGCCCGTCTGAAAGACATAAGCGAAGAGAACCCCGTAAGGGACATGTAAAATGACATAGGGTAAATAAAGCCGCCCGCGGGGGCACTCACGGACCGCGGTAGGTAGATGCCAGTCAGGCAGCAGCCAGATCCAGAGAAAATGGCGCTGGGTATACCTCGAGGGGCGGGCCGCGGAGACAGTGACACGGAACGCGCCAACCGCGGGCCCCGCCCCCCCAAAGAGTGCGAAGCCGCACACGTGACAAGCAGCCCATAGGACAGCGGCCACTTATAGGACCCACCGATAGACAGGGGCAAGGGGCAATAGGGCGGGAGGGGCATCCCATAGAGGCTCACCATCTGCCTATACCACCTACCCTTTGGTGGGGGATTGCGGTGGAGCAGCGCTCCTAAGCACCTGACAGCGGTGCTGCCTACCATCACCCAACCAGCGCAGCCAAGGCTGGGAGGCACATTAATAATGGAACGGGTGGGAATAGTCCTACAGGGACGCAAGCTAATAGCCCTGCTCACCTGCGAGAAGAGAGAGCCATCTTCTTGTCCTTCGCAGTCCAGACTGCAGAGAAGATCTGGGGATTTTGTGGGAGGTCCCTGGTATTTGAGGGGCCGGGAGGAGCCAATTTCGATGTCTCTGCAGTCCAGCGCCATCTGGCGGAGTAATACCCGTGTGTTATGAATCTTATCTGGAGCAGGACGTACTGTATAGTAAGAATAAGGCTAACACTCCAGGACTGGCCAAACTCTCAGGACAGTCGCCATATATGCCATATATATGCCATATATGAGACTAAGTAGGCACTAAAATCTAGTGCCGGAGGGGAGACCTGGGGGTACCAATGCTGCCACCAAAAGGGAGGCTCGTGCCAACCGGACCGCAATACTGCTAGCTACTGCAGAAGATCAGGAGCCAGGCAGGGCAGGTGATGTAGTGCTCCAGCGGACCCCCTGCCCACAGATACACTGCCCTGATGAAAGAAGATCCCAGAGGTTTCCTAGAGAGGAAAACACAAAACTGAGGACTGGGGGGGGGGGGGGGGGGGGAAGGGGTGGGGCTTTTAAACCTTTCCCAGTTTGTGTTTCCTCTCTGGGGGAGAAGCCACTCTCTTTGTTGCCGCCTTGAAGGACGATGGAAGACATGCAAGTGGTTCTTGCCTTCCTCATGGCAGTTCCTCTACATCTCACTGTGCCACTATAATAGTGTCCATTTGGATCCGCAAGTAAGCCAGAACTTAGATGCAGAACAGGGGAGTTTGTCACTATGCAAAGTGCTGAGCCAGTGCAGCAAGCAGCAGGGAGAAGAATAAACATTCTTCAGGTGACACAGGTCCCTCCTATGCAGCTTTGAGAGACGGAATAATACCAGTAACAAAATGGGAGGCACTTACCTCTCGGGTGGCCAGGCGATCGCTGAGCTCCTCAGCCTCTTCAATGTCTCCCCTGGTCACTGCCGCATCCAGATTCTCCTCCAGGCGACTCTGCGGGGAAGCATGGGCAAGAAATCAGTTCACATGGTCCCACACACAGTCACCACGCCCCCCCCCCCTTTTGCCTCCTCCTAAGGGCTTAGTAGCCAGGGCATACCAGCCTGAGCAGCTCCACCACCCGCCCCCCTCAGAACCCTACACAGCAAAGGCCTCACACACCATCCATACTGCTGCACTGCGCAACAGGATCCCACTTAGCATAGGTTCCACCCGCCTCACCCAGCACATGATCTGCTCACCTTTTTCAGAACCTTCTGGCACACGGGTGGATCCAGGTGGTCATTGGCCCCGAAATATTTCTGCAGGGTCTCCAGGGCAGGGATGGTCCCTGGGGTGGTGCTAAATACACAAGTAAAACGGGTTAGTGGCATTCGTGCTGTCTGCACCCCCACCAGTGAAGTGGCTCCTACCTGGTCGCCTTTTCCGAACTCCTCTGCTCAATCTTCTTCCCTGAAATAACAGGAAGGTCAGACATAGTTCAGTACACCGGTTACATGACAGTAAGCAGCCAATTGGGGGGGGGGGCTGCTGGTTGGGGGAGGAGAGGGCTATAGGCATGCCAAGATCAGCGTGGCATTGGGGTGCAGTGGTCCGTAACAGCCAGCTTACCAGGAAGCAACCCCTAAAACATAACTTTTACGCTAAATGGTTAAAAACACATGGATCCTGTGCTGTCTGAGTGATTCCAAGCTCCCCTGGAGTAGCTCCTTAGTCATACCTATTGGGGTGGAGTGGGCTTGTCCTAGCTAGGAATGTTCCACTTAACCTGGGAGGTTCACAGAGATCTCAGGAGGAAGATCAGGATGGGCCCCTGAGGAGCCATGACTGGGGGGGGGGGGGGGGTTTAGCCAGACAGATTCCTCCAATCAAAGCTCATGTCTCATAGGTAGGGGAGCAAAATCACCTTTCCTCCTCCGCTTTCGCTTCCTCTCCCGCCGACTTGACTCTGCCTCCAGCTCACATCGCTTCCTCTGCAGCTCCAGAAACTTCTGTGACACACAGCAGAGAGATCACATGATCAGAGATAAGGTAAATAGGCCACAGAGAGACAGCACATTGTGACCGTACTCCTGAGGTACCATGACATTCACTGGGGATGCCACTTTCCAAAGCACCACCTCCCAATGGCCAGTGTGTGTCCACCATATACACAGGGAAAGGGCTAGAGAAGGTCTGCCAACCACAGCAAGCCTCCCCTATTTGAATGTGATGGGAACCTCTGTAGAGCCTCTCACCTGCAAAGCCACCCTCCTTCACAGCAACTCTCCTGCAGAGTCTCTCACCTATCCTCCCCTGCAGAGCCTCTGCACAACCCCTATCCTGCAAAGCCCCCCCTCCCTCTCATATGGCCTCCCATGCAGAGCCTCTACAAAGAACTTTGCCTGCGGGGCCCCTCAACTGGCCGCCCCTACACAGCGGAGTCTCTCCTCCTCACCTGGCCACCCCTGCAGAGTTTCTCCTCCTCACCTGGCCTCCCCTGCAGAGTTTCTCCTCCTCACCTGGCCTCCCCTGCAGAGTTTCTCCTCCTCACCTGGCCTCCCCTGCAGAGTTTCTCCTCCTCACCTGGCCTCCCCTGCAGAGTTTCTCCTCCTCACCTGGCCTCCCCTGCAGAGTTTCTCCTCCTCACCTGGCCTCCCCTGCAGAGTTTCTCCTCCTCACCTGGCCTCCCCTGCAGAGTTTCTCCTCCTCACCTGGCCTCCCCTGCAGAGTTTCTCCTCCTCACCTGGCCTCCCCTGCAGAGTTTCTCCTCCTCACCTGGCCTCCCCTGCAGAGTTTCTCCTCCTCACCTGGCCTCCCCTGCAGAGTTTCTCCTCCTCACCTGGCCTCCCCTGCAGTGTTTCTCCTCCTCACCTGGCCTCCCCTGCAGAGTTTCTCCTCCTCACCTGGCCACCCCTGCAGAGTTTCTCCTCCTCACCTGGCCTCCCCTGCAGAGTTTCTCCTCCTCACCTGGCCTCCCCTGCAGAGTTTCTCCTCCTCACCTGGCCTCCCCTGCAGTGTTTCTCCTCCTCACCTGGCCTCCCCTGCAGAGTTTCTCCTCCTCACCTGGCCACCCCTGCAGAGTTTCTCCTCCTCACCTGGCCTCCCCTGCAGAGTTTCTCCTCCTCACCTGGCCTCCCCTGCAGTGTTTCTCCTCCTCACCTGGCCTCCCCTGCAGAGTTTCTCCTCCTCACCTGGCCTCCCCTGCAGAGTTTCTCCTCCTCACCTGGCCTCCCCTGCAGAGTTTCTCCTCCTCACCTGGCCTCCCCTGCAGAGTTTCTCCTCCTCACCTGGCCACCCCTGCAGAGTTTCTCCTCCTCACCTGGCCTCCCCTGCAGAGTTTCTCCTCCTCACCTGGCCTCCCCTGCAGAGTTTCTCCTCCTCACCTGGCCTCCCCTGCAGTGTTTCTCCTCCTCACCTGGCCTCCCCTGCAGAGTTTCTCCTCCTCACCTGGCCTCCCCTGCAGAGTTTCTCCTCCTCACCTGGCCTCCCCTGCAGTGTTTCTCCTCCTCACCTGGCCTCCCCTGCAGAGTTTCTCCTCCTCACCTGGCCTCCCCTGCAGAGTTTCTCCTCCTCACCTGGCCTCCCCTGCAGAGTTTCTCCTCCTCACCTGGCCTCCCCTGCAGAGTTTCTCCTCCTCACCTGGCCTCCCCTGCAGTGTTTCTCCTCCTCACCTGGCCTCCCCTGCAGAGTTTCTCCTCCTCACCTGGCCTCCCCTGCAGAGTTTCTCCTCCTCACCTGGCCTCCCCTGCAGAGTTTCTCCTCCTCACCTGGCCTCCCCTGCAGAGTTTCTCCTCCTCACCTGGCCACCCCTGCAGAGTTTCTCCTCCTCACCTGGCCTCCCCTGCAGAGTTTCTCCTCCTCACCTGGCCTCCCCTGCAGTGTTTCTCCTCCTCACCTGGCCTCCCCTGCAGAGTTTCTCCTCCTCACCTGGCCTCCCCTGCAGAGTTTCTCCTCCTCACCTGGCCTCCCCTGCAGAGTTTCTCCTCCTCACCTGGCCTCCCCTGCAGAGTTTCTCCTCCTCACCTGGCCTCCCCTGCAGAGTTTCTCCTCCTCACCTGGCCTCCCCTGCAGAGTTTCTCCTCCTCACCTGGCCTCCCCTGCAGAGTTTCTCCTCCTCACCTGGCCTCCCCTGCAGAGTTTCTCCTCCTCACCTGGCCTCCCCTGCAGAGTTTCTCCTCCTCACCTGGACTCCCCTGCAGAGTTTCTCCTCCTCACCTTGCCACCCCTGCAGAGTTTCTCCTCCTCACCTGGCCTCCCCTGCAGAGCCCCCTACCTGGCACCCTTGCACAGCACCTTGCTTGCAGAGCCCCCCACCTATAGCTTCCCCTACAGAGCCTCTCCACAAACCAAAACAGCTTCCATGCAATCCCCCCCAACTTAACTGGCCTCCCTGCACATCACTTTCCTTACAGAGTCCGCACCTGGCCTTCCCTACATAGCACCTTCCTTATAGAGCCCCTTTACCTGGCCTCCCCTGCAGAGCCGCCCCCTCCCATCTGGCCTCCCCTGCAGAACCCATCTCCCTCCTCTGCAGAGACTCTCCCCTTCCCTCATGCAGAGCCCATCTCCGTCCTCTGTAGATGCTCTTCTCTTTCCCTTCCCTCATGCAGAGCCCATCTCCCTCCTCTGCAGAGACTCTCCCCTTCCCTCATGCAGAGCCCATCTCCCTCCTCTGCAGAGACTCTCCCCTTCCCTCACGCAGAGCCCATCTCCGTCCTCTGTAGATGCTCTTCTCTTTCCCTTCCCTCATGCAGAGCCCATCTCCCTCCTCTGCAGAGACTCTCCCCTTCCCTTCCCTCATGCAGAGCCTATCTCCCTCCTCTGCAGAGACTCTCCCCTTCCCTTCCCTCATGCAGAGCCCATCTCCCTCCTCTGCAGAGACTCTCCCCTTCCCTCTTGCAGAGCCCATCTCCCTCCTCTGCAGAGACTCTCCCCTTCCCTTCCCTCATGCAGAGCCCATCTCCCTCCTCTGCAGAGACTCTCCCCTTCCCTTCCCTCATGCAGAGCCCATCTCCGTCCTCTGCAGAGACTCTCCCCTTCCCTTCCCTCATGCAGAGCCCATCTCCGTCCTCTGCAGAGACTCTCCCCTTCCCTTCCCTCATGCAGAGCCCATCTCCCTCCTCTGCAGAGACTCTCCCCTTCCCTCATGCAGAGCCCATCTCCCTCCTCTGCAGAGACTCCCCCCCTTCCCTCATGCAGAGCCCATCTCCCTCCTCTGCAGAGACTCTCCCCTTCCCTCATGCAGAGCCCATCTCCCTCCTCTCCAGAGACTCTCCCCTTCCCTTCCCTCATGCAGAGCCCATCTCCCTCCTCTGCAGAGACTCTCCCCTTCCCTCATGCAGAGCCCATCTCCCTCCTCTGCAGAGACTCTCCCCTTCCCTTCCCTCATGCAGAGCCCATCTCCCTCCTCTGCATAGACTCTCCCCTTCCCTCTTGCAGAGCCCATCTCCCTCCTCTGCAGAGACTCTCCCCTTCCCTCATGCAGAGCCCATCTCCCTCCTCTGCAGAGACTCTCCCCTTCCCTCATGCAGAGCCCATCTCCCTCCTCTGCAGAGACTCTCCCCTTCCCTTCCCTCATGCAGAGCCCATCTCCCTCCTCTGCAGAGACTCTCCCCTTCCCTTCCCTCATGCAGAGCCCATCTCCCTCCTCTGCAGAGACTCTCCCCTTCCCTTCCCTCATGCAGAGCCCATCTCCCTCCTCTGCATAGACTCTCCCCTTCCCTCTTGCAGAGCCCATCTCCCTCCTCTGCAGAGACTCTCCCCTTCCCTCATGCAGAGCCCATCTCCCTCCTCTGCAGACTCTCCCCTTCCCTTCCCTCATGTAGAGCCCATCTCCGTCCTCTGTAGATGCTCTTCCCTTCCCTGGCCCCTCATCTGGCCTCCACTTTGCTTGCAGATCCTTTCCACAGATCACAGCAGCTTCTATGCAGTGCCCCCTGCCCCTCCTTACCTGGCCTCCCCTGCAGACCCCTCCCCCTCACCTGTGCACCAGTGAGGATACACCTCTGCAGACCTCTATTCCCTCATATAGCCCACAGTGGAGGGGTCAGCAGAGTCGATGCTTTCTGTACACGGCCAATCATGTACCTGGCGGCATTGCTCGGTGACGGGCTCCGGTGCGGCTCCCTCAGGTGGTGGCGCTTCCGTCTCATCCTCCTCCGAGAGCTCGCTCTCCGTCACCCCGGCAGGCAGGAGACCGCTCCACATATCTGCTGCTAACCCCGCCCAATCCGTGCAGCGCCCGGTTACTATGGAGCGCCGGAAGTCCCGGGTGCAGCGCGCAAACCCTTCCGCAACCTCTGGAAAAGCTTCTCAGGCAGAGACCTATCTCATGGTGGAGGTAGCAGGCGGGATCCCATACCCGAGCTTGAGGAATGAAAGCCGCCCTCACCCCATGTCATCTGATGGTACGATCATTGTTATATCGGGCAGCTTTGTCCGGAAATCGATCAGGGGGAGGATTCGCTTTCTGAGATTCCTCGCTGACTCCACAACAGATCAATGCTAACGCCAATGGGAAAGAGGGACAAGGGAAACAAAACCCAATAGGGCCGGCCCTGGAATCCCTGGCTTCCCCACCCCCCCGGGCATCGCAAATCTTGTTGACCTGCTGTGTAAACCCCCCCTGGGGCACCACAAAACTCACCTTCTTCATGGCTCCCTCACTAATACATACCCCCCAACTTTTCAGGGTGGGAATGAGGGACAGTTGTTAAATTAGGCAACGCCTCCTCATTGATTGATGAATAGGATATAGGTTGAAATAGGCAAATGAATCATTGATTGATGCGGATCTGCATGTCACACCCCGAACAGAGACAGACAGATGAATGAGAACGAGGGACAGGTGGACATGGACTCAAAAGAGGGACAGTCAACCCAAACCAAGTACACTTGGGAGGTATACTATTGGGGGCCTAAGCATCTTCGGTTGTGGGCGCGTTCCCACCCTTAGCAATTCAGATAGCACAGCCTACTGCTGCCCTGATTTGGGATGCCCAGCTATGTAACCCCCCCCCCCCCCTTAGCTTTTCTTAACGTTCCACATAAAAAGGTGAGTATATGCTTTAATGCTGTGTGTGGCTAGGATTCCATTCAGCTTCTCCAGCTACACATTAAAGGAGCACTATCGCAAAATTACGTAATATTAAAAATCCATATAAACATGTTGGCTAATGAGAGGAGGGGTCACTTATACACAGGAACTGAATAAAACTCCCACCATGCTTGTGGTTTATTCTCTCATGCTAGGAATAAAATCCAGGTTTAGTCTATCAGGGGTGACAGAGCCTGTCACCCCGGATGTCCTTTTCCTTACATTTAAAGAAAGAAAAACAAGCCTGGTTGGATATTTTTTGATGCTGGGTATATATATCAGTGACCCCTCCTCCTGCCATCCAGCAAATGTATATGGATTTTTATCATTGGGCCATTTTTTCGTGATAGTGCTCCTTTAATATGTGCGTCCAGATAAGGTGATTGGAGAAGAGCCGCGTCTGCGTCGTGCGCTCATGGAAAAGTAAGGAAAGTAGGCCAATGGGGGTAGGTCAAAGCCTATACTGACCTTTTTTGCTCCTCTATGCAAGTCAGGTGTGCGCGTGCAGCTCCTCTATATATGTCCGGTGCACACAGCTCCTCTGTCAAGCTCCAGCATCTGCATACTTACCCAGGGCTGGGGTCCAGCAATTCCGTCTCCCAGCGCACAGGCCTCTTATGGCAGCATTCTGGGGACCTTGATTCTGCCCCCACACACCTAGTCTGGGGCTGCGGAGCTCACCCATAAGGCTGAATCCAGGTTCCTCGCCGGCCAGCACCATACACAACGCCGCTCTCGTCGTCTCTTCCTGACTCACTCAGATGTAACAGCGCCCCTGCCATCAGTCATGGTGACTTCCACACCCCCCCTCCATTGCAGTTAATGTGGCAGCTCACCGTGACTGATGGCGGGGGCATCTCCACATCAGAGAGAGCGTATGGTGCCGGGCAACGAGGGATCAACCTTTCAGATGAGTGCTGCAGTCCCAGACTACGAGCAACAGTCTGCGTGGGAGAAATGGTAAGTATAGCTGTTTTTGTTATGTAGCTGAAAATGTACTTTAGTTAGGCTTAAGTTAGGTTACCACCAGTTGGACATTAGAAGTTAGGTTGCCACAAGATAGACATTGGGCACAATGTTGCCATGAGGAACAGGTGAGTATAGTAGTCCAGTAGAACAGACTTAGGTTGCCATTAGCTGGACTTTTGACGATGGGTTGCCACCAGATGGACATTTGACGATGGGTTGCCACCAGATGGACATTTGACGATGGGTTGCCACCAGATGGACATTTGACGATGGGTTGCCACCAGCTGGACATTTGAGGTTGGGTTGCCACCAGCTGGACATTTGAGGTTGGGTTGCCACCAGCTGGACATTTGAGGTTGGGTTGCCAGCAGATGGACATTTGACGATGGGTTGCCACCAGATGGACATTTGACGATGGGTTGCCACCAGATGGACATTTGATGATGGGTAGCCACCAGATGCACATTTGACGATGGGTTGCCACCAGATGGGCATTTGACGATGGGTTGCCACCAGATGGGCATTTGACGATGGGTTGCCACCAGATGGACATTTGACGATGGGTTGCCACCAGATGGGCATTTGACGATGGGTTGCCACCAGATGGGCATTTGACGATGGGTTGCCACCAGATGGGCATTTGACGATGGGTTGCCACCAGATGGGCATTTGACGATGGGTTGCCAGCAGCTGGACATTTGAGGTTGGGTTGCCAGCAGCTGGACATTTGAGGTTGGGTTGCCAGCAGCTGGACATTTGAGGTTGGGTTGCCAGCAGCTGGACATTTGAGGTTGGGTTGCCAGCAGCTGGACATTTGAGGTTGGGTTGCCACCAGATGGACATATGAGGTTGGGTTGCCAGCAGCTGGACATTTGAGGTTGGGTTGCCACCAGATGGACATTTGACGATGGGTTGCCACCAGATGGACATTTGACGATGGGTTGCCACCAGATGGACATTTGACGATGGGTTGCCACCAGCTGGACATTTGAGGTTGGGTTGCCACCAGCTGGACATTTGAGGTTGGGTTGCCACCAGATGGACATTTGACGATGGGTTGCCACCAGATGGACATTTGACGATGGGTTGCCACCAGATGGACATTTGACGATGGGTTGCCACCAGCTGGACATTTGAGGTTGGGTTGCCACCAGCTGGACATTTGAGGTCGGGTTGCCACCAGCTGGACATTTGAGGTTGGGTTGCCACCAGTTGGACATTTGAGGTTGGGTTACCACCAGCTGGACATTTGAGGTTGGGTTGCCACCAGCTGGACATTTGAGGTTGGGTTGCCACCAGCTGGACATTTGAGGTTGGGTTGCCACCAGCTGGACATTTGAGGTTGGGTTGCCACCAGCTGGACATTTGAGGTTGGGTTGCCACCAGCTGGACATTTGAGGTTGGGTTGCCACCAGCTGGACATTTGAGGTTGGGTTGCCACCAGCTGGACATTTGAGGTTGGGTTGCCACCAGCTGGACATTTGAGGTTGGGTTGCCACCAGCTGGACATTTGAGGTTGGGTTTCCACCAGCTGGACATTTGAGGTTGGGTTGCCACCAGCTGGACACTAGATGTTAGATTACCAACAGTTGAACATTAGAAGATATATTGCCACCAGTTGTATATAACAGGTTACTACTGTAATTTGCTGCCAGTTGAACATTCAAATAGATAGCTAACAGTTGGACATTACAAGTTAGGTTGTCACCAGCTGGACATTAGAAGATAGGTTGCCATCTGTTGTACTTCAGAAGTTAGGTTGCCACCAGCTAGACATTGAAATTGTGTTGCCATACAGTACGTATAGTAGTCTGTAGAACAAAGTAAGGTTGCCACCAGATAGATGAACATTAAAAGACAGGTTGCCACCAGTTGGCCATTAGAAGATATGTTGCTACCAGTTGAACATTAGACGTTAGATTGCCACCAGTTAGACATCAGACATTAGATTGCCACCAGCCGGACAAGTAGGTTGCCCTGCTCTCATCAGTTGAACACTAGAATACCAGTTGGATATTAGAAGTTCGGTCGTCACCAGGTGGACATTGGAAGTTATGTTCAAGAAAATTGCTCCAGCTGCAGGGATCCCTAAAAGGGTGACATTTATTGTATCATTTAAAATCTATAATCACCGTTGGGACGACCACACAAGATCAAAGAAATTATGTGTTTTAGGAGTAGCGCATACCACCTTATCAACAGCTGAACTTTAGAAATTAGGTTGCCAACAGTTAGCCGTTAGAAATGGGCCTTAGATACATTTCCAAAAGCTGGACATTGTAAGTTAGGTTGCCACAAACTAGACATTATTATTATTATTGTTTATTTATATAGCGCCATCATCTTCCGTAGCGCTTTACAAAGTACAGACAGGGTAGAAATATACAGTACATATACTATTCCAAATGCAGTTTTACAGAGTTGACAATGGATATTCTGAGTACAAGATACAATAGGGGAGAGAGCCCTGCCCTTGCGAGCTTACAGTCTAAAGGAAGAGGGGTGAAGACGAGGGGGAAGGATCACAAACAGTCAGTATTGAGCTTTGTGGCATGTGCTCTTTAGAAGATTGGTTAGGCCAGATTATATGCTTGTCTGAATAAGTGAGTTTTAAGGGCGCCTTTGAAGGTTTTGAGGGTTGTGGAGTGGCGGATTGGGTGCGGGAGGGCATTCCAGAAGATTGGAGTTGCACGTGAGAAGTCCTAGAGGCGGGCATGAGAGGAGGTGACCAGGGTGGAGGACAGGAGAAGGTCGGCAGCAGAGCGAAGACTGCTTCTAGGTTGATACTGTTGGATTAGAGATGAGATGTAGGGAGGGGCCTGGTTGGAGAGAGCTTTGTATGCGAGAGTTAGAGTCTTGAACAGGATTCACTGTGGGACTGGCAGCCAGGTGTAGGGATTGGCAGAGAGGCGCAGAACTGGAGGAGCGAGAGGAGAGATGGATGAGGCGAGCAGCAGAGTTCAGGATAGATTGGAGGGGTGCCAGTCTGTTAGTTGGTAAGCCACAAAGAAGGATGTTGCAGTAATCCAGATGGGATATGACCAGGGCATGCACTAGCATTTTAGTGGTGTCAGGTGAGAGGAAAGGACGGATGCGGGAGATGTTTTTAAGTTGGAGGTGACAGGAGGTGGCCAGGGAGTGAATATGGGGTTTGAAAGAGAGGGCAGAGTCCAGAATGACTCCCAGGCACCGAGCTTGGAGAGTTGCTGTTATTGTGTAATTGTTGACAGAAATAGACATGTTAGAGAGGGGAGGGGAGTTAGATGGTGGGAAAATGACCAGTTCTGTCTTGTCCATGTTTAGCTTGAGGTAGCGAGATGACATGAATGAAGAAATAGCTGAGAGGCAGTTGGGGAGGCGAGATAGGAGAGAGGAGAGATTGGGGCCAGATAGATATATCTGAGTGTCATCCGCATAGAAGTGGTATTGGAAGCCTAGTGAAGTTATAAGTTTGCCAAGGCCATGGGTGTAGACTGAGAAAAGTAGGGGGCCTAGGACAGAACCTTGTGGCACACCAACAGAAAGAGAACGGGAGGAAGAAACTGTGTTAGAATAGGATACACTGAATGATCTGGTCAGAGATGTAAGAGGTGAGCCAAGAAGGAGCAAGACCTTGAACCCCGAGAGAGGAGAGAATATCAAGAATATCAGTGTCAAAGGCTGAGGAGAGGTCAATAAGGATGAGGATGGAGTAGTGACCAATGCTTTTGGCAGTGAGCGGATCATTGGTGACTTTGGTGAGGGCAGTTTCAGTGGAGTGGTTACATAGACATTAGAATATATGTTGTCACCAGTTGGACATTGGAAGTTATGTTGCCACCAGTTGGACAATAGAAGTTAGGTTGCCACCAGATGGACATTAAACATTATGTTATCATGCTGGAACAGGTATAGACATCAGAACAAATTTGCCACCAGCTGGACATTAGAAGTTAAACTGGACCTTCAACATAATTTAATTCAAAGCCTTGAAAAACTTTAAAAACCCTTAAACTATTCCCCAGCATCTAAAATTAATATACTTTATGTTTTTAGTAACTTACATATTATTCTTTCCCCCACTGAGCTGTAACTTAGTATAGGACTCTAGGATACAGGCGCAGCCATCTTTCCTCAGGAGCTTCACATACTGAGGAGTGAAGGGGGGGAATTGCAGGGAGGAGGGGTTATAGCTGTGCTTTGACAGAGCAGAGCTGGGGTCAGGAAAAGGTCAGCATTCCCAGAATGCGGAGCCGCATAGCCAGAAGACACTTCCTGTTTGCAGGCAGCCTGAGACTCCATGAGCCGCCATCTTGAATGTTTAAAGGCTCGGAAAATGTGGTAGATGCAGGTAGGATGATGTTTAATGTAGGCAACCTGTATGTACAGGGTGGGAAAAACAAACAAACATAGGCTCTTATTTATGGTGAAGGTCCGGTTTAAGTTACCAGCAGATGGACACTACAAAATATGTTGCCACGAATCAGACATTGGAAGTTAGGTTGTTATCAGTCAGACACTGGAAGTTATGTTGCCACCAGTTGGACGTTAGAAGTTAGGTTGCCACCAGCTAGACATTAGAAGATATGTTGCCACCAGTTGGACGTTAGAAGTTAGGTTGCCACCAGCTAGACATTAGAAGATATGTTGCCACCAGTTGGACGTTAGAAGTTAGGTTGCCACCAGCTAGACATTAGAAGATATGTTGCCACCAGTTGGACGTTAGAAGTTAGGTTGCCACCAGCTAGACATTAGAAGATATGTTGCCACCAGTTGGACGTTAGAAGTTAGGTTGCCACCAGCTAGGCATTAGAAGATATGTTGCCACCAGTTGGACACTAGAAGTTAACACCAGTTGAACATTAGCAGCTGGGCATTAAAAAGTAGGTTGCCACCTGATGGACATTAGAAGATAGGCTGCCACCTGCTGGGCATTAGAGGACACGTTGCCCTTTTGCCACCAGTTGGACTTGAAGATGGGCAGCCCCAGTATCACCAGTTGGATATTTCTGGAATATTTTGGTGCAGATGGACATTAGAAGATACTTTGCCTTAGAATCACTTGTGGTTTAGATGATAGTACGCCCTGTAGTAACCATTTGGACATTAGAGGATAGGTGGCAACCATCTCTAGCCCATCATGACCAGATGGATTGAAGATAATAGGTTGTCACCAACGCCCTGGGCCATCTGAGGCTATCATTGGAGCTTGAGGTTGCAGCTGGGCAATCCTCTGGACCTTTATAGGACATGATTAGTCACAGAGCCACCAACCAACCCCTTTTCCCTAGAAATTGTGCTGCATTAACCCATGAGATGCCACTGGGAGTTGGGGAAGAGCCTGGCAAGCCATGCTGAATGGTTGCCGCTTTAAGCGGGGGCTGGGTTGGCGTGGCCGGGAGAAGAGGCAGCAGATAAACGGCTCCTAATTACGGGGGTATCTTTGTGTGTCAGGCTGTTTATTGCGCCAATTTGAATTGAACTTTAAATGGAAAGCGCCTATCTTTCTGAGTGGTAATAATTTTAGTCATCTGGCACTGGCCGCGGCTTGCCGAATTCATTAGCACAGATTAACATATAAAGTGGCTGAGATATCGGGCGGTGAGCAGTGCGGTGCCGGGCCCTAATTCAGCGAGGAATGAGACGCACGTTCACTATTAGCAACTATGACATTTTTAATTTACACAAAGCCTCCAAAATGGGCGAAGGCGTCTAAGACCCCAAAGAGATAATGGCGCCACCGCCCTGCCTGCGCCCGCCGCCACCACTGCCGCGCCCCCTCTCTTTCCCTCTCTGTAGTCTGCTTTCTTCTCTTTCCCGGCTTAGCGCCGAAGCTAATTATCCGCAGCACAAGGAGACAGCTAAAAATAATAAGATTATAGAGAATCATTTGCCAATATAATTACAAGCAAATTGGGTACACACAATCGTCAGCTACACGGATTGCTTGACCCGGGTGCGCAAGTGAAATAAATCCGCCCTCTATAGCCGCCCTAAATGTCGCCTTATCGCCCGTAAGTGCTGTTTGCGCAGCCAGCTCAATTTGCATGTGTAATGCGCCTGGACAAATTGACAACAAGTAAATTATGCCGGGAGAGAGGCCGCTGCGCCTGCCCTGCTTGCCTTGCACCGCGCTTCATTTTGAAAACCCGCTCAAACGTGACGCTTAGCAGCTGACTCGTGGCTGACAATACCCCAATGTATTGTCTCCTAAATTGTCATTACTGCCATTATTGCTTGGCCTCATTCATTGCTTAATATTGACTCTAACTTTGCTTTGTGGAGGAAGTGGGTAAACTCACTGAGATGGGGGTGCTGTTGCTCCCACTCCCCTGAGCCACTCTCTCATTCCTTAGTCTCCTCCCTCTCTGATCATGCGCTGTGTCCTTTCTCTTTTCATTCTCCACCACCTCACTCTTCTCCTGCACCATCATCTTTCACTTCTTGTGCCCCGCCTCCTCTCTCTCGCTTTTCCTGATCTTCCTCCCCTCTCTTTTCCTGCTTCGCCTCCCCATGTCCCACCCTCCCTCTTAAGCTCCGCCTCTCCTCTCATGATCCCCTTTTCTCATGCTCTTGCCTCTCATCATGCCCCACCCCTTTTGCTTCTTATGCTTTGCCTCACCTCTCTCTCTTCTCATGCTCTGCCTCACCTCTCTCTCTTCTCATGCTCTGCCTCTCCTCTCTCTCTTCTCATGCTCTGCCTCACCTCTCTCTCTTCTCATGCTCTGCCTCACCTCTCTCTCTTCTCATGCTCTGCCTCACCTCTCTCTCTTCTCATGCTCTGCCTCACCTCTCTCTCTTCTCATGCTCTGCCTCACCTCTCTCTCTTCTCATGCTCTGCCTCACCTCTCTCTCTTCTCATGCTCTGCCTCACCTCTCTCTCTCCTCATGCTCTGCCTCACCTCTCTCTCTCCTCATGCTCTGCCTCACCTCTCTCTCTCCTCATGCTCTGCCTCACCTCTCTCTCTTCTCATGCTCTGCCTCTCCTCTCTCTCTTCTCATGCTCTGCCTCACCTCTCTCTCTTCTCATGCTCTGCCTCACCTCTCTCTCTCCTCATGCTCTGCCTCACCTCTCTCTCTTCTCATGCTCTGCCTCACCTCTCTCTCTTCTCCTGCTCTGCCTCACCTCTCTCTCTTCTCATGCTCTGCCTCTCCTCTCTCTCTTCTCATGCTCTGCCTCACCTCTCTCTCTTCTCATGCTCTGCCTCACCTCTCTCTCTCCTCATGCTCTGCCTCACCTCTCTCTCTTCTCATGCTCTGCCTCACCTCTCTCTCTTCTCCTGCTCTGCCTCACCTCTCTCTCTTCTCCTGATCTGCCTCACCTCTCTCTCTTCTCATGCTCTGCCTCACCTCTCTCTTCTCATGCTCTGCCTCACCCCTCTCTCTTCTCATGCTCTGCCTCACCTCTCTCTTCTCATGCTCTGCCTCACCTCTCTCTCTTCTCATGCTCTGCCTCACCTCTCTCTCTTCTCATGCTCTGCCTCACCTCTCTCTCTTCTCATGCTCTGCCTCACCTCTCTCTCTTCTCATGCTCTGCCTCACCTCTCTCTCTTCTCATGCTCTGCCTCACCTCTCTCTCTTCTCATGCTCTGCCTCACCTCTCTCTCTTCTCATGCTCTGCCTCACCTCTCTCTCTTCTCATGCTCTGCCTCACCTCTCTCTCTTCTCATGCTCTGCCTCACCTCTCTCTCTTCTCCTGCTCTGCCTCACCTCTCTCTCTTCTCCTGCTCTGCCTCACCTCTCTCTCTTCTCATGCTCTGCCTCTCCTCTCTCTCTTCTCCTGCTCTGCCTCTCCTCTCTCTCTTCTCCTGCTCTGCCTCACCTCTCTCTCTTCTCCTGCTCTGCCTCACCTCTCTCTCTTCTCATGCTCTGCCTCACCTCTCTCTCTTCTCATGCTCTGCCTCACCTCTCTCTCTTCTCATGCTCTGCCTCACCTCTCTCTCTTCTCATGCTCTGCCTCACCTCTCTCTCTTCTCATGCTCTGCCTCACCTCTCTCTCTTCTCATGCTCTGCCTCACCTCTCTCTCTTCTCATGCTCTGCCTCACCTCTCTCTCTTCTCCTGCTCTGCCTCACCTCTCTCTCTTCTCCTGCTCTGCCTCACCTCTCTCTCTTCTCATGCTCTGCCTCTCCTCTCTCTCTTCTCCTGCTCTGCCTCTCCTCTCTCTCTTCTCCTGCTCTGCCTCACCTCTCTCTCTTCTCCTGCTCTGCCTCACCTCTCTCTCTTCTCATGCTCTGCCTCACCTCTCTCTCTTCTCATGCTCTGCCTCACCTCTCTCTCTTCTCATGCTCTGCCTCACCTCTCTCTCTTCTCATGCTCTGCCTCACCTCTCTCTCTTCTCATGCTCTGCCTCACCTCTCTCTCTTCTCATGCTCTGCCTCACCTCTCTCTCTTCTCATGCTCTGCCTCACCTCTCTCTCTTCTCCTGCTCTGCCTCACCTCTCTCTCTTCTCCTGCTCTGCCTCACCTTTCTCTCTTCTCATGCTCTGCCTCACCTTTCTCTCTTCTCATGCTCTGCCTCACCTTTCTCTCTTCTCATGCTCTGCCTCACCTCTCTCTCTTCTCATGCTCTGCCTCACCTCTCTCTCTTCTCATGCTCTGCCTCGCCTCTCTCTCTTCTCATGCTCTGCCTCGCCTCTCTCTCTTCTCATGCTCTGCCTCGCCTCTCTCTCTTCTCATGCTCTGCCTCGCCTCTCTCTCTTCTCATGCTCTGCCTCGCCTCTCTCTTCTCATGCTCCAGCTATCTTCTCTCTTCTACTCCGCCTCACCTCTCTCTTATAGTGTTTTGCTTTACCTCTCTCGTCCCATGCTCCTCCTCCTCTCTTCTCATGCTCTATCTCCCCTTTCTCTTTTCATGCTCCACTTTGTTTCTCTCTTCCCTTATGCTTCACCCCTTCTGTCTTTTCTCCTGCTTCTCTCCCTCGGTCTCTTCTCATTATCTGTCTCCTCCTCTCTCTATTTAGGTTTGCCTTCTCACTGCTCTTGTGCTCCACCTCTCTTCTCATGCTCTGTCCCCTCTTTCTTATGCTCCAACTTGACAGAAGATACATTTATCATTAGTAACTAATAGGAACTTCTTCAAGAAAGAGGGATGGGTGTGGGATAATGGGTTCTGTATCGGGGAAGGGGTTGCTGTGAGTTTATTTGGGGTTTTAGGGTGTAGATTTGTGGGGGTGGGGTGTGTAGGTTTGGGCTGTAGGGGGATGTGGAATGTTGCCATGGTGATTATGGGGGTGTTGTGTGGATATGGCTCCATCATGAGGTGTCTGGAAAGGTTTGACTCGTGCTCACTGTCACACCATTTTGCGGGCTGTTTATGACCTCATGGGTTGCTCAACAATTAGACCTGTGGGGATTTTCTTGTTAGTGGGGAAGGTAACAGCTGATTGGCTGCTCTTTTTCCAAGGGGTTAATGGCAAGGGGAATAGCAGAGGCGAGGGGTGAGACAGGCTGAAATACCTCTAGCAGCCTCCAATCTGCCCCAACACACAGAAGCGTTTGGCTGCCCTTTAGAATCTCGTTACAGAGCTAAAGGTGCCATTAATATTTTAGCAGCCACACTGACAGACATCGCATCCCATCGCTTCCTCTAATGTCAGCACAGAACTGGCCCGGAAAAATGCCATACAAGGCCGTGATCACCCCACAGAGAAGGAGTCACCTCATGGAACAGACTGTAGCCACATAAGGAAGGGGTCACCCCACAGAGCAAGCTGCAGCCACACGTGACATGGACACCCCACAGAGCAAGCTGCAGCCACACGTGACATGGACACCCCACAGAGCAAGCTGCAGCCACACTAGGCCAGGTCACCCCACAGAGCAGACTGCAGCCACACTAGGCCAGGTCACCCTACAGAGCAGGCTGCAGCCACACTAGGCCAGGTCACCCCACAGAGCAAGCTGCAGCCACACTAGACATGGACACCCCACAGAGCAAGCAGTAGCCACACTAGTCCAGGTCACCCCACAGAGCAAGCTGCAGCCACACTAGGCCAGGTCACCCCACAGAGCAAGCTGCAGCCACACTAGGCCAGGTCACCCCACAGAGCAAGCTGCAGCCACACTAGGCCAGGTCACCCCACAGAGCAAGCTGCAGCCACACTAGGCCAGGTCAACCCACAGAGCAGACTGCAGCCACACTAGGCCAGGTCACCCCACAGAGCAAGCTGCAGCCACACTAGGCCAGGTCACCCCACAGAGCAAGCTGCAGCCACACTAGGCCAGGTCACCCCACAGAGCAAGCTGCAGCCACACTAGGCCAGGTCACTCCACAGAGCAAGCTGCAGCCACACTAGGCCAGGTCACTCCACAGAGCAAGCTGCAGCCACACTAGGCCAGGTCACCCCACAGAGCAAGCTGCAGCCACACTAGGCCAGGTCACCCCACAGAGCAAGCTGCAGCCACGCTAGACATTGTCACCCCACAGAGCAGGCTGCAGCCACACTAGACATTGTCACCCCACCAGCAGGCTGCAGCCACAATAGACACTGTCACACCAATAGCAGGTTGCAGTCACACAGACACAAGGTCACCCCACAGAGCAGGCTGCAGCCACACTAGACCCGGTCACCCCACAAGTAGGTTGCAGTCACACATAGCCAGGGTCACCCCACCAGCAGGCTGCAGCCACACTAGGCCAGGTCACCCTACAGAGCAGGCTGCAGCCACACTAGGCCAGGTCACCCTACAGAGCAGGCTGCAGCCACACTAGGCCAGGTCACCCCACAGAGCAGGCTGCAGCCACACTAGGCCAGGTCACCCCACAGAGCAGGCTGCAGCCACACTAGGCCAGGTCACCCCACAGAGCAGGCTGCAGCCACACTAGGCCAGGTCACCCCACAGAGCAGGCTGCAGCCACACTAGGCCAGGTCACCCTACAGAGTAGGCTGCAGCCACAGAAGGCCAGGTCACCCTACAGAGCAGGCTGCAGCCACACTAGGCCAGGTCACCCCACAGAGCAGGCTGCAGCCACACTAGGCCAGGTCACCCCACAGAGCAGGCTGCAGCCACACTAGGCCAGGTCACCCCACAGAGCAGGCTGCAGCCACAGTAGGCCAGGTCACCCCACAGAGCAGGCTGCAGCCACAGTAGGCCAGGTCACCCCACAGAGCAGGCTGCAGCCACACTAGGCCAGGTCACCCCACAGAGCAGGCTGCAGCCACACTAGGCCAGGTCACCCCACAGAGCAGGCTGCAGCCACACTAGGCCAGGTCACCCCACAGAGCAGGCTGCAGCCACACTAGGCCAGGTCACCCCACAGAGCAGGCTGCAGCCACACTAGGCCAGGTCACCCCACAGAGCAGGCTGCAGCCACACTAGGCCAGGTCACCCCACAGAGCAGGCTGCAGCCACACTAGGCCAGGTCACCCCACAGAGCAGGCTGCAGCCACACTAGGCCAGGTCACCCCACAGAGCAGGCTGCAGCCACACTAGGCCAGGTCACCCCACAGAGCAGGCTGCAGCCACACTAGGCCAGGTCACCCCACAGAGCAGGCTGCAGCCACACTAGGCCAGGTCACCCCACAGAGCAGGCTGCAGCCACACTAGGCCAGGTCACCCTACAGAGTAGGCTGCAGCCACAGAAGGCCAGGTCACCCTACAGAGCAGGCTGCAGCCACACTAGGCCAGGTCACCCCACAGAGCAGGCTGCAGCCACACTAGGCCAGGTCACCCCACAGAGCAGGCTGCAGCCACACTAGGCCAGGTCACCCCACAGAGCAGGCTGCAGCCACACTAGGCCAGGTCACCCCACAGAGCAGGCTGCAGCCACACTAGGCCAGGTCACCCTACAGAGCAGGCTGCAGCCACACTAGGCCAGGTCACCCTACAGAGCAGGCTGCAGCCACACTAGGCCAGGTCACCCTACAGAGCAGGCTGCAGCCACACTAGGCCAGGTCACCCTACAGAGCAGGCTGCAGCCACACTAGGCCAGGTCACCCTACAGAGCAGGCTGCAGCCACACTAGGCCAGGTCACCCTACAGAGCAGGCTGCAGCCACATTAGGCCAGGTCACCCTACAGAGCAGGCTGCAGCCACACTAGGCCAGGTCACCCTACAGAGCAGGCTGCAGCCACACTAGGCCAGGTCACCCTACAGAGCAGGCTGCAGCCACACTAGGCCAGGTCACCCTACAGAGCAGGCTGCAGCCACACTAGGCCAGGTCACCCTACAGAGCAGGCTGCAGCCACATTAGGCCAGGTCACCCTACAGAGCAGGCTGCAGCCACACTAGGCCAGGTCACCCTACAGAGCAGGCTGCAGCCACATTAGGCCAGGTCACCCTACAGAGCAGGCTGCAGCCACACTAGGCCAGGTCACCCTACAGAGCAGGCTGCAGCCACACTAGGCCAGGTCACCCTACAGAGCAGGCTGCAGCCACACTAGGCCAGGTCACCCTACAGAGCAGGCTGCAGCCACATTAGGCCAGGTCACCCTACAGAGCAGGCTGCAGCCACACTAGGCCAGGTCACCCTACAGAGCAGGCTGCAGCCACACTAGGCCAGGTCACCCTACAGAGCAGGCTGCAGCCACACTAGGCCAGGTCACCCTACAGAGCAGGCTGCAGCCACATTAGGCCAGGTCACCCTACAGAGCAGGCTGCAGCCACACTAGGCCAGGTCACCCTACAGAGCAGGCTGCAGCCACATTAGGCCAGGTCACCCTACAGAGCAGGCTGCAGCCACACTAGGCCAGGTCACCCTACAGAGCAGGCTGCAGCCACACTAGGCCAGGTCACCCTACAGAGCAGGCTGCAGCCACACTAGGCCAGGTCACCCTACAGAGCAGGCTGCAGCCACACTAGGCCAGGTCACCCTACAGAGCAGGCTGCAGCCACATTAGGCCAGGTCACCCTACAGAGCAGGCTGCAGCCACACTAGGCCAGGTCACCCTACAGAGCAGGCTGCAGCCACATTAGGCCAGGTCACCCTACAGAGCAGGCTGCAGCCACACTAGGCCAGGTCACCCTACAGAGCAGGCTGCAGCCACATTAGGCCAGGTCACCCCACAAGCAGGTTGAAGTCACCTGATATGAGGCCCCTGTACTAGTGTCCCTTGCTGGCTCTATCTGGCCTCTGCGGTGGGGGTATCAGGGCCCCTCCTGCAGATGGGAAAAGTTTCCCGCTGTCCTGTGACACTCCTCTCTGCAAGTGCCCGCGGCGCCTGCCGTCTCATTACACGCTGGCAACACACAATTTCGTGTCCTTTTTTTATCTGCAGAAGCCGGCTCCTCAATAAAGTCTTGTGGCAGCCTCGGCCATTCGGCGCTCAGCCGGGATAAGGCGAGGAAATAATTGCCGCGCACTCATCTCGCCTTTGATGTGCTCATTTTATTCCTCACGCTGCAGCCTTGAAGCTCGCCCGCTAAAACGTGCCCGTCTTATGTTCCCATTCATTTCCCGCCACAATGCGATAAAATAGGCTGTGAGCGCCTTCCACGCCGCAACCCTTTTCTTCTTTCTCCTTTTATTTTGCGGTATAAAAACGTCGTCCTGCTTCAGGATTTCCACGTTTGTGCGAAGGAACTCAGTGCCATTGTGGGCAGCAAAATGGAGACAAGGGACTCGTCGCAAGAGGACTGGGTTGCTGTTATGGCATGTTGCGCTGGAGAGCGGCAGCGAATTTCCTTGTTTGTGATGTTTTTAAAAGAAACGTGATGTTGAGCCAAAGCCACAGATCCACCAGGAAAAAACAGAGTCATGTGACTGGCCAAAGCTACCCGATCTTTAATTTTATTGATTAGTAAATATTGATGAGCTAATGCTGCACAACCTTAACACTTCCCGATAGAAACAGCAAACCCTGTCCTGACCCCACAGGAAAGCTCAGCACCTCCATCATTATCCTCCGATGCATCCATGGGATTGGCCAGAGATTCCCCTATAGAAAGCCTACAAGCTGCTTATAACTGGAGCCCAGTCTTCACACTTATTAATCAGCAAATATTGATTAACTGACAAATATTGATAAAAAAATAACGTTAACAGTTACTAAAATAACATTAACAGTTACTATTAGCGGTTATCAGTAAAAAAAATAAATAAAATAAAACATAACTTCGCTTACCCCAACACCATTGGTTGAACTTGATGGACATATGTCTTATTTCAACCGTATTAACTATGTAACTGACCCTTTGCCAGCATGATTCTTTCAGCTGCAAACAGTAACTCTGCCCAACCCTTTGTAGAGGTTAGCTACTGCATTATTGCCCCCTGATAAGCCTTAAACTGCTGCCGATTTGGGGACCCAATTCTCCAGAGTGGAGTTGTCAAACGCAAATACACATTGATGCTTGGCTGCATAGCTCGAGGCATCACCAGTAGGTTGTGATGCCGCTGTATAGAGCCCTGGTGAGGCCACAGCTAGAATACTGTGTGCAGTTCTGGAGACCTTACCTGCAAAAAGACATTATTCAAATAGAACGTGTCCAAAGGCGGGCAACAAAAATGGTGGAAGCACTTAAAGTGGTCCTTCACCCTGAATAAGAGTCTATCTTATATGTTTCCCACACCCTGTACATACAGATTTCTCACATTAAAAATCATCCTACCTGCATCTACTACATGTTATGAGCCTTTAAACATCCAAGATGGCGGCTCATGGAACATCAGGCAGCCTGCAAACAGGAAGTGCCTTCTCACAGTGCTGCTCTGCATTCTGGGATTGCTGACCTTTTCCTGACCCCAGCTCTGCTCAGTCTGAGCAAAGCACAGCTATAACCCGCCCCCCTGCACTTTATCCCACTCTCCTCAGTAAGTGTGATGCTTCTGTGTCAAGATGGCGGCGCCCGTATCCTAATGTCCTGAACAGAGTTGCAGCCCAGTGGGGGAAAGAATAATAAGTAAGTGACTAAAAACGTAAAATATATTCATAGGCTGGGGAATCGTTTTATAAGGGTTTGGGCTTTTCAATAAATCATGGTGAAGGTCCGGTTTAAACGTAAAACTCATCAGAGGAGACTTAAAGAACTTTTAATTTGTACAGTCTGGAGGAAAGAAGGGAGAGGGGGGACATGATTGAGACCTTTAAATCTGTGAAAGGATTGAATAAGGTTCAGGAGGAAAGTGTTTTTAAGAAGAAACTTAATGATAGAACAAGGGGGCACAACCTGAAGCTAGTCAGGGGGAAGATCAGGAGCAATGTTAGAAAATATTATTTTACAGAAAGAGTAGTAGATGCTTGGAACAAACTTCCAGCAGAGGTAGTTGAAAAATCAACAGTCACTGAATTTAAACATGCCTGGGATAAGCACACATCTATCCTAAGATAAAGAGTACATACAGTATACACATAAGGGCAGACTAGATGGACCGTATGGTCTCCTTCTGCCGTCAACCTTCTATGTTTCTAAATCTGGTGAGCGGCTCTAACAGTGCCATGTAGCGTCACATGTATTATTACAGGTGACTCGAGTTCAAGAGCACCAGGTATTACCTGTCGCTCTCCCATACATTTCAATGACCGATCATTTGCTTGTGTTTAAACAGCGTGTTTAACGTTTTTTTTTTTTTTGCTCAAATCATTGTGTGACCTCTCCTGGCTGCAAACAAACACTTTTAGAAACTATTTTGACTTTTTATATTTTTATGCAGAATTGTCATTACAGGTCTGGCACTAAAGTGTTAATGTCACAGTGTTAAAACAATGTCACTGGTCTAACCAAGGAAGTCCGGCACCGTCTCAAGCAGATGAAAATCGATAAATCACCGGGACTAGATGACATACATCCTCGTGTTTTAAGGGAGTTATGTACAGTAATAGACAAGCCGTTATTTCTAATATTTGTGGATTCCATAACTACAGGGTCTGTTCCGATGGATTGGCGCTTGGCAAATGTGGTGCCAATATTCAAAAAGGGATCTAGGGGGGAACCGGGGAACTACAGACCGGTAAGCTTAACATCTGTGGTGGGCAAGCTGTTTGAAGGTTTCTTAAGGGATACTATCCTGGAGCACCTTGGGGAAAATGACCTTATTACTCCATATCAGCATGGATTTATGAGGAATCGCTCCTGCCAGACAAACCTGATCAGCTTTTATGAGGAGGTAAGTTCAAGATTGGATCAGGGGGAGTCATTGGATATCATATATCTTGACTTTTCTAAAGCATTTGATACTGTGCCACATAAAAGGCTGGTACAAAAGATGAGAATGCTTGGACTGGGGGAAAACGTGTGCAGATGGGTGGGAAATTGGCTTAGTGATCGGAAGCAGAGGGTGGTTATCAATGGTACACACTCAGATTGGGTCACTGTTACTAGTGGAGTACCACAAGGGTCAGTTCTCGGACCAATTCTCTTCAATATATATATAAATGACATTGGGTATGGATTAAACAGTAAAGTCTCAATCTTTGCAGATGATACTAAGCTGAGTAAAGTAATTAAAACAAAGGAGGACAACAGGCAGCTACAAACAGATTTAGATAAATTGGAAGCATGGGCAGTTAAATGGCAAATGAAGTTTAACACAGATAAATGTAAGGTTATGCACATGAGAAGGAGAAATCTGTGTCATGATTACACACTAAATAAACAAACACTTGGTAAAACAACAATGGAAAAGGACCTAGGGGTTTTAGTTGACAATAAGCTCAACTGTAGTAATCAATGCCAGGCAGCTGCTGCCAAAGCAAATAGGATCATGGGGTGCATCAGGAGGGGCATAGGTGCTCATGACCAGAACATCATTTTACCCCTGTACAAGTCACTGGTCAGACCCCATATGGAGTACTGTGTACAGTTCTGGGCACCTGTGCTTAAGAAGGACATATCAGAACTGGAGCGCGTTCAAAGAAGGGCAACAAAGTTAATAAAAGGAGTGCGGGGGCTAGAGTACCCGGAAAGATTGTCCAAGTTAGGCTTATTTAGTCTAGAAAAAAGACCATTGAGGGGTGATCTAATAACTATGTATAAATATATTCGGGGTCAATACAAAGATCTGTCCTACAATCTATTTATACCCCGGAGTGTAACCATAACCCGGGGGCATCCACTAAGGTTAGAAGAAAGGTGCTTCCTCCACCGACATAGGAGGGGATTCTTCTCTGTAAGAGCAGTGAGACTATGGAACTCGCTGCCAGAGGAGGTAGTAATGATGGATACATTAAAAATGTTCAAAAGTGGCCTTGATGCCTTCCTGGCATGTAATAACATTTCCAGCTATGGCTACTAGACCACTGGAAGGAGTTAAGCAGGCTGAACTGGATGGACTAAAGTCTTTATTCAGCCTTACATACTATGTTACTATGTTAATTCCATATGTTTTCACTTTGTTACAGGTGAAGATGTGTTGAAAAACAAACTTAAATCACACAGTGTCTGGCGCTCTATGCTATAGCGACCAGATCCAGAGCACCAACGCTGTGTGGAGCGCCAAGAGTCGGTCGCACTGAGCTGGAGCTACCTCTCACTCCCTGCAGCGCTGTACTGGTGTTAGAACGCCCAACATACATCACATTCATCAATGCGGGCCAGGTTACTACAGCGATTGAGGCGCTATGTTACAGCGCCCGATACCCGCTTACAGCGTCTACTAGCGGTCACTCTAAGTGCCGCTATACAGATGCTCATCTGCCAATACATAGCGTAGTAATGAATCAGCCTCCACGTGTGACACACCCTGGTGTCAACATCAAATGGGGCCCTTTCACAGCTGGTACAGTAGACTTTTTTCTGTCTTTTGACTCATTTGCATGCAGCTAGACAACTAAAAATGAAATAGCAGAGGCAAATGGCCCTTCCTTTATATAATGCCAAGTGAGCACAAATATGATAAATAATGTGGAGGAACAACAAATATGGGTCGCCCCTGACCTTCTGGGCCTTGGTGTGGTCACACCCCCTTCAACTGAGCCCATGACTGTGGTACAGAGAAAAATATGGTGACTGGTAGCAGTCATAGAGGAATAGAAGGGGATAGGGGACATGCAGTAAGGGTGGGTACATAGTAATTGAAGGGAGCATTCAGTAGGGTCAAGTACAGGGAAATAGAAGATGATAAGCAGTAGAGTTAGGCAATAAAGGGATAGAGGGGTCAGGCAGTAGAGTGTGGCATAGAGGAAAAGAGGGGATAGGCAGTAGAGTGGGGCATAGAGGAAAAGAGGGGACGGGCAGTGGAGTGTGGCATAGAGGAAAAGAGGGGACGGGCAGTAGAGTGTGGCATAGAGGAAAAGAGGGGACGGGCAGTAGAGTGTGGCATAGAGGAAAAGAGGGGACGGGCAGTAGAGTGTGGCATAGAGGAAAAGAGGGGACGGGCAGTGGAGTGTGGCATAGAGGAAAAGAGGGGACGGGCAGTAGAGTGTGGCATAGAGGAAAAGAGGGGATAGGCAGTAGAGTGTGGCATAGAGGAAAAGAGGGGATAGGCAGTAGAGTGGGGCAAAGAGGGGAAGGGCAGTAGAGTGTGGCATAGAGGAAAAGAGGGGACAGGCAGTGGAGTGTGGCATAGAGGAAAAGAGGGGACAGGCAGTGGAGTGTGGCATAGAGGAAAAGAGGGGACAGGCAGTAGAGTGTGGCATAGAGGAAAAGAGGGGACGGGCAGTAGAGTGTGGCATAGAGGAAAAGAGGTGACGGGCAGTAGAGTGTGGCATAGAGGAAAAGAGGGGACGGGCAGTAGAGTGTGGCATAGAGGAAAAGAGGGGATAGGCAGTAGAGTGGGGCATAGAGGAAAAGAGGGGACGGGCAGTAGAGTGTGGCATAGAGGAAAAGAGGGGACGGGCAGTGGAGTGTGGCATAGAGGAAAAGAGGGGACAGGCAGTAGAGTGTGGCATAGAGGAAAAGAGGGGACGGGCAGTAGAGTGTGGCATAGAGGAAAAGAGGGGACAGGCAGTGGAGTGTGGCATAGAGGAAAAGAGGGGACAGGCAGTAGAGTGTGGCATAGAGGAAAAGAGGGGACAGGCAGTAGAGTGTAGCATAGAGGAAAAGAGGGGACGGGCAGTAGAGTGTGGCATAGAGGAAAAGAGGGGACAGGCAGTGGAGTGTGGCATAGAGGAAAAGAGGGGACAGGCAGTAGAGTGTGGCATAGAGGAAAAGAGGGGACGGGCAGTAGAGTGTGGCATAGAGGAAAAGAGGTGACGGGCAGTAGAGTGTGGCATAGAGGAAAAGAGGGGACGGGCAGTAGAGTGTGGCATAGAGGAAAAGAGGGGATAGGCAGTAGAGTGGGGCATAGAGGAAAAGAGGGGACGGGCAGTAGAGTGTGGCATAGAGGAAAAGAGGGGACGGGCAGTAGAGTGTGGCATAGAGGAAAAGAGGGGACGGGCAGTAGAGTGTGGCATAGAGGAAAAGAGGGGACGGGCAGTAGAGTGTGGCATAGAGGAAAAGAGGGGACGGGCAGTGGAGTGTGGCATAGAGGAAAAGGGGACGGGCAGTAGAGTGTGGCATAGAGGAAAAGAGGGGACGGGCAGTAGAGTGTGGCATAGAGGAAAAGAGGGGACGGGCAGTGGAGTGTGGCATAGAGGAAAAGAGGGGACGGGCAGTAGAGTGTGGCATAGAGGAAAAGAGGGGACGGGCAGTAGAGTGTGGCATAGAGGAAAAGAGGGGACAGGCAGTAGAGTGTGGCATAGAGGAAAAGAGGGGATAGGCAGTAGAGTGGGGCATAGAGGAAAAGAGGGGACGGGCAGTAGAGTGTGGCATAGAGGAAAAGAGGGGATAGGCAGTAGAGTGGGGCATAGAGGAAAAGAGGGGACGGGCAGTAGAGTGTGGCATAGAGGAAAAGAGGGGATAGGCAGTAGAGTGGGGCATAGAGGAAAAGAGGGGACGGGCAGTAGAGTGTGGCATAGAGGAAAAGAGGGGATAGGCAGTAAAGTGGGGCATAGAGGAAAAGAGGGGACGGGCAGTAGAGTGTGGCATAGAGGAAAAGAGGGGACGGGCAGTGGGGTTTAGGCATACAGGAATATGAGAGGGCAGGGGACATGCAGTATCCTGCGCTACAGAGGAATAGAATGTGATGGGCTGAAGGGTGGGGCATAGGGGAACAGAAAGGGATGGGGACGTGCAGTATCCTGCAGTATAGAGGAATAGGAGGTCACGGGGCAAAAGGGTGGGGTATAGAGGTATAGAAGGGAGACATGCAGTACTGTGTGATACATAGGGACAGGTGGTGCAGGTCAATGGGGCATAGAGGGGGTGGGGACATGTAGTACTGTGTGATATAGAGGAAGAGAAGGTGACGGGCAGTAGAGTCAGAGCATACAGGAATAGAGAGGACAATGGATGGGCAGTACTGTAGAGTGGGGCATAAAGAAATAGAAGGGGGCATGCAGTAGGGTCAGGTACAGAGGAATAGAAGATGCAGGGCAATAGGGTGGGAAATAGAGGGGGCAGGGACATGTAGTACTGTGTGATACAGAGGAAGAGAAGGTGACGGCAGTAGAGTTGGGGAATAGAGAGGATGATGGACGGGCAGTACTGTAGAGTGGGGCATAGAGAAATAGAAGGGGGCATGCAGTAGGGTCAGGTACAAAGAAATAGAAGGTGCAGGGCAATAGGGTGGGGCATAGAGGGGGCAGGCACATGTAGCACTGTGTGATACAGAGGAAGAGAAGGTGATGGGAAGTAGAGTCGGAGCATAGAGGAATAGAGAGGACAATGGATGGGCAGTACTGTAGAGTGGGGCATAGAGAAATAGAAGGGGGCATGCAGTAGGGTCAGGTACAGAGGAATAGAAGGTGCAGGGCAATAGGGTGGGGTATAGAGGGGGCAGGGACATGTAGTACTGTGTGATACAGAGGAAGAGAAGGTGACGGGCAGTAGAGTCAGGGCATAGAGGAATAGAGAGGATGATGGACGGGCAGTACTGTAGAGTGGGGCATAGAAAAATAGAAGGGGGCATGCAGTAGGGTCAGGTACAGAGGAATAGAAGGTGCAGGGCAATAGGATCTGGCAATAGAGGGGGCAGAGGACAGGCAGTAGGGTCTGGTATAGAGGAATAGAAGGTGCAGGGCAATAGGGTGGGGCATAGAGGGGGCAGAGGACAGGCAGTAGGTTTGGGCATGCAGTAGGGTCTGGTATAGAGGAATAGAAGGTGCAGGGCAATAGGGTGGGGCATAGAGGGGGCAGGGGCATGTAGTACTGTGTGATAAGGAGAAGGTGACAAGCAGTAGAGTTGGGGAATAGAGAGGACAATGGATGGGCAGTACTGTAGAGTGGGGCATAAAGAAATAGAAGGGGGCATGCAGTAGGGTCAGGTACAGAGGAATAGAAGGTGCAGGGCAATAGGGTGGGGTATAGAGGGGGCATGCAGTAGGGTCAGGTACAGAGGAATAGAAGGTGCAGGGCAATAGGGTGGGGCATAGAAGGGGGCATGCAGTAGGGTCAAGTACAGAGGAATATAAGGTGCAGGGCGATAGGATCTGGCAATAGAGGGGGCAGAGGACAGGCAGTAGGGTCTGGTATAGAGGAATAGATGGGGAGAATCGGGGAGGTCAGCAATGTCATTGGTTGACTAGCAGTCTGGTAACTAGATCGGAGCATCAAAGTTGTGGCAATGTGGACATGTCATTAAATCTGCTATTTCTTTGCATGGTGCACAATGGCGGCGATAGCATCATGGCTGCATCATTAAAAGCTAACGAAGCATATTAAATGAATATTAGCGCTCAGGCTTCCTTTGCATACGATAATGAGGAAGGAGGCTTTCAAGTCTGTGATGCGATGCTGCAAGGTGTGATTGGCCTTCTTCTTCTGCCGCCACAAGAAAAAAAAAACTTTGAAGTCGGCCAGGTAAGAGCAAGCACCATCTAACACTAATCAACTTCAAAAAGCAGCCTGCGCCCCCTGGTCCCCCGGCCCTGTCCGCGGGACATGGCGCATGCAAATGCGCAAATTCATTTAACAAATGCTAAATTGGTGGCGCGTTTAATCAGAGGAAAGTGTCGCGGCTAAACGCGGAGCATTGCGCTCCGGATGGGGGAGCGAGCGGCTCTAATTGACGTTTTGTTTGTTAAGAAAAATTTCCATTTGGGAAAGGACGAAGACGAAAATAAAGTGAAGCGCCGCAAGGAAGTCAGGGGTTAACCCTCTCCAGGCTGCCGAGGCGGACGCCGCATGAATGGAGAACCGTGTCTCCCCCGGCACTGAAACAGTGAAGATGAGGTTCTCTGCTTTATTATCAGTTAAGTGCGGCTAAAGATGAATCTATAATGAGCGAATAATAATGGGATGGAGGCGTGCAGCGATGGCAGCCAGTCTGGCTTGGGGCAGCCAGTGATGGAAGTTAAGTACTGTAATGCCGAAGCGCGCACAATACCACGAGCGGCTCACTCGCCTTGCAGCTACTTGCCGAGTGTGGGGAGGGTGAGCGGCTCGCTTATCGCTGCCGCTGCGCTGGGATGTCAGGAGGAGCACGGGCTCCGTGAGCACTTCCAGATTTCATTAACTTTAAATGGATTGCTTCTGACTGAAGTCTCCGCACGCTTATTAGCGAGCCGAACGGGGCAGTCAGCGCCTGCGCATCATCACAGCCTTTGTCTGCTTGTGGGTTCAGAGATATGTCCATCTTCGCTTACAATTGGATTCTGATCATTTCAGGGTGACCAGAGCCACATGCTGCGTTGTAATAAATCATTCTACATGTCATGCTGCGGATTTCATTTCTAGGTGGATTCCACCAGGCTCCACCCAGAACCATGGCTTTCTTAGATGGGCCAGATCAGTGCCAGAAATCCATCTGCTTGCGATCTGTAATTTGCCAAATCGGGCATCGGGGGCCTGTAATTCTAAGGGGTTCACAATACCATGAGCGGTTCACTAACCTGCTACTTGCAGAGTGTGAGGAGGGTAAGTGGCTTGCAGGCCACCAGCCGACCCAGTATGACAGAAGATCATAGACCCAACTTCACATGAAACCTCATTCCCAAATCCATCTAACATCTAAATCCAAACTTCTCCCAACATTTTAATTCCAACTCTACCAAAACCTAAATCTCAACTACTTGCAACACCCAAATTACAACTCTATCCAACACTTTCATCCCAGCTGTACCAGGGCCCAAATCTCAAGTCTACCCAACACCTAAATGCCAACTCAATCCAGCACCGTAATCCCAGCTCTACAAGCACCCAAATATCAAGTCTTCCCAACACCTGAATCCCAACTCTACTGACACCTAAATTCTAATTCTACCTAATGCCTAAATCGCATCTCTACACCTAAATTCTAACTCTGCAACCAACACCTAAATTCCAGCTGACACTATGTGGAATAGAGTGGGTAGAATTTAGATGTATCTGTCACACTTCGTACAGGGCCCAACAGAAGAACACACATATGAGTGGGACTCACTTGGTAGCTGATGCTCTATTGGCGGGGAGCGGTTGAATCACCAGGCCTGGTTCTGGCCATTGCCTGTAATAAAATACTGTTGACCTAGTGGGGGGGTTTTCGCTGCAGCTGCCCTCCTTCAGTTTCCTGGCCTCCAGATTGCCCAGCCTCTGTGTCGAGGAATGTCCAACACAATTTTGGGTCACCAACTGACTCCCATCAGCGCAACTTGTAGAATCTTGACTGTTTCATGCCCAACATCTATCCTAGTGCCTGCTTCTTGTTATAGCTCTTTTCTGGTCTTGCCCATGTCAACGGGGTTTGTGGGGCAGCCATGTGTATAGCACTGCATGTGGGGGAGGGAGGTCTTTTATATATCCATTCCCGGCATAGTGGATGTCAAGTGACAGAAGCAAGAACAGCAGTCCCCCCTACTCCTGGGGGGGGGGGGGGGGGGGAGATGAGCACCATGCATGACTGACGCTTGCTGTGATGGGTCAGACATATGCTTCTGCAACTGGGATGGCGCCCTTGGTCAGAGTAACAACCGGATTGCACATCTGTGGTGTAAATCACAAAATGCAGTCCACAAAACAGAGACCGTTTATACAAGAGAAGTTTCCAGAGGATTTCAAGAGGGTTAATGTTGGTGCACAGGCCGTGCCAGACATCCCAGGATATTAAAATATTGGATTACAAAATAATGCTCCTGTGCTTATCGGGAACATTAGGCTGGGCCCGGCAATTTCCAGGCCGCCATTATCACCCATCTAGGAGATTCAGTTACTGTGACAGCATTAGGATTCTGTTCACTAAATGAATGTACGGGGGAGCAGAGGGAGAGTGCACCTGCACCCAAGACAACCCTGCCGAGAGCCTTCACTCCACCCTTGCCTTTTTGCTGAGCGGTGGGGAGGGTTGAACAGAAGCTGAGGTGCCCACATTTCACCCAACACTATGAAGGTCACTCACAGAGCTCTCTAGCTAAAAACAGCCAATCAAGAGTCAGGATTTGGGGTTTCTCTCCTTAGTACATGACCAACCCTGCACCACACTGATACTTACATTCGGGGGCAGAAGCATATTAAGGGCCTTTTTGTGCCAGTGTTTCTCCCAATTTCCTGCTGACCTCTGGAATGTTGGCTGACCAATGACCATCAAATGCCCAGCTCAGAGACATCGGGTCTCCTACCAGTATTTTTGAGCTGATTGTCTGCACCGATTATTGGGACTGGGAAGCTTCCTATGGGGCTCCATGTTTCCAGCCAGAAAGCACATTCAATTCCGCTGTAAGGTGGAGCTCTGCGAGTGAGCTGAGGTTAGGATATACCAGTGGGGCAGCATCGGCTCCTTCAAATTCCTCCGACAAGCATTCAAGTGTATGCCTACAGTGCAGGAGAAGTTGTGTAGCACCCAAGGCCAAGGTGTCTTGTCCAGTCTGGCCCAGGCCCAGACCTGGAGCGTCTAAGGTCTCTGTGTTTCAACATTGGCCTTTCCTCTGGTGCTGGGCATTTGCTTACCATTTTTTCTTTTATTATTTTTTGTTCATGGCAGATACCATGGGATACTTTTGGTGTCCTTCTGGCCATCTACAAATCTTTTCTGTGAAATATTTGATCACAATATGAAATCCAGTCGCCCCTCATCCCCGTGTCCGAGAGTTTGGAGGCAAGTAATGTGATCTGAAGCTGCAATGCCCAGGTTGTGAACTCAGTGGAAAGCAGGAAGGGGTTAACCCTGGAGTGGGAAGCCATGTTCCCAGCAGCGATCCGTCACAAGCTCAGCACGCTTGCTTGGAGATGCAATTTGTGATGGCATTCATGCTCTTTATCTCCAATTCCTCTCCCTTTGGTGATAAGATCAGGAAATAAAAGGATTCATCAGGTAGCGCTTCTGCTCATTATGCGTAGCCGCCATTTGCCAGCTGAAAAGGTAATTAGCCACGCCGCCCCCGCATGATTGTCAAAAGACGCTTCACATTAATTATCCAAGCGTGTGTCATTGCGTGTACAAAAGTCCAGTGACTTTCACAGTCTACAGTCTCCACTATGGAACATTTTCCCAGAATCCCTTGCTCCTCTCCTTTTGCTTTGCCTAATTACTCAGCTTGGTTGTGCAAATCATCAGGAACTGACTGCAGATGGGCACCACATGCCACCATGGGCTAGATCAGGGTACTCAACCACTTCTTGTAAAGGACCATTTAAAGGCATCCAGTGAGAGGCAGGAGTTGAATAGTTAGAAATCAGCAGACTTGGGGAAAGGCTATAGATTACCCAGGCAAAACTATAAAAAGCTGCTTGGCCCCCCATCCCAAAAATCCTATTGGGTACTGGTAAAGAACAGGAGCTTTTTCTTTTTTGGCCCCACAGAACCTACAGCTCTCGCCCGTGGCACACTGCTTTAATCCCCCCCCCCCCCCCACCTTGCAATCTGTGTAGGCCGTGTACAAGGGTGGACTGGGGCCCAAAATGTTACTGGAAATTAGGTCTGGTCACAAGAATGGATAGATAGGGCAGGGGGGGGGGGGAGGGATGAATGAGAGAGAAGCTGTAAGGGAGAGGGTTGGATAGACAGAACAGGAAGGGCAGGGATGGATGGAGAAACAGCTGAAAGAAGGGAGGGATGGGCAGAACTTGGAGGACAGGAATGGATGCGCAGAGCTGGAAGAAAGAGTAATGGATTGGCAAACCTGGGAGGCCAGGGATTGGATGGGCAAAACTGGAAGGACATGAATGGATGAGGCAGAGCTGAGGGGACAGAACTGGGGGATAAGGATGGATGGGGCAAAGCGGAGGGAACAGGAATTGATGGGGAAGGGGCAAAGCGGAGGGAACAGGAATGGATGGGGCTAAGCTGGGGGGAAGAGATGGTGGAACAGGGATATATGGGGCTGAGCTGGGGTGGTGGGAAAGGATTGGATGGGGCAAAGACACCAAGGACCAAATTTGTACCTTGCAATACCACTTCCTGCCCATGCAGTACTTCATACTGCAATGCTAGGTGCCCACAGGCAACTGAGTGCAGGGTTGTCAGGGCAGGGGTCCAGAAATCTGGCACCGATGTTTGCATTCGGACCCCGGTCCACCAATTGAGTATCGCTGGGCTAGAGGGACTGGTTATGGCTCGCCATTTGAAAGTTTCATGTAGGAATCTGGCTTTGGCAACCTACCTGCCTGCATGTCGAATGTGTGAAGGACAACAGGGACCCTGGGCCCTGTAGCAGCTTGCCCACAGCCACTTTAAAGGGCCCCCGGCACCTGTAGCAGCTTGGCTGCAGCAACCTTAAAGGCACCTCTGCCCCACAGCAGCTTGCCCTGCAGTAGCATATCCTGCTCCCACCTTACAGGTCCCCGTAGCCACCTTACAGGGCCTCTGGAGCCGCATAACAGGCCCCCCTCAGAGCTCATGGCCCCCGCAGCCACCTTACTGAGCTCCTGACCTTGCAGCAATATATCCCTGCAGGTGCCGTTTAGGGCCCCTGGCACTACAGCAGTATTCTCTGCAGCCTAGCCCCACAGTCACCTAACAGGGCCCCTAGACCTGCAGCCACTTAACAGTGCACCAGGACCCACTGCTAACAACCAGGACCAAGCTGCCAGCAAGTCCCTGACGTCACTGACCAGGGATAAGCCACCAGCAACTTAGCTGACCAGGGCAAAGATGCAAATCAACCCAAGCGCCGCTGCCATCGACCTGGCCACCCAACTGGCACCATCAACATTCCTGTCTAAACAGTGTACTGCATACCTCCCAACTGTCCCTGATTTAGAGGGACTATCCCTCTTTTTAGTCCACATCCCCCTCTCCCTCGTTGTTCTTCTCTGTCCTTCTTTGATGTTTAATATGTAGATCTGCATCAATAAATGATTAATTTGCCTATTCAGAGTATTTATAGATTTGTAACTGTTGCATCCTATTCTATCCATTAATCAATGCTTGGCTTAATTAAAGTTGTCCCTCTTTCCCACTCTGAAAATTTGGAAGGTATGGTACTGTAGTTAATAGGTTAATTTAAAGTGGACCAAAACCCACGATCTGACGGCACTGGAATCTATAAGATTCCAGGACCGCTAGATTCCCTCCCTCAGGGGCAGATAGAATTTTGGTGCCCCGCTATGAGAACCCCCCCCAGGTCGCCCAGAAATCAACGCCACATGCGCGAGCAGCGGCGCATCCCCACTTTCTCTTTAGCAGGGATCATGCCCACGCCAGGCATTTGTGAATAGTCTGCATGGGCAACCTGTTAGGGGGTAGCGGGGGATGTGGTCGCGCAACGAGCTCTTAGATGTAGGGACGAGAGCGAATCTGAGTGCGCTGATTACCCAGGATAGTCAGAATCCACTTTAAAGTGCGGGGGGTCAGGTTTGTAACCTGGAGATTATTTAATGCTGGTGGGGGGTATTTAAAGTGTAAAGGTATTTTTTTTTATTTTTTTTTTTTACCTGCACTGCTGCTGCCTTTATCCACTGTACCCCAGGGTGTCATAGCTGAGCTCTTTCACCACCTCAGCTCCGGTGCTGATGCACATTTCTAGGCTAACTGCGGCCAGCCGAAATACAAACCATGCTGAGCTAATGGTGCATGGCCATATGGTCTTGTTTTTGGTTTCCCCCGGCTGGGCTATGATTGTGCATGAGCAGCAGAGTTGGTGGTGGCAAAATGTAGATGGAACAGAGCAAAGAGGAGGTGATTCTCCAGTGTGGGGCTCACAGGCAGATGAGAGGAGGTGGGTTAAGGTACCTGCTCTAGCACAGAATTGCCAGTAAGGGTCTGTTTTACAGTGAACCTAAACCCTCCTGCCTTCTCCCATCTGCAGAGATCCCATATAAACCTTACTCACCTCCTCATGCCACCCACGAGCCTGACACTGATAGTTACCATTTCATTGCATTGCTGCATTTGATAGGAAAACACATCTCGGTATTTGCTAGTGGACAAGGTTGGTTTAGAACTTGGGGGGCTGGTTATAGTGCCTGCAGGTCCTCTTTAAAAGGAGGCTCCAGCTTTTTTAGCTATTCTTCCCCTACCATAGTCATACCCCCTGAGCAACACCTAATTTGGAGGACTGGGAAAAGATACTCACCATGATTCACCTCTAATACATGCGGCTCCCTGACACTGTGATTGGCTGACTTAGAGGTTGGCAAATCCTATCTGTTCTGCTGTAGATCAGTGCCAGGTATATTTGGAGATCAGAGGAGGATCACTGTGACAAAGTTAAGTCATTTTTTTTTAGAATTTTTCATCCAAATGACCGAGGCGGTGTGGGGATGGCGAATCTCCCCCACACACAGATTCAATGTTTAGGCAAAACGTCAGTTTTAAAAGGGTTCATCGTTATAGTTGAAGAGAAGGAAAAAATTTCATATCAAGGTTTGTCCAAGTTATTAATTTTGGCCCACTGTGTGCTTGAGTTTGACACCCGTCTTTGTAGGTTTGTTTATGCCACACAGTAGCTGAGAGCTGTGAGCCACCAGGAGGAGCAAGAGTGCACAGTTACTTACCAGCACAGATTGGGGAGTCTGAAGACACTGATTTGAACTGAGGAAGCATCCTTTTGTCCACAGTTATCCCCAATTTTACTAGATAGTAAAAATTAGAGAGTATCCCATTGTTACAGAGGCACCCTCTGCCCTTGCTTGAATAGTGCACACCTTTAATTCCAACTAGCCCGTTATTTTATTGGGGCCATCAATCCCCCCCCCCCCAGGTACACTAGGCATTCCCTGTCTCTGGGGCCCTATTTACCATTCTCAGACTGGTTGGTGGTGGCACCATGGCATGGCGGCACCCCATAGTCATTCCGATAGCATGGCTGCCCCTCCCACCTTGGTGTAATCCCTCCGGAAAGAGATGAATGTTCTACGGTTGAAGAGCTGCTTCCCTGCAAGCTGCAATCAGGCTTCTGTTTACCCACAGCCGAGCCATTCCTAAAATGTTATTAAAAAAGTAAAATGGATGGCGGCGTCCCCCCTGACTGGAGATGATGTGCAAACACCACGCAGGATAAGAGCGCCGCGGCATCCGGGACCCGGGGGAGAGAATGCCCCCATCTGCCCCCCCCCCCCCCCACACACACACACACACACACACACACACCATCCCACCATGATCATTAGACCTGAAAATGGCGATCACGTGGCAAGCAGAAAATCTGCTTTTCATACATTAAACCCATTTTGTTCTCTGCACCGCACTGTAAAATATTTCAGCGCTATATACATGTATCCCGATGAAACTAGGCATTAGATTGTCAGCGTCTATGGGCAGGAGGACAGAGGTGCCTCACAATTATTAGATGAGAAGAGCTTGGTGATTGGTTAGGTATCTTCTGATTCTGAGCATTGGGCTCTAGTTTCCTATTCGGATAATTGGTGTCTCCATCCTGCAGTGAGTGGCAAGGTGGGCAGCAGAGCGGAATAAACGGACGCAGAAATAATCTTGGGGATCTTAATAGGCAGTAAATGTGGGTCTTACGCTCCATCGGGCACAGTTATAAGCGGAGCTTCCTTCTACCTGTTTACACAGCAAGCTCTGTTTACCTCCCATGTTCAGGAAAGCAGCACTGCACTATGGGGGGATAATGGTGGAGAGGGAGTGCTGCCAGCAAAGTGACTGTGGGTCAGTATGGGTGCTGGCAGAGTAAGAGTGGCGCCAGTGAGGTAGGTGGATTTGGGGAGGCAGTATGGGTGCTGGTGGAGTAGAGATCATATAGGGGGTGGTGTCGGTGCTGGTGTATTAGAGGTGGTATAGAGGTTGGTATGGGTGCTGGTGGATTATGGGTGGTATGGGTGCTGGTGGAGTAGAGGTAGTACGGGTGATGTGCTGCAACAGTGAGGCAGATGGATTTGGTGAAGCAGTATGGGTGCAGGTGGATTAGGGATTATACAGGAGGTGGTATTGGTGCTGGTGGAGTAGAGCTTAATGTGACCTGCTGCACTATGGGGGATAATGTTGTAGAGGGGGTGCTACCAGCAAAGTGACAGTGAGGCAGTAAGGGTGTTGGTGGATTAAAGGTGGTACAGGGGGTGGTATGGGTGCTGGTGAAGTAGGGGTAGTAATTGTGAGGCACATGTGCTGGTATAGTAGTCGAGGTTCTAGTGGAGTGATATAGGTGCTGCTGGCTTATAAGCGGTAATGCTGAGGTGTAATGGGGCTGGTGTAGATGACATGATTCTGGTGGATTGCTACTACTGAGAAAGTATGGGTGCTGGTGGATTAGAGGTGGTACTGGTGCAAAGATATGGATATTGGAGGAGTAGAGCTATACTGATGTTATGATATGGGTGCTGGTGAAGCATAGTTGGAACTGTTGAGAAGATAAGGGTTCTGGTGGAATAGAGGTGGTACTAGTGACATGGTGTGGGTGCTGAATTGAGGTGGTAATGGTGAGGCGCAGTGGGTACTGGTTTATAGTAGCAGATGCAGTTCTAAGTGGTATTAGTGCTGGTAGAGCCGAGTTGGTTATGGTGAAGTGGTATGAATGCTGAGTGAGTAGAGGTGGTAATGGGGACATAGTGTGGGTGCTGGTGGGGCAACGATGGCATTGGTGATGTGGTATGGATGCTAGTGGACTGGATGTTGGTAGCAGAGAGTTGAGGCTGGTGAAGTAGAGGTGGTAATGGTGAGAACAAGTGGGTGCGGGCTGAATAAAGTGACATGGTGTGAGTGCTGGTGGAATAGAATGGGACCATTTAAGGTGGTGTGGGTGCTGGTGGAGTGGAGGTTTTACTGGTGAGCTGGTGTGGGTGCTGGGGAAATAGAGATGATACTGATTAGGTAATGTGGGTGCTGGTGGAGTGGAGGTGTTATTGGTGAGCTGGTGTGGGTGCTGGGGAAATAGAGATGATACTGATTAGGTAATGTGGTTGCTGGTGGAGTGGAGGTGTTACTGGTGAGCTGGTGTGGGTGCTGGGGAAATAGAGATGATACCGATTAGGTAATGTGGGTGCTGGCAGTGTGGAGGTGTTACTGGTATGGGGGTATGGGTGCTGGGGAAATAGAGATTATACTGATTAGGTAATGTGGGTGCCGGTGGAGTGGAGGTGTTATTGGTGAGCTGGTGTGGGTGCTGGGGAAATAGAGATGATACTGATTAGGTAATGTGGGTGCTGGTGGAGTGGAGGTGTTACTGGTGAGCTGGTGTGGGTGCTGGGGAAATAGAGATGATACTGATTAGGTAATGTGGGTGTTGGCGGAGTGGAGGTGTTATTGGTGAGCTGGTGTGGGTGCTGGGGGAGTAGAGATGATACTGATTAGGTAATGTGGGTGCCGGTGGAGTGGAGGTGTTATTGGTGAGCTGGTGTGGGTGCTGGGGAAATAGAGATGATACTGATTAGGAAATGTGGGTGCCGGTGGAGTGGAGGTGTTATTGGTGAGCTGGTGTGGGTGCTGGGGAAATAGAGATGATACCGATTAGGTAATGTGGGTGCTGGCAGTGTGGAGGTGTTACTGGTATGGGGGTATGGGTGCTGGGGAAATAGAGATTATACTGATTAGGTAATGTGGGTGCCGGTGGAGTGGAGGTGTTATTGGTGAGCTGGTGTGGGTGCTGGGGAAATAGAGATGATACTGATTAGGTAATGTGGGTGCTGGTGGAGTGGAGGTGTTACTGGTGAGCTGGTGTGGGTGCTGGGGAAATAGAGATGATACTGATTAGGTAATGTGGGTGCTGGTGGAGTGGAGGTGTTATTGGCGAGCTGGTGTGGGTGCTGGGGAAATAGAGATGATACTGATTAGGTAATGTGGGTGCTGGCAGTGTGGAGGTGTTATTGGTGAGCTGGTGTGGGTGCTGGGGAAATAGAGATGATACTGATTAGGTAATGTGGGTGCCGGTGGAGTGGAGGTGTTATTGGTGAGCTGGTATGGGTGCTGGGGAAATAGAGATGATACTGATTAGGTAATGTGGGTGCTGGTGGAGTGGAGGTGTTATTGGTGAGCTGGTGTGGGTGCTGGGGAAATAGAGATGATACTGATTAGGTAATGTGGGTGCTGGTGGAGTGGAGGTGTTATTGGTGAGCTGGTGTGGGTGCTGGGGAAATAGAGATGATACTGATTAGGTAATGTGGGTGCTGGTGGAGTGGAGGTGTTATTGGCGAGCTGGTGTGGGTGCTGGGGAAATAGAGATGATACTGATTAGGTAATGTGGGTGCTGGCAGTGTGGAGGTGTTATTGGTGAGCTGGTGTGGGTGCTGGGGAAATAGAGATGATACTGATTAGGTAATGTGGGTGCTGGTGGAGTGGAGGTGTTATTGGCGAGCTGGTGTGGGTGCTGGGGAAATAGAGATGATACTGATTAGGTAATGTGGGTGCTGGCAGTGTGGAGGTGTTATTGGCGAGCTGGTGTGGGTGCTGGGGAAATAGAGATGATACTGATTAGGTAATGTGGGTGCTGGCAGTGTGGAGGTGTTATTGGTGAGCTGGTGTGGGTGCTGGGGAAATAGAGATGATACTGATTAGGTAATGTGGGTGCTGGTGGAGTGGAGGTGTTACTGGTGAGCTGGTGTGGGTGCTGGGGAAATAGAGATGATACTGATTAGGTAATGTGGGTGCTGGCAGTGTGGAGGTGTTATTGGTGAGCTGGTGTGGGTGCTGGGGAAGTAGAGATGATACTGATTAGGTAATGTGGGTGCCGGTGGAGTGGAGGTGTTATTGGTGAGCTGGTGTGGGTGCTGGGGAAGTAGAGATGATACTGATTAGGTGATGTGGGTGCCGGTGGAGTGGAGGTGTTACTGGTGAGCTGGTGTGGGTGCTGGGGAAATAGAGATGATACTGATTAGGTAATGTGGGTGCTGGTGGAGTGGAGGTGTTATTGGTGAGCTGGTGTGGGTGCTGGGGAAGTAGAGATTATACTGATTAGGTAATGTGGGTGCCGGTGGAGTGGAGGTGTTATTGGTGAGCTGGTGTGGGTGCTGGGGAAATAGAGATTATACTGATTAGGTAATGTGGGTGCTGGCAGTGTGGAGGTGTTATTGGTGAGCTGGTGTGGGTGCTGGGGAAATAGAGATGATACTGATTAGGTAATGTGGGTGCCGGTGGAGTGGAGGTGTTATTGGTGAGCTGGTGTGGGTGCTGGGGAAATAGAGATGATACTGATTAGGTAATGTGGGTGCTGGTGGAGTGGAGGTGTTATTGGTGAGCTGGTGTGGGTGCTGGGGAAATAGAGATTATACTGATTAGGTAATGTGGGTGCCGGTGGAGTGGAGGTGTTATTGGTGAGCTGGTGTGGGTGCTGGGGAAATAGAGACGATACTGATTAGGTAATGTGGGTGCTGGTGGAGTGGAGGTGTTATTGGTGAGCTGGTGTGGGTGCTGGGGAAATAGAGTGAGATGATACTGATTAGGTAATGTGGGTGCTGGTGGAGTGGAGGTGTTATTGGTGAGCTGGTGTGGGTGCTGGGGAAATAGAGATTATACTGATTAGGTAATGTGGGTGCTGGTGGAGTGGAGGTGTTATTGGTGAGCTGGTGTGGGTGCTGGGGAAATAGAGATGGTACTGATTAGGTAATGTGGGTGCTGGCAGTGTGGAGGTGTTATTGGTGAGCTGGTGTGGGTGCTGGGGAAATAGAGATTATACTGATTAGGTAATGTGGGTGCTGGTGGAGTGGAGGTGTTATTGGTGAGCTGGTGTGGGTGCTGGGGAAATAGAGATGATACTGATTAGGTAATGTGGGTGCTGGTGGAGTGGAGGTGTTATTGGTGAGCTGGTGTGGGTGCTGGGGAAATAGAGTGAGATGATACTGATTAGGTAATGTGGGTGCTGGTGGAGTGGAGGTGTTATTGGTGAGCTGGTGTGGGTGCTGGGGAAATAGAGATTATACTGATTAGGTAATGTGGGTGCTGGTGGAGTGGAGGTGTTATTGGTGAGCTGGTGTGGGTGCTGGGGAAATAGAGATGGTACTGATTAGGTAATGTGGGTGCTGGCAGTGTGGAGGTGTTATTGGTGAGCTGGTGTGGGTGCTGGGGAAATAGAGATTATACTGATTAGGTAATGTGGGTGCTGGTGGAGTGGAGGTGTTATTGGTGAGCTGGTGTGGGTGCTGGGGAAATAGAGATGATACTGATTAGGTAATGTGGGTGCTGGTGGAGTGGAGGTGTTATTGGTGAGCTGGTGTGGGTGCTGGGGAAATAGAGATGATACTGATTAGGTAATGTGGGTGCTGGTGGAGTGGAGGTGTTATTGGTGAGCTGGTGTGGGTGCTGGGGAAATAGAGATGGTACCGATTAGGTAATGTGGGTGTTGGCGGAGTGGAGGTGTTATTGGTGAGCTGGTGTGGGTGCTGGGGAAATAGAGATGATACTGATTAGGTAATGTGGGTGCTGGTGGAGTGGAGGTGTTATTGGTGAGCTGGTGTGGGTGCTGGGGAAATAGAGATGATACTGATTAGGTAATGTGGGTGCTGGTGGAGTGGAGGTGTTATTGGTGAGCTGGTGTGGGTGCTGGGGAAATAGAGATGATACTGATTAGGTAATGTGGGTGCTGGTGGAGTGGAGGTGTTATTGGTGAGCTGGTGTGGGTGCTGGGGAAGTAGAGATGATACTGATTAGGTAATGTGGGTGCTGGCGGAGGAGATGTGCTACTGGTGAGGTGGTGTGTGTGCTAGTGTAGTGGAGGTTGTAATGGTGAGGTGTGGGTGCTGGTGGAATAGAGATATCCTACCTCCCAAGTGTCCCTGATTTGGAGGCACTGTCCCTCTTTTGAGTCCATGGCCCACTTTCCTTTGTTGTTCTCATTTGCCCCTCTTTGAGGTTTAACATGCAGATCTGAATCAATAAATGATTCATTTTCATATTCAAAGTGTACTGTGGCAACAATAAATTCCTATCCATCCCACAATGAGGGGGCATGGCTTATTTTAACAATTGCCCCTCTTTCCTACCCTAAAAGGTTGGGAGGTATGGAGATATATCTTCCTTTGAAGTTCACTCTGGTAGTGAATATTCCTTCCTTTTTGAACTTCACTCTGGAGGTGGATACCCCCCCAGCTCCGAATTGCAGTCATTTGTCGCCCTCCGGCCCCACCGCACTTTTTCTTGACCACCTGGCTTCCTCTTTTTTCTCCACTGACATACCTGCAATAACCAAGGGAGACTTTAATATACCTATCGCCACTGACAGCCCTGCTACTACTAGACTAATCTTACTAACTTCCTCCTTTGGCCTCACACAGTGGTCTTCTACTCCTGCCCAAAAAGACGGCCATACCATAGCCCTCCTTTTTCCTAATTTCTGCTCAGTATCAAACTTCCTTTCATCTTCTCTACCTCTCTCTGACCACAACCTGCTAACACGTCTACTCCCTCTTTGTCTCTTTGCTACTAACACACAGGCAACCTCACGTTCTTCATTCACTGGCTGGATCTTTGCAACCTCTCCACACTCTCCAACAACCATGGATCATTATGAGCATCACTCCCCTCTCTTATTCCCAACTCACATTCAGTCACCAGCCACCTCCTGTTGTCTCCAACTCAAAAATATCTCCCACATTAGCCCCTTCGTCTCACCTGAGACTACCGAAATCCTAGTGCATGCCCTGATCATATCCCAACCAGACTACTGCAGGTGGATGGTGGGTGCTGGTGGCATAGAGATGGTACTGTATAGATGGTATGGTTGGGTGCTAGTGGAGTGGAGAAATGGGATAAGTGAGGTGGTGTGGGTGCTGGTGGAGTAGTGATAAAACTGGTTAGGTGGTACGGCTGGGTGCTAGTGGAGTAGAGGTGGAACTGGTGAAGTGGTGGGGGGTGCTGGTGAAGTAGAGATAGTGGTTAGGTAATATAACTGGGTGTTGGTTGAGTAAAGATGGTACTGGTTAGGTGGCATGACTGGGTTCTAGTGGAGTAGTGGTAGAGCTAAGTAATTGGTGGTGGTGCTGGTGGAGTAGAGATGGTACTGGTTAGGTGGCATCATTGGGTGCTAGTGGAGTAGAAGTGGGACTAGTGAGGACGTTTGGGTGCTGGGGGAGTAGAGATGGCACTGGTTAGGTGGTTAGGTTGGGTGCTAGTAGAGTAGAGGGACTGGTGAGGTAGAGTGGGTACCGGTGAGGTAGAGATGGTACTGGTTAGGTGGTATGGCTAGTGAAGTATATTTAGGACTGGTGAGGTGGTGTGGGTGCTGGTGGAGCAGAGTTTGTGCACCATCAGTCTTATTTCTGTACACTGCCGGAATGCCCAGCCTGGGGTCCAGGGAGGTGAGTGGAAGGGTTAAGCACATACAAAAGAATGAGGAGCAATGGCGTCAAGATTTGCCAGGGTTATCAGTGAGAGGGGCACATTGGCATTTCAGTGACCTTTGCGGTGTATCAGGTGGTTGAAGGGAGATTGCAGCAGCGGAGGCCAGGGGCCCCCGATTGGGGGGAGTCGGGTTTCAAAAGCCATTGAGCGGATGCTAATGGGGGATATTTGCATGAGAAGCCGCCGCTATCGCCATCTCTCATCACCGGTTTCATGTCAGTGATTGTTTGCCGCTGCACTGACCTGCTGCCAATTACAGGATCCTAATGAAGCTGCCGGACGGGTAATTATAGCTCACCTGCCTGGCTCAGGTAACCCCCTCCCCCGCTCTGCCAGCACTTGGTACTGACCCAACAGGCCACTAACCCTTCCACTGCCAGAAGCAGTATAATGCCGCTAAAGAAGAACTCCGGGCTGTCACAATGTCCCACTTTGAGGCATTTTGTCCCTCTGAAAACACCTATATGTCCCAGTTGTCTGACATTGAAATGAACCAAAATCCACGTAGATCAGCCCATAAACTCACCTACTATCTTTTTGGGTCCAACGGCGCATGCGCGAGCCCGCTATGCCTCTAACAAGGCGGATGCCTGCGCCAGGTATTTGTGAATGGCTGGCGTGGACACGCTCCCTGTTAGAGGGCAGCAGGGGATGTGGCCGCCAGCAGGCTCGGATCTACTCACGTTAGATGAAGGCTTAGATGAGCTGAGGTGAGCGGATCGGATCGCGCTGATTGGACGAGTAGCCACGCATGTGCCTTAGGACCAGGAATGGGTGAGTTTGTTTCGACGACTTGGGGGGTTTCACTCAGGAGCAAGGACCAAAACCCAGTATAGTCAAAATCCTGGGTTTTGGTCCACTTTAAGGTTGTCCCACCAAATACGGGATTTCTGGTTGGTTTTCAAAATCCATGGAATTTATGGATTGGCTGAGCATTGTCTCAGTCACCAACACTTTTTTTATAGATTGAAGATCCCAGAAGCATGTGTCTGGGAACATGGCTACACATACTTACACACATGGGTAGCATAGAATTCAGTGGATAATTGTTCCGCAAAAGCCTGTAAAATAAGCCACAACCCTAAACCACACCCCCACCATGCTTATCATCCAAAAACTGATGTAAGCTCTGCCACTTTGCAGCTCCCAAATAGTGGTCAGTTTTGTGACACACTATGACCTTCCAGAACCAATCAATCACAGAGCAGATCAACAAGTTTTGTGGCCCAATCACATCTGGAGCGAATCCAACCAGAACAAAACTGAACATCCACAAACTGCTTTAAGCTGTCCCAATTTAAGGCCCCCAAAAAGTGGTCAGTTTAGTAACTGCAATTACTGCAACAGCAATCAAAGGGAAGCTCAAAAAAAGAGACCCAATCCCATCTGGAGCAAACCCAACCAGAATAATGAAATCTTATAGCAAAGGGGGTTGCAGTAGTTTTAGAAAAAGGGAAAGGCTTGCCGTATGTGGTATGTGAGACAGAGGGAGGAACTTTGTTGGGTGTGTTAGAGATTGGGAGGAACTGCTAGTAGGTGGGTGTAACAGAGATTGGAAGGAGCTTACAGTAGGTGGCTTTGCTGTAGTTTGGGAGGAGCTAGCATTAGGTGGTTGTGTTTGAGTTTGGGAGCAGCCTGTAGTGGGTGGGTGCACTATAGATAGGGTGATGCTTGTAGTAGGTAGGTGTGTTATAGATAGGAAGACGCTTGCAGTAGGTGAGTGTTTTAGAGAGTAAAACATCAGTCTTTCATGCTTCAAAAAGTGCTTCAAGGCCAGTGACCTAATTATTTCAGTAATATTATCCATCAACCCCCCCCCCCCTTTTTCAGGGTACTTGGTTGCAACTGCTTGTCGCTAGGGGGTACTTGGCAAAAAAGGGTAGAGAACCGCTGTCCTAGAGACTGAGTGGATTTTGCAGTAGAAAACAGTGTGGGGAGGAGCTACAGTAGGTGGGAGTGTTAGAGATGGGGGAATATATTGCAGTGCATTGCATGTAGGCGTGTGAGACAGGTAGGAGCTTGCAGTAGGTGGGAGTGTTTGGGATGGGGAGGGGCTTGCAATATGTGGGTGTATTAGAGATGGGATAGGTGGAATTTTTAGACATGGGAAGGAGCTTACAGTAGGGTGAAGTGTTAGAGATGGGGAGGAGCTTGCAGTAGGTTGGAGTGATGGGTAGGCAATTGCACTACCCTGTTTCCCCCGAAAATAAGATAGGTCTTATATTAATTTATTGCTCGAAAAAGGCTGCTGGGCTTATTTTCAGGGGATGTCTGATTTTTTTTCCAACAACAACAACAAATAGATAGATGGATGGGCATATTGATGGAGGGATAGATAGATAGATAGATAGATAGATAGATAGAGGATAGTCGCCCTGATCCCTCCACAGCTAGGGTCCTTAATGAGGGGGGCAACAGCAGACCAACCTCCCCCATTCCTCTGCAGCAAGTGTCCCTGATGAGGGGGGGCAGCCAAGCCATCCCCATCCCTCCTTAGCATGTGTCCCTGATTGTCTAGTAGCCATAGCTGGTAATGTTATTACATGCAAGGAAGGTATCCAGGCCACTTTTGTACTCCTCTAGTGTACTCCTCGTTGGGACAATCTTCTCTGGCAGAGAGTTCCATAGTCTCACTGCTCTTACAGTAAAGAATCCCCTCTAGTGCAGAAGCATCTTTCCTCTAATCTTAGCGAATGCCACCAGTTAATGGTTACAGTCCAGGGTACTTAATAGATCATAGGACAGATCTTTGCATTGACTCCGGATATATTTACACATAGTTAGATCAGCCCTCAGGTGTCACTTTACCAAACAATATAACATTTTTATCTTTCGGGATATGGTAGTCCCTGCTTTCCATTTACCAATTCAGTTGTCTGCCTTTGAACGTGCTCAGGATCAGGGGTGTACATAGATTTCAATGAGCTCCATTGCAAAAGTCAGAGCGTCCCGCCCCCCCCCCCAAAAAAAAAGAAGATATCTTAAATGTTCATTGTACCTTATGTATGGCAATAAAGAATAGACTAATAAAGTATATATTTCAGTAAGCCTTCAACAGCAGCATTGAACTATTTTGTAGGATGAAGGCATCCTAAAAAAATGAAATTAATACATTCCTCGATTACCTCCAACTTTATTTTTTTCCACATTTCCGCCTCCTTCCTCTTTGACACATTCCCTCCATCTTTCTCTCTTTCCCACATCCTCTCCCTTTTTCTCTCTTTCCACATTACCTCCCTCTTTCTGTCTTTTTTGACATTCTTTCTCTCTTTTCCACATTCCCTCATCCTTTCTCTCTTTTCTACATTCACCCCTCCTTAATCTCTTTTCCACACCCCCTCCTCCTTTCTCTTTCTCTCTTTTCCACATTTTCTCCCTTCTTTCTCTTTCTTGCATTCCCTCCATCTTTTTTTCCACATTCCCTCATTCTTACTCTATTCCACATTCCCTCCACCATTCTTTTTTGCACATTCCCTTCTTTCTCTCTGTTTCACATTCTCTGGCTCCCTCACCTTTCTAAATTCCCTCTCATCCCACATTATGCTTTTTTTGTATATTCCCTCCATCTCTGCCTTTCTTTTTTCACATTCCCTGCAATGTGTTTTTCCTTTTTATATTTTCTCGTCCTCTCTCTTTTGCACTCCTTCCATCTTTCTCTCTTTCAAGTGTTCCCTTCTTGTTTGCATATCTTTCTTGTTTGCATATAGTTTTTTTTTAGAAAAATGTGGCCTTAATTCAGCTTTTTTATCATTTTTTTAGGGAATCCCTGTGTAACCAAAGAATACATTGAGGGATTACTTTCTCTCTTTCAAGTGTTCCCTGTCTCTTTCCTGACACTTTTTCTTTTATATTTCCTCTCCCTCTTTCCCTCTCTTCTCACACTCTGACCTCTCTATAGGTTGGACTCAGAGAAGGCTAGTCCCGGGAGTCCAATACTTACCTCTTCATCATCTCTGGCAACATGACCTTTTGGTCCATGCCTTGCAATGTGAAATCCTCCAGATCACTAGTATACTTACCTCACTGGTGATCCCAGGGTGCATATGTGGGCACTCCTTCAATCAGGTTTCCTAAATGACAGGATAACCATGCACCTCCTGCTTCCCAATGGAATAGTAGCTAGAAGGATGCCGGGGATGTCTCTCGTGGCCCACACATGTGCTGTGGGATTGCTAGCAAGGTAGGTAAACACAGGGATCCTGTGGATTTTTCACATGAGGCATTTCAAATTTGGTTGTGGAATCTGGCAGCCCTTACTCCGAGGGAAGGGGGACCTGTTACCGACATGATGTTGCAGATCAGAAAAGGAAGCATGAAGCTTTATAGTTAGTGGGTATCCTTATCTGCACTGTGCCTTCATCCCAACAACATGAATAATCCCATGGAAACTAAGGAAGTGAAAGGATTAACATTTTGCAGAGCCGGGTGGTTTAGAGCTAACCTTTTTTTCAGCTTTCAATGGCAGCCAGCAGCTGAAGACAGACAGGCAGACTTTACTGAGCAGCACATCAGCGTTGGGGCCCCAATCTCACTACTGAGCCACCAATGAGTACATTTTATTTAAAGCAGGTCAAGGCAGGAGGGAGGCAGCTTGCATGGGGCCCCTTTGTGCAAAGACCCTGATAGCAGCTGCCTTCCCTGCCTCCACTCTATGTACACCATTGGATAGGGTTGATGCCCACTTGACCCTGTTTGCCTTGGCAGCTGCTGTCTGGTATTGGTCACTACAGTTATGTTTATTAGTACCTAAGACCCCAGGTGCTTTTCCATTGTAGTTTTACCCAGTGTTTCCTTTTTTAGTGTGTAGTCATTACACTAATTATTTCTTCCCATGTGTACATGTGAATAAGCTTACATTTGTCTGTATGAAACTTCATTTGCTATTTTTCTGCCCATTCTTCCAATGTATCTAAATTAATTTGTAGCTGCATACTGTCTTCTTTTGTGCTAGTTACTTTACACAGCTTAGTATTATCTGCCTATTTTACTGTTCCATCCCTAATTGATAATTATAAAATATATATACACAGGACTGGGCCACTAATAACAGCGACCTATCTGAATATGTACCGCGGATAACCACCCTCTGCTTCTGATCATTAAGGCAATTTCTCACCCATGTGCACACATTTTCCCCCAGTCCAAGCATTCTCATCTTTTGTACCAGCCTTTTATGTGGCACAATATCAAATGCTTTAGAAAAGTCAAGCTATATGATATCCAATGACTCCCCCGATCCACTCATGAACTTACTTCCCCATAAAAGCTGATCAGGTTTGTCTGGCAGGAGCAATTCCTCATGAAGCCATGCCGATAGGGAGTAATAAGGTCACTTTCACTAAGATACTCCAGTATAGCATCTCTTAGAAAACCTTCAAACAGCTTACCCATCTCATACCGGTCTGTATTTCCCAGGTTCGTTCTGTATTTACCAGGTTCCCCTTTAGACCAGTTTTTGAATATTGGCACCACATTTGCTGTGCGCCAACCCTGTGGAACAGTCCCAATTAGGGATGAGCGAACCGGTTTGTGCCGATCGAATTTTCCCTGAAATAAAAAAAAAAAATGCCGGCATGGTGGGAGCGTGGAGGCTGGCGCCACTCTCAGCTGTCATCAGAGGACGCGTCATCAGAGGGCGACTGAGAGCGGCGCCGGCCTCCACACTCCGACCATGCAGGTAAGTGTTTGCTTTTTAAACAAATGCCAGCATGGTGGGAGCGGGCAGGCCGGCTGCGCTGTCAGTGGGCCGGCTTCTGCCGCCCGCTGACAGCGTAGCCGGCCTGCCCGCTCCCACCATGCCGGCATTTTTTTTTTTCAGGTGAGCGATTCGTGAAAGTTTGATTCGGGCGAACCCGAATTTCTTGGGGAAATTTGGCGAATCACCCGAATCGAACTTTCAAGAAGTTCGCTCATCTCTAGTCCCAATCATTATAAAATCTTAAAATATATAAAAAATTGGCTTGAACCTGGTCCTTTAGCAACATTGTATGTGACGTGAGATAAGGTGCATGTAATCAAACAGTGGGTTACCTTTCATAGCTTTACATTTGTAGAGATCAGAGAGAGAGATATATGGGGTTGTTCCCTATCAAATTACTGCCTAAAATTTGATACCTCCCCGTCAGTTAAACGCCAGCCACGTAAATTCTACGTGCCTGACTTTCCCCCCTGCTAGCAGACAAAGATCCAGCTGGGTCTCCTCTTCAACCAGGGAGGGGGGGGGGGGCTTAGATCGCCCGTTGGGGCTCCTGCGGCTGCAGGGGAGTGCCTGAAATAGGGTCCCCCACGTTTCAGTAGCCGCCGAAATGACATTTACTCACCTTCGTGCCCGTCGTCTGACAGCCCTCAGATGCCAAGTGACGGCTGGGCAAAGGAGGAGAGATATAGGCTTTCCTCCGATCGCCTGCCTCCCCCCTCCTCTGGCCAGCGCTCACTGGCACAGTAATTTTTACAGTGTGGTGTGTTTGTTTTTTTTTTTACTGTTAACCCTTTGTGAACTGGTAAGGGGTCCATGAGATCCCTATACCAGTTCACAAGGCTGGGGGTTGGCAAGTCACCTGCAGCTAGCGGGTGACTTGCCATTAACCTCGAGTCCCCCCATTACCTGCCTCCCCAAAGCCCAGGGGGGGCAGAAGAGCCCATGGCCATAGGCTATGCCGGCTTGTAACCGGCAGGGCCAGGGTCCACCGAAGCTGGCCCCTGCGCCCTGTTGTACAAGCCCCATAGCTGGTCCCGCGCTGGTTAAGCTGGGTAGGGGGGACCTCACGCCAGTTTTTCTTTTGGATTTTTAAGGGTTTTTAACCCTTAAAATTCACCCAAAAAATGGGGTCCCCCTCTCCGGGAGAGGGGACCCTATGTCATTTTTTTTTTTAAAATTAACCCCATGTTACCTGTCACCCATTAGGTATAAAAGGCTTCCAGCAGCAGCAGGAGAGCAGAAGCCAAAGTGATCAGCGTGGGACACAGTGCTCCGGGATGGATGGGAGGTAAGTATTAACAAAAAAATATATATATTTTTTTTCTCTGTGTCTGCGTGTTTTTTTTTACATTAAACCCTTTGTGAAGTGCTCTATGAGACCCCTATACCAGTTCACAAGGCTCTGGGTCTGGCAAGTCACCTGCGGCTAGCGGGTGACTTGCCATTAACCCCGAGCCCCCCATTATCTGCCTCCCCAAAGCCCAGGGGGGGCAAAATAGCCCACGGCTATTAGGCTTTGGGCCTTGTTGCTGGCAGGGCGGGGGGCCACCAAAGCTGGCCCCTGCACCCTGTTCTACAAGTCCCAATAGCTGGTATCCGGGCTGGTTATGCTGGGAAGGGGGGACCCCACACCAATTTTTTTTTTATTTAACCGTTTATAGTGTGGATAGTAGTTGTATTTTATTTGTAAATATTATAAAGTGCCCTTTTCAGTTTAGGGGATCTCCTGGGCAAGAACGAGGGGGCTACTGATATATATGTGGTATCATTGTAATCTCATTGTAATCGGGAGAAATGGGGCTTTCACATGTAATATGGTTTTCTTTAATAAAATAAATGGTTTTAGTTAAAATAAAGGAGACAATTTAAAAAGTATATATATTTATATATATATATATATATATTTTTTTTTTTTATTCTTATTTACTTAAAAATATAAAAAAACTGTAGAAAAAATAGAAACAAGACATTTCATGTTAAAGCATAAACTCTGCTACAAGAAAAAAATATGCCATTTTCTTGGAAATTCCTGCAAAAATCACAGTTAAACATCACGCAAAATGATGAAAAAATATCTCAAGTAGGCTGGCAGTTAAAAGCTTTAAGGTACCTATGCATGTTGGGTATTGTTCTGTTCGGGGGACCTTGTGCTTTCAGATTTAGCTTGTTTTTTCTTATTTGTATATTGATATTTTAGGAAAAAGTGTTTTTTATTCTGCTTTTTTATACATTTTTTAGTGAAACCCTGTGCAACCTAAGAATTCTTCGAGGGATTACTTCCAGGAAGATGAGCCCACTACAACAAGCTGGGTACGCTTAGAAAGCTTAACATGTGTACTTTCAGGGAATATATGGTTTAATGGGGTATTCTAAATGCTTTACTTTGTGGTGTTTGGCAACTCTTTCCTTGACAGTAGCTATGCATGTTGGGTATTGTTCTGTTCAGGGGACCTTGCTTTTTCAGATTTTCTTGTTTGCATATAGTTTTTTTTTAGGAAAATGTGGCCTTAATTCAGCTTTTTTTATTCTTTTTTTAGGGAATCCCTGTGTAACCAAAGAATACATTGAGGGATTACTTCCAGAAAACTACGCCCACATAAACAAGCCTGGTATGCCTAGAAAGCTTGAGGTGTATACTTCCAGAGAATATATAGTTTGTTGGGGGTATTTCAAATGTAAAGAGTTGTTTTTCTTGCAAAACTGCAAGGTGCACATAGCGCATATTTGTACTTTATCTGAAATTCTCCTAAAGCACTGTTTCAGTTTGGGGGGAGTCTCCTGGGCAGGAAAGGGTGTCTACCTATACATATGTGGTACCGCTGTAACCGGGAGAAATTGGGAGCTCACACGCAATAAGATTTTATTGACAAACTCACATTTTTTATTACAAAAAAAACGCTACAAATTGTAAAAAAATTTTTTGCACATATTTCACCCAAAAATATTGAGAATACAGCTAAAAAAACAAGACATTTCATGTTAAAGCACTCTGCTGAAAAAACAATATATCATTTTTCTGGGAAATCCCTTCAAAAATCACAGTTAAACACGTGGAGCGCAAAATGGTCTGGCAACAAAGGGTGACAAAATCTCAAGGTACGCTGCGGTTAAAGGGTTAAAGGTATTGTACTGTTATATATACTGTACCTATTAGAGATGAGCGAGTAGTATTCGACCGAGTCGGTATTCGATCGAATACTATGCTATTCGTCATACTCGATTTCGATCGAGTACAGTGGCGATGGCGCACTTACAATTCGTTTCCCCTCCCACCTTCCCTGGCGCATTTTTAACACCAATCACCATGCAGGGGGGGTGGGACAGGTCCTGGGAGGACGCTGGCATCGCGAGAACGGCGTCTAGACGCATTGGCTGGAAAAACCATGTGACCTCGAATCTACAAAACTCAGCACTTCCTCTTCGTCAGCATTAGCAGCTTGAACTTAGTGAGGGATAGACGCTAAGAGCAGGGAAAGACAGGCTGTAGCTGTATGTAGGCAGGCAGGGCCCCAGAAGCTCAGAATATCGCATTTACCACCATATATACCAGCTACCAGAAGACAGGAGAGTCATTGAGAGCCCTTATTAGGGCTACTATGCTGAACGGTATATAGCTCATTCTAGCTCGCTCATCGCAATAAGGGAGAACGCATTGCACACAGAGGAGACGGGGGAAGGCGGAGACGCAACGCAGGTAGACAGTCAGACCACACATTTGTCTGCTGCTCGGTGGCAGTTGCAGGAGGAGGAGGATGAGGAGGAGGAGGACAACGTGGAGGTGGCTGTGGAAGAGGATGCTGGCGGCGAGGGTAGCAGTCAGGCTGTGTGCGTCCCATTGGTTCAGCGCGGATGGGGCGGAGAGGAGGAGGAAGAGGAGGAAATGGAAAATGATCCTTCTGGTGGGGGCAGTGACGTCATGCCTACTCAGAGTCTGGCACACATGGCTGACTTCATGCTGGGCTGCTTTTCCCGGGACATACGTGTTGTCCGGATATTGGAGAACAAACTATACTGGGTCTTCGCACTCCTGGACCCTCGGTATAAAGATAACTTCTCCTCTTTTATTCCGGTAGAGGAGAGGACGAATCAATTACTGGAATACCAGAGGGAACTCGTGCAGAACATGATGCAGATTTTCCCACCCACTATCGCTGGCGGCAGAGAGGAGAGTGTCTCCCAGAGTCTGACAACATCGATCAGGCCCACAGCCACCAGGGGAACACTCTCCAAGGTGTGGGACACGTTCACGTCACCCCCTCATGCAACTTCCATCACTGCGGGGCCCGCTATCAGCAGGAGGGACAAGTATCGGCGGATGTTGCGGGACTACCTGGCAGACCACACCCCTGTCCTCCCCGATCCCTCGGCGCCCTACACTTACTGGGTCTCCAAGTTGGACACGTGGCTGGAACTGTCCCTGTACGCCTTGGAGGTGCTTGCCTGCCCTGCCGCCAGCGTGCTATCAGAAAGGGTGTTCAGCGCAGCCGGGGGCATTATAACCGATAAGCGCAGCCGCCTGTCAACCGACAGTGCCGACAGGCTGACGCTAATCAAAATGAACAGCAAGTGGATTGACCCGGACTTTGCTTGTACAACAGTGGAAAGCAGCCAAGAGTGAAGTGCCATCTGTATGAAGTGCCATTTCCTCCTCCTCCTCCTCCTCCTTAACCGCCGTAGAATTGCTGTATTAATAAAAAAAATTATGGCTCACCTCTTGGGCTTAATACAATCAATTTTTAAGAGGTCTCAGCTCTTGGGACTCCACACAATTTCTAAGAGGTCTCAGCTCTTGGGCCTTAATACAATTTTTAAGAGGTCTCAGCTCTTGGGACTCCACACAATTTTTAAGAAGTCTCAGCTCTTGGGCCTTAATACAATTTTTAAGAGGTCTCAGCTCTTGGGCCTCCACACAATTTTTAAGAGGTCTCAGCTCTTGGGCCTCCACACAATTTCTAAGAGGTCTCAGCTCTTGGGCCTTAATACAATTTTTAAGAGGTCTCAGCTCTTGGGACTCCACACAATGTTTGAGAGGTCTCAGCTCTTGGGCCTCCACACAATTTTTAAGAGGTCTCAGCTCTTGGGCCTCCACACAATTTTTAAGAGGTCTCAGCTCTTGGGCCTTAATACAATTTTTAAGAGGTCTCAGCTCTTGGGACTCCACACAATTTTTAAGAGGTCTCAGCTCTTGGGCCTTAATACAATTTTTAAGAGGTCTCAGCTCTTGGGCCTCCACACAATTTTTAAGAGGTCTCAGCTCTTGGGCCTCCACACAATTTCTAAGAGGTCTCAGCTCTTGGGCCTTAATACAATTTTTAAGAGGTCTCAGCTCTTGGGACTCCACACAATGTTTGAGAGGTCTCAGCTCTTGGGCCTCCACACAATTTTTAAGAGGTCTCAGCTCTTGGGCCTCCACACAATTTTTAAGAGGTCTCAGCTCTTGGGCCTCCACACAATTTTTAAGAGGTCTCAGCTCTTGGGCCTCCACACAATTTCTAAGAGGTCTCAGCTCTTGGGACTCCACACAATTTTTAAGAGGTCTCAGCTCTTGGGCCTTAATACAATTTTTAAGAGGTCTCAGCTCTAAGCTTCCCTTACTGCTGGGGTGACACATTGTAACAAACCTCCTTCTGTAAGCTTCCCTTACTGCTGGGGTGACACACTGTAACAAACCTCCTCCTGTAAGCTTCCCTTACTGCTGGGGTGACACAATGTAACAAACCTCCTCCTGTAAGCTTCCCTTACTGCTGGGGTGACACAATGTAACAAACCTCCTCCTGTAAGCTTCCCTTACTGCTGGGGTAACACACTGTAACAAACCTCCTCCTGTAAGCTTCCCTGACTGCTGGGGTGACACACTGTAACAAACCTCCTTCTGTAAGCTTCCCTTACTGCTGGGGTGACACAATGTAACAAACCTCCTCCTGTAAGCTTCCCTTACTGCTGGGGTGACACAATGTAACAAACCTCCTCCTGTAAGCTTCCCTTACTGCTGGGGTAACACACTGTAACAAACCTCCTCCTGTAAGCTTCCCTTACTGCTGGGGTGACACACTGTAACAAACCTCCTCCTTTAAGCTTCCCTTACTGCTGGGGTGACACAATGACACAAGAAGACATGTCTGACCACATCTCACACACACACACACACAATGACAATTAGGGGTGGGGTCTATTTGTTTTCCCCCTTGCCTATGCCATCTGTGGTTGTCATAGGCAACGTGATTTTAAGGGGTGCAGAATTTTGTTCTTTTTTGTACAGTTTGGCTTGGGTCCATGGCAATGTAGAGGAAAGAAGGTTTCCTTGTCTTGTCTCACTTTACGTAGAAGTTATATTGTGTTTGGAGTGTATTGTTGAGAGGCTGTGATAGTGGCGTAATAGTGCGACTTGGGCGCGTTATATGCACCCAGACATGCTTCCCCTGCTGTCCCAGTTGCATTCCAGCAGTGTTGGCATCATTTTCTGATGTTTCAGGGTGGACTTGGTGACCTCCAAGTGGTCGAATTGAGATTTCCAAGTGGCGAGCATTTTTTTCCCATAGACTATAATGGGATTCGATAATCGGTCGAGTAGTCGAGTAACGCGGTCTATTCGAATCGAAATTCGAAATTTCGAATATTTCACTACTCGCTCATCTCTAGTACCTATACTTCAAATACAATAAATACATACAATAGATAGTGACTTGTCTATTACTCAGTGTATATTTTGCTCTATAAGACCCCCCCCCCAAAGTAAGGGGGATGTAATGTGTATGTGTCCTATGGGGGGGCAAAAGTGTGCAGGGGAGGGCGGCCTGATTGACAGTACAGCACACATGATATCCACTCACCTTCCAGGTGCTTCCACACCACTGTCCTGGTTTGTCATGGGGTTCTGGGGGGGACTCCCCTGGGGTTCTCGAGGGCAACTCTGCACACTGTCTGTTATAGGGTTATGAGGGGATTCTGCACACTGCCTATTATGGGGTTCCTAAGGGTGTGGATCTGCACGCTGCCTATTATCAAGTTCTTCTGGGGGCAGTATTTCCATACTGCCTATTATCGTGTTTGTGTTCAAAAATGTTTCCCTTATATTGGTCCTCTAAACTCTGGATTTGGCTTATGGTCTTATAGTGCAATGTATAGTAATGGCCAAAATGTGGTGATTTAATCCACCTGGACCCGTGGACCTGTATTTTAATCAGTTCTGCACACTTCCTGTTATGGGGTGATGGGGGATTCTGCACACTGCCTGTTATTGGGTGATGGGGGATTCTGCACACTGCCTGTTATTGGGTGATGGGGGATTCTGCACACTGCCTGTTATTGGGTGATGGGGGATTCTGCACACTGCCTGTTATGGGGTTCTTGGGGGAGGGGCTCTGCACACTTTCTGTTATGGGGTTCTTGGGGAGAATCTGCACACTTCCTGTTATGGGGTGATGGGGAATTCTGCACACTTCCTGTTATGGGGTGATGGGGGATTCTGCACACTGCCTGTTATTGGGTTCTTGTGGGGGCTCTGCACACTGCCTGTTATGGGGTTCTTGGGGGAGGGGCTCTGCACACTCTGTTATGGGGTTCTTGGGGAGAATCTGCACACTGCCTGTTATGGGGCTCTTGGGGGAGGGGCTCTGCACACTTTCTGTTATGGGGTTCTTGGGGAGAATCTGCACACTGCCCGTTATGGGGTTCTTGGGGGAGGGGCTCTGCACACTTTCTGTTATGGGGTTCTTGGGGAGAATCTGCACACTTCCTGTTATGGGGTGATGGGGAATTCTGCACACTTCCTGTTATGGGGTGATGGGGGATTCTGCACACTGCCTGTTATGGGGTGATGGGGGATTCTGCACACTGCCTGTTATTGGGTTCTTGTGGGGGCTCTGCACACTTTCTGTTATGGGGTTCTTGGGAAGAATCTGAACACTTCCTGTTATGGGGTGATGGGGGATTCTGCACACTGCCTGTTATTGGGTGATGGGGGATTCTGCACACTGGCTGTTATTGGGTGATGGGGGATTCTGCACACTGCCTGATATTGGGTGATGGGGGATTCTGCACACTGCCTGTTATTGGGTGATGGGGGATTCTGCACACTGCCTGTTATTGGGTGATGGGGGATTCTGCACACTGCCTGTTATTGGGTGATGGGGGATTCTGCACACTGCCTGTTATGGGGTTCTTGAGGGGGGTTGCAAGCTGCCTGTTATTGGGTTCTTGAGGGGTGTTGCAAGCTGCCTGTTATTGGGTTCTTGTGGGGGCTCTGCACACTGCCTGTTATGGGGTTCTTGGGGAGAATCTGCACACTGCCTGTTATGGGGTTCTTGGGGAGAATCTGCACACTGCCTGTTATGGGGTTCTTGGGGAGAATCTGCACACTGCCTGTTATGGGCTTCTTGGGGAGAATCTGCACACTGCCTGTTATGGGGTTCTTGGGGAGAATCTGCACACTGCCTGTTATGGGGTGATGGGGAATTCTGCACACTGTCTGTTATTGGGTTCTTGAGGGGGGTTGCAAGCTGCCTGTTATTGGGTTCTTGAGGGGGGTTGCAAACTGCCTGTTATGGGGTTCTTGGGGAGAATCTGCACATTTTCTGTTATGGGGTTCTTGGGGAGAATCTGCACACTGCCTGTTATGGGGTTCTTGGGCGGGGGGGGGGGGGCTCTGCACACTGCCTATTATCATCTCCTTGGGAGAATTCTTCCATACTGCCTGCTACTAGGTTCTGGGAGGCATGACAGACAGGTGACATTTAGGGGGCAATGTAAAAAGCGTTTGCTGGCCATTCGCCGTGCATCTGCTAGTTTGCCGCATTTACTATGCTAAAAATGGACTATTCACCAGGTGAAGGCTGTGGTTGCCATATTTAAATCATAGGAATCAATGCTATTTTTGGCAAGAATGGCTGTTTATGTGATTTTTACATCTGTCACTAATACATTGAGCGTGAAGGTCAGATAGATAACTAGTACTGAAAAGACAACTAATGAAATGTTTTTCACATTTTTTAAACTATTTTTTAGAGACTTCCCAAACACCCCAGAGACAGCACACATACATTCTGAGACCTATTCCATGCTGTCCTAAGCTGTTAAGTGGGTTTCCAGCACTAATTCTGGTTTGGTAACAGCCGCAGTTCGCCTGCTGTCATGAGCACCCTGTCTGCTAGTAAATACCACACATTCTGACCAGTATGGTGAAGACACAGCAAAATGCCACAAGAAAGTCGTTCCCTGCATTCGCCAACGCTAAATAGCTTAGATCACCATGTTACTCCACACTCCTAGCACACATGGCGTACCCGGGCATACAGGCACCAGTATAGTAAATGACCCCCTTAATGGAGAGCTTGGGTTATTTCTCTGCATTTCACCTGACACTTCGTGTTCCTCTGTGAATATAGAAGCAAAGAGGAAGTTTAGTTAATAGTCGCCCCTCCTTGCATTTCAGGGGACCCACACGTTTGTATCTTTTACTGTTTACATAACTAATGAATATTTGAGGGTTAGTTTTCCTTTCTTTCTTTGCCCTTATCTGTTGTTTACATGTTTTTTCTTTATGGTCTTGTAACGCTTCCACTGTGCCTTTTTCATTAAGAATTTCAATTCAAACCATCATTTTTTTGGTTGTTTATTTACCCTTTTGTTTAGTCACATTGGTTGACATTTTTCTAACCTTTTTATTTCCACAAGGTGTATATATATCTATCACAATGAATATCAAGTGATAGAAAGTATCTCATTGAATGACCAAGCTTTTGTGTTTGGATCCGCTTGCCCTAAACCGACAAATATCCTCAGTTTGCCTTTTTCCCATATTTTTGTCACTCCATGATAAGACACTCTAGTGAGAAATAAGTGAAAATGATTAATATTACTATCCAGTCCGCACCTTTGTTACCTTGTCTGGTACATTGTTTAGTGTTAACTCCAAGGCGGCCCACCCCCTTGTTAGAGTTTGCACTGGTTGAAAAAAGCCATCTTATTTTATTACACAATTGTTACACCATTGCATCAGGCTACACTGTCCTAAACTGTTTTTTTTGTTTATTAAATTATAGAAGAAATGGCTGAGATATAGGCATTTACAGTTTCACCTCATGATTTATCTTCTTGAAAAAGTGGGTGTGGTAATCAGCATAATGGGAGGGGTCTGCCTTCAAACACAGGCATTCTCTACTCCCTTGCTGTGTCCCTTCCTCTCTCCACGTTACTAGACAACATTGGACGCCTAGACCAGCACCCCCAGATGCACGTTCTCAAGCATTCCCACAGGTGCATACGCGCACCCTCACCGGCACATGTGCGCAACACCGAGGTACATGCTGCACTCCTACGTGCATATGTGTACACCCCCATATATGCATGCGCTGCAAGCTGCAAGAAAGCACCCCCACATGCGCACTTCTACGTGTGCAAGAAAGCACCCCCACATGCGCACTTCTACGGGTGCAAGAAAGCACCCCCACATGGGCACTTCTACAGGTGAAGGAAAGCACCCCCACATGCGCACTTCTACAGGTGAAGGAAAGCACCCCCACATGTGCACTTCTACAGGTCCAAGAAAGCACCCCCACATGCGCACTTCTACAGGTGCAAGAAAGCACCCCCACATGCGCACTGTTACAGGTGCAAGAAAGCACCCCCACATGCGCACTTCTACAGGTGAAGGAAAGCGCCCCCACATGCCCACTTCTACAGGTGCAAGAAAGCACCCCCACATGCGCACTTCTACAGGTGCAAGAAAGCACCCCCACATGCGCACTTCTACAGGTGAAGGAAAGCACCCCCACATGCCCACTTCTACAGGTGCAAGAAAGCACCCCCACATGCGCACTTCTACAGGTGCAAGAAAGCACCCCCACATGTGCACTTCTACAGGTGCAAGAAAGCACCCCCACATGTGCACTTCTACAGGTGCAAGAAAGCACCCCCACATGCGCACTTCTACAGGTGCAAGAAAGCACCCCCACATGCCCACTTCTACAGGTGCCAGAAAGCACCCCCACATGCGCACTTTTACAGGTGCAAGAAAGCACCCCCACATGCGCACTTCTACAGGTGAAGGAAAGCACCCCCACATGCGCACTTCTACAGGTGCAAGAAAGCATCCCCACATGCGCACTTCTACAGGTGAAGGAAAGCACCCCCACATGCGCACTTCTACAGGTGCAAGAAAGCACCCCCACATGCGCACTTCTACAGGTGCAAGAAAGCACCCCCACATGCGCACTTCTACAGATGCAAGAAAGCACCCCCACATGCGCACTTCTACAGGTGCAAGAAAGCACCCCCACATGCGCACTTCTACAGGTGCAAGAAAGCACCCCCACATGCGCACTTCTACAGGTGCAAGAAAGCACCCCCACATGCGCACTTCTACAGGTGCAAGAAAGCACCCCCACATGCGCACTTCTACAGGTGCAAGAAAGCACCCCCACATGCGCACTTCTACAGGTGAAGGAGAAAGCACCCCCACATGCGCACTTCTACAGGTGCAAGAAAGCACCCCCACATGCGCACTTCTACAGGTGCAAGAAAGCACCCCCACATGCGCACTTCTACAGGTGCAAGAAAGCACCCCCACATGCCCACTTCTACAGGTGCAAGAAAGCACCCCCACATGCGCAGTTCTACAGGTGCAAGAAAGCACCCCCACATGCCCACTTCTACAGGTGCAAGAAGGCACCCCCACATGCCCACTTCTACAGGTGCAAGAAAGCACCCCCACATGCACACTTCTACAGGTGAAGGAGAAAGCATCCCCACATGCGCACTTCTACAGGAGCAAGAAAGCACCCCCACATGCGCACTTCTACAGGTGCAAGAAAGCACCCCCACATGCGCACTTCTACAGGTGAAGGAGAAAGCATCCCCACATGCGCACTTCTACAGGTGCAAGAAGCATCCCCACATGCGCACTTCCACAGTTGCAAGAAAGCATCCCCACATGCGCACTTCTACAGGTGCAAGAAGGCACCCCCACATGCGCACTTCTACAGGTGCAAGAAAGCACCCCCACATGCGCACTTCTACAGGTGCAAGAAGGCACCCCCACATGCGCACTTCTACAGGTGCAAGAAAGCACCCCCACATGCGCACTTCTACAGGTGCAAGAAGGCACCCCCACATGCGCACTTCTACAGGTGCAAGAAAGCACCCCCACATGCGCACTTCTACAGGTGCAAGAAAGCATCCCCACATGTGCACTTCTACAGGTGCAAGAAGGCACCCCCACATGCGCACTTCTACAGGTGCAAGAAAGCATCCCCACATGTGCACTTCTACAGGTGCAAGAAAGCACCCCCACATGCGCACTTCTACAGGTGCAAGAAAGCATCCCCACATGTGCACTTCTACAGGTGCAAGAAAGCACCCCCACATGCGCACTTCTACAGGTGCAAGAAGGCACCCCCACATGCGCACTTCTACAGGTGCAAGAAAGCATCCCCACATGCGCACTTCTACAGGTGCAAGAAAGCATCCCCACATGTGCACTTCTACAGGTGCAAGAAAGCACCCCCACATGCGCACTTCTACAGGTGCAAGAAGGCACCCCCACATGCGCACTTCTACAGGTGCAAGAAAGCACCCCCACATGCGCACTTCTACAGGTGCAAGAAGGCACCCCCACATGCGCACTTCTACAGGTGCAAGAAGGCACCCCCACATGCGCACTTCTACAGGTGCAAGAAGGCACCCCCACATGCGCACTTCTACAGGTGCAAGAAGGCACCCCCACATGCGCACTTCTACAGGTGCAAGAAAGCACCCCCACATGCGCACTTCTACAGGTGCAAGAAAGCATCCCCACATGTGCACTTCTACAGGTGAAGGAAAGCACCCCCACATGCGCACTTCTACAGGTGCAAGAAAGCACCCCCACATGCGCACTTCTACAGGTGCAAGAAAGCACCCCCACATGCGCACTTCTACAGGTGCAAGAAAGCACCCCCACATGCGCACTTCTACAGGTGCAAGAAAGCACCCCCACATGCGCACTTCTACAGGTGCAAGAAAGCACCCCCACATGCGCACTTCTACAGGTGCAAGAAAGCACCCCCACATGCGCACTTCTACAGGTGCAAGAAAGCACCCCCACATGCGCACTTCTACAGGTGCAAGAAAGCACCCCCACATGCGCACTTCTACAGGTGCAAGAAAGCACCCCCACATGCCCACTTCTACAGGTGCAAGAAAGCACCCCCACATGCCCACTTCTACAGGTGCAAGAAAGCACCCCCACATGCGCACTTCTACAGGTGAAGGAGAAAGCATCCCCACATGCGCACTTCTACAGGAGCAAGAAAGCACCCCCACATGCCCACTTCCACAGTTGCAAGAAAGCACCCCCACATGCGCACTTCTACAGGTGCAAGAAGGCACCCCCACATGCGCACTTCTACAGGTGCAAGAAAGCACCCCCACATGCGCACTTCTACAGGTGCAAGAAGGCACCCCCACATACGCACTTCTACAGGTGCAAGAAAGCACCCCCACATGCGCACTTCTACAGGTGCAAGAAAGCACCCCCACATGCGCACTTCTACAGGTAAAGGAAAGCACCCCCACATGCGCACTTCTACAGGTGAAGGAAAGCACCCCCACATGCGCACTTCTACAGGTGCAAGAAAGCACCCCCACATGCGCACTTCTACAGGTGCAAGAAAGCACCCCCACATGCGCACTTCTACAGGTGCAAGAAAGCACCCCCACATGCGCACTTCTACAGGTGCAAGAAAGCACCCCCACATGCGCACTTCTACAGGTGCAAGAAAGCACCCCCACATGCGCACTTCTACAGGTGCAAGAAAGCACCCCCACATGCGCACTTCTACAGGTGCAAGAAAGCACCCCCACATGCGCACTTCTACAGGTGCAAGAAAGCACCCCCACATGCCCACTTCTACAGGTGCAAGAAAGCACCCCCACATGCCCACTTCTACAGGTGCAAGAAAGCACCCCCACATGCGCACTTCTACAGGTGCAAGAAAGCACCCCCACATGCGCACTTCTACAGGTGCAAGAAAGCACCCCCACATGCCCACTTCTACAGGTGCAAGAAAGCACCCCCACATGCCCACTTCTACAGGTGCAAGAAAGCACCCCCACATGCGCACTTCTACAGGTGCAAGAAAGCACCCCCACATGCGCACTTCTACAGGTGAAGGAGAAAGCATCCCCACATGCGCACTTCTACAGGTGCATGAAAGCACCCCCACATGCGCACTTCTACAGGTGCAAGAAAGCACCCCCACATGCGCACTTCTACTGGTGCAAGAAAGCACCCCCACATGCGCACTTCTACAGGTGCAAGAAAGCACCCCCACATGCGCACTTCTACAGGTGCAAGAAAGCACCCCCACATGCGCACTTCTACAGGTGCAAGAAGGCACCCCCACATGCGCACTTCTACAGGTGCAAGAAAGCACCCCCACATGCGCACTTCTACAGGTGCAAGAAGGCACCCCCACATGCGCACTTCTACAGGTGCAAGAAAGCACCCCCACATGCGCACTTCTACAGGTGCAAGAAAGCACCCCCACATGCGCACTTCTACAGGTGCAAGAAAGCACCCCCACATGCCCACTTCTACAGGTGCAAGAAAGCACCCCCACATGCGCACTTCTACAGGTGCAAGAAAGCACCCCCACATGCGCACTTCTACAGGTGCAAGAAAGCACCCCCACATGCCCACTTCTACAGGTGCAAGAAAGCACCCCCACATGCCCACTTCTACAGGTGCAAGAAAGCACCCCCACATGCGCACTTCTACAGGTGAAGGAGAAAGCATCCCCACATGCGCACTTCTACAGGAGCAAGAAAGCACCCCCACATGCCCACTTCCACAGTTGCAAGACAGCACCCCCACATGCGCACTTCTACAGGTGCAAGAAGGCACCCCCACATGCGCACTTCTACAGGTGCAAGAAAGCACCCCCACATGCGCACTTCTACAGGTGCAAGAAGGCACCCCCACATACGCACTTCTACAGGTGCAAGAAAGCACCCCCACATGCGCACTTCTACAGGTGCAAGAAAGCACCCCCACATGCGCACTTCTACAGGTGAAGGGAAGCACCCCCACATGCGCACTTCTACAGGTGAAGGAAAGCACCCCCACATGCGCACTTCTACAGGTGCAAGAAAGCACCCCCACATGCGCACTTCTACAGGTGCAAGAAAGCACCCCCACATGCGCACTTCTACAGGTGCAAGAAAGCACCCCCACATGCGCACTTCTACAGGTGCAAGAAAGCACCCCCACATGCGCACTTCTACAGGTGCAAGAAAGCACCCCCACATGCGCACTTCTACAGGTGCAAGAAAGCACCCCCACATGCGCACTTCTACAGGTGCAAGAAAGCACCCCCACATGCCCACTTCTACAGGTGCAAGAAAGCACCCCCACATGCGCACTTCTACAGGTGCAAGAAAGCACCCCCACATGCGCACTTCTACAGGTGCAAGAAAGCACCCCCACATGCCCACTTCTACAGGTGCAAGAAAGCACCCCCACATGCCCACTTCTACAGGTGCAAGAAAGCACCCCCACATGCGCACTTCTACAGGTGCAAGAAAGCACCCCCACATGCGCACTTCTACAGGTGAAGGAGAAAGCATCCCCACATGCGCACTTCTACAGGTGCAAGAAAGCACCCCCACATGCGCACTTCTACAGGTGCAAGAAAGCACCCCCACATGTGCACTTCTACAGGTGCAAGAAAGCACCCCCACATGCGCACTTCTACTGGTGCAAGAAAGCACCCCCACATGCGCACTTCTACAGGTGCAAGAAAGCACCCCCACATGCGCACTTCTACAGGTGCAAGAAAGCACCCCCACATGCGCACTTCTACAGGTGCAAGAAGGCACCCCCACATGCGCACTTCTACAGGTGCAAGAAAGCACCCCCACATGCACACTTCTACAGGTGAAGGAGAAAGCACCCCCACATGCGCACTTCTACAGGTGCAAGAAAGCACCCCCACATGCGCACTTCTACAGGTGCAAGAAAGCACCCCCACATGCGCACTTCTACTGGTGCAAGAAAGCACCCCCACATGCGCACTTCTACAGGTGCAAGAAAGCACCCCCACATGCGCACTTCTACAGGTGCAAGAAAGCACCCCCACATGCGCACTTCTACAGGTGCAAGAAAGCACCCCCACATGCGCACTTCTACAGGTGCAAGAAAGCACCCCCACATGCGCACTTCTACAGGTGCAAGAAAGCACCCCCACATGCGCACTTCTACAGGTGCAAGAAAGCACCCCCACATGCCCACTTCTACAGGTGCAAGAAAGCACCCCCACATGCCCACTTCTACAGGTGCAAGAAAGCACCCCCACATGCGCACTTCTACAGGTGCAAGAAAGCACCCCCACATGCGCACTTCTACAGGTGCAAGAAAGCACCCCCACATGCCCACTTCTACAGGTGCAAGAAAGCACCCCCACATGCCCACTTCTACAGGTGCAAGAAAGCACCCCCACATGCGCACTTCTACAGGTGCAAGAAAGCACCCCCACATGCGCACTTCTACAGGTGAAGGAGAAAGCATCCCCACATGCGCACTTCTACAGGTGCAAGAAAGCACCCCCACATGCGCACTTCTACAGGTGCAAGAAAGCACCCCCACATGCGCACTTCTACTGGTGCAAGAAAGCACCCCCACATGCGCACTTCTACAGGTGCAAGAAAGCACCCCCACATGCGCACTTCTACAGGTGCAAGAAAGCACCCCCACATGCGCACTTCTACAGGTGCAAGAAAGCACCCCCACATGCGCACTTCTACAGGTGCAAGAAAGCACCCCCACATGCGCACTTCTACAGGTGCAAGAAGGGACCCCCACATGCGCACTTCTACAGGTGCAAGAAAGCACCCCCACATGCGCACTTCTACAGGTGCAAGAAAGCACCCCCACATGCGCACTTCTACAGGTGCAAGAAAGCACCCCCACATGCCCACTTCTACAGGTGCAAGAAAGCACCCCCACATGCGCACTTCTACAGGTGCAAGAAAGCACCCCCACATGCGCACTTCTACAGGTGCAAGAAAGCACCCCCACATGCCCACTTCTACAGGTGCAAGAAAGCACCCCCACATGCGCACTTCTACAGGTGCAAGAAGGCACCCCCACATGCGCACTTCTACAGGTGCAAGAAAGCACCCCCACATGCGCACTTCTACAGGTGCAAGACAGCACCCCCACATGCGCACTTCTACAGGTGCAAGACAGCACCCCCACATGCGCACTTCTACAGGTGCAAGAAGGCACCCCCACATGCGCACTTCTACAGGTGCAAGAAAGCACCCCCACATGCGCACTTCTACAGGTGCAAGAAGGCACCCCCACATACGCACTTCTACAGGTGCAAGAAAGCACCCCCACATGCGCACTTCTACAGGTGCAAGAAAGCACCCCCACATGCGCACTTCTACAGGTGAAGGGAAGCACCCCCACATGCGCACTTCTACAGGTGAAGGAAAGCACCCCCACATGCGCACTTCTACAGGTGCAAGAAAGCACCCCCACATGCGCACTTCTACAGGTGCAAGAAAGCACCCCCACATGCGCACTTCTACAGGTGCAAGAAAGCACCCCCACATGCGCACTTCTACAGGTGCAAGAAAGCACCCCCACATGCGCACTTCTACAGGTGCAAGAAAGCACCCCCACATGCGCACTTCTACAGGTGCAAGAAAGCACCCCCACATGCGCACTTCTACAGGTGCAAGAAAGCACCCCCACATGCCCACTTCTACAGGTGCAAGAAAGCACCCCCACATGCGCACTTCTACAGGTGCAAGAAAGCACCCCCACATGCGCACTTCTACAGGTGCAAGAAAGCACCCCCACATGCCCACTTCTACAGGTGCAAGAAAGCACCCCCACATGCCCACTTCTACAGGTGCAAGAAAGCACCCCCACATGCGCACTTCTACAGGTGCAAGAAAGCACCCCCACATGCGCACTTCTACAGGTGAAGGAGAAAGCATCCCCACATGCGCACTTCTACAGGTGCAAGAAAGCACCCCCACATGCGCACTTCTACAGGTGCAAGAAAGCACCCCCACATGCGCACTTCTACAGGTGCAAGAAAGCACCCCCACATGCGCACTTCTACTGGTGCAAGAAAGCACCCCCACATGCGCACTTCTACAGGTGCAAGAAAGCACCCCCACATGCGCACTTCTACAGGTGCAAGAAAGCACCCCCACATGCGCACTTCTACAGGTGCAAGAAGGCACCCCCACATGCGCACTTCTACAGGTGCAAGAAAGCACCCCCACATGCACACTTCTACAGGTGAAGGAGAAAGCACCCCCACATGCGCACTTCTACAGGTGCAAGAAAGCACCCCCACATGCGCACTTCTACAGGTGCAAGAAAGCACCCCCACATGCGCACTTCTACTGGTGCAAGAAAGCACCCCCACATGCGCACTTCTACAGGTGCAAGAAAGCACCCCCACATGCGCACTTCTACAGGTGCAAGAAAGCACCCCCACATGCGCACTTCTACAGGTGCAAGAAAGCACCCCCACATGCGCACTTCTACAGGTGCAAGAAAGCACCCCCACATGCGCACTTCTACAGGTGCAAGAAAGCACCCCCACATGCGCACTTCTACAGGTGCAAGAAAGCACCCCCACATGCGCACTTCTACAGGTGCAAGAAAGCACCCCCACATGCGCACTTCTACAGGTGCAAGAAAGCACCCCCACATGCCCACTTCTACAGGTGCAAGAAAGCACCCCCACATGCCCACTTCTACAGGTGCAAGAAAGCACCCCCACATGCGCACTTCTACAGGTGCAAGAAAGCACCCCCACATGCGCACTTCTACAGGTGCAAGAAAGCACCCCCACATGCCCACTTCTACAGGTGCAAGAAAGCACCCCCACATGCGCACTTCTACAGGTGAAGGAGAAAGCATCCCCACATGCGCACTTCTACAGGTGCAAGAAAGCACCCCCACATGCGCACTTCTACAGGTGCAAGAAAGCACCCCCACATGCGCACTTCTACTGGTGCAAGAAAGCACCCCCACATGCGCACTTCTACAGGTGCAAGAAAGCACCCCCACATGCGCACTTCTACAGGTGCAAGAAAGCACCCCCACATGCGCACTTCTACAGGTGCAAGAAGGCACCCCCACATGCGCACTTCTACAGGTGCAAGAAAGCACCCCCACATGCGCACTTCTACAGGTGCAAGAAGGCACCCCCACATGCGCACTTCTACAGGTGCAAGAAAGCACCCCCACATGCGCACTTCTACAGGTGCAAGAAAGCACCCCCACATGCGCACTTCTACAGGTGCAAGAAAGCACCCCCACATGCCCACTTCTACAGGTGCAAGAAAGCACCCCCACATGCGCACTTCTACAGGTGCAAGAAAGCACCCCCACATGCGCACTTCTACAGGTGCAAGAAAGCACCCCCACATGCCCACTTCTACAGGTGCAAGAAAGCACCCCCACATGCCCACTTCTACAGGTGCAAGAAAGCACCCCCACATGCGCACTTCTACAGGTGAAGGAGAAAGCATCCCCACATGCGCACTTCTACAGGAGCAAGAAAGCACCCCCACATGCCCACTTCCACAGTTGCAAGACAGCACCCCCACATGCGCACTTCTACAGGTGCAAGAAGGCACCCCCACATGCGCACTTCTACAGGTGCAAGAAAGCACCCCCACATGCGCACTTCTACAGGTGCAAGAAGGCACCCCCACATACGCACTTCTACAGGTGCAAGAAAGCACCCCCACATGCGCACTTCTACAGGTGCAAGAAAGCACCCCCACATGCGCACTTCTACAGGTGAAGGGAAGCACCCCCACATGCGCACTTCTACAGGTGAAGGAAAGCACCCCCACATGCGCACTTCTACAGGTGCAAGAAAGCACCCCCACATGCGCACTTCTACAGGTGCAAGAAAGCACCCCCACATGCGCACTTCTACAGGTGCAAGAAAGCACCCCCACATGCGCACTTCTACAGGTGCAAGAAAGCACCCCCACATGCGCACTTCTACAGGTGCAAGAAAGCACCCCCACATGCGCACTTCTACAGGTGCAAGAAAGCACCCCCACATGCGCACTTCTACAGGTGCAAGAAAGCACCCCCACATGCCCACTTCTACAGGTGCAAGAAAGCACCCCCACATGCGCACTTCTACAGGTGCAAGAAAGCACCCCCACATGCGCACTTCTACAGGTGCAAGAAAGCACCCCCACATGCCCACTTCTACAGGTGCAAGAAAGCACCCCCACATGCCCACTTCTACAGGTGCAAGAAAGCACCCCCACATGCGCACTTCTACAGGTGCAAGAAAGCACCCCCACATGCGCACTTCTACAGGTGAAGGAGAAAGCATCCCCACATGCGCACTTCTACAGGTGCAAGAAAGCACCCCCACATGCGCACTTCTACAGGTGCAAGAAAGCACCCCCACATGCGCACTTCTACAGGTGCAAGAAAGCACCCCCACATGCGCACTTCTACTGGTGCAAGAAAGCACCCCCACATGCGCACTTCTACAGGTGCAAGAAAGCACCCCCACATGCGCACTTCTACAGGTGCAAGAAAGCACCCCCACATGCGCACTTCTACAGGTGCAAGAAGGCACCCCCACATGCGCACTTCTACAGGTGCAAGAAAGCACCCCCACATGCACACTTCTACAGGTGAAGGAGAAAGCACCCCCACATGCGCACTTCTACAGGTGCAAGAAAGCACCCCCACATGCGCACTTCTACAGGTGAAGGAGAAAGCACCCCCACATGCGCACTTCTACAGGTGCAAGAAAGCACCCCCACATGCACACTTCTACAGGTGCAAGAAAGCACCCCCACATGCACACTTCTACAGGTGAAGGAGAAACCCCCCCCCCATGCGCACTTCTACAGGTGCAAGAAAGCACCCCCACATGCACACTTCTACAGGTGAAGGAGAAAGCACCCCCACATGCGCACTTCTACAGGTGCAAGAAAGCACCCCCACATGCCCACTTCTACAGGTGCAAGAAAGCACCCCCACATGCGCACTTCTACAGGTGCAAGAAAGCACCCCCACATGCGCACTTCTACAGGTGCAAGAAAGCACCCCCACATGCGCACTTCTACAGGTGCAAGAAAGCACCCCCACATGCGCACTTCTACAGGTGCAAGAAAGCACCCCCACATGCCCACTTCTACAGGTGCAAGAAAGCACCCCCACATGCCCACTTCTACAGGTGCAAGAAAGCACCCCCACATGCGCACTTCTACAGGTGCAAGAAAGCACCCCCACATGCGCACTTCTACAGGTGCAAGAAAGCACCCCCACATGCCCACTTCTACAGGTGCAAGAAAGCACCCCCACATGCGCACTTCTACAGGTGAAGGAGAAAGCATCCCCACATGCGCACTTCTACAGGTGCAAGAAAGCACCCCCACATGCGCACTTCTACAGGTGCAAGAAAGCACCCCCACATGCGCACTTCTACTGGTGCAAGAAAGCACCCCCACATGCGCACTTCTACAGGTGCAAGAAAGCACCCCCACATGCGCACTTCTACAGGTGCAAGAAAGCACCCCCACATGCGCACTTCTACAGGTGCAAGAAGGCACCCCCACATGCGCACTTCTACAGGTGCAAGAAAGCACCCCCACATGCGCACTTCTACAGGTGCAAGAAGGCACCCCCACATGCGCACTTCTACAGGTGCAAGAAAGCACCCCCACATGCGCACTTCTACAGGTGCAAGAAAGCACCCCCACATGCGCACTTCTACAGGTGCAAGAAAGCACCCCCACATGCCCACTTCTACAGGTGCAAGAAAGCACCCCCACATGCGCACTTCTACAGGTGCAAGAAAGCACCCCCACATGCGCACTTCTACAGGTGCAAGAAAGCACCCCCACATGCCCACTTCTACAGGTGCAAGAAAGCACCCCCACATGCCCACTTCTACAGGTGCAAGAAAGCACCCCCACATGCGCACTTCTACAGGTGAAGGAGAAAGCATCCCCACATGCGCACTTCTACAGGAGCAAGAAAGCACCCCCACATGCCCACTTCCACAGTTGCAAGACAGCACCCCCACATGCGCACTTCTACAGGTGCAAGAAGGCACCCCCACATGCGCACTTCTACAGGTGCAAGAAAGCACCCCCACATGCGCACTTCTACAGGTGCAAGAAGGCACCCCCACATACGCACTTCTACAGGTGCAAGAAAGCACCCCCACATGCGCACTTCTACAGGTGCAAGAAAGCACCCCCACATGCGCACTTCTACAGGTGAAGGGAAGCACCCCCACATGCGCACTTCTACAGGTGAAGGAAAGCACCCCCACATGCGCACTTCTACAGGTGCAAGAAAGCACCCCCACATGCGCACTTCTACAGGTGCAAGAAAGCACCCCCACATGCGCACTTCTACAGGTGCAAGAAAGCACCCCCACATGCGCACTTCTACAGGTGCAAGAAAGCACCCCCACATGCGCACTTCTACAGGTGCAAGAAAGCACCCCCACATGCGCACTTCTACAGGTGCAAGAAAGCACCCCCACATGCGCACTTCTACAGGTGCAAGAAAGCACCCCCACATGCCCACTTCTACAGGTGCAAGAAAGCACCCCCACATGCGCACTTCTACAGGTGCAAGAAAGCACCCCCACATGCGCACTTCTACAGGTGCAAGAAAGCACCCCCACATGCCCACTTCTACAGGTGCAAGAAAGCACCCCCACATGCCCACTTCTACAGGTGCAAGAAAGCACCCCCACATGCGCACTTCTACAGGTGCAAGAAAGCACCCCCACATGCGCACTTCTACAGGTGAAGGAGAAAGCATCCCCACATGCGCACTTCTACAGGTGCAAGAAAGCACCCCCACATGCGCACTTCTACAGGTGCAAGAAAGCACCCCCACATGCGCACTTCTACAGGTGCAAGAAAGCACCCCCACATGCGCACTTCTACTGGTGCAAGAAAGCACCCCCACATGCGCACTTCTACAGGTGCAAGAAAGCACCCCCACATGCGCACTTCTACAGGTGCAAGAAAGCACCCCCACATGCGCACTTCTACAGGTGCAAGAAGGCACCCCCACATGCGCACTTCTACAGGTGCAAGAAAGCACCCCCACATGCACACTTCTACAGGTGAAGGAGAAAGCACCCCCACATGCGCACTTCTACAGGTGCAAGAAAGCACCCCCACATGCGCACTTCTACAGGTGAAGGAGAAAGCACCCCCACATGCGCACTTCTACAGGTGCAAGAAAGCACCCCCACATGCACACTTCTACAGGTGCAAGAAAGCACCCCCACATGCACACTTCTACAGGTGAAGGAGAAACCCCCCCCCCATGCGCACTTCTACAGGTGCAAGAAAGCACCCCCACATGCACACTTCTACAGGTGAAGGAGAAAGCACCCCCACATGCGCACTTCTACAGGTGCAAGAAAGCACCCCCACATGCACACTTCTACAGGTGAAGGAGAAAGCACCCCCACATGCGCACTTCTACAGGTGCAAGAAAGCACCCCCACATGCACACTTCTACAGGTGAAGGAGAAAGCACCCCCACATGCGCACTTCTACAGGTGCAAGAAAGCACCCCCACATGCGCACTTCTACAGGTGAAGGAGAAAGCATCCCCACATGCGCACTTCTACAGGTACAAGAAAGCACCCCCACATGCGCACTTCTACAGGTGAAAGAAAGCACCCCGATAAACTTAGGTAGCTATAAATGAACACCCATGAAACAAAGCTATGCAAAGCATGTGTAAATTTAATCCAAGTGAAAGAATTAGTGCACAACAGGTATATATGGAAATGCTTATATACACAATGTAGGCAGTATACAGTATTCACAGTATATGTATAGTCTGAACAGTAGCTACCAATCCAGACACAAATCACTAGTTAGATTAAAGAGGGTTAAAGCACAAGGGAGCACCAATAAGGCAACAGTCAATTTAGATCTACATAAATGGTTAAGATACCAAAAGTACATGGAGGTAGTCCCATATAGTGCTTGCATCACCCTGTTACATTTATGCATAGCATCAGTAAAGCAAAGAGTTATAAGCAAGTATGGTTGATAAGCAAGTAAAGACAAAAAAGACCAGGCAGTACCTAGTGGATATATGACACCAAAAACCCCAACGTTTCGGTAGTTACACCTTCATCAGGAGGGCATGCTGTATCCTTTCATTACGAAAGCTGATTTTTATAGTGTTTGCACTGTTCCAGCTCGGTGGCGTGCACCCGGAGCGCGCCTATTGGCGCCCAGTGATGACGTCATCGTCGGTCACCCAGTCCGATCCCGGCCGCACTGAGATGTGGCAAAATTAGCCAGATACTCCCAGATAAGGCGCATGGGGTCAGATGGATGCCGATCCCTACCAGTAAATTTTAAAAATGTGTATAAGGGCCACTATGAAGAGAAAGTGTCGGGTTGCCGCTTTGTAATCCCAGTTACTGTGCTGTAGTACGTGACTCCATAAAGATGCCCGCCGTGCTGCTTCCGGCGGAAATAACACCAGTTCTATACAGCGTTTAAACCTGTCAACTAGATGGCGGCCGCCTAAGCGGCGACATGCGTTGCAGCGGATATGACGTCCAAGCCGGATACCAGAGGATCGCGCTTTTGTTATTCTCAATGGCCGCTGGTTACAAGCTGTCAGAGAGCTGTGCGGACGTGGGCGTGGCTTCCCAAGGGCGCAGCCTCAGATTGTGGCTGGGAAGTCCTATGCTGCTGGATTACTGCGACTGTAGATACACACATATGATCGTTGCTGCGGCTTTGAAACCAAGCGACCCCGTGCAATTGGGTAGTATTAGAGCTGGAGCTGTATATCTGCTGGAACAGTGCTATATTGCAACTTTTACCTGTATATAAAAAATAAAAGTGAAGTGATTAAAAAGTGACAAGTGAGCTCATTTAAAAACAAGAAGGATACTTTATGGGGTTATGCTCCCTTATAGATAGGGACACATTTCCCCCATTTCTTAGCACAATACTCAAGTTGTAATGCACAGCTAGTGCCACAGGGGTCAGTGTCCTGTATTGGCAATCTAAACACCTAATGTTTAATAGAATACTGAGTAATCAATTTCCTCATTGAGACCCCAAGGTTGGTCTGCAGTTCAAAGATCCAAAATAATTCACGTTGCAATAATCTTTTATTCAGATCCCCTCCTCTTCTTAATTTTTTAATTACCTCTATTACCAGAAATTTAAGCTGACTTACATGATGTCCTTCTGACAAAAAGTGTCTAGCGATGGGTGATTCTAGTCTAGAGTTCCTAATATCTGAACGATGTTCACTGATGCGGTTCCGGATTTCCCTAGTTGTTTTGCCCATATATCCCTTCCCGCAGGGGCATTTTAGCAAATATACCACATTAGTGGTGGAACAATTCGCAAAGTCTCTCAAGTGGTAGGTCCTCCCTGTCCTGGGATGTGTGAAAGATGTAGTTTTTTGGACAAAGCTGCATTGGGCACAATGCCCACGTGCAAACATACCAACAGGTCTGTGTAGGTCAGTTAACCAGTTGCTCCTAGTCTGAGTAGTATCTGTCTGGAAGTCAGTTTTAACCAGGTGGTCTCTTAGATTCGGTGCCCATTTGTGTGCAAACACTGGTGGTTCACTGAAATGTGTGGATAGACGTTGATCACTACTTAAAATATGCCAGTGTTTACGTACTATAGATTTAACCCGTTGGGAGATCCCAGAGTAAGTAAGTACAAGGGGAATTCTATTACTAGTGTTTTTACCTTTGAAGCATAACAGAGTGCTTCTGTCAGTTGCTCGTGCTTTGGCCTGTGCAGATTGAAGGTCAGTCAGGTTGTAACCCCTAGTCAACAGATCCTGGATGAGGTCCCCAGATTTACGATCAAACTGTGCATCTGTAGAAGTAATCCGTCTTATTCGAATGAATTGGCTGTAAGGAAGTGATTGAATAAGGTTACGAGGATGGAAGCTCTCGGCATGCAAGAAGGTAACCCGATCTGTGGGTTTCCGAAATACATCTGTAGTGATGTGCCCATTTTCTAATGTCACCTGAACATCCAAGAAATGTACAGACCTTGTACTGTGTTCCAAGGAGAAGGAAATGGTCGGGAGACAATGATTGAGATATAGATGAAAATAGGCCAGTGATTCAGCGTCACCTTGCCACAGAATGAAAATATCATCTATAAATCTCAACCAAAGGAGTACATGTGAGTGGTAATCAGCAGATGTGTACACATATTTTGTTTCAAAACTTGACATGTATAGATTAGCGTAACTAGGAGCTACATTGGAGCCCATCGCTGTTCCTTGTATTTGGAAATAGAATTGTTGATCGAATAAAAAATAATTTTTATGCAGAATGATGTGTAGAAGCTGCAATAGGAACTCCTGCATGGGACCCAAGATGTCTGTGGTAAGTAATGCTTCCCTTATAGCTGCAATACCTGCGATGTGTGGGATGGAGGTGTAGAGGCTTGTCACATCCATGGTGACAAGAATACAATCCTCAGGGATCTGACCTAAAGAGGTTAAACGGTTGAGGAAGTCTGTGGTATCCTGTATGTATGACTTAGTAGTAAGTACTAAAGGTTGAAGGATTTGATCTAGAAATATTGCCAGTGGTTGAAATATTGAATCTGTACCTGATACTATAGGGCGTCCCGGTGGTTTGTGTAGTCTTTTATGTATTTTTGGAAGTACATAGAAAAGAGGTATGAGGGGAAAATCAGTACTCAGAAATTTCTTGAGTTTGTCGTCTATGAGCGATGTTTCATAAGCTGTATTGATGGCCGTGTCTATGGACACTTCTACAGGTGCAAGAAAGCACCCCCACATGCGCACTTCTACAGGTGCAAGAAAGCACCCCCACATGCGCACTTCTACAGGTGCAAGAAAGCACCCCCACATGCGCACTTCTACAGGTGAAGGAAAGCACCCCCACATGCGCACTTCTACAGGTGCAAGAAAGCACCCCCACATGCGCACTTCTACAGGTGAAGGAAAGCACCCCCACATGCGCACTTCTACAGGTGAAGGAAAGCACCCCCACATGCGCACGTCTATGCTGGGAAACCAGGGGAATGTCTTTCCCGATAGTCCAGGGCAAGTCTGCAATTGGAGAACAGTGAAGGAGGAGGAGCCCTCCAGAATCTCATTTACATAAGGAAAGGCACTGGATAGTTGCTGAGATATAAGGGCAGATTCAGCACTGTATTTGTTTTCTCACATTTTATTTCTCACCAAAAAACGTATCTTGATTTTTTTCTCTGGTTCAATTCAGCACCATTTTTAGCTTTGCAAATGTTTGAATAATTTACACAGCTAAAAACAATTCTGAGTTACACAGAGGAAAAAAAATCAAGATTGTTGTCTCACAAAAAACGTGAGAAAAAAATTCTTACAGTGCCAAATCATCCCTAAGCTGTCTATATGCGATGGAATTTCCAGGAAGCACAGGTTGTCAATGTAATGTCCAGCATCCCTTCCTAGGAGTATTCTCTCTGGGGAAGCCAGTCACTCCTATTTACTGATGCCTCTGGACCCTCCAGCTGCAGCGCCATCCTTCTGACAGAGATCCACCAGAGGGCAACATTCTCACCACTGGCTCCTCATGACTTGCTGGAGACCCCTCATCACCATGACTCTTCCACCCTCCCCCCATACAGAAGAGTGTGAGGATGTGGGGGCACAGTGTCACACCCAGAAACTGCTGCAGCCCTAGGAACAGCGGCTGGAACTCGCCCACAAACCCTCATAGTCTCCACCCCAAGCACTAAAGACTGAGGTGATCATGGATCATGGTGAGATGCAGCCACAGAGAATGCATAAAGCACTCACAAAAATTGCACTGTATGTCATTGCTGCGTGATGCAGTCACAGAGATTGCTGTGTGATGCAATGACAGAGATTGCTGCGTGATGCAATGACAGAGATTGCAGCGTGATGCAGTCACAGAGATTGCTGCGTGATGCAGTCACAGAGATTGCTGCGTGATGCAGTCACAGAGATTGCTGCGTGATGCAGTCACAGAGATTGCTGCGTGATGCAGTCACAGAGATTACTGCGTGATGCAGTCACAGAGATTGCTGCGTGATGCAATGACAGAGATTGCTGCGTGATGCAGTCACAGAGATTGCTGCGTGATGCAATGACAGAGATTGCTGCATGATGCAGTCACAGAGATTGCTGCGTGATGCAGTCACAGAGATTGCTGCGTGATGCAGTCACAGAGATTGCTGCGTGATGCAATGACAGAGATTGCTGCGTGATGCAATGACAGAGATTGCTGCGTGATGCAATGACAGAGATTGCTGCGTGATGCAATGACAGAGATTGCTGCGTGATGCAGTCACAGAGATTGCTGCGTGATGCAATGACAGAGATTGCTGCGTGATGCAGTCACAGAGATTGCTGCGTGATGCAGTCACAGAGATTGCTGCGTGATGCAGTCACAGAGATTGCTGCGTGATGCAGTCACAGAGATTGCTGCGTGATGCAGTCACAGAGATTGCTGCGTGATGCAGTCACAGAGATTGCTGCGTGATGCAGTCACAGAGATTGCTGCATGATGCAATGACAGAGATTGCTGCGTGATGCAGTCACAGAGATTGCTGCGTGATGCAGTCACAGAGATTGCTGCGTGATGCAATGACAGAGATTGCTGCGTGATGCAGTCACAGAGATTGCTGCGTGATGCAATGACAGAGATTGCTGCGTGATGCAGTCACAGAGATTGCTGCGTGATGCAGTCACAGAGATTGCTGCGTGATGCAGTCACAGAGATTGCTGCGTGATGCAATGACAGAGATTGCTGCGTGATGCAGTCACAGAGATTGCTGCGTGATGCAGTCACAGAGATTGCTGCGTGATGCAGTCACAGAGATTGCTGCGTGATGCAGTCACAGAGATTGCTGCGTGATGCAGTCACAGAGATTGCTGCGTGATGCAGTCACAGAGATTGCTGCGTGATGCAATGACAGAGATTGCTGCGTGATGCAATGACAGAGATTGCTGCGTGATGCAGTCACAGAGATTGCTGCGTGATGCAATGACAGAGATTGCTGCGTGATGCAGTCACAGAGATTGCTGCGTGATGCAATGACAGAGATTGCTGCGTGATGCAATGACAGAGATTGCTGCGTGATGCAATGACAGAGATTGCTGCGTGATGCAGTCACAGAGATTGCTGCGTGATGCAGTCACAGAGATTGCTGCGTGATGCAGTCACAGAGATTGCTGCGTGATGCAATGACAGAGATTGCTGCGTGATGCAGTCACAGAGATTGCTGCGTGATGCAATGACAGAGATTGCTGCGTGATGCAATGACAGAGATTGCTGCGTGATGCAGTCACAGAGATTGCTGCGTGATGCAGTCACAGAGATTGCTGCGTGATGCAATGACAGAGATTGCTGCGTGATGCAGTCACAGAGATTGCTGCGTGATGCAGTCACAGAGATTGCTGCGTGATGCAATGACAGAGATTGCTGCGTGATGCAATGACAGAGATTGCTGCGTGATGCAATGACAGAGATTGCTGCGTGATGCAGTCACAGAGATTGCTGCGTGATGCAGTCACAGAGATTGCTGCGTGATGCAATGACAGAGATTGCTGCGTGATGCAGTCACAGAGATTGCTGCGTGATGCAGTCACAGAGATTGCTGCGTGATGCAGTCACAGAGATTGCTGCGTGATGCAATGACAGAGATTGCTGCGTGATGCAATGACAGAGATTGCTGCGTGATGCAGTCACAGAGATTGCTGCGTGATGCAGTCACAGAGATTGCTGCGTGATGCAATGACAGAGATTGCTGCGTGATGCAATGACAGAGATTGCTGCGTGATGCAATGACAGAGATTGCTGCGTGATGCAGTCACAGAGATTGCTGCGTGATGCAGTCACAGAGATTGCTGCGTGATGCAATGACAGAGATTGCTGCGTGATGCAATGACAGAGATTGCTGCGTGATGCAATGACAGAGATTGCTGCGTGATGCAGTCACAGAGATTGCTGCGTGATGCAGTCACAGAGATTGCTGCGTGATGCAATGACAGAGATTGCTGCGTGATGCAGTCACAGAGATTGCTGCGTGATGCAGTCACAGAGATTGCTGCGTGATGCAATGACAGAGATTGCTGCGTGATGCAATGACAGAGATTGCTGCGTGATGCAGTCACAGAGATTGCTGCGTGATGCAATGACAGAGATTGCTGCGTGATGCAATGACAGAGATTGCTGCATGATGCAGTCACAGAGATTGCTGCGTGATGCAATGACAGAGATTGCTGCGTGATGCAATGACAGAGATTGCTGCATGATGCAGTCACAGAGATTGCTGCGTGATGCAATGACAGAGATTGCTGCGTGATGCAGTCACAGAGATTGCTGCGTGATGCAGTCACAGAGATTGCTGCGTGATGCAATGACAGAGATTGCTGCGTGATGCAGTCACAGAGATTGCTGCGTGATGCAGTCACAGAGATTGCTGCGTGATGCAATGACAGAGATTGCTGCGTGATGCAATGACAGAGATTGCTGCGTGATGCAATGACAGAGATTGCTGCGTGATGCAGTCACAGAGATTGCTGCGTGATGCAGTCACAGAGATTGCTGCGTGATGCAATGACAGAGATTGCTGCGTGATGCAGTCACAGAGATTGCTGCGTGATGCAGTCACAGAGATTGCTGCGTGATGCAGTCACAGAGATTGCTGCGTGATGCAATGACAGAGATTGCTGCGTGATGCAATGACAGAGATTGCTGCGTGATGCAGTCACAGAGATTGCTGCGTGATGCAGTCACAGAGATTGCTGCGTGATGCAATGACAGAGATTGCTGCGTGATGCAATGACAGAGATTGCTGCGTGATGCAATGACAGAGATTGCTGCGTGATGCAGTCACAGAGATTGCTGCGTGATGCAGTCACAGAGATTGCTGCGTGATGCAATGACAGAGATTGCTGCGTGATGCAATGACAGAGATTGCTGCGTGATGCAATGACAGAGATTGCTGCGTGATGCAGTCACAGAGATTGCTGCGTGATGCAATGACAGAGATTGCTGCGTGATGCAGTCACAGAGATTGCTGCGTGATGCAGTCACAGAGATTGCTGCGTGATGCAATGACAGAGATTGCTGCGTGATGCAGTCACAGAGATTGCTGCGTGATGCAGTCACAGAGATTGCTGCGTGATGCAGTCACAGAGATTGCTGCGTGATGCAATGACAGAGATTGCTGCGTGATGCAGTCACAAAGATTGCTGCGTGATGCAATGACAGAGATTGCTGCGTGATGCAGTCACAGAGATTGCTGCGTGATGCAATGACAGAGATTGCTGCGTGATGCAGTCACAGAGATTGCTGCGTGATGCAGTCACAGAGATTGCTGCGTGATGCAATGACAGAGATTGCTGCGTGATGCAGTCACAGAGATTGCTGCGTGATGCAATGACAGAGATTGCTGCGTGATGCAATGACAGAGATTGCTGCGTGATGCAATGACAGAGATTGCTGCATGATGCAGTCACAGAGATTGCTGCATGATGCAATGACAGAGATTGCTGCATGATGCAGTCACAGAGATTGCTGCGTGATGCAGTCACAGAGATTGCTGCATGATGCAGTCACAGAGATTGCTGCGTGATGCAGTCACAGAGATTGCTGCGTGATGCAGTCACAGAGATTGCTGCGTGATGCAGTCACAGAGATTGCTGCGTGATGCAGTCACAGAGATTGCTGCATGATGCAGTCACAGAGATTGCTGCGTGATGCAGTCACAGAGATTGCTGCGTGATGCAGTCACAGAGATTGCTGCGTGATGCAGTCACAGAGATTGCTGCGTGATGCAATGACAGAGATTGCTGCGTGATGCAATGACAGAGATTGCTGCGTGATGCAGTCACAGAGATTGCTGCGTGATGCAATGACAGAGATTGCTGCGTGATGCAATGACAGAGATTGCTGCGTGATGCAATGACAGAGATTGCTGCGTGATGCAATGACAGAGATTGCTGCGTGATGCAATGACAGAGATTGCTGCGTGATGCAATGACAGAGATTGCTGCGTGATACAGTCACAGAGATTGCTGCGTGATGCAGTCACAGAGATTGCTGCGTGATGCAATGAGAGAGATTGCTGCGTGATGCAATGACAGAGATTGCTGCGTGATGCAGTCACAGAGATTGCTGCGTGATGCAATGACAGAGATTGCTGCGTGATGCAATGACAGAGATTGCTGCGTGATGCAGTCACAGAGATTGCTGCGTGATGCAATGACAGAGATTGCTGCGTGATGCAGTCACAGAGATTGCTGCGTGATGCAGTCACAGAGATTGCTGCGTGATGCAATGACAGAGATTGCTGCGTGATGCAGTCACAGAGATTGCTGCGTGATGCAGTCACAGAGATTGCTGCGTGATGCAATGACAGAGATTGCTGCGTGATGCAATGACAGAGATTGCTGCATGATGCAGTCACAGAGATTGCTGCGTGATGCAATGACAGAGATTGCTGCATGATGCAGTCACAGAGATTGCTGCGTGATGCAATGACAGAGATTGCTGCGTGATGCAATGACAGAGATTGCTGCGTGATGCAATGACAGAGATTGCTGCGTGATGCAATGACAGAGATTGCTGCGTGATGCAGTCACAGAGATTGCTGCGTGATGCAATGACAGAGATTGCTGCATGATGCAGTCACAGAGATTGCTGCGTGATGCAATGACAGAGATTGCTGCGTGATGCAGTCACAGAGATTGCTGCGTGATGCAATCACAGAGATTGCTGCGTGATGCAATGACAGAGATTGCTGCGTGATGCAGTCACAGAGATTGCTGCGTGATGCAGTCACAGAGATTGCTGCGTGATGCAGTCACAGAGATTGCTGCGTGATGCAATGACAGAGATTGCTGCGTGATGCAATGACAGAGATTGCTGCGTGATGCAATGACAGAGATTGCTGCGTGATGCAGTCACAGAGATTGCTGCGTGATGCAGTCACAGAGATTGCTGCATGATGCAGTCACAGAGATTGCTGCGTGATGCAATGACAGAGATTGCTGCGTGATGCAATGACAGAGATTGCTGCGTGATGCAGTCACAGAGATTGCTGCATGATGCAATGACAGAGATTGCTGCGTGATGCAATGACAGAGATTGCTGCGTGATGCAGTCACAGAGATTGCTGCGTGATGCAATGACAGAGATTGCTGCGTGATGCAGTCACAGAGATTGCTGCGTGATGCAATGACAGAGATTGCTGCGTGATGCAATGACAGAGATTGCTGCGTGATGCAGTGACAGAGATTGCTGCGTGATGCAGTCACAGAGATTGCTGCGTGATGCAGTCACAGAGATTGCTGCATGATGCAGTCACAGAGATTGCTGCATGATGCAATGACAGAGATTGCTGCGTGATGCAATGACAGAGATTGCTGCGTGATGCAATGACAGAGATTGCTGCGTGATGCAATGACAGAGATTGCTGCGTGATGCAATGACAGAGATTGCTGCGTGATGCAGTCACAGAGATTGCTGCGTGATGCAATGACAGAGATTGCTGCGTGATGCAGTCACAGAGATTGCTGCGTGATGCAGTCACAGAGATTGCTGCGTGATGCAGTCACAGAGATTGCTGCGTGATGCAGTCACAGAGATTGCTGCGTGATGCAGTCACAGAGATTGCTGCGTGATGCAGTCACAGAGATTGCTGCGTGATGCAATGACAGAGATTGCTGCGTGATGCAGTCACAGAGATTGCTGCGTGATGCAGTCACAGAGATTGCTGCGTGATGCAGTCACAGAGATTGCTGCGTGATGCAATGACAGAGATTGCTGCGTGATGCAGTCACAGAGATTGCTGCGTGATGCAATGACAGAGATTGCTGCGTGATGCAGTCACAGAGATTGCTGCGTGATGCAATGACAGAGATTGCTGCGTGATGCAGTCACAGAGATTGCTGCGTGATGCAATGACAGAGATTGCTGCGTGATGCAGTCACAGAGATTGCAGCGTGATGCAATGACAGAGATTGCTGCGTGATGCAGTCACAGAGATTGCTGCGTGATGCAATGACAGAGATTGCTGCGTGATGCAATGACAGAGATTGCTGCGTGATGCAGTCACAGAGATTGCAGCGTGATGCAATGACAGAGATTGCTGCGTGATGCAGTCACAGAGATTGCTGCGTGATGCAATGACAGAGATTGCTGCGTGATGCAATGACAGAGATTGCTGCGTGATGCAGTCACAGAGATTGCTGCGTGATGCAATGACAGAGATTGCTGCGTGATGCAGTCACAGAGATTGCTGCGTGATGCAGTCACAGAGATTGCTGCGTGATGCAGTCACAGAGATTGCTGCGTGATGCAGTCACAGAGATTGCTGCGTGATGCAATGACAGAGATTGCTGCGTGATGCAGTCACAGAGATTGCTGCGTGATGCAATGACAGAGATTGCTGCGTGATGCAGTCACAGAGATTGCTGCGTGATGCAATGACAGAGATTGCTGCGTGATGCAGTCACAGAGATTGCTGCGTGATGCAATGACAGAGATTGCTGCGTGATGCAATGACAGAGATTGCTGCGTGATGCAGTCACAGAGATTGCTGCATGATGCAATGACAGAGATTGCTGCGTGATGCAGTCACAGAGATTGCTGCGTGATGCAATGACAGAGATTGCTGCGTGATGCAATGACAGAGATTGCTGCATGATGCAGTCACAGAGATTGCTGCGTGATGCAATGACAGAGATTGCTGCATGATGCAGTCACAGAGATTGCTGCATGATGCAATGACAGAGATTGCTGCGTGATGCAATGACAGAGATTGCTGCATGATGCAGTCACAGAGATTGCTGCGTGATGCAGTCACAGAGATTGCTGCGTGATGCAGTCACAGAGATTGCTGCGTGATGCAGTCACAGAGATTGCTGCGTGATGCAGTCACAGAGATTGCTGCGTGATGCAATGACAGAGATTGCTGCGTGATGCAATGACAGAGATTGCTGCGTGATGCAGTCACAGAGATTGCTGCGTGATGCAGTCACAGAGATTGCTGTGTGATGCAGTCACAGAGATTGCTGCGTGATGCAGTCACAGAGATTGCTGCGTGATGCAGTCACAGAGATTGCTGCGTGATGCAGTCACAGAGATTGCTGTGTGATGCAGTCACAGAGATTGCTGTGTGATGCAGTCACAGAGATTGCTGCGTGATGCAATGACAGAGATTGCTGCGTGATGCAATGACAGAGATTGCTGCGTGATGCAATGACAGAGATTGCTGCGTGATGCAGTCACAGAGATTGCTGCGTGATGCAATGACAGAGATTGCTGCGTGATGCAGTCACAGAGATTGCTGCGTGATGCAATGACAGAGATTGCTGCGTGATGCAATGACAGAGATTGCTGCGTGATGCAATGACAGAGATTGCTGCGTGATGCAATGACAGAGATTGCTGCGTGATGCAGTCACAGAGATTGCTGCGTGATGCAGTCACAGAGATTGCTGCGTGATGCAATGACAGAGATTGCTGCGTGATGCAGTCACAGAGATTGCTGCGTGATGCAATGACAGAGATTGCTGCGTGATGCAATGACAGAGATTGCTGCGTGATGCAGTCACAGAGATTGCTGCGTGATGCAGTCACAGAGATTGCTGCGTGATGCAGTCACAGAGATTGCTGCATGATGCAATGACAGAGATTGCTGCGTGATGCAGTCACAGAGATTGCTGCGTGATGAAATGACAGAGATTGCTTCGTGATGCAGTCACAGAGATTGCTGCGTGATGCAGTCACAGAGATTGCTGCGTGATGCAATGACAGAGATTGCTGCGTGATGCAGTCACAGAGATTGCTGCGTGACGCAGTCACAGAGATTGCTGCGTGATGCAGTCACAGAGATTGCTGCGTGATGCAGTCACAGAGATTGCTGCGTGATGCAATGACAGAGATTGCTGCGTGATGCAGTCACAGAGATTGCTGCGTGATGCAGTCACAGAGATTGCTGCGTGATGCAGTCACAGAGATTGCTGCGTGATGCAATGACAGAGATTGCTGCGTGATGCAATGACAGAGATTGCTGCGTGATGCAGTCACAGAGATTGCTGCGTGATGCAATGACAGAGATTGCTGCGTGATGCAGTCACAGAGATTGCTGCGTGATGCAATGACAGAGATTGCTGCGTGATGCAGTCACAGAGATTGCTGCGTGATGCAATGACAGAGATTGCTGCGTGATGCAGTCACAGAGATTGCTGCGTGATGCAATGACAGAGATTGCTGCGTGATGCAGTCACAGAGATTGCAGCGTGATGCAATGACAGAGATTGCTGCGTGATGCAGTCACAGAGATTGCAGCGTGATGTAATGACAGAGATTGCAGCGTGATGCAATGACAGAGATTGCTGCATGATGCAATGACAGAGATTGCTGCGTGATGCAGTCACAGAGATTGCAGCATGATGCAGTCACAGAGATTGCTGCGTGATGCAGTCACAGAGATTGCTGCGTGATGTAATGACAGAGATTGCAGCGTGATGCAATGACAGAGATTGCTGCGTGATGCAGTCACAGAGATTGCTGCGTGATGCAATGACAGAGATTGCTGCGTGATGCAATGACAGAGATTGCTGCGTGATGCAGTCACAGAGATTGCTGCGTGATGCAATGACAGAGATTGCTGCGTGATGCAGTCACAGAGATTGCTGCGTGATGCAATGACAGAGATTGCTGCGTGATGCAGTCACAGAGATTGCTGCGTGATGTAATGACAGAGATTGCTGCGTGATGCAGTCACAGAGATTGCTGCATGATGCAGTCACAGAGATTGCTGCGTGATGCAGTCACAGAGATTGCTGCGTGATGCAATGACAGAGATTGCTGCGTGATGCAGTCACAGAGATTGCAGCATGATGCAGTCACAGAGATAACACATGCTCGGGCTCTCATCCAATGTGAGTTGCCTACGTCATTTGGCAGGCGGCTCTCATTGATTTGAATAGGGAGCATCAGCAGCATAGCCTATGTGAATGGGGTGGGAGCATGCCGGAGATGCAGCGGACAATGAGAGCGTAGTCACAGCAGGTGGCTGCATGAGATCCCAGGCATGTGTTGTTGAAGCATGGAAAGGTGAGTTTTTATGGGTGAGCAAAGAGGGGCATCCTAAATCTGTATTTTTTAGATTCCTGGCGGCTGCAGGGGGTTAAGTTCAGCTTTAAGTATTCAAGTGGATGCAAATTATAGGATGCCCCTTCTTTTTATTAGGCACACAATGAAATGATCATTTCCTGGCACGTTTTCAGGCCCCACCATCTTTCTTGGCCTTCTCCTCTCAGGCCCACCTGGTCCCAGGTACTCCTCTGGCTCCTCTCAGGCTCATTCTTTTCCAATGGCATTCCACCCAGGGGACATTGGCAACAGCTCCATGAGGATGGGCATCGGGTCTAGCACCAGGATGGTGCTCAGCTTCTCCTGGCTGCTCTCTACTGTACATTCCCCTCCCCCATTTCTCTAGGGCTCGCTTCCCACTCCCAAGACTAAACTTTTAGACTAATCTAATCTAAACCTTCAGCACTTCCTGAGTTCTTCCTTTTATACCTTCAGGGATACGGAGGTGGGCCATACTAAGGGGACTCTGTTTAACCCTTCTGCAACAGCTGTAAGCGGGTATCGGGCGATGTAACATAGAATTGCGCTCTCTGTAGTAACCTGGCCGGCATTGATAAATGTGATGTGTTTTGGGGCGCTCTAACAACAGTATAGCGCTGCAGCAAGCGAGAGGTAGCGCCAGCTCAGTGTGTCCAGCACTCACCGCTCAACACCATACTACACACACACACACACACACACACACACACACACACACACACAGCATCAGCGCTCTAAAGCTGGGCGCTCTAGCATACAGCACCAGATACTGTGTGAATAAAGTCTGATTTTGAACACATATACACCAGTAACAAAGCAAAAACTCATGGAATGACATTGTTTTAACACTGTGACATTAACCAAATGAAAGCCCATTGAAATGTATGGGAGAGCGACACTGAGCGAAAGGTAATACGTGGCGGCCTTGAACCTAGAGCGCCTGCGCTATACGCTGAGTCACCTGTATTAATACATGTGACGCTACATGGTGATGTTAGAGGCACTCACCAGATTCGATTTCTTCAATGTGGTTTCTCATACAGCGGCCAGCGTTTACCTGCCGCTACGAAGCCCTACCTGGCGTGATCCTTTCTTAAATAACCCCCTTACAGTGGACCAACACCCAGGATTTTGACTATCCTGGGTTTTGGTCCACTTCAGGGGGGCACCCCGATTAGGTGTGCGCTGTGTAAAACCCCCCAGAAACCCCCAAACTCACCTCACCACGCTCCCACGGACAAGCGGCGGACAAGGCAGCGCGTCCGCCGCCGCCTCCCGCGCGCCCCTCTGACAGTGCGCGTGCCCGCGCCGGCCATTCACAAACGGCCGGCGCGGGCGCGCGCACGGCTAGAGGAGTGCGCGGGAGGCGGCGGCCGCCGCTGCCGCCGCCGATCAGGTGAGTTCTTTTGGGGTTTTGGGGGGGTCCCTCACCGCGGGACATCCCGATCTCGGATGTCCCGCGGTGAGGGGGGTGATCGGCCCGGGAATCTTATAGATTCCCGGGCCGATCACCCATGGGTGACGGTCCACTTTAATCTTTAGAAGCTTACACCATTCCTTATCCTATAGTGGCCCCAAGTGGCCACACCCAGCAACTACACCTGCAATCTCAAATATCTATAAATTCCTGAACTATCCCTCTCCTAGCATCCCAAGGCTTCCCCTCAACTCTGAGACCCCTTCTTAAATAGCCCAGGTACCCATCCTGTTACATCAGTCACAGAGATTGCAGTCTGCTGCTGTCTAGTTGCATTGCAACATTGGTAATGGAAGCCTGTGCAGTGGAGTGGGAGGCCTGGCTGATGGCGTGACTGTTCACAACAGGTGTTGGAGCCCCAGACACAGCACCAGCGGTGTGCACATTCCAGGGAACATTTCTTAGGATCAGTGCGTGGGCAGCAGAGCGTTAGCTCTTGGGATCGCCTGTTATTCTCCTATATGTCCAAAGGTCTAGGTTGGGAACAAGTGTCGGTGGTGTTTGATGTTTCTGGAGCACCTGTCACACTCCTCTAGTAACAGGCCACTTGTCCCGCCAGCCATCCGTCATCCTAACAGCTGACACTTCAATTGTATCCCACTTCCTCCTGCCGCAGCCATAATGCTTCCGCTCTGTACCTCGTCACCCCTGTGGCATGCTATATACAATACAGCCACTGGCAACCCCCCCATACTGCCACTGGGTGCAGACACTGAACCTGTGACATGCCCTGCCCCTCATTAAAAAGCTCAGTCATGTCCGATCGCTTTCTATCTGGCCTCAGAAGTGTCAGGTTTCAGGTGTAAATATAAACACGTGAAAGAAGTTTTGTCTTAGAAAGCATCAAGAATTTTTCACAGCAAAATTCCAGCATCTGTGGTGCCCTCTGCTGGCTGATCCAGGAACAGCTCCCACCCCCCTCTGAATCACCATCTCTGTCCCTCAGAGCTCACACTCTAATATCCCCTTCACACTCTGTTATTATACATTTATATAGTGCTGACATATTCCACAGCGCTGTACAGAGCACATAGAAGCAGTCACATGACTCCCTGTCCCTCAGAGCTCACACTCTAACGCCCCCTCCACACTCACACACTGTTATTATACATTTATATAGTGCTGACATATTCCACAGTGCTGTACAGAGCAAATAGAAGCAGTCACATGTCTCCCTGTCCCTCAGAGCTCACACTCTAATGTCCCCTCCACACTCACACACTGTTATTATACATTTATATAGTGCTGACATATTCCACAGCGCTGTACAGAGCACATAGAAGCAGTCACATGACTTCCTGTCCCTCAGAGCTCACACTCTAATGTCCCCTCCACACTCACACACTGTTATTATACATTTATATAGCACTGACATATTCCACAGCACTGTACAGAGCACATAGAAGCAGTCACATGACTCCCTGTCCCTCAGAGCTCACACTCTAATGTCCCCTCCACACTCACACACTGTTATTATACATGTATATAGTGGAGAAATATTATTTGTATCATTATTTATATAGCGCCATCTTCTTCCATAGCGCTGTACAAGGTATACTTACAGACGAGGTAAAAACATATAGAGACTATTACAAACCAGATGCTACAAAGTTCCAATCTTAGTACAATAGGAAACAGAGCCCTTCCCTTTTGAGCTTACATTGTAAAGGATGTATTTCATAGCTCTGTACAGTGAGCATTAAGCCATTCAGTCAGTCTCTGCACCAGAGGAGCTAACATTCTAATGTCCCTTTCACAGTGAAGCACTAACATTATTAATCTGAGAAATCCTCTGCACAGAGGTCATGTGGTTGCAACACTGAGGATGGAAAGTGTGGGATGATGAGAATAATAGAGCTCTGCTGCCACCTGCTGGGATTTATAAAATATGAGGCAGGTTAGGGAGAGACATGTTAGGCGGTGTAAAGGGAATAAGCCCCTTATTCAAAGAATTATTTAGGTTAAAGCAAAGTTGGCCGCTGGAATGGTGCTGAGCGAGATGCTGGCCGGTCTGTCTTGGTCTAGCATTCCAGTGCGGCGGGGCTCCCCACAGCCTGGCGTTGGCCTGCAGTGGCCGTTGCCTGGACAGGAGGCTTGGGTCTTGGCATTTTAAAGGAGGTGGTTACTGGCGGAGCCGGTGGTGGATCTAAGCAGGCCATGGAGGAGGATTCAGGCCAAGGAAGTGAGGAGACACCCAGACTGTTGGCTGTTGCTGACTCCCCACCATACTGACCTTCCTACCTGCCCACACATCCATCCCACCTACCTATCTTCTGACCGAACCACCCATTTGCCTGGCTGCCAACCCACCCAACCACATACTAACTTGCCTAACTACCTACCTACTGATCCACCTACCTACCCACTCACCTGACTACTGACCCACCTACCTACCTACTTATTCTATTCTATCGTATCTATTTGCCACCTACTGACCAAGCTACCTACCTGCCCACCTATCTACCTACTTGTTCACCTCCTGCCTACTGACTGAGGCACTTACCTGACCACCTATCTACTAGCCAACCTACCTACCCACCTATATATCTACCTACCTACTGATCTGGGGGTGCATGCCTGGGGGTGTGTTCATGTGTGTCTGAGAGTGTGCACATTCACATTTGAGGGTGTGTGCATTTGTGAGGAAGTGCACAATTTAGTCTGAGGGTGCACACGTGTGTTTGGCAGTGTGCGTGTATGAGTATTTGGGGGTGCGCGCATGTGCATTTGGTACTGTGTGTATGCGCATCTGGGGGTGCGTGCATGTGTGTCTGGGGAGTGGGCATGCACATTTGGGGGTGCATGCGCATCTGGGGGTGCGTGTCTGTGTGTCTGGGGAGTGTGCATGCGCATCTGGGGGTGCGTGCATGTGTGTCTGGGGAGTGTGCATTCGAATTTGGGGGTACATGCGCATCTGGGGGTGCGTGCATGTGTGTCTGGGGAGTGTGCATGCGCATCTGGGGGTGCGTGCATGTGTGTCTGGGGAGTGTGCATGTGCATCTGGGGGTGCGTGCATGTGTGTCTGGGGAGTGTGCATGCGCATCTGGGGGTGCGTGCATGTGTGTCTGGGGAGTGTGCATGCGCATCTGGGGGTACGTGCATGTGTGTCTGGGGAGTGTGCATGCGCATCTGGGGGTGCGTGCATGTGTGTCTGGGGAGTGTGCATTCGCATTTTGGGGTGCATGTGTGTTTGGGGGGTGTGCATGCGCATCTGGGGGTGTGTGCATGTGTGTCTGGGGAGTGTGCATGCGCATCTGGGGGTACGTGCATGTGTGTCTGGGGAGTGTGCATGCGCATCTGGGGGTACGTGCATGTGTGTCTGGGGAGTGTGCATGCGCATCTGGGGGTGCGTGCATGTGTGTCTGAGGAGTGTGCATGCGCATTTTGGGGTGCATGTGTGTTTGGGGGGTGTGCATGCGCATCTGGGGGTGTGTGCATGTGTGTCTGGGGAGTGTGTATGCGCATTTTGGGGTGCATGTGTGTTTGGGGAGTGTGCATGCGCATCTGGGGGTGCGTGCATGTGTGTCTGGGGAGTGTGTGCGCATCTGGGGGTACGTGCATGTGTGTCTGGGGAGTGTGCATGCGCATCTGGGGGTGCGTGCATGTGTGTCTGGGGAGTGTGCATGCGCATTTTGGGGTGCATGTGTGTTTGGGGAGTGTGCATGCGCATCTGGGGGTGCGTGCATGTGTGTCTGGGGAGTGTGTGCGCATCTGGGGGTGCATGCATGTGTGTCTGGGGAGTGTGCATGCGCATCTGGAGGTGCGTGCATGTGTGTCTGAGGAGTGTGCAGGCGCATCTGGAGGTGTGTGCATGTGTGTCTGAGGAGTGTGCATGCGCATCTGGGGGTGCGTGCATGTGCATCTGGGGGTGTGTGCATGTGTGTCTGGGGAGTGTGCATGCGCATCTGGGGGTGCGTGCATGTGGGTCTGGGGAGTGTGCATTCGCATTTGGGGGTACATGCGCATCTGGGGGTGCATGTATGTGTGTCTGGGGAGTGTGCATGCGCATCTGGGGGTGCGTGCATGTGTGTCTGGGGAGTGTGCATGCGCATCTGGGGGTACGTGCATGTGTGTCTGGGGAGTGTGCATGCGCATCTGGGGGTGCGTGCATGTGTGTCTGAGGAGTGTGCATGCGCATTTTGGGGTGCATGTGTGTTTGGGGGGTGTGCATGCGCATCTGGGGGTGTGTGCATGTGTGTCTGGGGAGTGTGTATGCGCATTTTGGGGTGCATGTGTGTTTGGGGAGTGTGCATGCGCATCTGGGGGTGCGTGCATGTGTGTCTGGGGAGTGTGTGCGCATCTGGGGGTACGTGCATGTGTGTCTGGGGAGTGTGCATGCGCATCTGGGGGTGCGTGCATGTGTGTCTGGGGAGTGTGCATGCGCATTTTGGGGTGCATGTGTGTTTGGGGAGTGTGCATGCGCATCTGGGGGCGCGTGCATGTGTGTCTGGGGAGTGTGTGCGCATCTGGGGGTGCATGCATGTGTGTCTGGGGAGTGTGCATGCGCATCTGGAGGTGCGTGCATGTGTGTCTGAGGAGTGTGCAGGCGCATCTGGAGGTGTGTGCATGTGTGTCTGAGGAGTGTGCATGCGCATCTGGGGGTGTGTGCATGTGTGTCTGAGGAGTGCGTATGCGCATCTGGGGGTGCGTGCATGTGTGTCTGAGGAGTGTGCATGCGCATCTGGGGGTGTGTGCATGTGTGTCTGAGGAGTGTGCATGCGCATCTGGGGGTGTGTGCATGTGTGTCTGGGGAGTGCGTATGCGCATCTGGGGGTGTGTGCATGTGTGTCTGAGGAGTGTGCATGCGCATCTGGGGGGGTGTGCATGTGTGTCTGAGGAGTGTGCATGCGCATCTGGGGGTGTGTGCATGTGTGTCTGAGGAGTGTGCATGCGCATCTGGGGGTGTGTGCATGTGTGTCTGAGGAGTGTGCATGCGCATCTGGGGGTGCGTGCATGTGTGTCTGGGGAGTGTGTATGCGCATCTGGGGGTGCGTGCATGTGTGTCTGGGGAGTGCGTATGCGCATCTGGGGGTGCGTGCATGTGTGTCTGAGGAGTGTGCATGCGCATCTGGGGGTGTGTGCATGTGTGTCTGAGGAGTGTGCATGCGCATCTGGGGGTGCGTGCATGTGTGTCTGAGGAGTGTGTATGCGCATCTGGGGGTGTGTGCATGTGTGTCTGGGGAGTGTGTATGCGCATCTGGGGGTGCGTGCATGTGTGTCTGGGGAGTGCGTATGCGCATCTGGGGGTGCGTGCATGTGTGTCTGAGGAGTGTGCATGCGCATCTGGGGGTGTGTGCATGTGTGTCTGAGGAGTGTGCATGCGCATCTGGGGGTGCGTGCATGTGTGTCTGGGGAGTGTGTATGCGCATCTGGGGGTGCGTGCATGTGTGTCTGGGGAGTGCGTATGCGCATCTGGGGGTGCGTGCATGTGTGTCTGAGGAGTGTGTATGCGCATCTGGAGGTGTGTGCATGTGTGTCTGAGGAGTGTGCATGCGCATCTGGGGGTGTGTGCATGTGTGTCTGAGGAGTGTGCATGCGCATCTGGGGGTGTGTGCATGTGTGTCTGAGGAGTGTGCATGCGCATCTGGGGGTGCGTGCATGTGTGTCTGGGGAGTGTGTATGCGCATCTGGGGGTGCGTGCATGTGTGTCTGGGGAGTGCGTATGCGCATCTGGGGGTGCGTGCATGTGTGTCTGAGGAGTGTGCATGCGCATCTGGGGGTGCGTGCATGTGTGTCTGAGGAGTGTGCATGCGCATCTGGGGGTGTGTGCATGTGTGTCTGGGGAGTGCGTATGCGCATCTGGGGGTGTGTGCATGTGTGTCTGAGGAGTGTGCATGCGCATCTGGGGGGGGTGCATGTGTGTCTGAGGAGTGTGCATGCACATCTGGGGGTGCGTGCATGTGTGTCTGAGGAGTGTGCATGCGCATCTGGGGGTGCGTGCATGTGTGTCTGAGGAGTGTGTATGCGCATCTGGGGGTGTGTGCATGTGTGTCTGAGGAGTGTGTATGCGCATCTGGGGGTGCGTGCATGTGTGTCTGAGGAGTGTGTATGCGCATCTGGGGCTGTGTGCATGTGTGTCTGAGGAGTGTGTATGCGCATCTGGGGGTGCGTGCATGTGTGTCTGAGGAGTGTGTATGCGCATCTGGGGCTGTGTGCATGTGTGTCTGAGGAGTGTGTATGCGCATCTGGGGGTGCGTGCATGTGTGTCTGAGGAGTGTGTAGGCGCTTCTGGGGCTGTGTGCATGTGTGTCTGAGGAGTGTGTATGCGCATCTGGGGGTGTGTGCATGTGTGTCTGGGGAGTGTGCATTCGAATTTGGGGGTACATGCGCATCTGGGGGTGCGTGCATGTGTGTCTGGGGAGTGTGCATGCGCATCTGGGGGTGCGTGCATGTGTGTCTGGGGAGTGTGCATGTGCATCTGGGGGTGCGTGCATGTGTGTCTGGGGAGTGTGCATGCGCATCTGGGGGTGCGTGCATGTGTGTCTGGGGAGTGTGCATTCGCATTTGCGGGTACATGCGCATCTGGGGGTGCGTGCATGTGTGTCTGGGGAGTGTGCATGCGCATCTGGGGGTGCGTGCAAGTGTGTCTGGGGAGTGTGAATGCGCATCTGGGGGTGTGTGCATGTGTGTCTGGGGAGTGTGCATGCGCATCTGGGGGTGCGTGCATGTGTGTCTGGGGAGTGTGCATTCGCATTTGGGGGTACATGCGCATCTGGGGGTGCATGTATGTGTGTCTGGGGAGTGTGCATGCGCATCTGGGGGTGCGTGCATGTGTGTCTGGGGAGTGTGCATGCGCATCTGGGGGTGCGTGCATGTGTGTCTGGGGAGTGTGCATGCGCATTTTGGGGTGCATGTGTGTTTGGGGGGTGTGCATGCGCATCTGGGGGTGCGTGCATGTGTGTCTGGGGAGTGTGCATGCGCATCTGGGGGTGCGTGCATGTGTGTCTGGGGAGTGTGCATGCGCATTTTGGGGTGCATGTGTGTTTGGGGGGTGTGCATGCGCATCTGGGGGTGCGTGCATGTGTGTCTGGGGAGTGTGTGCGCATCTGGGGGTACATGCATGTGTGTCTGGGGAGTGTGCATGCGCATCTGGGGGTGCGTGCATGTGTGTCTGGGGAGTGTGCATGCGCATTTTGGGGTGCATGTGTGTTTGGGGAGTGTGCATGCGCATCTGGGGGTGCGTGCATGTGTGTCTGGGGAGTGTGTGCGCATCTGGGGGTGCATGCATGTGTGTCTGGGGAGTGTGCATGCGCATCTGGAGGTGCGTGCATGTGTGTCTGAGGAGTGTGCAGGCGCATCTGGAGGTGTGTGCATGTGTGTCTGAGGAGTGTGCATGCGCATCTGGGGGTGCGTGCATGTGTGTCTGGGGAGTGTGTATGCGCATCTGGGGGTGCGTGCATGTGTGTCTGGGGAGTGCGTATGCGCATCTGGGGGTGCATGCATGTGTGTCTGAAGAGTGTGCATGCGCATCTGGGGGTGTGTGCATGTGTGTCTGAGGAGTGTGCATGCGCATCTGGGGGTGTGTGCATGTGTGTCTGGGGAGTGCGTATGCGCATCTGGGGGTGTGTGCATGTGTGTCTGAGGAGTGTGCATGCGCATCTGGGGGTGTGTGCATGTGTGTCTGAGGAGTGTGCATGCGCATCTGGAGGTGTGTGCATGTGTGTCTGAGGAGTGTGCATGCGCATCTGGGGGTGTGTGCATGTGTGTCTGAGGAGTGTGCATGCGCATCTGGGGGTGTGTGCATGTGTGTCTGAGGAGTGTGCATGCGCATCTGGGGGTGTGTGCATGTGTGTCTGAGGAGTGTGCATGCGCATCTGGGGGTGTGTGCATGTGTGTCTGAGGAGTGTGCATGCGCATCTGGGGGTGCGTGCATGTGTGTCTGGGGAGTGCGTATGCGCATCTGGGTGGTGCGTGCATGTGTGTCTGGGGAGTGCGTATGCGCATCTGGGGGTGCGTGCATGTGTGTCTGAGGAGTGTGCATGCGCATCTGGGGGTGTGTGCATGTGTGTCTGAGGAGTGTGCATGCGCATCTGGGGGTGCGTGCATGTGTGTCTGGGGAGTGTGTATGCGTATCTGGGGGTGCGTGCATGTGTGTCTGGGGAGTGCGTATGCGCATCTGGGGGTGCGTGCATGTGTGTCTGAGGAGTGTGCATGCGCATCTGGGGGTGTGTGCATGTGTGTCTGAGGAGTGTGCATGCGCATCTGGGGGTGCGTGCATGTGTGTCTGGGGAGTGTGTATGCGCATCTGGGGGTGCGTGCATGTGTGTCTGGGGAGTGCGTATGCGCATCTGGGGGTGCGTGCATGTGTGTCTGAGGAGTGTGTATGCGCATCTGGAGGTGTGTGCATGTGTGTCTGAGGAGTGTGCATGCGCATCTGGGGGTGTGTGCATGTGTGTCTGAGGAGTGTGCATGCGCATCTGGGGGTGTGTGCATGTGTGTCTGAGGAGTGTGCATGCACATCTGGGGGTGCGTGCATGTGTGTCTGGGGAGTGTGTATGCGCATCTGGGGGTGCGTGCATGTGTGTCTGGGGAGTGCGTATGCGCATCTGGGGGTGCGTGCATGTGTGTCTGAGGAGTGTGCATGCGCATCTGGGGGGGTGTGCATGTGTGTCTGACGAGTGTGCATGCGCATCTGGGGGTGTGTGCATGTGTGTCTGGGGAGTGCGTATGCGCATCTGGGGGTGTGTGCATGTGTGTCTGAGGAGTGTGCATGCGCATCTGGGGGGGTGTGCATGTGTGTCTGAGGAGTGTGCATGCGCATCTGGAGGTGTGTGCATGTGTGTCTGAGGAGTGTGCATGCGCATCTGGGGGTGTGTGCATGTGTGTCTGAGGAGTGTGCATGCGCATCTGGGGGTGCGTGCATGTGTGTCTGAGGAGTGTGCATGCACATCTGGGGGTGCGTGCATGTGTGTCTGAGGAGTGTGTATGTGCATCTGGGGCTGTGTGCATGTGTGTCTGAGGAGTGTGTATGCGCATCTGGGGGTGCGTGCATGTGTGTCTGAGGAGTGTGTATGCGCATCTAGGGCTGCGTGCATGTGTGTCTGAGGAGTGTGCATGCACATCTGGGGGTGCGTGCATGTGTGTCTGAGGAGTGTGTATGCGCATCTGGGGCTGTGTGCATGTGTGTCTGAGGAGTGTGTATGCGCATCTGGGGGTGCGTGCATGTGTGTCTGAGGAGTGTGTATGCGCATCTGGGGCTGTGTGCATGTGTGTCTGAGGAGTGTGCATGCACATCTGGGGGTGCGTGCATGTGTGTCTGAGGAGTGTGTATGCGCATCTGGGGCTGTGTGCATGTGTGTCTGAGGAGTGTGCATGCACATCTGGGGGTGCGTGCATGTGTGTCTGAGGAGTGTGTATGCGCATCTGGGGCTGTGTGCATGTGTGTCTGAGGAGTGTGTATGCGCATCTGGGGGTGCGTGCATGTGTGTCTGAGGAGTGTGTATGCGCATCTGGGGCTGTGTGCATGTGTGTCTGAGGAGTGTGTATGCGCATCTGGGGGTGCGTGCATGTGTGTCTGAGGAGTGTGTATGCGCATCTGGGGGTGTGTGCATGTGTGTCTGGGGAGTGTGCATGCGCATCTGGGGGTGCGTGCATGTGTGTCTGAGGAGTGTGTATGCGCATCTGGGGCTGTGTGCATGTGTGTCTGGGGAGTGTGCATGCGCATCTGGGGGTGCGTGCATGTGTGTCGGAGGGGTGTGCATGCGCATCTGGAGGTGTGTGCATGTGTGTCTGAGGAGTGTGCATGCGCATCTGGGGGTGTGTGCATGTGTGTCTGAGGAGTGTGCATGCACATCTGGGGGTGCGTGCATGTGTGTCTGAGGAGTGTGCATGCGCATCTGGGGGTGCGTGCATGTGTGTCTGAGGAGTGTGTATGCGCATCTGGGGGTGTGTGCATGTGTGTCTGAGGAGTGTGTATGCGCATCTGGGGGTGCGTGCATGTGTGTCTGAGGAATGTGTATGCGCATCTGGGGGTGCGTGCATGTGTGTCTGAGGAGTGTGTATGCGCTTCTGGGGCTGTGTGCATGTGTGTCTGAGGAGTGTGTATGCGCATCTGGGGGTGCGTGCATGTGTGTCTGGGGAGTGTGCATTCGAATTTGGGGGTACATGCGCATCTGGGGGTGCGTGCATGTGTGTCTGGGGAGTGTGCATGCGCATCTGGGGGTGCGTGCATGTGTGTCTGGGGAGTGTGCATGTGCATCTGGGGGTGCGTGCATGTGTGTCTGGGGAGTGTGCATGCGCATCTGGGGGTGCGTGCATGTGTGTCTGGGGAGTGTGCATTCGCATTTGGGGGTACATGCGCATCTGGGGGTGCGTGCATGTGTGTCTGGGGAGTGTGCATGCGCATCTGGGGGTGCGTGCAAGTGTGTCTGGGGAGTGTGCATGCGCATCTGGGGGTGCGTGCATGTGCATCTGGGGGGGTGTGCATGTGTGTCTGGGGAGTGTGCATGCGCATCTGGGGGTGCGTGCATGTGTGTCTGGGGAGTGTGCATTCGCATTTGGGGGTACATGCGCATCTGGGGGTGCATGTATGTGTGTCTGGGGAGTGTGCATGCGCATCTGGGGGTGCGTGCATGTGTGTCTGGGGAGTGTGCATGCGCATCTGGGGGTACGTGCATGTGTGTCTGGGGAGTGTGCATGCGCATCTGGGGGTGCGTGCATGTGTGTCTGGGGAGTGTGCATGCGCATTTTGGGGTGCATGTGTGTTTGGGGGGTGTGCATGCGCATCTGGGGGTGTGTGCATGTGTGTCTGGGGAGTGTGTATGCGCATTTTGGGGTGCATGTGTGTTTGGGGAGTGTGCATGCGCATCTGGGGGTGCGTGCATGTGTGTCTGGGGAGTGTGTGCGCATCTGGGGGTACGTGCATGTGTGTCTGGGGAGTGTGCATGCGCATCTGGGGGTGCGTGCATGTGTGTCTGGGGAGTGTGCATGCGCATTTTGGGGTGCATGTGTGTTTGGGGAGTGTGCATGCGCATCTGGGGGTGCGTGCATGTGTGTCTGGGGAGTGTGTGCGCATCTGGGGGTGCATGCATGTGTGTCTGGGGAGTGTGCATGCGCATCTGGAGGTGCGTGCATGTGTGTCTGAGGAGTGTGCAGGCGCATCTGGAGGTGTGTGCATGTGTGTCTGAGGAGTGTGCATACGCATCTGGGGGTGCGTGCATGTGTGTCTGGGGAGTGTGTATGCGCATCTGGGGGTGCGTGCATGTGTGTCTGGGGAGTGCGTATGCGCATCTGGGGGTGCATGCATGTGTGTCTGAAGAGTGTGCATGCGCATCTGGGGGTGTGTGCATGTGTGTCTGAGGAGTGTGCATGCGCATCTGGGGGGGTGTGCATGTGTGTCTGGGGAGTGCGTATGCGCATCTGGGGGTGTGTGCATGTGTGTCTGAGGAGTGTGCATGCGCATCTGGGGGGGTGTGCATGTGTGTCTGAGGAGTGTGCATGCGCATCTGGAGGTGTGTGCATGTGTGTCTGAGGAGTGTGCATGCGCATCTGGGGGTGTGTGCATGTGTGTCTGAGGAGTGTGCATGCGCATCTGGGGGTGTGTGCATGTGTGTCTGAGGAGTGTGCATGCGCATCTGGGGGTGCGTGCATGTGTGTCTGGGAAGTGTGTATGCGCATCTGGGGGTGCGTGCATGTGTGTCTGGGGAGTGCGTATGCGCATCTGGGGGTGCGTGCATGTGTGTCTGAGGAGTGTGCATGCGCATCTGGGGGGGTGTGCATGTGTGTCTGAGGAGTGTGCATGCGCATCTGGGGGTGTGTGCATGTGTGTCTGGGGAGTGCGTATGTGCATCTGGGGGTGCGTGCATGTGTGTCTGGGGAGTGTGCATGCGCATCTGGGGGTGCGTGCATGTGTGTCTGGGGAGTGTGCATTCGCATTTGGGGGTACATGCGCATCTGGGGGTGCGTGCATGTGTGTCTGGGGAGTGTGCATGCGCATCTGGGGGTGCGTGCAAGTGTGTCTGGGGAGTGTGCATGCGCATCTGGGGGTGCGTGCATGTGCATCTGGGGGGGTGTGCATGTGTGTCTGGGGAGTGTGCATGCGCATCTGGGGGTGCGTGCATGTGTGTCTGGGGAGTGTGCATTCGCATTTGGGGGTACATGCGCATCTGGGGGTGCATGTATGTGTGTCTGGGGAGTGTGCATGCGCATCTGGGGGTGCGTGCATGTGTGTCTGGGGAGTGTGCATGCGCATCTGGGGGTACGTGCATGTGTGTCTGGGGAGTGTGCATGCGCATCTGGGGGTGCATGCATGTGTGTCTGGGGAGTGTGCATGCGCATTTTGGGGTGCATGTGTGTTTGGGGGGTGTGCATGCGCATCTGGGGGTGTGTGCATGTGTGTCTGGGGAGTGTGTATGCGCATTTTGGGGTGCATGTGTGTTTGGGGAGTGTGCATGCGCATCTGGGGGTGCGTGCATGTGTGTCTGGGGAGTGTGTGCGCATCTGGGGGTACGTGCATGTGTGTCTGGGGAGTGTGCATGCGCATCTGGGGGTGCGTGCATGTGTGTCTGGGGAGTGTGCATGCGCATTTTGGGGTGCATGTGTGTTTGGGGAGTGTGCATGCGCATCTGGGGGTGCGTGCATGTGTGTCTGGGGAGTGTGTGCGCATCTGGGGGTGCATGCATGTGTGTCTGGGGAGTGTGTATGCGCATCTGGAGGTGCGTGCATGTGTGTCTGAGGAGTGTGCAGGCGCATCTGGAGGTGTGTGCATGTGTGTCTGAGGAGTGTGCATGCGCATCTGGGGGTGCGTGCATGTGTGTCTGGGGAGTGTGTATGCGCATCTGGGGGTGCGTGCATGTGTGTCTGGGGAGTGCGTATGCGCATCTGGGGGTGCATGCATGTGTGTCTGAATAGTGTGCATGCGCATCTGGGGGTGTGTGCATGTGTGTCTGAGGAGTGTGCATGCGCATCTGGGGGTGCGTGCATGTGTGTCTGGGGAGTGTGTATGCGCATCTGGGGCTGTGTGCATGTGTGTCTGGGGAGTGTGCATGCGCATCTGGGGGTGCGTGCATGTGTGTCGGAGGGGTGTGCATGCGCATCTGGAGGTGTGTGCATGTGTGTCTGAGGAGTGTGCATGCGCATCTGGGGGTGTGTGCATGTGTGTCTGAGGAGTGTGCATGCACATCTGGGGGTGCGTGCATGTGTGTCTGAGGAGTGTGCATGCGCATCTGGGGGTGCGTGCATGTGTGTCTGAGGAGTGTGTATGCGCATCTGGGGGTGTGTGCATGTGTGTCTGAGGAGTGTGTATGCGCATCTGGGGGTGCGTGCATGTGTGTCTGAGGAGTGTGTATGCGCATCTGGGGCTGTGTGCATGTGTGTCTGAGGAATGTGTATGCGCATCTGGGGGTGCGTGCATGTGTGTCTGAGGAGTGTGTATGCGCTTCTGGGGCTGTGTGCATGTGTGTCTGAGGAGTGTGTATGCGCATCTGGGGGTGCGTGCATGTGTGTCTGGGGAGTGTGCATTCGAATTTGGGGGTACATGCGCATCTGGGGGTGCGTGCATGTGTGTCTGGGGAGTGTGCATGCGCATCTGGGGGTGCGTGCATGTGTGTCTGGGGAGTGTGCATGTGCATCTGGGGGTGCGTGCATGTGTGTCTGGGGAGTGTGCATGCGCATCTGGGGGTGCGTGCATGTGTGTCTGGGGAGTGTGCATTCGCATTTGGGGGTACATGCGCATCTGGGGGTGCGTGCATGTGTGTCTGGGGAGTGTGCATGCGCATCTGGGGGTGCGTGCAAGTGTGTCTGGGGAGTGTGCATGCGCATCTGGGGGTGCGTGCATGTGCATCTGGGGGGGTGTGCATGTGTGTCTGGGGAGTGTGCATGCGCATCTGGGGGTGCGTGCATGTGTGTCTGGGGAGTGTGCATTCGCATTTGGGGGTACATGCGCATCTGGGGGTGCATGTATGTGTGTCTGGGGAGTGTGCATGCGCATCTGGGGGTGCGTGCATGTGTGTCTGGGGAGTGTGCATGCGCATCTGGGGGTACGTGCATGTGTGTCTGGGGAGTGTGCATGCGCATCTGGGGGTGCGTGCATGTGTGTCTGGGGAGTGTGCATGCGCATTTTGGGGTGCATGTGTGTTTGGGGGGTGTGCATGCGCATCTGGGGGTGTGTGCATGTGTGTCTGGGGAGTGTGTATGCGCATTTTGGGGTGCATGTGTGTTTGGGGAGTGTGCATGCGCATCTGGGGGTGCGTGCATGTGTGTCTGGGGAGTGTGTGCGCATCTGGGGGTACGTGCATGTGTGTCTGGGGAGTGTGCATGCGCATCTGGGGGTGCGTGCATGTGTGTCTGGGGAGTGTGCATGCGCATTTTGGGGTGCATGTGTGTTTGGGGAGTGTGCATGCGCATCTGGGGGTGCGTGCATGTGTGTCTGGGGAGTGTGTGCGCATCTGGGGGTGCATGCATGTGTGTCTGGGGAGTGTGCATGCGCATCTGGAGGTGCGTGCATGTGTGTCTGAGGAGTGTGCAGGCGCATCTGGAGGTGTGTGCATGTGTGTCTGAGGAGTGTGCATACGCATCTGGGGGTGCGTGCATGTGTGTCTGGGGAGTGTGTATGCGCATCTGGGGGTGCGTGCATGTGTGTCTGGGGAGTGCGTATGCGCATCTGGGGGTGCATGCATGTGTGTCTGAAGAGTGTGCATGCGCATCTGGGGGTGTGTGCATGTGTGTCTGAGGAGTGTGCATGCGCATCTGGGGGGGTGTGCATGTGTGTCTGGGGAGTGCGTATGCGCATCTGGGGGTGTGTGCATGTGTGTCTGAGGAGTGTGCATGCGCATCTGGGGGGGTGTGCATGTGTGTCTGAGGAGTGTGCATGCGCATCTGGAGGTGTGTGCATGTGTGTCTGAGGAGTGTGCATGCGCATCTGGGGGTGTGTGCATGTGTGTCTGAGGAGTGTGCATGCGCATCTGGGGGTGTGTGCATGTGTGTCTGAGGAGTGTGCATGCGCATCTGGGGGTGCGTGCATGTGTGTCTGGGAAGTGTGTATGCGCATCTGGGGGTGCGTGCATGTGTGTCTGGGGAGTGCGTATGCGCATCTGGGGGTGCGTGCATGTGTGTCTGAGGAGTGTGCATGCGCATCTGGGGGGGTGTGCATGTGTGTCTGAGGAGTGTGCATGCGCATCTGGGGGTGTGTGCATGTGTGTCTGGGGAGTGCGTATGTGCATCTGGGGGTGCGTGCATGTGTGTCTGGGGAGTGTGCATGCGCATCTGGGGGTGCGTGCATGTGTGTCTGGGGAGTGTGCATTCGCATTTGGGGGTACATGCGCATCTGGGGGTGCGTGCATGTGTGTCTGGGGAGTGTGCATGCGCATCTGGGGGTGCGTGCAAGTGTGTCTGGGGAGTGTGCATGCGCATCTGGGGGTGCGTGCATGTGCATCTGGGGGGGTGTGCATGTGTGTCTGGGGAGTGTGCATGCGCATCTGGGGGTGCGTGCATGTGTGTCTGGGGAGTGTGCATTCGCATTTGGGGGTACATGCGCATCTGGGGGTGCATGTATGTGTGTCTGGGGAGTGTGCATGCGCATCTGGGGGTGCGTGCATGTGTGTCTGGGGAGTGTGCATGCGCATCTGGGGGTACGTGCATGTGTGTCTGGGGAGTGTGCATGCGCATCTGGGGGTGCATGCATGTGTGTCTGGGGAGTGTGCATGCGCATTTTGGGGTGCATGTGTGTTTGGGGGGTGTGCATGCGCATCTGGGGGTGTGTGCATGTGTGTCTGGGGAGTGTGTATGCGCATTTTGGGGTGCATGTGTGTTTGGGGAGTGTGCATGCGCATCTGGGGGTGCGTGCATGTGTGTCTGGGGAGTGTGTGCGCATCTGGGGGTACGTGCATGTGTGTCTGGGGAGTGTGCATGCGCATCTGGGGGTGCGTGCATGTGTGTCTGGGGAGTGTGCATGCGCATTTTGGGGTGCATGTGTGTTTGGGGAGTGTGCATGCGCATCTGGGGGTGCGTGCATGTGTGTCTGGGGAGTGTGTGCGCATCTGGGGGTGCATGCATGTGTGTCTGGGGAGTGTGCATGCGCATCTGGAGGTGCGTGCATGTGTGTCTGAGGAGTGTGCAGGCGCATCTGGAGGTGTGTGCATGTGTGTCTGAGGAGTGTGCATGCGCATCTGGGGGTGCGTGCATGTGTGTCTGGGGAGTGTGTATGCGCATCTGGGGGTGCGTGCATGTGTGTCTGGGGAGTGCGTATGCGCATCTGGGGGTGCATGCATGTGTGTCTGAAGAGTGTGCATGCGCATCTGGGGGTGTGTGCATGTGTGTCTGAGGAGTGTGCATGCGCATCTGGGGGTGCGTGCATGTGTGTCTGGGGAGTGCGTATGCGCATCTGGGGGTGCGTGCATGTGTGTCTGAGGAGTGTGCATGCGCATCTGGGGGGGTGTGCATGTGTGTCTGAGGAGTGTGCATGCGCATCTGGGGGTGTGTGCATGTGTGTCTGGGGAGTGCGTATGCGCATCTGGGGGTGTGTGCATGTGTGTCTGAGGAGTGTGCATGCGCATCTGGGGGTGTGTGCATGTGTGTCTGAGGAGTGTGCATGCGCATCTGGGGGGGTGTGCATGTGTGTCTGAAGAGTGTGCATGCGCATCTGGGGGTGTGTGCATGTGTGTCTGGGGAGTGCGTAAGCGCATCTGGGGGTGTGTGCATGTGTGTCTGAGGAGTGTGCATGCGCATCTGGGGGTGTGTGCATGTGTGTCTGGGGAGTGCGTATGCGCATCTGGGGGGGTGTGCATGTGTGTCTGAGGAGTGTGCATGCGCATCTGGGGGGGTGTGCATGTGTGTCTGAGGAGTGTGCATGCGCATCTGGAGGTGTGTGCATGTGTGTCTGAGGAGTGTGCATGCGCATCTGGGGGTGTGTGCATGTGTGTCTGAGGAGTGTGCATGCGCATCTGGGGGTGTGTGCATGTGTGTCTGAGGAGTGTGCATGCGCATCTGGGGGTGCGTGCATGTGTGTCTGGGAAGTGTGTATGCGCATCTGGGGGTGCGTGCATGTGTGTCTGGGGAGTGCGTATGCGCATCTGGGGGTGCGTGCATGTGTGTCTGAGGAGTGTGCATGCGCATCTGGGGGGGGTGTGCATGTGTGTCTGAGGAGTGTGCATGCGCATCTGGGGGTGTGTGCATGTGTGTCTGGGGAGTGCGTATGCGCATCTGGGGGTGTGTGCATGTGTGTCTGAGGAGTGTGCATGCGCATCTGGGGGTGTGTGCATGTGTGTCTGAGGAGTGTGCATGCGCATCTGGGGGGGTGTGCATGTGTGTCTGAAGAGTGTGCATGCGCATCTGGGGGTGTGTGCATGTGTGTCTGGGGAGTGCGTATGCGCATCTGGGGGTGTGTGCATGTGTGTCTGAGGAGTGTGCATGCGCATCTGGGGGTGTGTGCATGTGTGTCTGAGGAGTGTGCATGCGCATCTGGGGGTGCGTGCATGTGTGTCTGAGGAGTGTGTATGCGCATCTGGGGCTGTGTGCATGTGTGTCTGAGGAGTGTGTATGCGCATCTGGGGGTGCGTGCATGTGTGTCTGAGGAGTGTGTATGCGCATCTGGGGGTGTGTGCATGTGTGTCTGAGGAGTGTGTATGCGCATCTGGGGGTGCGTGCATGTGTGTCTGAGGAGTGTGTATGCGCATCTGGGGGTGCGTGCATGTGTGTCTGAGGAGTGTGTATGCGCATCTGGGGCTGCGTGCATGTGTGTCTGAGGAGTGTGTATGCGCATCTGGGGCTGTGTGCATGTGTGTCTGAGGAGTGTGTATGCGCATCTGGGGGTGCGTGCATGTGTGTCTGAGGAGTGTGTATGCGCATCTGGGGGTGCGTGCATGTGTGTCTGAGGAGTGTGTATGCGCATCTGGGGCTGTGTGCATGTGTGTCTGAGGAGTGTGTATGCGCATCTGGGGGTGCGTGCATGTGTGTCTGAGGAGTGTGTATGCGCATCTGGGGGTGTGTGCATGTGTGTCTGGGGAGTGTGCATGCGCATCTGGGGGTGCGTGCATGTGTGTCTGAGGAGTGTGTATGCGCATCTGGGGCTGTGTGCATGTGTGTCTGGGGAGTGTGCATGCGCATCTGGGGGTGCGTGCATGTGTGTCGGAGGGGTGTGCATGCGCATCTGGAGGTGTGTGCATGTGTGTCTGAGGAGTGTGCATGCGCATCTGGGGGTGTGTGCATGTGTGTCTGAGGAGTGTGCATGCACATCTGGGGGTGCGTGCATGTGTGTCTGAGGAGTGTGTATGCGCATCTGGGGGTGTGTGCATGTGTGTCTGAGGAGTGTGTATGCGCATCTGGGGGTGCGTGCATGTGTGTCTCAGGAGTGTGTATGCGCATCTGGGGCTGTGTGCATGTGTGTCTGAGGAGTGTGTATGCGCATCTGGGGGTGTGTGCATGTGTGTCTGAGGAGTGTGTATGCGCATCTGGAGGTGTGTGCATGTGTGTCTGAGTGTGCATGCGCATCTGGGGGTGCGTGCATGTGTGTCTGAGGAGTGTGTATGCGCATCTGGGGGTGTGTGCATGTGTGTCTGAGGAGTGTGTATGCGCATCTGGGGGTGCGTGCATGTGTGTCTGAGGAGTGTGTATGCGCATCTGGGGCTGTGTGCATGTGTGTCTGAGGAGTGTGTATGCGCATCTGGGGGTGCGTGCATGTGTGTCTGAGGAGTGTGTATGCGCATCTGGGGCTGTGTGCATGTGTGTCTGAGGAGTGTGTATGCGCATCTGGGGGTGCGTGCATGTGTGTCTGAGGAGTGTGTATGCGCTTCTGGGGCTGTGTGCATGTGTGTCTGAAGAGTGTGTATGCGCATCTGGGGGTGCGTGCATGTGTGTCTGAGGAGTGTGTATGCGCTTCTGGGGCTGTGTGCATGTGTGTCTGAAGAGTGTGTATGCGCATCTGGGGGTGCGTGCATGTGTGTCTGAGGAGTGTGTATGCGCATCTGGGGGGGTGTGCATGTGTGTCTGAGGAGTGTGTATGCGCATCTGGAGGTGTGTGCATGTGTGTCTGAGTGTGCATGCGCATCTGGGGGTGCGTGCATGTGTGTCTGAGGAGTGTGTATGCGCATCTGGGGGTGTGTGCATGTGTGTCTGAGGAGTGTGTATGCGCATCTGGGGGTGCGTGCATGTGTGTCTGAGGAGTGTGTATGCGCATCTGGGGCTGCGTGCATGTGTGTCTGAGGAGTGTGTATGTGCATCTGGGGGTGCGTGCATGTGTGTCTGAGGAGTGTGTATGCGCATCTGGGGCTGTGTGCATGTGTGTCTGAGGAGTGTGTATGCGCATCTGGGGGTGCGTGCATGTGTGTCTGAGGAGTGTGTATGCGCTTCTGGGGCTGTGTGCATGTGTGTCTGAAGAGTGTGTATGCGCATCTGGGGGTGCGTGCATGTGTGTCTGAGGAGTGTGTATGCGCTTCTGGGGCTGTGTGCATGTGTGTCTGAAGAGTGTGTATGCGCATCTGGGGGTGCGTGCATGTGTGTCTGAGGAGTGTGTATGCGCATCTGGGGGTGTGTGCATGTGTGTCTGGGGAGTGTGCATGCGCATCTGGGGGTGCGTGCATGTGTGTCTGAGGAGTGTGTATGCGCATCTGGGGCTGTGTGCATGTGTGTCTGGAGAGTGTGCATGCGCATCTGGGGGTGCGTGCATGTGTGTTGGAGGGGTGTGCATGCGCATCTGGAGGTGTGTGCATGTGTGTCTGAGGAGTGTGCATGCGCATCTGGGGGTGTGTGCATGTGTGTCTGAGGAGTGTGCATGCACATCTGGGGGTGCGTGCATGTGTGTCTGAGGAGTGTGCATGCTCATCTGGAGGTGTGTGCATGTGTGTCTGAGGAGTGTGCAGGCGCATCTGGAGGTGTGTGCATGTGTGTCTGAGGAGTGTGCATGCGCATCTGGGGGTGTGTGCATGTGTGTCTGAGGAGTGTGCATGCGCATCTGGGGGTGCGTGCATGTGTGTCTGAGGAGTGTGCATGCGCATCTGGGGGTGCGTGCATGTGTGTCTGAGGAGTGTGTATGCGCATCTGGGGGTGCGTGCATGTGTGTCTGAGGAGTGTGTATGCGCATCTGGGGCTGTGTGCATGTGTGTCTGAGGAGTGTGTATGCGCATCTGGGGCTGTGTGCATGTGTGTCTGAGGAGTGTGTATGCGCATCTGGGGGTGTGTGCATGTGTGTCTGAGGAGTGTGTATGCGCATCTGGGGGTGCGTGCATGTGTGTCTGGGGAGTGTGCATGCGCATCTGGGGGTGTGTGCATGTGTGTCTGGGGAGTGTGTATGCGCATTTTGGGGTGCATGTGTGTTTGGGGAGTGTGCATGCACATCTGGGGGTGCGTGCATGTGTGTCTGGGGAGTGTGTGCGCATCTGGGGGTGCATGCATGTGTGTCTGGGGAGTGTGCATGCGCATCTGGAGGTGCGTGCATGTGTGTCTGAGGAGTGTGCAGGTGCATCTGGAGGTGTGTGCATGTGTGTCTGAGGAGTGTGCATGCGCATCTGGGGGTGCGTGCATGTGTGTCTGGGGAGTGTGTATGCGCATCTGGGGGTGCGTGCATGTGTGTCTGGGGAGTGCGTATGCGCATCTGGGGGTGCGTGCATGTGTGTCTGAGGAGTGTGCATGCGCATCTGGGGGTGTGTGCATGTGTGTCTGAGGAGTGTGCATGCGCATCTGGGGGTGTGTGCATGTGTGTCTGGGGAGTGGGTATGCGCATCTGGGGGTGTGTGCATGTGTGTCTGAGGAGTGTGCATGCGTATCTGGGGGGGTGTGCATGTGTGTCTGAGGAGTGTGCATGCGCATCTGGAGGTGTGTGCATGTGTGTCTGAGGAGTGTGCATGCGCATCTGGGGGTGTGTGCATGTGTGTCTGAGGAGTGTGCATGCGCATCTGGGGGTGTGTGCATGTGTGTCTGAGGAGTGTGCATGCGCATCTGGGGGTGCGTGCATGTGTGTCTGAGGAGTGTGTATGCGCATCTGGGGGTGCGTGCATGTGTGTCTGAGGAGTGTGCATGCGCATCTGGGGGTGTGTGCATGTGTGTCTGAGGAGTGTGCATGCGCATCTGGGGGTGTGTGCATGTGTGTCTGGGGAGTGCGTATGCGCATCTGGGTGTGTGTGCATGTGTGTCTGAGGAGTGTGCATGCGCATCTGGGGGGGTGTGCATGTGTGTCTGAGGAGTGTGCATGCGCATCTGGAGGTGTGTGCATGTGTGTCTGAGGAGTGTGCATGCGCATCTGGGGGTGTGTGCATGTGTGTCTGAGGAGTGTGCATGCACATCTGGGGGTGCGTGCATGTGTGTCTGAGGAGTGTGCATGCACATCTGGGGGTGCGTGCATGTGTGTCTGAGGAGTGTGTATGCGCATCTGGGGCTGTGTGCATGTGTGTCTGAGGAGTGTGTATGCGCATCTGGGGGTGCGTGCATGTGTGTCTGAGGAGTGTGTATGCGCATCTGGGGGTGTGTGCATGTGTGTCTGAGGAGTGTGTATGCGCATCTGGGGGTGCGTGCATGTGTGTCTGAGGAGTGTGTATGCGCATCTGGGGGTGCGTGCATGTGTGTCTGAGGAGTGTGTATGCGCATCTGGGGGTGCGTGCATGTGTGTCTGAGGAGTGTGTATGCGCATCTGGGGCTGTGTGCATGTGTGTCTGAGGAGTGTGTATGCGCATCTGGGGGTGTGTGCATGTGTGTCTGAGGAGTGTGTATGCGCATCTGGGGCTGTGTGCATGTGTGTCTGAGGAGTGTGTATGCGCATCTGGGGGTGCCTGCATGTGTGTCTGAGGAGTGTGTATGCGCATCTGGGGCTGTGTGCATGTGTGTCTGGGGAGTGTGCATGCGCATCTGGGGGTGCGTGCATGTGTGTCGGAGGGGTGTGCATGCGCATCTGGAGGTGTGTGCATGTGTGTCTGAGGAGTGTGCATGCGCATCTGGGGGTGTGTGCATGTGTGTCTGAGGAGTGTGCATGCACATCTGGGGGTGCGTGCATGTGTGTCTGAGGAGTGTGCATGCGCATCTGGAGGTGTGTGCATGTGTGTCTGAGGAGTGTGCAGGCGCATCTGGAGGTGTGTGCATGTGTGTCTGAGGAGTGTGCATGCGCATCTGGGGGTGTGTGCATGTGTGTCTGAGGAGTGTGCAGGCGCATCTGGAGGTGTGTGCATGTGTGTCTGAGGAGTGTGTATGCGCATCTGGGGGTGCGTGCATGTGTGTCTGAGGAGTGTGTATGCGCATCTGGGGCTGTGTGCATGTGTGTCTTAGGAGTGTGTATGCGCATCTGGAGGTGTGTGCATGTGTGTCTGAGGAGTGTGCATGCGCATCTGGGAGTGCGTGCATGTGTGTCTGAAGAGTGTGCATGCACATCTGGGGCTGTGTGCATGTGTGTCTGAGGAGTGTGTATGCGCATCTGGAGGTGTGTGCATGTGTGTCTGAGGGGTGTGCATGCGCATCTGGGGGTGCGTGCATGTGTGTCTGAGGAGTGTGTATGCGCATCTGGGGCTGTGTGCATGTGTGTCTGAGGAGTGTGTATGCGCATCTGGAGGTGTGTGCTTGTGTGTCTGAGGAGTGTGCATGCGCATCTGGGAGTGCGTGCATGTGTGTCTGAGGAGTGTGCATGCGCATCTGGGGCTGTGTGCATGTGTGTCTGAGGAGTGTGTATGCGCATCTGGGGGTGTGTGCATGTGTGTCTGAGGAGTGTGTATGCGCATCTGGGGGTGCGTGCATGTGTGTCTGAGGAGTGTGTATGCGCATCTGGGGCTGTGTGCATGTGTGTCTGAGGAGTGTGTATGCGCATCTGGGGGTGTGTGCATGTGTGTCTGAGGAGTGTGTATGCGCATCTGGGGGTGTGTGCATGTGTGTCTGGGAGTGTGCATGCGCATCTGGGGGTGTGTGCATGTGTGTCTGAGGAGTGTGTATGCGCATCTGGGGGTGTGTGCATGTGTGTCTGGGGAGTGTGCATGCGCATCTGGGGGTGCGTGCACGTGTGTCTGAGGAGTGTGTATGCGCATCTGGGGCTGTGTGCATGTGTGTCTGAGGAGTGTGTATGCGCATCTGGGGGTGCGTGCATGTGTGTCTGAGGAGTGTGTATGCGCATCTGGGGCTGTGTGCATGTGTGTCTGAGGAGTGTGCATGCGCATCTGGGAGTGCGTGCATGTGTGTCTGAGGAGTGTGTATGCGCATCTGGGGCTGTGTGCATGTGTGTCTGAGGAGTGTGTATGCGCATCTGGGGGTGCGTGCATGTGTGTCTGAGGAGTGTGTATGCGCATCTGGGGGTGCGTGCATGTGTGTCTGAGGAGTGTGCATGCGCATCTGGGGGTGTGTGCATGTGTGTCTGAGGAGTGTGCATGCACATCTGGGGGTGCGTGCATGTGTGTCTGAGGAGTGTGTATGCGCATCTGGGGGTGTGTGCATGTGTGTCTGAGGAGTGTGCAGGCGCATCTGGAGGTGTGTGCATGTGTGTCTGAGGAGTGTGCATGCACATCTGGGGGTGCGTGCATGTGTGTCTGAGGAGTGTGTATGCGCATCTGGGGGTGTGTGCATGTGTGTCTGCGGAGTGTGCATGCACATCTGGGGGTGCGTGCATGTGTGTCTGAGGAGTGTGTATGCGCATCTGGGGGTGTGTGCATGTGTGTCTGAGGAGTGTGCAGGCGCATCTGGGGGTGTGTGCATGTGTGTCTGAGGAGTGTGCATGCGCATCTGGGGGTGTGTGCATGTGTGTCTGAGGAGTGTGTATGCGCATCTGGGGGTGCGTGCATGTGTGTCTGAGGAGTGTGTATGCGCATCTGGGGGTGTGTGCATGTGTGTCTGAGGAGTGTGTATGCGCATCTGGGGGTGTGTGCATGTGTGTCTGAGGAGTGTGTATGCGCATCTGGGGGTGCGTGCATGTGTGTCTGAGGAGTGTGCATGCGCATCTGGGGGTGCGTGCATGTGTGTCTGGGGAGTGTGCATGCACATCTGGGGGTGCGTGCATGTGTGTCTGAGGAGTGTGTATGCGCATCTGGGGGTGTGTGCATGTGTGTCTGAGGAGTGTGCAGGCGCATCTGGAGGTGTGTGCATGTGTGTCTGAGGAGTGTGCATGCACATCTGGGGGTGCGTGCATGTGTGTCTGAGGAGTGTGTATGCGCATCTGGGGGTGTGTGCATGTGTGTCTGAGGAGTGTGCATGCACATCTGGGGGTGCGTGCATGTGTGTCTGAGGAGTGTGTATGCGCATCTGGGGGTGTGTGCATGTGTGTCTGAGGAGTGTGCAGGCGCATCTGGGGGTGTGTGCATGTGTGTCTGAGGAGTGTGCATGCGCATCTGGGGGTGTGTGCATGTGTGTCTGAGGAGTGTGCATGCGCATCTGGGGGTGCGTGCATGTGTGTCTGAGGAGTGTGTATGCGCATCTGGGGGTGTGTGCATGTGTGTCTGAGGAGTGTGTATGCGCATCTGGGGGTGTGTGCATGTGTGTCTGAGGAGTGTGTATGCGCATCTGGGGGTGCGTGCATGTGTGTCTGAGGAGTGTGCATGCGCATCTGGGGGTGCGTGCATGTGTGTCTGGGGAGTGTGTATGCGCATCTGGGGGTGCGTGCATGTGTGTCTGAGGAGTGTGCAGGCGCATCTGGAGGTGTGTGCATGTGTGTCTGAGGAGTGTGCATGCGCATCTGGGGGTGCGTGCATGCGCATCTGGGGGTGCGTGCATGTGTGTCTGAGGAGTGTGTATGCGCATCTGGGGGTGTGTGCATGTGTGTCTGAGGAGTGTGCAGGCGCATCTGGAGGTGTGTGCATGTGTGTCTGAGGAGTGTGTATGCGCATCTGGGGGTGCGTGCATGTGTGTCTGAGGAGTGTGCATGCGCATCTGGGGGTGCGTGCATGCGCATCTGGGGGTGCGTGCATGTGTGTCTGAGGAGTGTGCAGGCGCATCTGGAGGTGTGTGCATGTGTGTCTGAGGAGTGTGCATGCGCATCTGGGGGTGTGTGCATGTGTGTCTGAGGAGTGTGCATGCGCATCTGGGGGTGTGTGCATGTGTGTCTGAGGAGTGTGCATGCGCATCTGGGGGTGTGTGCATGTGTGTCTGAGGAGTGTGTATGCGCATCTGGGGGTGTGTGCATGTGTGTCTGAGGAGTGTGCATGCGCATCTGGGGGTGTGTGCATGTGTGTCTGAGGAGTGTGTATGCGCATCTGGGGCTGTGTTCATGTGTGTCTGAGGAGTGTGTATGCGCATCTGGGGGTGCGTGCATGTGTGTCTGAGGAGTGTGTATGCGCATCTGGGGGTGCGTGCATGTGTGTCTGAGGAGTGTGCATGCGCATCTGGGGGTGTGTGCATGTGTGTTTGAGGAGTGTGTATGCGCATCTGGGGCTGTGTGCATGTGTGTCTGAGGAGTGTGTATGCGCATCTGGGGGTGCGTGCATGTGTGTCTGAGGAGTGTGTATGCGCATCTGGGGGTGTGTGCATGTGTGTCTGGGGATTGTGCATGCGCATCTGGGGGTGCGTGCATGTGTGTCTGAGGAGTGTGTATGCGCATCTGGGGCTGTGTGCATGTGTGTCTGGGGAGTGTGCATGCGCATCTGGGGGTGCGTGCATGTGTGTCGGAGGGGTGTGCATGCGCATCTGGAGGTGTGTGCATGTGTGTCTGAGGAGTGTGCATGCGCATCTGGGGGTGTGTGCATGTGTGTCTGAGGAGTGTGCATGCACATCTGGGGGTGCGTGCATGTGTGTCTGAGGAGTGTGCAGGCGCATCTGGAGGTGTGTGCATGTGTGTCTGAGGAGTGTGCATGCGCATCTGGGGGTGTGTGCATGTGTGTCTGAGGAGTGTGCAGGCGCATCTGGAGGTGTGTGCATGTGTGTCTGAGGAGTGTGTATGCGCATCTGGAGGTGTGTGCATGTGTGTCTGAGGAGTGTGCAGGCGCATCTGGAGGTGTGTGCATGTGTGTCTGAGGAGTGTGTATGCGCATCTGGAGGTGTGTGCATGTGTGTCTGAGGAGTGTGTATGCGCATCTGGGGGTGCGTGCATGTGTGTCTGGGGAGTGTGTATGCGCATCTGGAGGTGTGTGCATGTGTGTCTGAGGAGTGTGCATGCGCATCTGGGGCTGTGTGCATGTGTGTCTGAGGAGTGTGTATGCGCATCTGGAGGTGTGTGCATGTGTGTCTGAGGAGTGTGCATGCGCATCTGGGAGTGCGTGCATGTGTGTCTGAGGAGTGTGCATGCGCATCTGGGGCTGTGTGCATGTGTGTCTGAGGAGTGTGTATGCGCATCTGGGGGTGTGTGCATGTGTGTCTGAGGAGTGTGTATGCGCATCTGGGGGTGCGTGCATGTGTGTCTGAGGAGTGTGTATGCGCATCTGGGGGTGTGTGTATGTGTGTCTGAGGAGTGTGTATGCGCATCTGGGGGTGTGTGCATGTGTGTCTGGGGAGTGTGCATGCGCATCTGGGGGTGTGTGCATGTGTGTCTGAGGAGTGTGCATGCGCATCTGGGGGTGCGTGCATGTGTGTCTGAGGAGTGTGCATGCGCATCTGGGGGTGCGTGCATGTGTGTCTGAGGAGTGTGTATGCGCATCTGGGGCTGTGTGCATGTGTGTCTGAGGAGTGTGTATGCGCATCTGGGGGTGCGTGCATGTGTGTCTGAGGAGTGTGTGCGCATCTGGGGCTGTGTGCATGTGTGTCTGAGGAGTGTGTATGCGCATCTGGGGGTGCATGCATGTGTGTCTGAGGAGTGTGTATGCGCATCTGGGGCTGTGTGCATGTGTGTCTGAGGAGTGTGTATGCGCATCTGGGGGTGCGTGCATGTGTGTCTGAGGAGTGTGTATGCGCATCTGGGGGTGTGTGCATGTGTGTCTGGGGAGTGTGCATGCGCATCTGGGGGTGTGTGCATGTGTGTCTGAGGAGTGTGTATGCGCATCTGGGGCTGTGTGCATGTGTGTCTGAGGAGTGTGCATGCGGATCTGGAGGTGTGTGCATGTGTGTCTGAGGAGTGTGCATGCGCATCTGGGGGTGTGTGCATGTGTGTCTGAGGAGTGTGCATGCACATCTGGGGGTGTGTGCATGTGTGTCTGAGGAGTGTGTATGCGCATCTGGGTGTGTGTGCATGTGTGTCTGAGGAGTGTGCAGGCGCATCTGGAGGTGTGTGCATGTGTGTCTGAGGAGTGTGCATGCACATCTGGGGGTGCGTGCATGTGTGTCTGAGGAGTGTGTATGCGCATCTGGGGGTGTGTGCATGTGTGTCTGAGGAGTGTGCATGCGCATCTGGGGGTGCGTGCATGTGTGTCTGAGGAGTGTGTATGCGCATCTGGGGGTGCGTGCATGTGTGTCTGGGGAGTGTGTATGCGCATCTGGGGGTGTGTGCATGTGTGTCTGAGGAGTGTGCAGGCGCATCTGGAGGTGTGTGCATGTGTGTCTGAGGAGTGTGTATGCGCATCTGGGGGTGTGTGCATGTGTGTCTGAGGAGTGTGTATGCGCATCTGGGGGTGTGTGCATGTGTGTCTGAGGAGTGTGCAGGCGCATCTGGAGGTGTGTGCATGTGTGTCTGAGGAGTGTGTATGCGCATCTGGGGGTGCGTGCATGTGTGTCTGAGGAGTGTGCATGCGCATCTGGGGGTGCGTGCATGTGTGTCTGGGGAGTGTGTATGCGCATCTGGGGGTGCGTGCATGTGTGTCTGAGGAGTGTGCAGGCGCATCTGGAGGTGTGTGCATGTGTGTCTGAGGAGTGTGCATGCGCATCTGGGGGTGCGTGCATGTGTGTCTGAGGAGTGTGCATGCGCATCTGGGGGTGCGTGCATGTGTGTCTGAGGAGTGTGCATGCGCATCTGGGGGTGTGTGCATGTGTGTCTGAGGAGTGTGCATGCGCATCTGGGGGTGTGTGCATGTGTGTCTGAGGAGTGTGCATGCGCATCTGGGGGTGCGTGCATGCGCATCTGGGGGTGCGTGCATGCGCATCTGGGGGTGCGTGCATGTGTGTCTGAGGAGTGTGCAGGCGCATCTGGGGGTGTGTGCATGTGTGTCTGAGGAGTGTGCATGCGCATCTGGGGGTGTGTGCATGTGTGTCTGAGGAGTGTGCATGCGCATCTGGAGGTGTGTGCATGTGTGTCTGAGGAGTGTGCATGCGCATCTGGGGGTGTGTGCATGTGTGTCTGAGGAGTGTGTATGCGCATCTGGGGGTGTGTGCATGTGTGTCTGAGGAGTGTGCATGCGCATCTGGGGGTGTGTGCATGTGTGTCTGAGGAGTGTGCACGCGCATCTGGGGGTGTGTGCATGTGTGTCTGAGGAGTGTGCATGCGCATCTGGGGGTGTGTGCATGTGTGTCTGAGGAGTGTGCACGCGCATCTGGAGGTGTGTGCATGTGTGTCTGAGGAGTGTGCATGCGCATCTGGGGGTGTGTGCATGCGCATCTGGGGGTGCGTGCATGTGTGTCTGAGGAGTGTGCACGCGCATCTGGAGGTGTGTGCATGTGTGTCTGGGGAGTGTGTATGTGCATCTGGGGGTGCACATATGTGTTTCTGGGGAGTGTGTGTATGCGCATCTGGGGGTGCATGCCTGTGGGTCTGGGTGCAGGCTTTATGCCGTGCATGCCAAGCATAACAGCTGTATAATTGATATAATATTTATCTTTTCTTAGTCCCTGCCTTGCGCTCTCTTTTTTCTTCTTCTCCATTTAGGTTGCACATTTAGCACTGCATAGCACTTTATACATGGGATAGGTCAGGGGGTAGGACACTTCAGTCGTGGAGTCGGAGCTAGTTATGGCTGGAGTTGGAGTCTGATAAAATGTACCGACTCCGACATTAATCTCTTACGAATATTGTGTAATATATAATAAGAAGTTTAGAAATATTAATTATTAATATATTTTTATTCTTTTAATCTGAGGCCCTTATTTATATCAGTGATAAGCAGCAGCAGGGCCTGCGTCAGTACCCGACAAGCCTGGTCAGCTGCCGAGGGCCCCCGCCCCCAGGGGGGCCCACTGGCAGCTGGCACAAAACTGTAAAAAAGAAAAAAAAACATTTACTCACCTGCGGCCGCGATACCTCGTATTTCGCCCTCTCCTCACCTCAGAAGAGCCCAGGGGGGGCGATCAGAGGCCCGCCGGTAAAGAGGAAACCCGACAGAGCCTACGATCGCACCCCCGGGCTCTTCCGTGGTGAGGAGAAGGCGAAATACACCCTCTCCAGCACTTCCGCAATTGCTCAGCCACTAGCCCCGCCTTTTGTGGGCAGGGTGGATGATGTCATCTATGATGTCATCTCACACCTGCCCCAAAGGCCTACTGTGCCGGGTGAACGGAGGTAAGAGGGTTGATGACAGCTGCCGGGTGATCGGTGGAGGTGGGGGCAAGGGATCACAGCCCCCTCCTCTCCACCTATCAACTGGCAGCTGTCTTCGGAGCTTCATGGGACAGGATCACCAGGGGAGAACAGAGGATTGGAGGTGAGTAAAGCAAAAAAATATAATAAATGGCATTTTTTCTCTGTGTGTGTGTTTTTTTTTTTTTTTACTGTTAACCCTTTGTGAACTGGTAAGGGGTCCATGAGACCTCTCTTGCTGACAGTATAGCAGGAAGAAATCATGCCCATACCACTTTATTCACTTAAAGGGGAGTTTAATTAGGAGAACAAGAGGGTATAATAGATAGGATGCAGGTAGGGTGGGGCTACTGGGGTCCACCGGGGTCTTCTCTCCTTGGAATGGGAAGGGATGAGGGAAGCAGGTGCCTGTCATGGAAAAGAAAGGGGCTTAGTTACTAGGAAACAGGGTTTAGTGTCCCACCAAGGGCATCTCAAAATTTAAACATAGTAGCCACTTACCAGGTGGGTGCAGGTACAGTGACGTGAGCCCAAACGGGGAAAGCTATACACCCCCGATCATGGGTGATACTGGGATAACAAACACTCCTTGCCGCCCCGGGGGTCCTGTCATTGTTTCATTCGACAGCAACATTTTACCTTTTTCTGAAAGAACCCATTCATTCTAGCACCAGTGAGACAGGATTGGCAAAGTGACCTTTTCGCTCCCCCTCCCTCTCCGCTGAGAATATCCTGAATATCCCTTTTCCTCCTATAGGGAAATGTTCCTTAGAGTAGCTCATGGGCTCCTTATGGGCCTATTGGGTGCTTTTTCTAAATGCCAAACGATCTCGGCAGACATAAACCATATGCTATGGGGCTGGCCAGGAGTCAAACTCTGTCAGCATTTGGGAGGAAGACTATCCTCCAGCATTGGATCTCCTCAGAGCCCCCTTCCTTGTCCCTCTTTCTGAGAAAATTGAAGCATCTATTCCAGGTGGAGTAGATTGCCGCTACTTTGGATAAGGAAAAGAAGGCTGAACAACTCTTTGAGACCTGGAAGAGTTTTATGAATATACTTCCTTAAGAGATAAAATCCACATTGTATAGGAGCTTGGGCCAAACCTCTTTGTATTTGCCTAGGCTGGAGGCAGGAGTGTTGGGATGGGGGGGGGGGGGGGTCGTGGTGGTGGCGAGAACCGTTTTAGTTGATTGCTGGCATGAGTAACAGAGATATTGTGCTTCAATTGGAGCACGTTTTCGGCCTGACAATTGTGAAGATTTTCCTTTTTGTGTTTACTAGTACTATTTCTAAGCAGTAGTTGCATTTGGATGCATTATGAATGTGACAGACTCTATGCCTTTTGGATTTTAAAGGCACTGTTTTTGCATAGACCCATTACTTTCATTTTCTTGAGCATGTCCCAGACAGACTGCCATTGTTGATTGTATTACAGACTGCTATTGTTATACTGATTGTGTTACAGACTGCTATTGTTCTACTGATTGTGTTACCGGCAGAGTTGAGGGATTGTGTGCCCTGCTTCCATTGGTCCGTGTGTTTGTCATGCAGTCCTCCATCAGGTCCACGGGGGAGGTCCCCTTGCATGGAGCCTTGCATATAACGCACAGTGTGGCACTAATAAAGTTGAGTTCATCTTCACCCTCAATACTGAGTTCTGTCTCTTATTGGGGGAAACGCTATATTACAATTCACTAGCCCTTGTAAGGGCTGTTCCTGTTTCCTCACGGATGACTCTGGAATTCCTGCAGCACCTCTCACCATTGGGAAAAGGACGTCTCTGGCGGGGAAGCCCTCTGGCGATAAAGGTTATCGCTACAATTGGTGGCAGCGGTGGGATGGTCCTTTCTACCCAGAGAGAGTGCTACCCTGATGGAGAGTCAGTATGACAAGTTGAAAGGGCGGACCCTGAAGGATCTACTCGAGAGCTGGGGAAGGTCAGCTAGCAATCGCCCACGTCAGGAACTGATAGCCGAGCTGATCGAAATGGATCGTGCAGCAGTGAGGACCGAAACCAATATAGAGACCGATGAAGACGCTGCTCTCGTTCAAGCGGTTCGGAACAGATTGTCGGTCTATGGCCCGAATCCATCACAGGAACTGATCGACCGAGTCTTCGCCGCAGCGGAGGCAGAGGCCAGTAAGCGAAGGGAAGATCGGCGACTTTCAACCCAGCAGCCTCTCATCCTCAGTTACACTGGGGGGAGAAAGATTCCATTTGCAGCATTTAAGTCCTTCCAGGAAAGTGACGACGAGATTGACGGATTTTTGGCCGATTTTGAACGGCAGTGCGCTTTACACCGGGTACCCACGGAGGAATGGGTCACCATATTATCAGGGAAACTATCTGGGAAAGCTTCCGATGCTTTCCGGGCCATCCCTGATGCGGACTTACCACACTACCATCTGGTAAAGGAGGCTTTGTTAGCCCGGTACGCTGTCACCCCGGAAGCCTACAGGTGACGATTTCGGGAATCCCAAAGGAAGGGAGGGGATTCTTACACGGAGTGGGCATGTCGCCTCCATCGTACAGCATCACACTGGGTCACAGGATGCCAAGCCACGACCGCTGAGGATGTACTACAGTTGTTTTTACTAGAACATTTTCTCAATGCCCTGCAACCAGAGCTAAGAGAGTGGGTACGTGACCGGAGGCCTCTAACGCTACCTGAGGCTGCTCGTCTAGCCGACGAGTACACCGATGCTCGCCGGACAGAACAGTCCGCTCCAAAACCACCACCTCCCATCAAATTTCAAGCACCTGTGGCTTCAGCGCCAACTCGTTACTCTGGGCCACATAGGCCAGCGCAGCAACCGAACCTCTCCACAGTTCAGTGCCATCGTTGCAAACAATGGGGACATTCTCGCAGGGATTGCGCCCTAGATCCTCCCCGAAACACGTGGAGGCAAAAACAACCTTCCACCTCCCGCACTCCTGCGGCACACTGTTTGGAAGCTGAGAGCAGTTCGGAAGAGTATCTGGGGGTAATGTATGAAGCTGATCCCGTACAAGCGGCCATCCAAGACAACCGACAGCACCATCGCCAGGAGGTACAAGTCAATGGGCGCACCGCACAAGGATTACGCGACACCGGAGCCACACTTACCTTGCTCCAACCTCATTTAGTCAAGAACAAAGACCGCACCGGACACACCGTTGCAGTAAGGGTGGCGGGAGGAGCTGTGTTTCGACTCCCCACCGCCCGAGTACATCTTGACTGGGGCGCTGTATCCGGCAGGGTACATGTGGGACTTATGGACAACTTACCCGCAGAAGTACTATTGGGAAATGATCTAGGACCAATGACTTCTGCCTACGCTACCTCTGTGCCAGCCAGCATCACCCCTGTTACAACCTGGGCTCCAGCCCGAGCTGCCGACTCCAGCCCACTGGTCGGGGAGACCCAGGGGTTTCATCTGCATCACGTCATGTCTGTTACAAGAAGCCAAGAAGAGGATCAGCCATCAGGTTACGTCCTTCCAGAAGGGAAACTTATTCCAAACACTATTTTTGTTGGGGGCATTGACCGTCGGATTGATCAGCATGAAATTAAGTATTTGTTTTCAAAGTATGGCGCTGTAAAGAATGTCAACATTATTAGGGATGCCTCTGGCGTTTCTAAGGGTTATGGTTTTGTCTCCTTTTACGATGATATAGATGTGCAGAAGATTGTGGATTCTCCGATCAGCTTCCATGGAAAGAGATTGAAACTTTGACCAGCTATAAGAAAGCAAAGCACCTGTGCACACATCCAACCAAGGACCAAGGGTGCTGAACTCACCAACGCCACAATATCCCAGTGTTTGGATCCCACCCATTACCTATTCCTATGTACAGCCCACGCCAATGTTTAGTCCTGTTACTCACTATTTGCAGACTTGTCCTTACACAGAACTCTGCCCATAACAAGAGTCCGGACAGCCCCACGTTAACCCGAACAGGGTCAATCCGGGTCTGCCGGGTGTTCCACAAAAAGGGGGCATTGTGACAGACTCTATGCCTTTTGGATTTTAAAGGCACCGTTTTTGCATAGACCCATTACTTTCATTTTCTTGAGCATGTCCCAGACAGACTGCCATGGTGTTGTTGATTGTATTACAGACTGCTATTGTTATACTGATTGTGTTACAGACTGCTATTGTTATACTGATTGTGTTACCGGCAGAGTTGAGGGATTGTGTGCCCTGCTTCCATTGGTCCGTGTGTTTGTCATGCAGTCCTCCATCAGGTCCACGGGGGAGGTCCCCTTGCATGGAGCCTTGCATATAAGGCACAGTGTGGCACTAATAAAGTTGAGTTCATCTTCACCCTCAATACTGAGTTCTGTCTCTTATTGGGGGAAACGCTATATTACAATTCACTAGCCCTTGTAAGGGCTGTTCCCGTTTCCTCACGGATGACTCTGGAATTCCTGCAGCACCTCTCACCATTGGGAAAAGGACGTCTCTGGCGGGGAAGCCCTCCTGCGATAAAGGTTATCGCTACAATGAATACATTTCTAAAAGATCTTTTAGTTTGTAAAATAGGTTGAATCCATGTATATGTAAATCTCACATATTGCTGGTGCTGGTTAATTAGACAAGTTAGTGATAGCCCCGACCACAGGGCCTTTTTGTATAGTGTAATATGTGCTTTCATAAAGTGTCTTAAATTAAATAGGTGTTTTGAGGGCATGGTTGGAGAATGGTAAATAGAATGGAGGAAGGCACTGAAGAGTGGTGTGGCGTGTGTGAAGTCCTGAAGATTGATGAAGGCAATGAGGACAGGAGGAGCTCCTGGGCAGCCCATGCTGCTCCCACGTTGTTGTTCACTGGCTGGACATACCCTTTAAGTGGTTCCAATTGCTTTTTTTGTAGCTCAGTGAGCTGTCATGTCTGGTTGTTGAAGCATTAATCCACTTTTTATTTTCATTGGACGGACAATTGTTCACACCCTGATATGTCCGTGGCTCTGGCTCATAAACTGTACTGACTATGTACAAATAAAAGTCCCTTTTACTGAGTTAGAATGATCCTATACCCAGAAAGGAAGTTTATGTCATCATCTTCTATCCCCAGCCCAGTGTCCCAAACAACCGGTGTTTCTTTTTTTTTAAGCCTTTGCCCAATATTCATGACAACACTGACATTATTATGGTAAATGGCAGCCATATACTAATGATTTCAGTTACAACTAAACTGTCACATAATGGCAGTTAGGGTAAAGTGTTCCCCAATGCTGATCTGTGTGTACTGTAACTGAGCATATCGCTGGAAAGCACCAAGGGGCAGGGCTATAAATATTGGGCAAAGGCTTTAGTAAAATAAGGAACACAGGCTGTTTTGGGGCACTGGACTGGGGATAGAAGGTGACAACATAAACTTCCTTTCTAGGTATAGGTTCACTTTAAGTAAACAATGCCATCTTTAAATCTTCCACGCTTTTGAATGGCCTCTTTGCTCTGATCTGACAGCCCCCACACTGTGTGCTGGCTGCCAGGGGTTGCATCTTTCATCCAGCCTTCATTTAGTCAACTTTAACTCTTAGTGAACGCTGTCCCTTCTGTAGGGCATTCTCAGCAGAGGATGACTCATCAATGCATGTTTCAATGTGAGGGCCCCTTCAGAAGTCAGTTCATTTTGGGGACCCTGAAAAAAGAGTCAGCAGAAGGGAGCAAGCAATGGGGTTCATCAGGGAATGCAAAGTGCTGGTGAATGGAAGATGCAGCCCCTGACAACCAGTATGGGTATGGCAGAAGGCAGGATCATTTACCTCTTTGACTGGAATGTCCCTTTGAGGATTCCTGTATCTATACCCTACCCTATTTGGGCAGGTGTTGCCATGTTTTTAATTTCCCATCTCCCCCTGTGGACAATCTTGTGCAAATGCGATATCTTTTTTGCTTCGGCGCATCGTGCTCAACCCCACAGAGATTCTCCTGCTACTGCATATGCATGACCCAGCTTGCAGTGCCGTGTTTCATTCAGTCACCGCAAGTTGGCTCACGCATGCACAATGGTGGGACTAGCAAATGCCCCAAATCACTTGGAGACTGAAGTTTCCCTTTAAGTGTCTTTTCCTTTGGGATCCTGAACTTGTGATTGAAATTGCAGTTTTTCTGTTTGGGCTAAATTACTGGTATAATTTCATGACAATTCAGAGATGTGGGTCTCAATTCAATAAGAGTTTTAAAAAAATTCTCATGGTAGTAAAAATTAACTTTATGAGAAAAAAACCAGAGAATGTCACTGTTACTGGACCACTAGATCACTAGAGGAGTAAACATTTCTCTACTTTACCTTTCTTACGATTAAAAAAAGTGCCATTGGCCTTCATTGTCTTCCTAGCTGGTGATTTAGCAGCAGTAAAATTCTCAGGCTGTTTTTCTCATAAAAGTGATTTTTTTTTTACTACCATGAGAATTTTTCTCAACTCATTTATATATTAATGGTGTTATCAAGATTTGCCTCTCTGCTGATTACTGTCTCTGGCTGCTGGATTGTGTTCTCATCACGATCTGCCTCTCTGCTGATCACTGTCTCTGGCTGCTGGATTGTGTTCTCATCACGATTTGCCTCTCTGCTGATTACTGTCTCTGGCTGCTGGATTGTGTTCTCATCACGATTTGCCTCTCTGCTGATCACTGTCTCTGGCTGCTGGATTGTGTTCTCATCACGATTTGCCTCTCTGCTGATCACTGTCTCTGGCTGCTGGATTGTGTTCTCATCACGATTTGCCTCTCTGCTGATCACTGTCTCTGGCTGCTGGATTGTGTTCTCATCATGATTTGCCTCTCTGCTGATCACCGTCTCTGGCTGCTGGATTGTGTTCTCATCACGATTTGCCTCTCTGCTGATCACTGTCTCTGGCTGCTGGATTGTGTTCTCATCACGATTTGCCTCTCTGCTGATTACTGTCTCTGGCTGCTGGATTGTGTTCTCATCACGATTTGCCTCTCTGCTGATCACTGTCTCTGGCTGCTGGATTGTGTTCTCATCACGATTTGCCTCTCTGCTGATTACTGTCTCTGGCTGCTGGATTGTGTTCTCATCACGATCTGCCTCTCTGCTGATTACTGTCTCTGGCTGCTGGATTGTGTTCTCATCACGATTTGCCTCTCTGCTGATCACCGTCTCTGGCTGCTGGATTGTGTTCTCATCACGATTTGCCTCTCTGCTGATCACCGTCTCTGGCTGCTGGATTGTGTTCTCATCACGATTTGCCTCTCTGCTGATCACCGTCTCTGGCTGCTGGATTGTGTTCTCATCACGATTTGCCTCTCTGCTGATCACTGTCTCTGGCTGCTGGATTGTGTTCTCCTCAAAAACTACATCTCTGCTGATCACTGTCTTTTGATGCAGGATTCTATGTCCCTCCTGAATTGCTATGTAGTCCACCAGAATCCATGATCCAAGTTTGCATGTAATTTCCACTGGTACGTTTAGCACTGTCCTAAACTGTTTTCCGTCTTTAAATTGAAGAAGAAATGGCTGAGATATTGAGTTTCATAGCTTCACCTTTTGATTTGTTGGGCCAATCAGGGGCCGGGTTGATCAAGTGATCCGTCAGGCGGATTGATGAGACAATCGAGTGATCTGTTGAGCGGGTTGTTCAGACGATCATGTTGCTCGAGCGATTTGTCGAGCGGGTTGATTGAGCAATCTGTTGGCAGAGTTGATCGGGTGGGCAGGTTGACCGGACGTTCAAGGGATCTGTCAGGCTGGTTGATCGGATGATTGTATTAATTGAGCGATCTGTCGGGAGAGTTGATTGGGTTGGCTGGTTAATCGGGCGATCAAGCGTTCTGTTGGGCAGGTTGATTGGGCAGGCAGGTGGGGGGGTGGGCTGGCTGATTGAGGGGCGGGTGGACTGGCTGACTGGATGAAGGACGAGCAGGCTAATTGTGTGGGGGGAAGGCTGCTTGATTAGGTGGGCAGGTAGCCGATTGGGGGTGGGTGGGCTGGCCGATCAGGTGGGCAGGTGCGTCTTGGCAGGACAGCCAGCTGCACTCACCACCGCAGCACAAGGGGGAAGGCCAAGGGAAGGAGCGAGACCACCCTTCCCTTCTCGTTGCTGGCCATATTGCTGAATGGCAGGAAAAAGAGCATGTGGGAGGCGGCTCTTTAGCCCGGCATTCAGGGTACGGCTAGCAACGAGAAGGGAAGGTTCCCCGCGGCTCCCTCCTCGCAGCCAGGGGTGGACTGGCCATAGGGAGACACAGCCACACTGCTTTGGGGCCAGTTGGGCTGCTGCTTTTAACACCCCACATTCAATCCCTGCCCACTGTACCCAGTCACATTGGGTACAGTCCCTCGGGCTACAGTGGCTTTTTGGGGCAAACAGGAGCAACTGTGTTGCGTGCAGTATGCCGCCCCCCTCCCCTCTCTGGCTTGTCTGACAGATTGGGAGTGAGAACACTCCTAGCAGGGATGGGACGTGGTTCCATTATCGGATCACAAATTTGACTGGTGGCCTGCATCAGCGGGAGGTAGCCGGAGCCACAGATGAGGAAGTCTATTTCCTCATTCACAGTGCCAACCTTGGAGGAGGGACAGCGTTGGAACGACATTCCAAGGTAAGCTGCTGCTTATTTTTTTTTTGGCCATTTGACTTTAGAATCTCTTGATGAATAATGAAGTGCTGTATGCCAGGCTTCTATCTGTTCTATTACTCATATGGAGCCTTGTTTGTGGCTCTACTTGGTAGCCTAGTCTGAATGTAACAATTCATCATTTGTTATTATGGTCCCCCCCTCCCCAAATAGTTTGTCAGCAAATTTCCATCAAATTACATTTTTCTTGTTCTGTCCTTTGGCTGCATTGTTCCGTTGTGTGGCACGAAACATACATGGAATGTATTATTTTTGTAATTCTTTTTATTATTTGGTTATTTCAAGGCAGCTTGGAATAGGCCAAGAGAGACCTTAAAGCGAGCCTTCACTCTGAATAAGAGTCTATCTTAAATGTTTCCCACACTCTGTACATACAGATTGCTCATATTAAATATCATCCTACCTGCATCTACTGCATGTTATGAGCCTTTAAACATCCAAGATGGCGGTTCAAGGAACATCAGGCAACCTGCAAACAGGAAGTGCCTTCTGACTGTGCTGCTCTGCATTCTGGGACTGCTGTCTTTTTCCTGACCCCAGCTCTGCTCTGTCTGTGCAAAGGACAGCTATAACCCCGCCCTCCTGCACTTTATCCTGCTCTCCTCACCTCAGTATATGTGATGCTTCTGAGTCAAGATGGCGGCGCCCATATCCTAGAGTCCTGAACAGAGTTGCAGCCCAGTGGGGGGGAAGAATAATAAGGAAGTGACTAAAAACTTATTATAAAATATATTAATTTTAGATGCTGGGGAATAGTTTTTCAAGGATCTGGGCTTTTCATGAAATCATGGTGAAGGTCCGGTTTAACTCTCTTGCCAGAGCCGGCCATCTGGCAAAAACTCAGGTTTAGGTAGCTTGCTGAGGAACTCAAAAAGGTCTAAGACATCTAACAAGGAGTAAGGATTAAGGAGTAATGGGGTCTGCTATCAAAACTCTCATGTTAGGCCTTAAAGATGAAGTCCAAGCACTTTATAACACTCCACCCACCCCTCCCATTGTGCCAATTTGGGCAAGAACATAAAAATTAACTCACGGGGGGGGGGGGCAGGATTTTCACTATATTGGGTTTTGTACCTCAGCAATGGGGCATCTTAATTTAGGATTTTCCTCTGTGTGAAAGCCCCCCGAGTTGCCCACAAAATGTACCTGGAGGCCCCATGGTGCATGCACCCGCTACCAAGCGCTGTATGGCGTGCATATTAGTGCATAGCATAAAGCTTTGCCAAACAGAGTTCTGCCACGGCAAAAGTGGAGTGGCCCCCAGCCTATTGGAATGGCCACGGCCGTAGAGCAGGGTGTAAGTTACATGGGCAAGCCTGGTGGTGGGGGATGCCCAGGGGTGAGGAATGCAGGAGGGTGCAGAGAAATGAGGGATGCTGGGGGATGTTCAGCGGAGGGGGGAATACCTGGGGGGGGGGGTTTAGGTTGGGGTTAGGGTTGCAGTGAATTACCAGGGAGTGATGCCCAATTGGGAGAATAGAAAGGTGAGGTCCTAGGGGTGGGGGATGTAGAGGATGTCCAGGGTTAGGTTGCAGGGCCCAGTTGGGGGAGGTACATAAGATGCTTGGGGGTTGGGATTGCAGGGAATGCCGAGGGGGGGTGAAATACAGGGGATTCCAGGCAGTTGAGAATGTAGGGGATGCACAGGAGTTTGTAATACAGGGAATTCCAAGGTTTCGGGAATCTAGGGGATGCCCACGGTGGTTGGAATTCAAGGGATACCTGGGGGTTTGGAATACAGGCAATTTCTGGGGATTGGAATACAGCAGGGGATGCCTGGAAGTTGGGGATGTCCTGGGGGGGGGGGGGAATACAGAGAATGCTGAGGAGGGGAGTTTCTGGGAATTCAAGGGATGCAGACCTGGGGCCAGTGCAAATAAAGGGCCAGTTGAATCATGGTGGGGGGGAAAAAAACGATGCACATTGCTGCAACCAGTAACCTGGGCCCGTCTACTGGCTGAGGCAGCAAAAATGATGGCAATCAATGCAAGGTGCCGCAGTGACCGGCACCCGGCTCGGCACCCCCCCCCCTTCCAGCCGCTCGAGCATGCAGAGACCCTGCTGGTGCTGCTCACTGTGTAACGTCATACATTGCTGGCACAGTGGCCCCACCCCACACCATCGATGAATTAGGTTTCACAGTAAGCAGCTCCTGCTGGGTTTCTGTGGACATGGGCGGGTTGTGGCCACGCTGCGGCCCTCCTGCTGTGGACCGGTAGTGGGACACGGACCAAGGTCTGGAGACCCCTGGTCTATGGTGTCCTTCCTTTCTAGGCAATGCAGGTACTGTGTGGCCCAGTGAGTCTGCTGATTGGAAGCCATTTTTTAAAACCTCCTTCCTATACAGTGTGAATGCTGTTCCAGCTGCCATGCCGAGAGTTGCCTGCCTTGTCATCTCCTGCCAAACCTGTTGCCGCTTATTTCTTCCTGACCATGTCTCTTGCAAAGCTTGCGGTTAAGCTTTGCAGTTACTGACCATGTCTATCTGACATCTCCTGTGCCAAATCTGCCAACATGGTGATTAAAACTTGCTTTACCTGTTAACGACACTGCCAAGCCTGTGATGAACCTTTGCCTTACCAACCAGCCTGTCTGACCACACCCTGGTTTCAGATTGCAGTTGTTGCATGGACTGTTCCGCTGCCAGCACCAGGAACCTCCTCTTACAGCTGCAGCCTCAAGTAAATAATGCTTGACATCACCATCTCTTGCACCTTCATAAACTGGACCAATCACAGGCTGGATGACTAGGTGCACAAATAGCAATGCCCCACTGTGTGAACCCCCCAGATCCCCTCCTTACCTTTCCACTAGTCCCTTGTGGGCCACATCCCTGCAGCTGTGTACGCTCCCGCACCCAGGTAGGTATACAGAGCACAGGTGGTGCACACTCCGCAGCAGTTGCTGCTGCTCCACATACCAACACTCAATCCAAAATAACAGCTTTATGCCATGCATTAGTATGCACTGCCTAAAGCGCTCACACATCGAAGAGGTGAGTTGGGTGGGTGATCTGTGGGGCGGTTACATAAAACAGGACATGCTAAATCAGAATGCCCTAGGCCTAAGAGGACCAATCACCAAGACAGTGAAAATCCTGGTTATTGGTCCTCTTTTAAGTCACAGACTGACCATTAGCTAAGATGAGCTCTTCTGAATGTTTTGGTTATTTGTCATGTTGCAGCAGAGTCTATACATTGTGCATGCATTGCTAATGGTCCTGTACTGACATTAAACTAAGCTTCAGTACAAGTGGTGTCATTTTCTTATTTAGGCGGACCAAAACCCACTGAACTTTGGAAATACATTTGGCCGCTGTGGATACTCCCTTCTTAGGGTGTAGAACTAGAAATGAATGTTTTCACTATTCGAATTGTCCTGTAACACAGATTTTATTGCTGTCCCTGTCTGTAAAATGGCAGGATATCAGTCATTGCATAAGTGTGGCAATGACATCATTACAGCTAAAGCAGGTGCCATTATCTGGGATTAGAGTTAAGCAGGAGCAGTGAAAATTGGCAAAATCTTCATGGGGGGGAGCAATTCAGGAGATGCTAGTTAAAAATGTGGGGTTTGGTCCGCTTTAATTGCACTTTTAATGTCATTTTTGCTTTTTAAGTGGACTTGATCCAGCTTTCCAAGCACTACACTCTGTTTTTGGTGGCTAGCTTTTGAACATTACGGTAACTGCTTTTTTCCCTCAGATGTCCATTACTTTTAGGGATATTCTGTGTTTTTCTAATGCAGAAAAAAATATTTCTCTGGGGTGCAGAGAGCACTGCATGGTACATGATAGCAGCTGGAAGAAGGCATCACACCCTCAGCCACGTGAAGCTTGCACACAAAGTCTTCGGTTGTTGACTCCTCATGGCCCAGAGCCGCCTGCTCTCCTCACACACGTCAGGGATGACAGGCGTGTGCAGAGAGCTCCCACTGTCTGTTTACCCAGCAAACTCACCTGAACGTATTTCTAACACTGACTGACACACTTCACACCACACCCTGCACCACAATCACATAGTGCCGACATATTTAACAGCACTGTGCAGAGCACATCCAGAGTAACCGTCATGCATCAGAGATACCAGCTACAAGTAGGTGGCCCAGGACTTTCCCCATAAGGTGCTGGTAGGTCATCTGGAGCCATGCTAACTGCTGTGCACCACATAACTCCTGGAGGAAAAATTATGATTAAGGTGCTCCCAAAGATACTTAAACCGCACCATGATTTAATGATAAGCCCAAACTCTTAAAAAACGATTCCCCAGCATCTAAAATTAATATATTTTACATTTTTAGTCACTAACTTATTATTCTTTCCCCCACTGGGCTGCAACTCTGTTCAGGAATTTAGGATACGGGCGCCGCCATCTTGACTCAGAAGCATCACACTTACTGAGGAGAGGAGAGTGGGATAAGGTACAGGGGGGCAGGTTATAGCTGTGCTTTGCTCAGACAGAGCAGAGCTGGGGTCAGGGAAAGGTCAGCAGTCCCAGAATGCAGAGCAGCACAGTCACTTCCTGTTTGCAGGCACTTCCTGTTTGCAGGCTGCCTGATAAAATGGCGGCTTCCATAAGCCGCCATCTTGGATGTTTAAAGGCTCATAACATGCAGTAGATGCAGGTAGGATGATTTTTAATGTGAGCAATCTGTATGTACAGGGTGTGGGAAACATATAAGATAGACTCTTATTCAGAGTGAAGGTCCGCTTTAAAGCGGACTGTGGTAAATTGTATCAAAATGTCTGTTTCTCCCCTGCTTGGTTGTATAAAGCACAATCCGCGCCGGGTTTTCAGGAGAGGCTCCCCCCGGTCTCTTTCTCTGTGGGATCATCTCCTTCCCCCGGTCTCTTTCTCTGTGGGATCATCTCCTTCCCCCGGTCTCTTTCTCTGTGGGATCATCTCCTTCCCCCAGTCTCTTTCTCTGTGGGATCATCTCCTTCCCCCGGTCTCTTTCTCTGTGGGATCATCTCCTTCCCCCGGTCTCTTTCTCTGTGGGATCATCTCCTTCCCACGGTCTCTTTCTCTGTGGGATCATCTCCTTCCCACGGTCTCTTTCTCTGTGGGATCATCTCCTTCCCACGGTCTCTTTCTCTGTGGGATCATCTCCTTCCCACGGTCTCTTTCTCTGTGGGATCATCTCCTTCCCACGGTCTCTTTCTCTGTGGGATCATCTCCTTCCCACAGTCTCTTTCTCTGTGGGATCATCTCCTTCCCACAGTCTCTTTCTCTGTGGGATCATCTCCTTCCCACAGTCTCTTTCTCTGTGGGATCATCTCCTTCCCACAGTCTCTTTCTCTGTGGGATCATCTCCTTCCCACAGTCTCTTTCTCTGTGGGATCATCTCCTTCCCACAGTCTCTTTCTCTGTGGGATCATCTCCTTCCCACAGTCTCTTTCTCTGTGGGATCATCTCCTTCCCACAGTCTCTTTCTCTGTGGGATCATCTCCTTCCCACAGTCTCTTTCTCTGTGGGATCATCTCCTTCCCACAGTCTCTTTCTCTGTGGGATCATCTCCTTCCCACAGTCTCTTTCTCTGTGGGACCATCTCCTTCCCACAGTCTCTTTCTCTGTGGGACCATCTCCTTCCCACAGTCTCTTTCTCTGTGGGACCATCTCCTTCCCACAGTCTCTTTCTCTGTGGGACCATCTCCTTCCCACAGTCTCTTTCTCTGTGGGACCATCTCCTTCCCACAGTCTCTTTCTCTGTGGGACCATCTCCTTCGCACAGTCTCTTTCTCTGTGGGACCATCTCCTTCGCACAGTCTCTTTCTCTGTGGGACCATCTCCTTCGCACAGTCTCTTTCTCTGTGGGACCATCTCCTTCCCACAGTCTCTTTCTCTGTGGGACCATCTCCTTCCCACAGTCTCTTTCTCTGTGAGACCATCTCCTTCCCACAGTCTCTTTCTCTGTGGGACCATCTCCTTCCCACAGTCTCTTCCTCTGTGGGAGCCTCACCTTCCCACAGTCTCTTCCTCTGTGGGAGCCTCACCTTCCCACAGTCTCTTCCTCTGTGGGAGCCTCACCTTCCCACAGTCTCTTCCTCTGTGGGAGCCTCACCTTCCCACAGTCTCTTCCTCTGTGGGAGCCTCACCTTCCCACAGTCTCTTCCTCTGTGGGAGCCTCACCTTCCCACAGTCTCTTCCTCTGTGGGAGCCTCACCTTCCCACAGTCTCTTCCTCTGTGGGAGCCTCACCTTCCCACAGTCTCTTCCTCTGTGGGAGCCTCACCTTCCCACAGTCTCTTCCTCTGTGGGAGCCTCACCTTCCCACAGTCTCTTTCTCTGTGGGAGCCTCTCCTTCCCACAGTCTCTTTCTCTGTGGGAGCCTCTCCTTCCCACGGTCTCTTTCTCTGTGGGAGCCTCTCCCCCATATTTTTTAGGGGTGCAGGGACATGTACGTCTGGATATAGGGTGAAAAAAAAATGAACTACTCTGTTCCATAGACACACTTAATCTGGCCCTGCAAGGACGACCCAGCCCAGGAAAAGTGGATCAGCCCAGCACCTTGGATACAAGGTTAAGCTGGGTCCAGATCAAGCAATAAAATAAAGAAAGAGTTTTTCATATTTCGGGCAAAGGTAATTGTTACACCATTGCGTCGGGCTACGCTTGGCACCGTTTTCCAATTTTTTTAAATTGAAGAAGAAATGGTTGAGATATTGAAGTTTACAGATTCGCCTCATGATTTCCCTTCTGAAGCAAGTGGGCATGGCCCTTGAAACTGTGATGCTGCACAATAATCAGCATAATGGTGTCTGCAAGATTCCCAGAATTTGCTTCAGAGACCCTGGCTGTGTGCCTCCCCTCTCCTTCTGTTGCTAGGTGACATTGGAGACCAGCACTCCCAGACAAACATGGGCACAAATTAAATCACACATGGACACACTCCCGGATAGGCAAGAAGGAAGGGGAGACGGCAGCACTCGGGGGGGGTAAGGTAGCAGCCCATGCGAACATAGCGGAGGGTGCACCCGCACTGTGGTGGCATCTGACGCTGCTGTTGGTTGTCCCCAGTGTTGACTGTCCCCACAGTGTCTGTGACATGAGACAGCTGGGTCAACAGACAGCAGCGGCGTAGCCAGGGAGAGGGGCAAATTACACACAGGGGAGGGCTTAAAGTGGACCAACACCCAGGGGTGATCGGCCCGGGAATCTATAAGATTCCCGGGCCGATCACCTCACACACCGCGGGACATCCAAGGTCTCTGAATGGCCGGCGCGGGCGCGCACACGTCAAGAGTGACGCGCGGGAGGCGGCGGCGGGCGCGATCCCTTGTCCGCCGACGGACGTCACTTGTCCGTCGGCGGGCATTGGACAGCGCAGTCACGTGGGATCGTGGAGAGGTGAGTTTTCGGGGTGTTTGGGGGGGTTTTGGGCAGCGGGGCACCCCCGATCGGGGTGCCCCAAGGAAGTGGAACAATACCCAGGATAGTCAAAATCCTGGGTGTTGGTCCACTTTAAGGGGAACGGGAGGCTACACGTCGTTAAATGACTGGAGGGGCGTTCGGAATGCCCTTCGCACATAACCCTTAGAAGCTTACCTTAAACTGGTTCCTTTGTCGGGAATCCAGCACTGCGATTGGCCACCAGCGCTCATGTGGGCAGAACAGTCCAATTGCTGGAACAATGGCGGCACACACTACTCAATTGCGACGCTGGATTCCTGGCAGAGGAAAGAGGTCAGACTTATGTGCGGGGGGAGGGGGCACCAGCATTCTGGATACCCTCCCCAGACTTTTCATTTAGCAGCGGTACTAACACTTGCGCCCGCAAGGGGGTTGGACCATCCTAAAGATTCCAGGGACAGCCAATTTACCACCCCTGGGGCATCTCAATCGGGGCTGCTTCACTGTATAAAATCCCCTGGGATTGCCCTCAACACCTCTCTTGGGGCTCAAAAATCCAGGATTTTCACTCACCTGGGTTTTGGGGTGCAACTGTGTGGAATCCTGAGGATTGCTGGTATTCTTTTCACGCTCACACAGATCTAATGCAAGCGGATCAGAGCTCGCTGGCGGCCGCATCCCCTGCTACCCACTAACAGCGAGCATGCCTGCACTGGCCATCCACCAATGACTGCCGTAGGCACGCTCCCTGCTAAAGGGATAGCGGGGATGCGGCAGCTGCTCACGTATGCCCCATTGGACCAGGAACGAAGGTGAGTTTTCAGGCGACCTGGGGGTTTTCACACAGTGGGGGAACCCCCGACCGGGGTGGCCTGGGGGAGCCAGTATGCCTGCCCTGGGGCGCAATGGGTCTCATAGACTCCAGGATGGGTTTTGGTCCTCTTTAATGACACGTCTCTGCCTCTTAGCTGATAAATAGATTACATCTCCTAGTTCAGCGGGAAGCTTGTCACACTTATGTAGGTACATATGTAACAGAAACTAATGGTTAAAGAGGTCCTTCACTCTAAATAAGAGGCTATCTTATATGTTTCCCACACCCTGCAATGCGGGTATTAAAAACATGGGTGCGCGCCACCGCCAATGCTCACAGGCGCAGGCCGCGCAGCCAAGTCCTCCTCCAAGCCCTCGCCACTCGTCCCCCCTTCCTCCAATCAACAGCCTCATTTCCGCCCCCCAACTCGTCCCCCCCTTCCTCCAATCAACAGCCTAATTTCCGCCCCCGCGACTCGCCCCCCCCCCTTCCTCCAATCAACAGCCTAATTTCCGCCCCCGCGACTCGCCCCCCCCCTTCCTCCAATCAACAGCCTCATTTCCGCCCCCCCAACTCGCCCCCCCCCTTCCTCCAATCAACAGCCTAATTACCGCCCCCGCGACGCGCCCCCCCCCCTCCAAGCAGCAGCCTCATTTCTGCCCCTGCACCCAGCCCCCCCCTCGGAGCTGACCTCATAGCACAGCTTCCGCATTTGTCAGTGCAGAGCGGAGCCGGAGGACTGAGACTGCGACAGCCAGGCGGCGAAGAATCTGAGACGTGGTGGTAAGTGACGGCAGCGCCGAGTAAAAATGATTCGTTAAGTTTAGGCGAGGTTTTTCATGTGGACAGTGGAGAAGAGGCCCTTCTGTTAGGTGAGTATTTCATACCTCCAAGTGTCCCTGATTTGGAGGGACTGTCCCTCTTTTGGATCCATGTCCCCCTGTCCCTCGTTGTTCTCTTTTGTCCCTCTGTGAGGTGTAACATGCAGATCTGCACCAATAAATGATTCATTTGCCTATTCAAAGTGTTTAGATTGTTTTAAAGTGGACCAACACCCAGGATTTTCACTATCCTGGGTTTTGGTCCACTCCCGCGGGGCACCCCGATCGGGGATGCCCCGATGCGTGAAACCCCCCAGAACGCCCGATAAAACTCACCTCACCCCGCTCCTACGGCGCATGCGCGGTTGCTCGTCCAATCAGTGCGCTCAGAGCCCCTGTGGTATGCACGTCCAAGGGACGTACAACCACAGCGGCTCCGAGCACGCTGGCGGCCGCATCTCACGCTTCTCTCTAACAGGGAGCACGCCTGCGCCGGCCATTCACAAATGGCACCCTGCTAGAGAGAAGCGCGAGATGCGGCCGCGGCCCACGCATGCGCCATTGGACCGGGAGTAAGGTAAGGTGAATGGGGCGTCCTGGGGGTTTTCCCACAGTGGGGCATCCCGATTTTGGATGCCCCACGGGGAGGGATCTGGTCGGTGTTCGGGATGCCCCGCTGTGTGAAACCCCCAGGTCGCCCGTCCAGCGGCGCATGAAGCTTTGGTGCATGAGCTCCAGTTACTTATCGCAATAGTTCAGCCAAGAAACATAACAAAGAAAAGATATATATATATATATATATATATATATATATATATATATATATTACATTTTCTTTTTTTTGGCGGGGGGCGCGATTTTCTGGCCTTGCCTTGGGCGCAAAAGAAGCTAGCTACAGCTCTGGAAAGAATAATAAGTGAATAAAACTTAAAATATATTAACTTTAGATGCTGGTGAATCATTTTTTAAACCGGACCTTCACCATGATTTATTGAAAAGCCCAAACCCTTAAAAAGCGATTCCCCGGCATCTAAAATTAATATACTTTAAGTTTTTAGTCACTTACTTATTATTCTTTCCCCCACTGGGCTGCAACTCTGATAAGGACTTTAGGATGCGGGTGCCACCATTTTGATTCAGAAGCATCACATCTACTGAGGAGAGGAGAGTGGGATAAGGTACAGGGGGGTGGGTTATAACTGTTCTTTGCTCAGACAGAGCAGAGCTGGGGTCAGGAAAAGGTCAGCAATCCCAGAATGCAGAGCAGCACAGTTATAAGGCACTTCCTGTTTGCAGGCTGCCTGATGTCCCATAAGCCGCCATCTTGGATGTTTAAAGGCTCATAACATGCAGTAGATGCAGGTAGGATGATTTTTAATGTGAGCAATCTGTATGTACAGGGTGTGGGAAACATAAAAGATAGGCTCTTATTCAGGGTGAAGGACCGCTTTAAGGGTTTGGGCTTTTCAATAAATCATGGTGAAGTATCAAAATGTAACCCGTTTTTCCTGCACTAGAAGTAACATATGTATCAGCAGAGAGGCAGACACACAGGCCATCTCCAGAGTAGCTGTCAAACAATACTTGTGCTGGAGGGGAGAGGCGAAAAGTAGGGGAGCCTGCCCGTTGGAGCTTACAACCTAGAGGAGAGGAGATAGGCGAGCCTCAGCCATTTTATAATCTCTTAGGAATAGGAGTAGAAGATACTGAGCATTATACCAATAAATGACAGTTCCCGTTACCAGAACAACACGTATCCAGCAGTCAGTCTTAGCCCCGCCCCTACCCAGAACAGCCAATATGCTGTAACTTACAGAGAACAGCTGCTGGCAGAGGCGGGGATTGTCACGCGTCACTTATATCGCTCCGCCAATCAGCTGACCTGCCTTTCACAGACTGCAAGCCGGTGATTGGCTCCGGGAGAAGTCAGCTGACTTCCAGTCACTGTCCTACACCGGGTATCGGCCCTGCAGCTCTCCAATCGGTTCGCCTCTCCGGTCTCGGGTGTTGGCAGCGGGGTGGCCAGTGGGACACGAGCTGTTGTGTCGGGCTCCCCAGGCAGTAACGCCCTGACCATCTTTCTTTGGAGGTTCCGGAAAGCGGAGTCATGTGACCGGCTTGAGGCTGATCCTTTCCCCAATGACTAGGTGGTAGTGTAGTCATGTGACCGCGCTTTCTTCGGTCAGGCCTATCGCTGCGCCTTGCGGAGCGGCGTTAGGTGACGCGTAGGCCCCTCCCCGCAGCAGTGGGCGGGGTCCGGGCAGTATGGCGCTGGCTTTGGTGCTGGCCGCGTTGGCCGGTTGTGTGGTGACCGTGTTGGTGCTGCAGCTGCTGGCGGCTTATCGGCGCTCCGCCCAGGCTCCTCCCCCTGTCTCAGGCCTGCCCCTGCGGGACTATGTGAGCGGGAAGGCAGAGACAGAAAGCTGCCACTTCCTGAATGCCATCTTCCTCTTTCTGTTCCGGGAGCTTCGTGACACGGCTGAGGTGCGGCGCTGGCTCCTGCGAAAGATACGCGTGGAGCTGGAAGAGCTGCTGCTGTCCCGGACTGCGGGGCGTCTACTGGAGGGGCTGAGTGTGCGAGAACTGAGCCTAGGGGAGGCGGTGCCTGAGCTCAGTGGGATCCGCCTCCTCTCATCCAGCTCCTCCCCCGCAGAGCCCCTTCCCCCAGAGCTTAGCTTCGAACTGGAGCTGGACTATTCCGGAGGCTTCCGCCTAGCCATCGATGTGGAGCTGCTGTTTGGGAAATCCGCCTTCTTGGCCGTCCGCTTGTCCCGGCTGCAGGGTCGTCTCCGCCTGGTGCTCAGCCGCCTGCCATTCAGCCATTGGTCAGTCTGCTTCCTGGAGGAGCCACTCATTGACTTTCAGGTGCACAGCCAGTTTGAGGGGCGCCCTATGCCGCAGCTCACCTCCATCATCGTCACACAGCTGAAGAGGGTCATTCGCCGCAAGCACACCTTCCCCAACTACAAGATCAGGTACAGCTTCACCCCTCGCTGCCTCAGGACCACATACTAAAACCTCTAACCACTGTACTACTACCCCCATCACTGCCTCAGGACCACATACTAAAACCTCTAACCACTGTACTACTACCCCCATCACTGCCTCAGGACCACATACTAAAGCCTCTAACCACTGTACTACTACCCCCATCACTGCCTCAGGACCACATACTAAAACCGCTAACCACTGTACTACTACCCCATCACTGCCTCAGGACCACATACTAAAACCTCTAACCACTGTACTACTACCCCCATCACTGCCTCAGGACCACATACTAACACACCTCTAACCACTGTACTACTACCCCCATCACTGCCTCAGGGCCACATACTAAAACCGCTAACCACTGTACTACTACCCCCATCACTGCCTCAGGACCACATACTAAAACCTCTAACCACTGTACTACTACCCCCATCACTGCCTCAGGGCCACATACTAAAACCTCTAACCACTGTACTACTACCCCCATCACTGCCTCAGGACCACATACTAAAACCTCTAACCACTGTACTACTACCCCCATCACTGCCTCAGGACCACATACTAAAGCCTCTAACCACTGTACTACTACCCCCATCACTGCCTCAGGACCACATACTAAAACCTCTAACCACTGTACTACTACCCCCATCACTGCCTCAGGACCACATACTAAAGCCTCTAACCACTGTACTACTACCCCCATCACTGCCTCAGGACCACATACTAAAACCTCTAACCACTGTACTACTACCCCCATCACTGCCTCAGGACCACATACTAAAACCTCTAACCACTGTACTACTACCCCCATCACTGCCTCAGGACCACATACTAAAACCTCTAACCACTGTACTACTACCCCCATCACTGCTACAAGACCACATACTAAAACCTCTAACCACTGTACTACTACCCCCATCACTGCCTCAGGACCACATACTAAAACCGCTAACCACTGTACTACTACCCCCATCACTGCCTCAGGACCACATACTAAAACCTCTAACCACTGTACTACTACCCCCATCACTGCCTCAGGACCACATACTAAAACCTCTAACCACTGTACTACTACCCCCATCACTGCCTCAGGACCACATACTAAAACCTCTAACCACTGTACTACTACCCCCATCACTGCCTCAGGACCACATACTAAAACCTCTAACCACCGTACTACTACCCCCATCACTGCCTCAGGACCACATACTAAAACCTCTAACCACTGTACTACTACCCCCATCACTGCCTCAGGACCACATACTAAAGCCTCTAACCACTGTACTACTACCCCCATCACTGCCTCAGGACCACATACTAAAACCTCTAACCACTGTACTACTACCCCCATCACTGCCTCAGGACCACATACTAAAGCCTCTAACCACTGTACTACTACCCCCATCACTGCCTCAGGACCACATACTAAAACCTCTAACCACTGTACTACTACCCCCATCACTGCCTCAGGACCACATACTAAAACCTCTAACCACTGTACTACTACCCCCATCACTGCCTCAGGACCACATACTAAAACCTCTAACCACTGTACTACTACCCCCATCACTGCTACAAGACCACATACTAAAACCTCTAACCACTGTACTACTACCCCCATCACTGCCTCAGGACCACATACTAAAACCGCTAACCACTGTACTACTACCCCCATCACTGCCTCAGGACCACATACTAAAACCTCTAACCACTGTACTACTACCCCCATCACTGCCTCAGGACCACATACTAAAACCTCTAACCACTGTACTACTACCCCCATCACTGCCTCAGGACCACATACTAAAACCTCTAACCACTGTACTACTACCCCCATCACTGCCTCAGGACCACATACTAAAACCTCTAACCACCGTACTACTACCCCCATCACTGCCTCAGGACCACATACTAAAACCTCTAACCACTGTACTACTACCCCCATCACTGCTACAAGACCACATACTAAAACCTCTAACCACTGTACTACTACCCCCATCACTGCCTCAGGACCACATACTAAAACCTCTAACCACTGTACTACTACCCCCATCACTGCTACAAGACCACATACTAACACACCTCTAATCCCTGTACTGCTACCCCCATCACTGCCTCAGGACCACATACTAACACACCTCTAATCCCTGTACTGCTACCCCCATCACTGCCTCAGGACCACATACTAACACACCTCTAATCCCTGTACTGCTACCCCCATCACTGCTATGGGACCACATATTAACTAACCTACCTCTAACCACTGTACTACTACCATCCCCATTGCGGCCACAGCACTACATACTAACACCTCTAACCACTGTAATACCATCTCCATCATTGCCACAAGACCACATACTAGGACCCTAACCACCGTACTTCTACCCCATCACTGCCACAGGAGGATCACATACTATCACACGTCTAACCACTGTACCATTACCCTCATCACTACAACAGAACCACATACTAACACATCTCTAACCACTGTACTACTACCCCCATCACTGCCACTGGACCACATACAAACACCACCAACCACTGTAATACTGATTTCATCACTGCCGCAGGATCACATATAAACACTGCTAACCACTGTACTACTACCTTCATCACTACCACAAGACCACATACTGACACACCTTCAACCAGTTTACTATCACTCCCACAGGACTACATACTAGAACACCTCTAACCACTGTACTACTACCCCCAACATTGCCACATACTAGGACCCTAACCACCGTACTTCTACCCCATCACTGTCACAGGAGGATCACATACTATCACACGTCTAACCACTGTACCATTGCCCTCATCACTACAACAGAACCACATCTCTAACCACTGTACTACTACCCCTATCACTGCCACAGGACCAATTACTAGCACGTCTCTTACCAGTTTACTACTGTCCCTACCACTGCCGCACACTAACACTTCTCTAACCTGTGTACTACTACCACCATCATTGCCACAGGACCACCTACTAACACACCACTAACGACTGAACTACTACCCCGATCACTGCCGCAGGACCACAAACACCTCTAAACGGTGTACTACTACCCCCATTACTCCCCCAAGGGATCTTTGCTACCACCCCACCACCATTGGTCCTTGCTGTATTACCTGCTGCTGCTATGCTCGTCTCTTATTGGCTCTAACCCTTCCCCACAGGTACAAGCCCTTCTTCCCATATCAGGTGCAGATACCGGGCGAGGAGCAGGAGGAGCGCACCCTGACCCTACAGGAGCTGGGGCTGGCCGAGGGCCGCCTGAAGGTGTCCCTAATCGACTGCAGCAGGTGAGTGGCTCCTCTGGGGTCATCCTGAAAGAGTACCTGTCACTGAGCAAGGCCACATTGCAATGACTGCAAAACTGAAGATGTCAGCAGGGAATCATCAAACGTTGTGACTTTATAGGGGAACTTCAGCATGCTGAACCCACTTTAGGGTGGCTTTAGGATCAGGATAGGAGCTGCAGAACTCCGCACGCTATGGGGAGTAGAGTGGGTGGTTGTGTGTCACTCAGACCTCCACCAATCCTACTCGGGTAATTGGTGCCCTTTGTTTGTCTGGGTGGGTGGAGGGGGGTCCATTGTGCTGTTGAGGCCTCTCTTGTTGCTGCTCCGGGTTGGGTTTCCTGTCCCCGTGCTGCATGCCACCTGTTTCTGCGCTCCATTATACTGCACTCAGACTCATCAAAATTTAATGGCTTCTGCTCATAATTCAGTCTCAGCTGCTTTGTTAGGTTGATCTATTGCACTCTCTGTCACCAGCACCCTCGGGTGTCGCCTTTGCTGCACCCGGCTATTCTTTACCAATACACCTCCCACTGCTGGAGATCCAGTCTTGGAACAGGGAGATCCCAGGATTGAGCCCTAGACTCACTACATATGTGCTTGTACCTACCTGCAGACTAACCCTGCTTCACACACTCCTTGTTTTATTACCTGTCCATACTGTGTGTGTGCCAGAAAATGTGAGCTCTTAGACACAGGGAGCATAGTAACAGCACAGAGCTGTAAGTGCTCTCTTCAGCACTATGGAATATGTTGGAGATATATTAATGTATATTAACAGTGTGTGTGTGGAGGGGACATTATTCTGTGAGCTCTAAGGGGCAGGGAGTCATGTGACTGCTTCTATGTGCTCTGTACAGTGCTGTGGATTATGTCAGCGCTATATACATGTAGGGCGGGGATAAAAGGTATTTCGCCAGGTAAGGTGTTTGCTGGGTAAACAGACAGTGGGAACGCTCGACACACGCCCGTCATGCCTAATGTGTTTGTGGAGATTAGGTGGCTCTGGGTCATGGAGAGTCAATAGCCCCAGACCTCCTTTGTGAGCTCCATTTGTATGATGGTGGGATTCTGCATTTAGTGACATGTAGACATAATAAGCTGCTGTATTGTCAGTTGCTGCCTCTCCACTCTCCTTATAGCAGCTTACACCGGGTGCATTGTGGTCTCTCCTCTCTGGTATGCTGCAGCACCTTTAGGGTGCGAGAGTGTCCATGCTGTGACTACATAGACTGGCTGTGCTGACATTTAGTTATTTTGTCCCTTCGTCCTTCATGACGACCCACGGAGAGAGTGGTTTCACCCCCTGGGAGGAAACACAAACTGAACAGAGATTAAACCCACACCCCTTCCTGTCCACCTCAGTTCTGGTCCAGGAACCACTGAACTGATAGGCTATAGCCAATTTTTATTTTAATTTGTTGTTTTCAGCTCCAGGAGTAGGAGAAGCCTGCTGAGCTCCAAACCTCTTATCTTTGGGGTAGTTCACCCAAAGTCTGGAGGCAACTAGGGCAGTCCCTCATAGCCTGACGGTGCGCCAGAAATGCGCTGTCCCCTTTAAATCCTGGCCGCTATCGGCGGTGGGCGTCGGTGCATTGGCCTAGGGGAACCTGGGCAGATTTACCGGAGCCTCTGGTCAGAGGCGGCTAGGATCCTTTTCCTCATATTTCACCTGGAATGCAGGGCGAGGAAGGGGGAGGAGACTCCGGCGGCGCTCTGACGTCACTTCCGAATGCGGCCTCTACACGTGGGGCAACCTGAAGTAAGAAGCATTAGCTCGTCAGCCATTACATAGGCTGGAAGGGAATCGGAACAGACTACAGCTAACAGGGTCCTAGACCAGTAGTATCCCTTACTTCTTCTATCCCTTCTGCAAACGCCCAGGGTTTAGGACCTGTTCAGTGTGAAGCAGGATCAGAGATAGCGGAGGAGACTGAGGGTGAACTCTCATCCAAGGACTCCCTTAACCAGGGTATGCTGAGTGATAAGAAGGGCAAGGGCAACCTCCGGTGCCTCTGGGCCCATGTCAGAGGGCTTGGCAGGTTTATTAGATGAAATGTATGATACATGGAGAATCAAGTGTGAGGATAAGCCCTTATGCATACAAGATACCATGTATAAGAAGTTTTTGGAGAAAAAATCCCAAACATTTCCCATTCAAGGATATGGTAAAGTCTGAATGCGAAGTACCCAGAAAATACATTTTTAAAGCCAGACTCCCTCAAACGGAAATACCCCTTTCAAGAGCAGGACATGGAGCCCTGGAGCAAATGTCCAAGATTAGATGCATCATTGGGCCAGATGTCCAGAGAGGCAGACCTTGGTTTCAAGTATATGGGAGCAATGCATGATCCAATGGATCACAGACTGAAGGCATCCTAAAAGGAACTTGATTCACGTTTCATCAGATACAAGAAGTTCAAAATGGAATCTATTTATTCAGTAAGGAACATCCTCATAGAGCAGGCTATCGTCAATGCATATTCCAGTTCTGGAGCTGTATTGCAAGTTTCTGAGATTTTTCAGTACAAACAGACCAGGCGCTTACTACCAGTACAGGGCTCTACCTTTTGGCCTGTTGTCAGCCCCACAGATCTACACAAAAATGTTAGCGGAACCAATGGCGCGCCACAGACAGGAAGGAATTACAATTATTCAGTACCTGAACGATATACTCTTGTTAAACAGGTCAAAGGAATCTTTACTAGCAGACATAGAGAAGATTTCTTCTTCTAAGGACTTTAGGCTGGATTGTCGATTTAGAAAAATCAAGCCACTGTTTCAGATTCCTTGGTTACGATCTAGACAACATCTTTCAAAGGATTCTGTTTCTGTTCTGCAGGAAAAGGTACACAGGATTGTAACAATGAATCAAAAATGTGTCAATTTCCCTTAGTTTTCTCTATGAGAAATCATGACCTTGCTTGATCTCATGACAGCTGTGATTCCGGCAGTCACATAGGCTCAACTTCACATAAGATTTCGATCATCTCATTGGGACTCATTGGATAAAAACAAGGAGGATGTTCTAGGAAGTCTCCGTTGGTGGACAGATATGGTGATATAAAAAAGTGGAAACAAAGGAATACTGTAGTGATTACGACAGATGCCAGCTCTTGGGGTTGTGGGAGCCCACCTGGACAGTCTGAATGTCAATTAAAAATGGCCGTCCATACTTAGCAAGGAGATCCTTCAACTTCTGGGAACTAAAGATGGTTCATTGTTTACCAGTAATCTCAGGCAGAGATGTCCAGATCTGCTCCAACAATGCTTCCACAGTAGCATACCTAAATTATCAGGGCGGGACCAGGTCATTGTCAAATCTCTCAAATTCCATTCTGTTTCCCCTACAGAAGCAGGTACTGTCAATATTGGCAATTCATTTAAAGTGGACCAACACCCAGGATTTTGACTATCCTGGGTTTTGGTCCACTTCAGGGGGGCACCCCGATTAGGGGTGCCCCGCTGTTTAAAACCCCCCAGAAACCCCCAAACTCACCTCACCACGCTCCCACGGACAAGCGGCGGACAAGGCAGCGCGTCCGCCGCCGCCTCCCGCGCGCCCCTCTGACAGTGCACGCGCCCGCGCCGGCCATTCACAAACGGCCGGCGCGGGCGCACGCACGGCTAGAGGAGCGCAGGTGAGTTCTTTTGGGGTTTTGGGGGGGGGTCCCTCACCGCAGGACATCCCGATCTCGGATGTCCCGCGGTGAGGGGGGTGATCGGCCCGGGAATCTTATAGATTCCCGGGCCGATCACCCATGGGTGACGGTCCACTTTAAAGGGTACCCTGAATACTGTTGCAGATTTTCTAAGTCGGGTCAGATTACAACAGACGAGTGGTGTCTAAACCAGGAATTTACCCTCCAGATTGTGGCCCCTTGGGGCCTTCCTCAGATAGATCTCTTTGCCAGTGCAAGCCATTCAAAATGTGAGATTTTTTACTCACTGATAAGGGAGGACTGTGCTTTAGCAGTGAGTGCCCTGGCTCATCCCTTGAACTTTCACCTAGCTTATGCCTTGCCTCCTTTCAGTTAGCTGTGATCCAGAAGATAGCGAGGGAAGAGGTCAACGTTATCTTCATAGCTCCGTTTAGGCTGTGAAGATTCTGGTTCTCAGAACTGAGAGGGCCATGGCATCTACCAAATATTCGAAAATCGATTAATCAGGATCACATTCCAGAGCCAGCAAAGCTTCAACTAACAGCATGGATCTTGAAGAAAGGCTGTTCGACTAGAGTGATTAAATCTCTATTTGACAGTCGTAAATTGACCACTAGACGCTTCTATGCAAAGGTTGGGAAATGTTTTTTTTTTTCATTTTGTGAGCCTGACAAACTGAAGAAATAACATATACCTGCACTCCTCGAATTCCTGCAGGAAGGGTTTGAGAAGGGGCTAGCAGTAAGTACGCTAAAGACTCAGACTTCAGCATTATCCATTTTTCTAGACTACCAGTTGAGACAACATCAACTTATCAGTCGGTTCTTTAAGGCGATTACCCTAAAGGGCCAACCCCCTTTCCAACATTGGACTTCACAATGGTGTTAAAAGTCTCATTGGAACCACCATTTGAGCCAGTGGAGGTTCTGTCACCCAGCAGCTATAAAAGGCTTCCAGCAGGTGAGCAGAAGCCAGTGATTGCCGAGGGACACAGTTCTCCAGGATGGATGGGAGGTAAGTATAAAAAAAAAAATATATATATTTTTTCTTTGTTTGTGGTGTCTTTTTTTATTTAAATTTAACCCCTTGTGAACTGGTAAGGGGTCCATGAGACCCCTATACCAGATCACAAGGCTGGGGGCTGGCAAGTCATCTGCGGCTCGCGGGTGACTTACCATTAACCCCCGGCACCCCCATTACCTGCCTCCCCAAAGCCCAGGGGGGGGCAGAAGAGCCCATGGCCACGGGCTATGCGGGCTTGTAGCCTGCAGGGCCAGGGGCCACAAAAGCTGGCCCCTGCGCCCTGTTTCTACAAGCCCTGCAAAGCTGGTCCCGGGCTGGTTACTTTGGGTAAGGGGGACACCATGTCATCTTTTTTTTTTTTTTGATTTTTAAGGGTTTTTTACCCTTAAAAATCCCCCCAAAAAATGGGGTTCCCTCCGGAAGGGGGGAATCTGTCATTTTTTTTCTAGATTTAACCCTTTGTAGTGTGGATGGTAGTTGTATTTTATTTGTAAATGTTATAAAGTACTTGTTTCAGTTAGGGGGGTCTCCTGGGCAGGAACGGGGGCTACCGATAAATATGTGGTTCAGTTCTAATCGGTAGAAATGGGCTTTCACATGCAATATGGTTTTATTTAATAAAATACATTTTTTATTATAAAGGAGTCAATTTTCTAAAAAAAAAATGTTATTTATTTATTTATTTTACTTAATAATATTGTAAAAAAACAAAATAAAATTTACAAACAAGACATTTCATGTTAAAGCCTAAAATCTGCTGCAAAAAATATATATATAATTTTCCTGAAAATTCCAGCAAAAATGGCGCAAAATGGGGAAAAATGACCTGTCAACAGAGGGTGACAAAATCTCAAGTAGGCTAGCAATTAAAAGGGTTAAAAGTAGCTATGCATGTTGGGTATTGTTCTGTTCGGGGGACCTTGCGCTTTCAGACTTTTTCTGGTTTGCGTATTTATATTTTAGGAAAAGTTGTTTTTTATTCAGCTTTTTTATACATTTTTTAGGGAAACCCTGCGCAACCAAAGAATTCTTTGAGGGATTAATTACAGAAAGATGAGCCCACTACAACAAGCTGGGTACGCTTAGAAAGCTTAACGTGTACTTTCAGGGAATATATGGTTTATGGGGGATATTCCAAATGTAAAGGATTGTTTTGGTTGAAAAATCGCAAGGTGCGCAGTTTGTCTGCAGAGCTGAAATTTTACTTTGGGGTGTTTGGCAACTCTTCCCTTGACAGTAGCAATGCATGTTGGGTATCGTTCTGTTCGGGGGACCTTGCTTTTTCAGATTAAACTTGTTTTTTCTTGTTTGTATATAGTTTTTTTTAGGAAAATGTGGCTTTGATTCTGCTTTTTTATCCTTTTTTTAGGGAAACTCTTTGCAACCAAAGAATACATTGAGGGATTACTTCCAGAAAACTATGGCCACATCAACAAGCCTGGTACACCTGGAAAGCTTGAGGTGTGTACTGCCAGAGAATATATCGTTTGTTGGGGGTATTTCAAATGTAAAGGGTTGTTTTTCTGGAAAAACTGCAAGGTGCGCATATTGCATAGCATAGTTGTATTTTATCTGAAAATCCCCTAAAGCTCTGTTTCAGTTTGTGGGAGTCTCCTGGGCAGGAAAGGGTGTTTACCTATACATCTGTGGTACCGCTGTGACTGGGAGAAATTGGGATTTCACACGCAATAAGATTTTATTGACAGACTTACATTTTTTATTACCAAAAAATACTACAAATTGTAAAAAAGATTTTTTTATTTTTTTGCACATATATCATAATATTGAGAATACACCTAAAAATGACAAACAAGACATTTCATGTTAAAGCCCAGACTATGCTGAAAAAAACAGTATATAATTTTCCTGGGAAATCCCTTCAAAAATCACATTTGAACATGGGGAGCGCATAATAGTGCAAAATAGTCTGGCAACAAAAGGTGACAAAACTCCAGGTAGGCTGGCACTTAAAGGGTTAAATCAATAGCCAGGTGGGTTAGTGAGCTGCAAGTACCATCAATGAAGGAACCATACTGCACAATTTTTCCAGATAAGGCCATATTGAGGCCTTGCTGGCTACAGCAGGAACAGAAGAAGATCTCTCACTATTAGATGTGAGAAGAGCTCTAATCATTTTTTTAGAAAGATCTAGAGAATGGCGAATAGCGGAACAGCTTTTGATTTTCAGTCGCAAGAGAAGAGGCCTAGCTGCCTCTAAATCCACTATTGCCAGATGGATACAACAGACTATTGTGCAGGCTTACAAATCCAGAGGAGTTCCTCCTCCACAGGTTTCAGCACATTTAACAAGACCTATGTCCGCTTCTTGGGCGGAGGACAGGTTCCTCTATAGACGAGATCTGTAAAGCAGTAACAAGAGCTATGTCCGCTTCTTGGGCGGAGGACAGGTTCCTCTATAGACGAGATCTGTAAAGCAGTAACAAGAGCTATGTCCGCTTCTTGGGCGGAGGACAGGTTCCTCTATAGACGAGATCTGTAAAGCAGTAACAAGAGCTATGTCCGCTTCTTGGGCGGAGGACAGGTTCCTCTATAGACGAGATCTGTAAAGCAGTAACAAGAGCTATGTCCGCTTCTTGGGCGGAGGACAGGTTCCTCTATAGACGAGATCTGTAAAGCAGTAACAAGAGCTATGTCCGCTTCTTGGGCGGAGGACAGGTTCCTCTATAGACGAGATCTGTAAAGCAGTAATGTGTTCCTCACCCCACACCTTGCTCAAGAACTAGATCTCCTTTCTGCAAAGCAAAAGTCCTTTGGGAGAAGGGTCTTACTAGCAGCTTCCCACCCCTAAGGTATAATTACTTGCTAATCCTCTCCATGGGTCATCCTAAAGGCCAAGGGGAGATTTACCGGTGCATAAATGGCCATTGTATGCTTGCACAGGCATAGGAATTCTACATCCGCATTTAACTCATCTGTGCAGTCAGTGGAAACATGCCCGGAGCTGTGTGCTGCCCTAATTATGGCGTTATGGACAGAAGGCCATGTGCTGTGCTGGTGGTGCAACGCATGCCTGACTTTTTCATGGGGAACAAAATTTGTCATAGGGAAATCACTGCCCTTTAATGTCTCTCTATAGGATTATGTAGATGGTTATGGTGTCTTTACAAAGTAGTCTCTGTATAGGAATATATGGAGCATTGTTGTGTCACTGGCCTAGTGCTCTCTCTATAGCAGGGATGCACAACCTGCGCCCCGCATTGCCATCACTTGTGTCCCCCAGCAACTCTGGCTACATCTGCCTCCCCTCATCACTTCCTACCTCTGCCAGCCTCACCCCTTGCCACCTTACCTTTTTACAACTCACCTCTCCTCAGCCCACCATGCCTGTTCCTGCTTCACCTCTGCCCAACTTTTTCTTCCTTCAGTCCACCTCGCCTCTTTTCACTAAACCTCAGTCCACCTCATCTTTTCCTTTAAACCAAAAAAAGGTTGCACATCCCTGCTCTATAGGAATATATGGAGCGTTATGGTGTTACCGCCCCCTAGTGGCATCTTCTGATAAGTATAGGGAGAGTTATGTCTGCTCTGTCTAGTGTCCTCTATAGGAATATATGTGCTATGGCGTCACTGCCCCCTAGTGGCCTCTCTATATACATATGAGGGATTATGATGTTACTGCACCCTAGTTGCCTATTTATAGAAATATATAGAACATTATAGTGTCACCACCCCCTAGGGGCCTCTCTTTAGAAATATATGGAGTGTTATGGTATCACTGTCTTTTAATTGCCTCTCCGTAGCTATAAATAAGGGGTTATGATGTTACTACTCTCTAGTTCAGGGGTACTCAACCATTTCTTGTAAAGGTCTATTTACAGGCTTCTGTGAGAGGAGAAGGTCCGGGTGGGGGTGGATAGTTAAAAAATCAGAATGCTGTGGGGGTTCCACAGGCAAACTAAAAAAAAAGGCTGCTTGCCCACCCCAAGAATTCTATTGGGCATCCTTTTGACCCCACAGAACCTACTACTATGGCCCGTGGCAAACTGCTTGTGTACAGGGGTGGACTAGAGCCCAAAATGTTACTTGCAAACAGGTTTGGTAACAAAACAAGAGGGATGAATTGGAGAGGAGTTGTAAGGAAGAGGGATGGAGACAGAACAGGAAGGGCAAGGAGGGATGGAGAGAGAGCTGGGAGAAGGGATGGATGGGTAGAACTAGAAGGACATGAATGGATGGGCAAAGCCGGTGTGGGGGGGAGTAGATGGCCAGAGCTGAAAGAAACAGTAATGGGTTGGCAAATATGGGAGGCCAGGGATTGGATGGGCAAAACTGGGAGAACAGGAATGGATGGGGCAGAGAAACTGGGCTGGATGGGGCAGAGCTGAGGGAAATAGAGTTTGGATGGGCAAAGCTGGGAGGATAGGAATGGATTGGGCAGAGCTGAAGGGACTGGAATGGATAAGGCTGAGCTGGGAGGACGAGTATAGATGGGGCAGATATGGCCAGACAGGGATGGATGGGCCTGAGCTGGGGTGGGGGGGGGCAGGATTGGATGGGGCAAAGAAACTGAAAAACAAAGTTTTTGTGTACCTTGCAATGCCACTTCCCGTCTGTGCAGTACTTATATTGCAATGCTAGTTGGCAGGGAGCAAGTGCTTCAAGAGAATGTCTGGTTTGGTGCAGTGTAACTCTTGCCTGGCCGTTGTGTTTCGTAGTACTCTGTGGAACTTGCGATGCTGTCCAATTTGTATGCAAATGAAGGGGTTGTATGACAAGATTTCAAAATTACAGTCTTTAGTTTCTACTCTTCATTCTGAAGTTGTGAACCTATCCCAGCCAGTAAAGCAGCTTGTTATACAGCCACCACGCCCACAAAGACTTCACAAGAGAGGGGCAGAGTGGAAGACTGTTGGCTCTGGAAGATTGCGCAATGTAGAACAAAAACATCAACATTTTGGACTAAGCCAATATAACCCATTTGCTGTTCTTTCTGAGCTTGATGTGGATGTATCTGCTAATGCTCAGTCTGGGCAGGATTTGGTAAGATCAAAGGAAGTGGACTTAAATAAGGGACCATATAAAATGAGTACAAAAGGGCAGCAAGGAACAGTTACCAAGCCAACCAATAGGAAAAGGCATATTCTGGTTGGTGACTCAACAATTAGAGGTGTGGACTTTGGACAGGATAAAGATGAGCTAAAGGAAGTGAGGTGTCTCCCAGGTGCCACGGTTAATAGGGATAAGAAACGTATTCTAAATATTGTGAAGTCTGCAAGCAAACATAACCGAGTGGACATTGTGCTACATCTTGGCACAAATGACTTATCCCAAAAAGATTTGTTTGTTGTACAGAGGGACTTCCAAAATTTTAGTCAGGAACTTTGCAAAATAACAGGTTCCATCACCTTTTCTGAAGTTTTGGCAGTATGTAATCAGGGAAAAAAGGCACTCAACATCGCCAAGTTCAATTTGTGGTTACGTCAGTGGTGTGAAGACAAAGGCTTTGGATGTATTAGTCATGATGTTAGAAGGTGGTCGAACAATGAGTTGTTTAAGAGGGATGGCTTGCATCCTTCACAGAAAGGCACAGAAGGACTTGGAGTGGAACTCAGAGCATTTTTTGATTTAAACTAGAGGAAGGGGACAGAGATGTAACTTGCGAGGGTGATTTCTGTCCCCTACCATTTAGGATGAAGCAGGACATTGAAGCAGGAAGCCCGGTCAGTGGTAGGCTAGAGGTGGAAAAGATCAAGGACACACTAAAATACAATACCAACAACATCCACATGATGTGTACCAATGCTCGCAGCTTGGGCAACAAGCTCTGTGAATTAATGGCTATCATATCCAGGGATGAATTGGATCTTGTTGCAATAACAGAGACTTGGTTCAAGGATCACAATGACTGGGAGATAGCCATACCCGGTTACACATTGTACAGAAAAGACAGATTGGATAGAAAGTGCGGTGGAGTAGCCATTTATGTCAAGACTACCCTTCAATCAACAATAATTCAGCATACACATAATGAACTAGAAACTCTCTGGGTTACCATGCAGACTAAGGAGGGAGCTGTGGTCAGAATTGGTGTGATATATAGGCCCCCTGGACAATCTGAGGATTTAGATAACCTGTTAATAGATGAAATCAGTGGAATGGCAGAGAAGGGGGACATTGTAATTACAGGTGACTTCAACATGCCTGATGTGGACTGGAATATCCCAAGTGCATCGACATGCAAGAGCAGGACTATATTAGAGGCACTTAAAGTGGACTGTCACCCACCCCTGATATTCCCGGGCCGATCACCTCCCTCACCGCGGGACATCCGAGATCGGGATGTCCCGCGGTGAGGGACCCCCCCCAAAACCCCAAAAAAACTCACCTAATCGGCGGCGCGCGCCCTGTCAGAGCGACGTGCGGGAGGCGGCGGCGGGCGCACTGTCTTGTCCGCCGCTTGTCCGTGGCTACGTGGGAGCGTGGTGAGGTGAGTTTTGGGGGCTTTCTGGGGGGTTTTACACAGCGGGACACCCCTAATCGGGGTGCCCCCCTGAAGTGGACCAAAACCCAGGATAGTCAAAATCCTGGGTGTTGGTCCACTTTAATGGAGTGTCTCTAAAACAACTTGTGACATTGCCAACTAGAGGAGATAACATTCTGGACTTAGTTCTGACCAATGGGGATCTGGTGTCCAGATATTGTGCAATCACACACCAGAACCAAAGCGCTAGACTTTAGGAAGACAAACTTCAAGGAAATGGTGGACTATGTAGAAAGAAAATTAGGTGAGTGGAACAGAGTAGCAGAAGTGAGGGCCCAGTGGTCACTATTAAAAATGGCCATCTTAAAGGCAACTAAGCAATATGTGAAACAAACTAGCAAGAATAAAAGGAAGAAGAAACCATTATGGTTTACTAGGGAAGTCAGCACTATCATAAAAGATAAGAAGTCTGCCTATAAGAAGTATAAAGTAAGTGGAAGTGTAGCTGACAGAGGCGTATAAAATTAAACAGAGGGAAGCAAAACTGATCATAAGGACTGCTAAAGGGCAAAAGGAGGAAGAAATGGCCAAATCTATGAAGAGGGGAGATAAAACCTTTTTCCGATATATTGGTGACAGAAAGAAGAAAAACAATGCAGTCTCAAAAATTAGAAATAGGGAAAATAAATATATTGATGGAGATAAGGCTGTGGCTGACCATCTGAATAGCTACTTTTGTTCGTTATTTTCAGATAGTAGCAGGCATGGTCATAGCACAGCATCCAGCTGGGAGGACACAGCTCCAGGGTTTCTGGAGGCTGATGTCTTAGCCGAGCTGGCACATCTAAAGGTAAGTAAGGCGATGGGTCCAGATGGAATCCACCCCAGAGTTCTAAAGGAACTTAGGTTTGTGATTGCAGCCCCTCTGACTGATTTACTTAACCATTCCCTTTCAACTGGTGAGGTTCCAGATGATTGGAGAATGGCCAATGTCATACCAATCCATAAAAAGGGGAGTAGAGAAGAAGCCAGTAATTACAGACCAGTTAGTTTAACATCTATAGTGGTCAAATTAATGGAAACACTCTTAAAAAAACAGATAATTTCCTATCTAAAAATTAATGACCTATTGGACCCAAAACAGCACGGCTTTACTGAGGGCAGATCATGTCAGACCAATCTTATTGATTTCTTTGACAATGTCACTTCTGTGTTAGATGAAGGTGGTGCTGTGGATATCGCCTATCTGGATTTTAGCAAAGCCTTTGACACTGTACCACATAAGGAGCTCATAGATAAGTTATTGAAGGTAGGACTCAATCCCTGGATAGTTCAGTGGATTTCCAGTTGGCTGAGGGATCGGTATCAGAGTGTTGTTGCAAATGGTGTGCAATCTGAACAAAGGCGAGTTACAAGTGGTGTGCCGCAAGGCTCTGTCCTGGGCCCCATTCTTTTTAATATATTTGTAAGTGACATAGGAGAAGGCTTGGTAGGAAAAGTTTGTCTGTTTGCTGATGATACAAAGGTTAGTAATAAGGTGGATATTCCGGGAGGTGTCTGCAACATGGAAAATGATTTAGCTTTACTGGATAGATGGTCAAAACTGTGGAAACTAGAGTTTAATGTCTCTAAATGTAAAATCATGCACTTGGGTAGAAGCAATCCCTGCTCTGAGTACCGTATGGGCAGCACTGTGTTAGCCAGGACCTCGGAGGAGAGAGATTTAGGGGTACTGATTACTGATAGCTGCAAGATGAGTGGACAGTGTAGCCAGGCAGTGGGAAAAGCAAGCAGGATGCTCGGCTGCATAGCTCGAGGCATCACCAGTAGGAAGAGGGAGGTTGTGATGCCGCTGTATAGAGCCCTGGTGAGGCCACAGCTAGAATACTGTGTGCAGTTCTGGAGACCTTACCTGCAAAAAGACATTATTCAAATAGAACGTGTCCAAAGGCGGGCAACGAAAATGGTGGAAGGTGCCCCGCTGTGTGAAATCCCTCCGAACCCCCCGAACAACTCACCTCTCCCCGCTCCCAGCGCCGACGGACAAGCCGCGTCCCTCTTGACGCGCGCGTGCCCACGCCGGCCATTCACAGACGGCCGGCGCGGGGGCGCGCACGTCTAGAGGGGCGCGAGGGAGGCAAGATAAGGTAAGGAGTTTGGGGTGTTTGGGGGGGTTTCACCCCGCGGGACATCCCGATCTCGGATGTCCCGCGGGGAGGGAGGTGATCGGCCCGGGAATCTTATAGATTCCCGGGCCGATCACTCGTGGGTGTTGGTCCACTTTAAACTTAAAACTTATCAGGAGAGACTTAAAGAACTTAATTTGTACAGTCTGGAGGAAAGAAGAGAGAGGGGGGACATGATTGAGACCTTTAAATATGTGAAAGGATTGAATAAGGTTCAGGAGGGAAGTGTTTTTAAGAAGAAACTTAATGATAGAACAAGGGGGCACAACCTGAAGCTAGTCGGGGGGAAGATCAGGAGCAATGTTAGAAAATATTATTTTACAGAAAGAGTAGTAGATGCTTGGAACAAACTTCCAGCAGAGGTAGTTGAAAAATCAACAGTCACTGAATGTAAACATGCCTGGGATAAGCACACATCTATCCTAAGATAAAGAGCACATACAGTATACACATAAGGGCAGACTAGATGGACCGTATGGTCTCCTTCTGCCGTCAACCTTCTATGTTGCTATGAAATAAGGAATTTCTAATTGCCAATTTATAGGCCCATGTCTTAATGAAATGGATTTAATACAAAAAGAGCAACAAAAAACGTATATTATAAAGACAGTATAGCAGGCCCCCCACTCGATAAGTAAGGCTCATACATGGAAAGGCGTCACAGCAAATGGTTATCCAAGAAAAATGTTGGGCGCAGACAAAAGGTCGGTCCAGAGATTTGCTAAAGTCGGGCATGCAAAGTTCAGCAGCAAGATGGTAGAGAAAAAAATTCACAGGATTACACCCAAAGTGAACTGAATGCTACAATAGACAATGCATACATTTGGGAAGTAGGGATAAAAGGTATGCCCCCATTGTTGGAAACAAGTTCAGGGGTAAGTAGAGAGTGGGAACTCTGCGCACATGCCCGGTGACGCCTATAGCCCCAGACCTCCTTTACAGAAACCCACTGTCAGACACTTAGTGGCATGGAGACACAGAAAGCTGCTGTGTGGTAACTTGCTGCCTCTCCACTCCCCTTACAGCAGTTTCCACGGGGAGCACTGTTGTCTTTCTGGTATGCTGCAGCACCTTTAGGATGCATGGGTGCCCATGCTGTGGACTTGCTGTGCTGCCATTTAGTTATAAATCATATGATGTGCTGTGCTGGTGGTGCTCTGCATGCCTAATCTTCTCACAAGGAAAAGTATCTGTAGGGAAGTCACTGTCCTCTAATGCCCTCTTTATATGACTTTTTGGATAGGTATGGTGTCAATACCCCCTATTGGCCTCTGTATTCACTGATCATAAGACAAAACCTGGGTTAAGAAGAGGAAAATAAGAAAAAACTAATTCTGATCCAAATGGTGTGCTAAAATACTCTCTCCCAGAACCCAATAGCTGGCAGTGTGGCAGAACCCCCCCCCCCCCCCCCAAAAAAAAAAGCATAGAATAGGCATTGTGCAGAACCCTCCACCCCAGCATGAATTTTAACAGGTAGTGTTCAGATTTCCCCCCTCCCAAAACCCAGGGATTTGTTCCACTTAAAGTTTGTGGGGAAGGTGAGTGCGTACGCATGTCCACACAGCGGGGGCATCCCAATTCAGGATGCCCCTGGGGAAGGCCAGCCACAGTGGGTTTTGTTCCGCTTTAAACTCTCTTTAATGAGATTTTGTAAAGCATTTGTGAAGTGCAAAGAGAATTATACATTTCAAGTGAATGGATGGATGGGTGCACACCCAGGGAGGTGAGCCGCTTTGTGCATCCTATACAAGATTGTGCTGGATGCTGGGTTCCAGGTAAGAAGTTTTATTATTTTAAAACCCTGTCCTGTCTCAGACCCATTGTAGGAAGGACAGGGTGGGGGGGGGGTGCAATTTAAGTTTGAGGCTGTAACCTTTGAAAGTGTGGAAACGTTCTTGGTGTATGAATATAAACTACCAATAGGTCCAGCCCTGGAGTTCTGAAGACTCCAGGGCTGGCTAATTAAGTACCTCTGGGACATCCAGATTCAAGATGCCCTGCTGTTTAAACCACTCTGATCGCCCTGCAAACACTCACCTTTCCAGGGATCCCACACTGCGTTCGCGAGCTGTAGCCGCATCCCCTTCCTTCCTGCATCTGAGGCATGCTCCTATGCTTAGTCCTTTACGAAGACTGCAGACTGCTGGGAGGCTGGAGAGGCATCAGGAAAGTGGACCAAAACCTGAGATGGTGAAAAAACTCATAACTTTAAGGCACGGTAGAAAGACTTATAAGGGGCTGTGGGATGCTGTGTGCTTGGAGCTCTGAGGGTGTCACAAGTTTTGCTCCTTCCCTCCAGGCTTGGGATTGGTTGGGACAATCAGAGTGTTCAAAACTAATAGGACAGAAGGACAGAGATCCGGGCTCACTGGTCATGTTTTGACAGACATGTATAAGCTGCAGACTCGCCAGTAAAAGGTTTGCAGTTCCCCTAATTTTAAAGTTGAAGGAGCAGCATGACTACCACACAGAGATGTGATCTGTGCTGAGTGTAGACGGGAGCCCCCCATAGTCCCACTTGCAGCTTCTGTCTGGGTGTCTCTTTCACATCTTGTTACAGAATACGGCTCCTGATTATTGCTAATATGTAAGTGTCCTATTTTAATGAGCATATAAGTTGGAGAGGAGTAAGCTCTTAGGCACAAGGAGTCATGTGACTGCTTCTATGCGCTCTGTACAGTGCTGTGGAGCATGTTGGTATATTTAAAGTAAATGTGGACCATAAATGGTATGCTGGTGCCCTGTGGTGGTGCATTATACAATATATCTGGTGCTAGTAACCTGTTGCTTTCTTGGCAGACTCCTGATATTTGGCTCCTATGACCAGGAAACTTTTATCCATTGCACTCTGGAGATCAGCAGCACACCATGGAAGGAGAAAGCCAGGACTTCAATCAAAACGGTATGTCTGGTAATAGGATTTTCCAGTAGTGACTCTACCCTTGTGAATAATATTAAGAATGCTTGGAGGCTCTGTAGGATCTGGAGGTTCTAAATAGTCTTAGGATTTGATGGGGCAGTGCTAATATGCTTGTGGCACAAGATGGAGTTGGGCCGAGGGCTAGATGGATAGTAGTGGTTTAGGATTGAGGGGAGCTGGATGGATAGTAGGGATTCAGCATTAAGTCAGAAAGGGGGGTCGGATGGACAGTAGGTTTACAGCATGAAGTCATAAGGGGGGGCTGGATGGATAGTAGAGGTACAGGGTGAGGTCAGAGGGCAGCTGGATGATAGTAGGGTTACGGGATCAAGTCAAAGGGTGGCTGGATGGATAGTAGAGGTACAGGATGAGGTCAGAGGAGAGCTTGGATGATATTAGGGGTACAGATTGAGGTCAGAGGGGGTTGGATTGATGGTAGAGGTACAGGAAGCTGGATGGATAGTAGGGGTACAAGATGAAGTCTCTTGTAGTGATTCAGTGAGAGTGGTACATGGAACTCTGTTCAGTCCCTTCTCTTTTTAAATGGAGTGTGGTCGTTCTGTTTGTGTCTTGCGCTCAGGATGACACCTGTCATATTTGGTTTAATTTAAGAGGGTGGTATCCCGTTTCCACCCTGTTGTATGAGTTGGTAGTTGGTGCTGTGTGTGTTGCTGGTAAATGTGGAAAGCAGGTGAAAATAAAAGGCGACAGACCAACCAACCAAACCATTGCACAGCCGGTGCATTGTCTTCGAGCATCTGCCCGCCCTTTCTCTACTTTTCGGGGGCTCTCCCAAATGCTGGCTGGAGCCTCCACCCGCCTCGCTCTCTGGTGACAGTTCTGCTAATGGCAGGCAACGCAGCCGCTGGAGAAAAAAATTGAATGGGCCCAGGCCTCATTGTAGGGTTAATGACCCTTATTGTAATAATATAATCAGCCCTGATAATATTGTGGGCCTATGAGCCAGTCATCTCTTCTTTGCCCCTATAAAATTCAGCCAGACCATTTCACCATGTGTGTTATAGACCAGCACTAGCAATCGCTATTTTTCTAGTAGTTTACATATGTGTGTGACCTCGTCCTTCATTACTCCCCTGATACTTTGTGTGGTGACTTTGTGTATAACCTTTGGCTCCCCTCTTGGCTCTTGAATTTATTCATGCCTATACTTTGGTATTTTGTTTTTAGACTGACTTACCATGTATGATCTAGCACCAGGAATACCTGTCAAACCCTCCCGTGAGTGCTCCTCAACCTGTGGACCCATATATATGGGATATTGCTTGCATCCTCAAAGCAGAACAAAACCCAGGAATTTGACTTTCCCTGGTTTTGTTCTGTGTGCCCGGGGCATTTGGCATTGGGATGGCCCACTGAGTGAAACCCCCCAAGAAGTCCGAAAAACTCACCTCCTCATTCGGGAGGCTGCATGCGCGTGCTTCCGTCCCAGTCTATTTGAATGGAATTGTAAACCATGAGAGCCATCTGCCAAATGACGTCACAGCAGGCACCTCTCATTGCACGAGAGCCCATGCTTGCACCATTGGAGCGCTGCAAGGTGAGTTTTCTCGCCTCGTCTTTCAGGATGGCCTCAGAGAGAGAGAGGCCCCTCTCCCTAGAGAGGAAACACAAACTGGGACAGGTAAAAAGCCCCACTCCTTCCTACCAGACTTTGTTTTTTGTATTTCCTTGCCAGGAAACCGCTGGTATAGCATTGTTCAGTTTGTTGTTTTAGTTTATTTTCAAGAATCTGGGAGGGTGCTTGCCGATCTGGGGCTTTACTCACACAGGGCAGGGTACCTGTGGCCTTGGGTGGTCCAGTGGAGCACCACATCATTGGGGCATCTGCTGAGCTCTGTAGTTCCTCAGCTGGGGCTGCGGGGCAGGGGGTTTGGCATCCAGTGGCCATCTTAACTGGGACTGATACACATGTGTGGTGCAGTGGGATGACGTCACTTCCAGGCTCCTGCATTCCCGAGCCATTTTGGATGGCTGTTCAGTGAGGCAGCCGTACCCAGGGCTGCAGCACTTTTTTCAGGCAGCAGACCATTCCAGGGCTTGTTCATGAAGGGTGAAGTGGCATTGAAGGTTGCACAATATCCTTCTTAACTGGTTTCTGCCTTACAGCAGGGCTGTGGAGCCGGTAAGACAATATGACCTGGATGAATTTTTTATACCAGATCCTGGTGCAGTAATCCAGACTGAACACCAGGTGGTGCCCTCTGCTCACACATGTGAGACTGTGCTGCTGATGCTCCGAGATGAGAAAGAGAAGGAAAGGGCACATTGGATGGATCTGACATCAGGTTGCTGCATTCTGTTACCCAGGGAGGACTCTTGAAGAAGATGCTGGTTATGCCACCTTTCTGGTGGGGAGAATCTGGACACACCCCTGTTAGTAGTGGTGCTATGTTTGAACCCTTTCATGGTTTGTGTATTGTGTAGCAGTGTAGAGGGTACGGTCTCTGTTTGAGAAAGAAAAACTATGCTCCCTTTACCCCTCACAACCCTAGAAACCATCTTAGTACTGTCCTGCCCAGCGGGGCTTGGCTGCAGATGGCTAGGAGGAGCAGAATATCCTAGTGATGTCTGTGAATGGGGGGTATAAACCAGGGAAAAGTGACACATACCGGGTAGTCATCGCTGCTCGTTAGCCATAAACTCAGTAGCCACTGACCTTGTCCAGCTCTCCCGGAGAGTCTTTGTTGCCATGGGGGTCCCCTCCTACAAATCCAAGTCTTTTTCAGGGCCAGAGCATCCCAAAGCCCCCTACTTCCTGCTCCACTGAGGTAGAGGATTTTGAAGGGGGGGCTACCAGAGTACCTGAGCATTTGATGTTTAAAGATTGTCCCATATACCTGTGATTTACATGTGTCCAAGTTTCTATATTTCTGTGTATCTGTGATGCTAAGGTAGGCGCAGCTTTCCTGACTTTCTACTGTAATAGGTAAACTCGTCAGTAGCTTTGCTAAATCGCACAGCAGTCATTACCTCTCCAGGTGAGAATGCTGCCTTAACTCCTTAGCTGAAGTTAGAGTTGTAGTAATGCAGAAGGGGTTAAACCGGTCTCTGCCACAGACAGAGGATTAGCAAGCCACAAGTCACAAATTCTCTGATACATACCTTCAAAACACCACTTCGGTTTAAGTTGCTACAGAAAACCTTTTTCTTTATCACAGATTATATATTTTTGGATGGGAGACCACCTGGGGCCACTACCTTTTCTGACCAGGGTGATGGGCTGTCTGAGGTCAAGAGATTTTCGATCATGCCTTAACTAGATGACCTCCGGTCATTAGCCAGTACAGAGGTGACTTTGCAAGAGAATCGATCTCTCTCACTCAGGAACTTCGTTCCATCCAAAGAGTGCAGACTTCTGGGCTGTACCTAGACAGCACACAGTAGAAGACGTCACCATTGCCGCTTGGATCTTAAAGTGGACCAACACCCAGGATATTCACTATCCTGGGTGTTGGTCCACTCCTGCCCCCCCCCCCCCCCAGAAAGCCCCAAAAAAAACCAAAAAACTTGCCTCACTGCCGACGGACAAGCTGAGGCCGCCGCCCCTTGCGCGTCCCTCTCGCTCGTTTGTGAATGGCCGTCGGGGAGGGAGCTGATCAGCGGTGGGTGTTGGTCCACTTTAATGGTCCTGGGCAAGAACATAATTTGGTGAAGGTGAAGAGGCCTCAGTGCAAGCATTGAATGCCCCCCCCCCCACATCATGGCTAATGCAGTAACCTTTTTTTGTCATTTAGCTTTATTGGAGACCTAAAATGATGTTCCTTTTTTCTGTACGTGAATGAGATCATAAATGTAAGTAATAAGGCAGAGAAACAATCATGGGGTCCCCTGACCTTATGGGTCCCAGTGCGGCCCCTATAGTCGCATACCTGGTCCTGGGTCTGACCTTCAACATCCCACTGATTAACTGGCTGTAACTTCTTTACTGGCAGTTACAAGCCTTTTTCACTACAGACGTGGGATCACTCCCATTGGGGAACACCACTGCTTTCCCAAGCGGTCAGGGTAAGCCTGAAGTGGTGGTTGGATTCTCTAGTACTCCACAGCAGCCATTCCCAGTTATCGCAACAGATTCCAGTGCTTGGACGTGGGAGCACATCTGACTCTCGCCACATCCAGGGGCATAGTTTGGCAGAATTGATTGTCGAATCAAACTACTAAAAGCAACAGTTGCTCATTCACTGAGCCACTACGATTACCAAGTCAATACGTGGCATATCTGAATCACCAGGAAGGTTCCACATCAGTAGCCTTTCAGAATGTGGCCTACATATTTCCGATAAGCAGGAAAACAACTACAAATAGTTTCCCCGGATTCCTGCTTAAGGGATTTGAGTTAGGTATAGTTGTAAATATTTTGTGAATTTGGTCCCCATCAGATTTGTGGATCCCACAAGATCCTGGTGGCTTGTAGATTGTCCTGGGACTTATTGTTAGTTCCCTCAGGGGCCCTCAACTTCAGATAACATTTTAACTCTTGAATCTAGTTTCCTATTCTGCCTCATTATTAGAACATTTTGCGATTAAATTGCTTTTCCTTGATCACTACTGTTTGATTTTCTGAATTAAGTTTTAAGTCCAGATTTTTCTTGCCCAATACAGAGAACTGAGGGAAAGGGATGGGGCTTTTAAACCTGTCCCAGTTTGTGTTTCCTCTTTAGGGGGGGAGCCTCTCTGTAGTTGTCCTGAAGGACTCGTAGAAATACTGTTACCTGTCAATGCCGATCAGCAGGGGGTGCTGTAGCTATTGACGGATGAGGAGCCGCTGTCATACAGGAGGATGATCGCTCTGACATTTAGGTGTTTAATTTCTGCTCCGGCGTCCTGATCAAACACGCTGGATATCTGCAAATGTCAGTGTGTGAAGTGCTCCCAATGCCGCTACCTAATCCCCCCCCAACCACCATTAATATAACACCAGCTACAGGACAAGCCTTTATCTCACTGACCATCTCCTTGTGCAAATGGCGCCTATTGTGATTAGGATATTCCCTGCTTATATTTGCTTCATGTGGACGCTGAAACTTAACCCCTGTGTAGAAAGATGGACGAGACAAAGGGAATAGATGGTAAGAAGGTTCGTGTATATTCTAAACAGGTTGGTCAATAATGTCACAGCACAAGGCTCATACCTGCTCCCTTTTAACTGTGTAGAAGAGATGCCTGTCTGCTGATGTCACATAGGTGCTTAGTAGCAGTCTCTAAAAAATGAAGATAAAAGACCCAGATCTCAGAAAACGTACGATCAGGCAGTTGTGACCACAGACATTTTTTTTTACCTGTCCTGACTAGTTGGTGGTCTCTGGCTTCCATGTCCAAAGTAGATGGTAGTCTCCTGAATCAGACGCCTGATCCAAGAGGTTGTGGCCTCAGGGTACAAGATAGAATTAGTAAGGTGGCCTCCATCCATATTCTTGTCATCCAGTCTTTTGAGCTCGCCAGAGAAGGCAACTGCAAAGAGGTTGGCCATCAACCAGCTCTTACAGGCGATGGTGAGTCTTCCAGTGCCGCCTGGGGAGAGGTTTCTGCTTCTACTCCAACCTATTTGTGGTTCCTAAGGAGGAGGGGCCGAACGTCCCTTCCTAGACCTAGAACACCTCAACCGGTTAGTGCGGACAACCAAGTTCAAGGTGGAACCGCTACACTCTGTTGTGACGGACCTACATCAGGGGGACTATCTAGCAATGTGGGACATCAAAGGCACTTGCCTACACATGTTACTCTTCCAGGATTTTGTGACTCTCTCCTTTTGAGATCTCCATAGCTCCCATGGTCTTTAGCAAAGTACTGGAGAATTTCTATTGCCCCATACTTGACAACCTTCTAATCAGGGCTCCATCACCTTTAGAAGCTATTGGCAATGTTCAGACAGTGCTAGCTACACTAGAAAGATTCAGGTGAGTGATCAATTACCCCAAATTCCAGATAACAGCCTCACAACAAGGGTGTTTTCTTGGCATTTAGTTGGACACGGTCCAAACCAAGGTACTCCTACCAGGGGACAAGGCTGTGTGATGAGTGTTTGATGACCCTGCAGTCCAGGTATCAGCCCAATGTACAACACATGCAACTTCTGGGCTTAATGGTGGCATCGATCAAGGCAGTTCCATATTCTCAGATCGATACAAAAAGGCAGCACATTCGTTGGGTCTGGATGGACTGATCACCCCCCCTGGATGGTAGTTTGGTCGTCCTTGGAGTGGTGGCTGGACTGGTAACTAAGTAAATTTAGACTATTAAATGTTTATTTCTGTGGTGTTTGTCTTTTTCTAGGTGAACTGATATAGGGGTCCATGGGAGATGCATGCCGGTACCCCCACATGGTTACCTGCCCCCCTTCGGGGCACCAGGTATGCAGAAGACCTCAGTACCCATCGGTATGGTCCCGGTGTTGCATAGGGACTAGTAAACCCCTCTGGAAGTGTGTGTGTGCTAGGGGAGGATACATGCATTTTTTTAATTTTAAAAAAGAAAAAACATTCCTTCATGTAATTTTTAAAAATTTTTATGGAAAAGTCAGTTAAAAAAAAAAAATATGGCATTTTCCGCATTCTATCGTGTTTTTTTTTCCCCACATATATCCTTTTAATCAAGCAAGAGATTTAATTGTGAGAAAAACTTTCTCATGCAAGAATTATTTCACATGGGAGGGGACATTTATCTCACAGTGCTGCATCAACCCTTTGATAGGAATGAGGGGCCTGCCCCTAGTAACTTGCTGTTCATTTTCTGAGTCTTCCTCCTTGCTGCTTGGTTGGACGGCGGGCAGATGAGATTGATCCTGACACAGATTCCTGATTGATCATCCGTCAAGTTTATTCCCCCAAGAGCCATTGCCTACCTGGCCTCCAAGCCAGTGGACTCAGCTGCACATGCCTCACTATCCTTTAACACGGTGTTCCTTAATTTCTCCCAAGCCACTTGTCTGCCAACAACACGGGAGCACCCGACGCCCTGTTGACCTATTGGTACCTCTAGAGACAGGGTCCACTCTGACCTATTTTTTTGTTTCAACTGTGTTGTGAGGCTAAAGCGTGCTTGTAGTGCAACTGAACAGTCATATACTACTATTGCTATTGAGCTTGCACAGGGATTGCACAGGCAGATAGTTGCATGTATGGTCCTAGAATTGCAGGTTTAGATTGTGAGCTTGCTGTGGGCTTGCTGGCTTCAGTGCTGTGGAATGGTATTCATTCTGCTGTTTTCAGGGTATGTGTAAGTGGTTGTGACATTTTTATTGCTGGCAGCTTCACCACCAATGTCTCGGCCGCTGATTAGCGATATGAAGAGGCACCAGAATGTGATTACCGTGGAGATGATTGGCTCACTCACTCTCTGAAGACATTCTCCTGAATATAGTAGCCTTTTCCTCCAAATATCGGGGCATGCGGAACCATAAACTGTTCCCTACCTGTGCGCTAGCCCCTAGACCGAAGAATGGTTGATAGGGAAAGGATTTGCACCATGACTGACAGGGAAACTGCTAGTAACCAGGGCATCAGGGGATTGGTTAGAAGTGTGGCTGGGCTGGGGAAGGGTTAGCGGTGTGGTCGGCAGGGGAAGGGTTAGTCCATCTGCTATATTTAGAAGATGTGCGGTAAAGAGGAGCAGAGATTAGTGGCTAATGAGCTGCTTGTCAGGCAGAAGTGTTTACGCAGGCAGGCAGCTGGCAGCGGGCGCGAGCCGGATGATGAGCCGCCATTTGTCGCCTGGTGGTGGCTGGATGGCTGTATTAGAAATCAATACCATAACCCAATCATCCTGCAGCCGCTACATGTCTGATTCAGCTTCTGATGGCCCTCACTGGTGGACATTATGTACCCCACCTCCTCCTGCCGCTGCCCCTAGAGCTTTGCTTGCCTGCCTCCCACACCAGTCCTGCATGCCCACCACTGGTCACTATGACTGGTTATAGGTCACTGTAAGCTCTACTTGGGTTATGGTGTGATTATGTATGCTCCTCAGGGTGTTTGCATGGCCAATGTTCGCTCTTTGGGGTACCGAGTGTGAAAGTTGTACGCTCCTCTTGGTGATGTGACTACTTTAGGACCACTGCACACTCCTCAGGGTCACTGTATTATCCTGGCTGGGAGATGATGCTGGGTGCTTCTCCTGTGGGCATGGCCGCTGTATTCCCCGTGGGTGGTGAGGGTGTGCCCACTCTACACTCCTTTTGCGGAGGTGACCCGGAAGGGTGAGGTATGTGGTCCACGGGCAAGAAAGTAGCAGGGATGGGGGATTATTTCTGACTCTTATAGAAAACATTACTCCTCTGTCTTATCCCTTCTGATAGCGGCAACACTCCATGTCCCTCTGTGAATTGCACAGCAGGTGGAACCATCCTGTCTGCATATGACCAGGATGAAAGAGGGCAAATAAACGTCTCCATAACAACCTGCGCACAGTGAGGGGGTGGAGGGGTCTGGCTTTTGTTTTGGAGAGAAATCTGGGAAAAACTCTTGCACATTTCTCTTTTTTTGCTGTTTCTGTATGATCGGTTTTCCATTTGACCTTTACTGTTAGAAATGTGATCAGAATGCGGAATCTGCTGCCTGACTCCACAGATGGTCGATCTTTAGATGCTTTTGTGTGATCAGGTCATACTAAATTAGGTGTGTGAACTGATTGTCTGATCCAAGGGGAGCCACATTGTCGCAAATGGCAAGCTAGGCAGGTGCTGAAGGGCCTATTGCCTTCAAGGTGCCAAGATTAGTCTCCCCATTTCTATTCATGGATTGTTAAACCGCTGGCACAGTAACCCCTTCCCTGCTGTATTTCTGCGTGGGAAGCTCTGGTCATCCGCTTCCAACGGGAAGCGTTTGGTCAGAGGTTGTATGCAGAATTCAGGTGACTGAAGGGATTAGAGTAACAGGGACCCCAGGGCCCATCTGCTGCTGCTCTCTAAGTGGAAGTGACATGGCTCTGCTGCTCTCTTGGCTGTAGGCAGTGCTCGCTCTTTAACGATCTGCAGAGTCTTGTAACCCTGAACCCTGTCCTGCAGCTGCTTGCACGACTCTGCACCCTTGCCTATCTAAGGGGGCTCCTTGTGCAGCAGTTGGGTCTCCAGCACTCCCATCAGCAGAGCCACTGTCTGGAATTTCATCAGGGATGATGGAAGAATGGCAGGGGTTAATGTCCTAGATGGTGCTGGAATGGCAGGGGTAAGGTATTGGAGGGATGAGAGGGGTTAATGTCCCAGGTGTGGGCTGGATGGCAGGAGGATGCAGCAAGGGAGACAGAAGTTAATATCATGGATAGAGGCAGATGGCAGGTGGTTTATGTCCTGGATAGGGGCAGGATCCAGGGGTTAATGTCCAACCCTGAATATGGGCATGGAGGCAGTGGTTAATTACCTGCATAGGGACAGGATGCCATGGGGTGATTGCCCCCCAATAGCAGTGCTAATGTTCAGGATAGAAAAGGGAAGGCAATGGTTAATGTCCTGGAGTGGGGCAGGATGGCAGGGATTAGTGTCCAGCATGGGGCAGGGGTGTTAATGCCCTGGATGGAGGGGGCAGGATAGCAGGTGTTAATGCCCTGGATGGGGGATAAAGGGGATAGTAAGGATTTATGGCACAGATAGAGATGGCCTTGCATGGGTTAATGGCCCAGATAGAGGCATTATGGCAGGGGTTAATGTCCTGGATAGGAGCACTATGGCAGGGGACAATGTACTGGATGGAGCAGGTAAAGCAGGGGGTAATGTCCAGGGTGGAGAAGGGAAGGCAGGGGTAATGCCCCATACAGAGGCAGAATGGCAGGGGTTAATAATCTGGCAGGGTTGCTGTGTGTGGGGGGTGGGTCTGGCTCATATTTGGTTTCATTTGGCACCTTGCAGCCCCCTATGTCATAGCTGTGATGCAGGGAAGTGACCTTCTACAGAGGCCCCACCACTATGCAAAATAAGAGCTTAAAGGTGAGCTCCAGGCACAGTAGACTCCTGGGGGGCAGTGTACAGGTTAAAAGGCCTCCCTGTACAGGTTATGGTTGTGAATGATTTGCGTTACTGATTGGTGTTCAGCCTGCCAACCCCTCCGCCATCCCCCCTCACACACCATCTATCTATTCTTAGTGTACAGTACATTCTGCTCCATATATAGTACTTACTATCGGGTATTACTCCGCCAGATGGCGCTGGACTGCCGAGACATTGAACATAGGCTCCTCCTGGCCCCCTCAAATACCCAGGGACCTCCCACAAATCCCCAGATTTTCTCTGCAGTCTGGACTGGTAAGGACGCGAAATGGCTCTCTACTCGCAGGTGAGCGGGGCTATTAGCCTGTGGCCCTGTAGGACTATTCTCACCCGTTTCATAAGTAATTGCCTCCCAGCCTTGGCTGTGCTGGCCGGGTGATGGTAGGCAGCACCGCTGTTAGGTGCTTAGGAGCGCTGCTCCACCGCAATCCCCCACCAAAGGGTAGGTGGTTCAGGCTTATGGTGAGCCTCTATGGGATGCCCCTCCCGCACTAGTGCCCCTTGCCCCTGCCTATCGGTGGGCCCTTTTAAGTGGCTGCTGTCCTCCCTCTTTCTCCTTGTAGCCTTCGGGGGAAAAGAGGGAGGGGTGTAGGTGTATATGATATACATTTTGTGTGTTAACTTTATACTTTATTCATTCTGCCTTGTGTCAGCCTCCGCTGGCTTGCCTTCCTTTTACTGTGTTTAAAATTACCTCAGGCCCTGCTGCGGCGTCATTGGCTACTGGTCACGTCCTGGCTTCGCGCTCTTCGGGGGGCGGGGCCCATCTATGGCGCGTTCTGCGTCATTGCTGTTACCGGCCCGCCCCTCGAGATATACCGACGCCATCTTTGATCTGCTTGGTTGGCTTATGCGCGACGTAAGTGCCCTCACGGGCGGCTTTATTATCTACCTTTTATTACTGTGTGCTTACGGCCTTCTTCTATTATGTCTTTCAGGCTGGGCGAAACCATTGGCTTCTCCCGGCCCTCTATTAGTTTTAACTTGTTAGGCCTTGTGTAATACTCCCACTTCCCTAGCGGGTTATTGGGGCATCCAGGGTTGCTGTATAGCGTTAATCCCTATCTGCCTATAGTGCCGCTATAATCACCATATGGAGGCATCTCAGGATAATGTAACCGGGGTTCCTTCGGGACAAGACCGGCTGTGCGTAGCGTGTGGGCAGCCTCATGCTGACGCTGACAAGGCGCGGGTCTGTGTACCCTGTGCTGAGCAGGTGCTTGCACTGCAAGCTGGCCTTCCAGTGGCTGGGCCTGCACCTCGTTTCACTTCACCTACCCCCCCAATCTTAAATCTCACTCCTACTGAGTTGCATACAAGTGGGGATTCTCCCCACTCTTTTCCCTATGGAAACTGAGGAGTTTTGGAATCTTTGTGGCTATACCATGTCTGATAAAGGGGAGCTTTTCTCTGACTCAGGCTCGTCTGATGAGAGGCCAAGGGGCCATGACGATTCTGGCTCTGACCCCTGGGCCCCGGATGACACTGACAGATTGCTGACCCAGATTTTTGGGGGCCTGTCCATTTCTCCCCCTGTTGCGGCTCCCAGGCAAAGAGAGGAGCTTTTCCATACAGCTAAATCACATTGTTCTTCCTTCCTTGTGCCCTAATCCTAGTAATGCTAAGGAGAGGGTCTTGCACTCTTTGGATGTGGTTAGGTGTCTGAAGTACTATCTGGTGGCTACTGCACCTTTCAGAAAGACTGATGCTCTTTTTGTGGTCCCTTTGGGTCCTAGGAAGGGTTTGGCTCCTGCCAAGTCTACTATCAGCAAATGGATACGTCAGGCTGTGATTCAGGCCTACTCTGCTAAGGGGAAAAATCCTCCCTTCCGCCTTACTGCTCATTCTACGCATGCTATTGGTGCCTCTTGGGCTTTTCAGCACCAAGCTTCTTTTGAACAAGTTTGCAAGGCCGCTACTTGGTCTTCTGTTCATACCTTTTCTAAGTTTTGCAAGGTTGATGTTAGGGCTTCAGCTGATGCTGCTTTTGGCCGAAAGGTTCTGCAGGCAGCAGTGGTTTAAACTACTGTTAGCCTTGGGGATCCCACCCTACTTTATGGACACTGCTATTGGATGTCCCGATAGTAAGTACTATATATTGAGCAGGACGTACGGTATACTAAGAATAATACAATTCTGTGATTACTCACCTGTAGAATTGGTATTATAAGTATACAGTACGTCCTGCTCCACCCCACCATTGTTTTTGCATTATCTTGGATCCCCTGTATGGTGATTGTTATCATGGTTATAGTTAATAGTTTGGGTTGTTCTATTCTCCCGGCTTCTCGTTAACTGCTTTTCAATGCTGGGGATTTGTGGGAGGTCCCTGGGTATTTGAGGGGCCGGGAGGAGCCTATTTTCGATGTCTCTGCAGTCCAGTGCCATCTGACGGACTAATACCCGATAGTAAGTACTATATATGGAGCAGGACGTACTGTATACTCATAATACCAATTCTACTGGTGAGTAATCACAGAATTGTATTTTTTTGCTGAGCTTCAAGTCTTCGGTCTGTGAGGGTTAAGCTTTATAGCTTGTACGGTGGGGAAATGGGGGATTAAATTTTGGTCCCTTCCACACTGGTGTAATCCTGCCCCTAGTGTATCTCCCACCTTGTTGTAGTCTCCACACCACCCTATATTATGCAAATATGCCCTGGCATGTACCTGCCATTATCTGTACAGAAGAGTTATTATGGGAAAACTCTCAGGATGGTGAGGCTGCCCTGTTGTAGGCGGCTGCATGTACCCGAGGGCTGCCATGATGGTGCTTTCCCCGTCTGTCTGTCTGTCTGTCTGATGCTGGATGACACCGGTGGGGGCTAGGTGTTTTGCCGGCTGCTCTAGTCAGGTTGGGCGGATGGTTGGCTAGTTAGCGATGTAATTTCTGGCGGTAAGCCGGGGGCACGTTCCCCCCACCTCCCCTATAATTGCCTTTTATTCGGAGCGTCTCCTAATTGCCGCGCGTTTCATCTTCCTGCCAATTACAGGCTCAGATTGGCGGCAATTGTGTGAAGTGGCCTGGTTATATGGGGGGAGGGCTGTGCGCCGGCCGCTTGCTTCCTGGAAACGCTTTGCAGAGAGTCGTGTACAGAGTGACGCAGTGTCTGATCCCCCCTGCTGCCTTTCCCAGCCCCACCCCTTGCAGCCGCCCTTACCATCCCTGCCACATCATGTTCCTGTATTTTATCCATCTGGCACTGTGGGCAGGAGGACAGTGGGGAAAGAGTCATTAGGATTGGAGGAAGGTGCCATTCCTGGGAAGCAGTGAGCTCGGCTGGCAGTGGAAAAGCAGTTTGGAGAATGGCGGCCCTGCTTGTAGTATGAAAGCAGTCAGGAGGATGGCGGGGTGTTTGGTCAGTAGTGTGCCAGGCAAAGCATGCAGTAGGGAATAAGTCAGGAGACAGGCAGCCTTGCTGTCAGTAGGTAAGCAATCAGGAGGATGGCAGGCTGTTTGGTCAATAGGGGGGTAGGCAAAGCGTGCAGTAGGGAAGAAGTCAGGAGGAAGGCAGACTGTTTGGTCAGGAGGAAGACGACACTACTGGCAGTAGGGAAGCAGTCAGGAGGAAGGTGGTACTGCTGGCAGTAGAAAAAATGTAAGGGGAGGGAGGCAGGCTGTTGGGTCTGGAGGATGGTGGCACTGCTGGCAGTAGGAAAACAGTCAGCTATTTGTGCTGGAGTGAGGTGAGAAGCTGCAGGAAGGAGGGCAGGGCTTGCCCCTCCCAAAACCACTGAAGCTCTCTGAGGTAGGAGGCTCAGTGATTATACTTTTGCTCCTCCTCTTCATGTGGGATCTCTCTGCCGCATTTGGAGGCTAGCCAGTCTGTACTTTGTTCGTTGGGGAATTGGGTAACAGGTTGTCTCTATTAGTCACCTGAAGTGCTGACAATCATTTGCTTGATCATCCTCCGATCAGATGCCGCTGTTCTGGAGGGCAGGGTTATAGGCTGATCTCGATTGAGCACTTGATGAATGAAATTAAGGAATTGCTTTATGTTTTGCAGGTAGAGCTAGTTAAAGGGACCTCTCAGAACATCGGGCTCATCATGGTGCAGGCCCGCGATGGCGACACTGGACATGTCTCTGTGGAGTCAGTGACACCCAACTCCCCTGCTGCTGCCGCTGACCTGAAGAGGGGTGACCGCCTTATAGCAATCGGAGGTAAGTAGCTACTACAAGACATGCGCAGACTCCTTCCCCAAAGTATGCCAGGTGAGCAGGATCAGCTCTAACTTCTAAATGACACATGCGGAGTTGAGGTTAGAACCAACAGGTTTTTTGGTCTCTCTAATCTCACTAAGATAGAACCAGGCTCACTTCCTGTGTGTCACGCACCGAAAAATCAGTGGACAGAAAATACATGGGTGCCACCAACTACACAGAAAATATCACCCTATTACAACCCCACCCTACCTCCACTGGCAGGCTCCCAGAATGATCGTATTGCCCCCCCTCCCTAAATATTATGTCCCTAGCGTCCTTCTTTAAATAAGGTGGTTGCAGCTGTTGAATGTGGGGCAGATATTTTGTCCCCTGCCTAGAGATCCTCCCACTTCAGCCTGGCAGCCAATCACCCGTTAAGGTCGACAGGTGCTGGGGATGCCCTCTGGGGAACAGAGCGGTGGACGCTTTAATGGGGGTGTTTTGTATTTGCTAGTAATTGGATCACTGGGTGGTCTCGCCTGTCATCGTATCATGCAGGTGCCCCCTGGCATTGCTATGTGTGGTTCTTCCACTTCACAATGTTTGGCAGGACCACCTAGTGGTGATTTAGACATTCAGCATGTCCTTTTTTCTCTGTGGTGTTCACATTAATTTTCCCCATTTTCTTTTTCAGGCATCAAGGTGACATCGTCGGTTCATGCTCTGAAGCTGATCAAACAAGCAGGGGACAGGGTGGTCCTCTTTTACGAAAGGCCAGCGGGTCAAAACCAGTATGGAGGCAGTCTGCAGGAAAATCTGGCATCCATGGAAGAAACCTCCTTCCCTCAGACATTTGATGACGATGCCACAAGTCTTGTGATTGATCCAGAAAGCAAAGAGTTGGATTTGGAGTTTGAGGACCTGGCAAGTGAGGTCAGGCCTCTGGGAGAGAGCAAGGACGACATTTCTTTGTCCGTCGGTCAGAGCCCAAAGCGCATTGTGGCAAACTCTTCCACCAAGTCTCTGGGCTCCATCTCTCCCATTCTCAGCCGCAAGCCCAACCCCACAAGTAGCCAACCAGTGGCGATAAAGGCTCCAGTAAAATGTGGGAAAACCAGCCCCCCAGAGAACCAGGAACCTTCCCAACTCAACAGAACTTCCTCAGGATCTGGTGTCAAGCCCCCTGTGCCCCCGAGACCTCAAGTTAAGCTCACTTTAACTACCTGTGACACTCCAAGCACTATGGATGCTGGGGAAATGATTCCCGATAAAGCAGATAAAGTTCCTCCCACTTCCGGCAATGGTGACAAGCAAGCTGAAAAATCAGGAAAACCAGTGGAGATTGTGGAGGAGCTCCCTAATCAGAAACCTAACTCCCTGAAACCAGAAGCTGCAAAGGACCGAACATCGGAAGGTTCCACAAGTACAAAGGAGAGTGTGGAGGAGCCACATGCCTGGGAGTCTCCAGAAACTCTCTTCAAGAATCGGCAAGCACGCTGGACAAGGGCCTCCTACGTATTTGATGTGGAGAACCAGCACAGATACCTGAATGTAGCGCTTTGGTGCAGGGACACCTTTAAGACCGGCAGCCTGTGTTGTGTGGGACACATTGGCATCAAACTGGAAGACATCTCTTTGGAGTGTCTTGCCACCTCGTCTCTGGAGTACAGCAGACGGTTCCGGCTAAACCCTCCGGAGCCCAAAGCCAGCGTCAGCAGAACAGCGCTGAGGAGCCTCAGCATGCACAAAGGCTTCAACGATAAGCTGTGTTATGGGGACCTCACACTGAACTTCAAGTACCTAATGGAAGGAGAGTCAGAGAACTCGAGTCTTTACTGTGAGAAGGAAAGGGACTCCATTTTTTCAGAAGACCTCGCCATGCTCCCGCAAGAAGAAACTTTGTCTCCACCGATGTCGTTCTCAGAGTCTAAGCATAATTTTCAGGACACACAGTTCCAGAATTCCACCTTGTGCGATTACTGTAAGCGGAAAGTCTGGACCAAAGCTGCCTCACAGTGCATGATCTGCGGCTACGTCTGCCATAAGAAATGCCAAGAGAAATGCCTTGCTGAAAACCCATTCTGTGTGTCCGTGGAGAAGAGGCCCGATCTAGAGTCCAAGTCTCTTGGGAACCGAACCACAGGCATCACCCGACACATCATCAACACCAGCTCTCGCCTCCTAAACCTGAGACAAGCACCCAAAACACGGCAGCCGGAGCCAGGTTGTGATTTGGTTGAGCCTTCCCCTAAGCAAACGCCCAACACATCTGACAATGAAAGTAGTGACACGGAGACAGGTGGGGCCAGCAGCCCTTCCAAGCGCTCCAGTGCTAGCTCCAAGTTAGTGAGAAAAGAGGGGGGATTGGATGACAGCGTGTTTATTGCTGTGAAGGAGATTGGCCGCGATCTTTATCGTGGGTTGCCGACAGATGAGCGCATACAGAAGCTGGAGTTTATGTTGGATAAACTTCAGAACGAGATTGATCAGGAACTGGAACACAACAACTCATTGGTGAGGGAGGAACGAGATGCCAGTGAGGCCAGGAAGAAAGCCCTCCTGTCAGCGGCCCTAATGAAGTCTGGAGAGCGACTGCAGGCCCTCACTCTGCTCATGATCCATTACCGGGCCGGAATTGAGGACATCGAGTCACTGGAGAACTCCTCTCTGGCTCAGCCTAGAAAGACTGCAAAATATGATGACGAAGTCCTGCTGGAAGCGGATGATAATGAAGAGGAGGATGCACCTCTGGAGATGAAGGCAACATTTAATGACCAAGTGGAGGAGAACATGTCAGAACCCCTTGAGGTGGAGTAACCATGACCATAGAAATGTCTCTTTTCACCACATTTACACTGTACGATCCGCACCCGGGTCCTGCACTCCCCACGCACCTTCATTGAGGCAAAGTACTGCAAGCAGGACAAGGACATTGTCGGAGTCTTGCCAATAGATGGTGGACTCGCCCAGTGGTGCACATGTCCACATGCCATCTCCAGAGAGAAGCCTTGTGATTGGTGGGGTTTGTTTTATACTAAAAGGGAGGAAGACTGAAGCCAAACCCCACCTTGTCAACCTACTGCTGATTTATTTATGCTTTATGTTGTAGGTGCCATTTTGTATGTCTGCTTGTCTGTAGATTTGTTGGGCAAATCATTATTTTTGGGGTGATTCCCACTTCATAGGAAACCCTTTGCTGGCAGAGGAGCCTGTTGTGGAGGCCTTCCGGACAGAAGGTGTTTTGTGTTGTAGAGTGTGCTTCCTCCATTCCCTCCTTTACGAACGCCAAAGATAACCCCCCCCCATATTAGGCATGAATTTCCATTGGCCCATCTCTTGGCTTATTAAAGGGAAACTTCTGGTTTGTCCATTGTATTTATATCGCGGACTCTCTACTCTGCTATGGTTATGTTGCTTGTGCCACAGGCCACGCTGTGCAGTTTAACCTGAACCTTGTTCCCTGTGGATGATGGGAGTCCGATCGTGGAATTTGGTGTTCAGCCAACTTTTAGTTTAAGCACTCCAAGATGCCCGTCTCTCTGCCACCAGGTCTCCAGGATCCAGCCCTGCTGATGCTTCACTTTTGAGGCAATTGTCTGGATGTAATGGCCCTGCTCTCCTCCCTTATTGGCCTTAAGGGACCCCTCCTGCCTGTATGGCCATGAGACCTGCATGCTCTTGAAGACACTGGAAAGAGGAGCATATATGAATGGGCACCTTCTGAATGCTTATACAGATATAAATGGACCCACACCCAGGTTAGGCAGGAGGGGCCTGACCCATGTGGCACAGACCCTCTTACCAGATCCTGCCTGTGCTCCTTCCCTTAAAAAGTGTGTGTAGGATTTACATTTAAAGAGACTGTAAACCCTAATAAAACAATAAAAGGGTACTAAACTTTTCTCCCTGGCGTCGGCTCCCAGCCAGTCAGGTTCCTTGAAATCTCAGTTTCTGAGAAGGATTCTCCGGAATCCTCATGCTTTTCTGCCACCCTATAAATTTAGACACAGTGTCCCTCGGGCTCGGCCGTGGCACACCCCCTCCATTAAAGTGAATGGAATGGGTGCACAACAGGGAGCATTGGTAGTCTATGGGGTCGATTCAGAGCCTGGTGAGAACTCTCTTCTTTTTTTAGGAGAGAAAACGGTCATTCACTTTCAATGTCTACCGAGTGTAAATTTTCATCTGGCTCTAAATCAGCCCCAAGGTAGACAATGAAAGGCAATGACCATTTTCTCTCCTAAAAAAGAAGTGAGATTTCTCACCTGGATCTGAATTGACCCCCATGCAATGAATTCTGGGACTCCTTCTCACTGCTGGGTGCTGCTGTGGGTGAGAAATTGGAAGTATCTATTCTATGTGGCTGCTCAGCCAATCAGAGCTCTTGCCTGCATCTGTAATGTGGGAGCGTAAGGAAGGTGAATGTATGGGGCAACATTGGGGGGTACACACAGCAGGGCATCCCAATTCAGGATACCGCCACACAAAGAAACAACACATGCGAAAGTGAAATTCCTGTGTGTTTACAGTCCACCTGTGATCTGAGGAAAAGTGAAATACAGGAATGTAGTGCAACCCCTTTCTGTCTGTAATCTCTGCAACAAGAGGTGTTTTTAATTCCAACAGGCAATGTGCAGAGCCTGAGATCAGCACTTTTTTTTTTTTTTTTTTTAATTAAAGGTGGGGGCTGCTCTGCTCGACCCAGCAAAGAGTTGTCAAGGGGCACTGGGTATCTCATCTTCAAACCCTGGCAAGCTGGGCCATTTATTGTCCTCAACCTTGAACTTGACTTTGTTTGGAGTCGGGCAGAGCATGCGCCCTGGTTTCGACTCCTGCTGATTGCCGACGGTGCTTTTTTTGCATTGCACTCCATGTGGGTAACATTTTCTCAAAAAGAACTGAAAAACTGGAAAACCTGAGACTATGCAATACATGGATATCAGGCCGGAATAGTGGAGCAATATTGGTCGCCACCCCTGTGTGATGTCACAGCTGTTGCCGTAGTTTTTTTGTGCTCAATATTAAATATCTATGTTAGGGTTGAACTGATGAACTTCTCTTGGCCCAGCTCCCCTGGTCACCATCCTCATAAGCCCCTCAATTGCTCAGCTGAGCATCAGGAGAATGGGTCTGAGGCCAGAAAATGAGGAGCAATTTTCCCAAAATGTTTTACGCTGGCATCTACCTACTAAAAAGGGGGTTTATTGCTGTACCACCGCCAACTTAGTGGTGCATCTGTAGTAATATGTCTAAGCACCAGGACTTCCTGAGTGTTTCCTATTCTTCACCCCTTGGCACAAAATAAAAGCTGAAGCTGGATAACAAATGGAAGGAGAGCAGAAGACATTGGCCAATGTTCTGGTAAGCCTGTGTTGTTTCATGACTGGCAGTTATGAGCATTACGCCTGCTTCTTGCCATCTTCTTCCAGATCCGGCCCCATTACTGTGAGGTTCGCCGAGCTCTCTGCAGAGCTCGCATTTCCAGGTTCTGATGATATAAAGGATGTGCTATTCTACATCCATGCATCACGAACAGTTTAATTCCATCTCATTGGTCTGTCCATTTTGTTCCATGTGATGTCTTTTCCTGGACTTTAATCTATACCAGCTGCAGGCCATCTGTCCTCTGTAGGCAGCAAAAATCAGGGAGGCTGTCACTTGCCCCCCCCCCCCCCCCATTTACTCTGCTACTTGTGCATTCCCTCCCCAACTGACCCTTGCTGGTACACTCTCCTTTTCCCTCTGCGACCCCTCTCTCCCCTTTCCTCACCTTCCTTCTTCCTCTGCTGCCCATTTCTCCCTACCATCCTTTTCCTCCTTCTTCTCATCTCTCCTTGCCTTCTTTCCACCACCCCTCATCTACCTTCTGCCACCCTATCTCCCCTTTCCTTTGCTATTGCCAGTGCTCACCTTCCTTCTTCCTCTGCTGCCCATCTCTCCTTGCCATCCTTTTCCTCCTTCTTCTCATCTCTCCTTGCCTTCTTTCCACCACCCCTCATCTACCTTCTGCCACCCTCTCTCCCCTTTCCTCACCTTCCTTCTTCCTCTGCTGCCCATCTCTCCTTACCATCCTTTTCCTTCTTCTCATCTCTCCCTGCCTTCTTTCCACCACCCCTCATCTACCTTCTGCCACCCTCTCTCCCCTTTCCTCACCTTCCTTCTTCCTCTGCTGCCCATTTCTCCCTACCATCCTTTTCCTCCTTCTTCTCATCTCTCCTTGCCTTCTTTCCACCACCCCTCATCTACCTTCTGCCACCCTCTCTCCTTCTCCTTACTTCTCCCTTCTCTCGCATTTTTTCTCCCGCAGACGCCCTTTCACCTCCCTTTTTAAAACTACTCTCCCGTGCTCCTGCTGTTCTGTTCAGCATGTATATGCCCCTGGCTCCACTGAGGCTTCGAGGGAGTGGGATGGTCTGGATTGGACTTCATCTAGATGTTGGATTTGGGGTTTTAAAAATGACTAAACCGTAAATGAACCTAAACTACCTAAGCATTTTACCTATGCTACCTTTAGCATTCTAATTTAAGAAAGAAATTACCTGGCCCTGTCAATTAGCACGTTTTACCTGTGGAAGCTGTATCCTGCATCTTCAGCAGCTGGAGTTCAGTACCATAGTCTGTCACAGACAAACCTTCCACCACCCAATTACCGGAGCAGCCAGCCCACCAATAGAAGGGTTTTTTTTTTGGTCAGTTTAAAAAAAAAAAATGTCAGAATATCATTTGTGTTGCTTTTCCCTCCTCTGTGCTGTATGCTGCATATCATAGGGCATTGCTGCAGAGGCCCAGTATTGCCCTTTGGGTTCACTGTTGGGGGGGGGGGGTGTAAGATACTACTGATAAGGGGGCCCAGCACAGCCCATGGGGTGGGGGAGAGTGATGCTCGTCTTCCATGTTGTGAAGCCCCCTGTGTCACCCCTCGCTATGTCCTGTTGTAAATATTCGGTGTTATCTGGTTGATCAGGCGGGCATGAACGTAATCTGCGGTTGATTTGATGCTGCTAATTCCATATAGCTTTTGTAAAGCGCAGAATTAATGTAGTGCAATATTTTTATATGCTGGGAATGAAGAATTGTGAGTGTAAGGAAAGTTCCGGGCTCGTCTGGCCATGTGCCTCTGCTTCCTGGGCGCATCAGAGGAACCCCGTGTAACCACAATGCTGCATTGTACAAAGCTTCAATAAAGGCGTCACAGGAGCACGTGTGAGTCTCCCATTTATTGCTTTCTCCTGTAATTCAGATCCGGATTGATGTTTGGTGGGTGTTGTGCCTATATCTCCATAATTAACCTGCAGGGGAAACGTTTTATGTGTGTGTAAAAGTTTACTGGAGAAATCGTTCAAAAGTTTTTTGCCTGTTGCAGGCTCCTCCCTGTAGCTACGACCACCAATCATGTAATGTCTGTTCTAATGGGTATTTTGGTTTATTGAATGTGATTGTTCTAGAATGTTCTTAGTGTTTGGGTCTGGCAGCTGTGGAGGATGTAGGGCATTGTAGCGCTGCAATATTTAATCAATGACCCTATGCACCTATGCTGGCTTGTACTAATTTGTGTATTAGTACAATATATATGGCTGCACCCTGTAGATATGGGGTGTTCCAATGGATAAGGGGAGCCATGGCGTAGAGGTTAAGGAATCAACTTGTAACTGAAAAGTTGCAGGTTTCAATCCCAGCTGGGATATGACAGACATGCCCCTGAGCAAGGCAGCCCACTGCTCCAGATATGTGTGCACTCACTGCCCCTAGTGTGTTTACTGATGGGTGAAATGTGGAGCAAAAATTCTATTGTGTGCACATATTTGCACATTATTAGTATAATAAAGGAAGCTTCTCGGTATGAAAAAGCAAGTCAAATACCTAGTAAAACATTTTCAACAAAAACACAAGCCCAGTTTATATTCTCCCCTGTGCTGGATCAATGGGAACTCTCGCTGAGCCGCCTCTGGAAATTCTCAGAAACAGGAAGTCCAGGTATGGTTTAGTTTCCATGATCTGTGCCGAGGACTGGCCAGCTGTACACCAGGACTTCAAGGAACCATGATGGGAGGTGCAGGGTCTTCCCTACCAGCCCCCATGATCTTGCTTTTAGTCTCTTAATCATTTAAAAAAAAAAAAGTATATTTCAAAAAAAGTTTCCTTCCACTGGCTCTTATACCTGGGGGATTGTTCTAAGGAGCAAGTTCTGTATTCAAAGGAAAATTATAGTTTGTATCCTCTCTCCTATAATAGAACTACATGCTATGGTGTCCTGATTTAGTTTATAGACCCAATTGTATTTTCTTAATAGCTTTTTTTAATTGGAAAGGTTTTCATTCATTTCGGTCATGATGTATCTGTAGGAATAAACTAGACTTGCTGTGTGTTATTTACTTTTCACTTGAAGCGGACCAATACCCATGGCTAATCTATACCTGGAATCTATAAGATTCTATAAGACGGTGAAACCCCAGATCGCACTGTCGGACCTTTGGAAAAGAGTGACAGAATTTACTGAGCAAGCACAGCAGGCCCAGCACATCAAGGGAAAGGAGAGACAATCAAACCATTTCATCAATCTGTCATCACAGACTAGACACAGCCAAACTAGTAAGGAATCTACCTGGAGACGATGGGATGAGACTTCAACACTGCCAAGCAAAGAGAAGTGGCTAAAGAACCTAGTACTTACCCAGATAGATGGACGCCCTGGCTAAAGGCTTAAACTGCTTTTTCATCTAAAACCATCCTAGTGTTATCTCAGCCGCAGAAGCTCACATTCATGCCAACAGAATAAGGCTAAGCAGCATCTCAAGGTGTCAGCAGCCCTAGCTAGTGCCAACCCACCTTTTATAAAAAAACAAGTGGAATGGGAGGCTTTAACCAACTTCCATATGTGGATGACACCTGTCATGTCATCCAAGAACAGGAGGTCCATGCTTTCTCTGGATACAACTTGGTGGACCGCAAGTTTACATGGGAAGATGTGCAAGACCGCTTATCTCGACAGTCTGGTAAACATCAGAGAGTGTGGAAGTCTGCAGCAAACCCACTCACACAGGCCAGTACCTGCTATTTGAATCCCAACACCTTCTAGCATACAAACTTGGGGTCATCAGAGGTCTGCACTACAGAGCAGATACGGTTACAATTAAAGCAAAGGATAAGGAAATTCGCCATCACAGAGGAGCAATGTGGCTCCCCAGACTGGGCCTAGGGAAAAACAACATAAAAGTCACCGACGAAACTAAGAAATGAGACAGGATAAAGAATATGGTCATCCTGTACGTAGCCAGGGTGTCAGAAAAACGTAGGTTTATCTTTAACAAACATAACATCCCCGTCTGCTTTAAACCTGGAAACTGAACGCTCAAGCAACAACAGCTGTCTCACCCAAAAGAGCCAATGCCAAAACGCAAGAAGCAGTGCCCAGATGTGTGTCTCTGAAGGAGACCGGGCATTCCATTGATGACATTCAAGTTCACATTTTTGTTACTGAAACAGAGAGGCAAAACCTGCCTACTGTGGTAGAGGCTGTGTGTTGGAGTTACCAATAATTACTGCCAGATTCCTGTACAAGTCTCTGAACTCTGAATAGAGAAAGTCTGTCGGATAAATAGAGAAACATCTTCATACAAATAGCACAGCAAGTCCAGCTTCCTTGATTTTGTACACTCTCTCATTTAAAGACATCACAAAAAGTTACAAAAAATATTCTTCAAGATGTACTACTTATTTATATAAAATGATATATTTATATATCTCAATTTGGAGAGTTTTGAAGTATGGTTTGCTCCATGCTTCCAATGTGTGTTACTCTTGTTGGCTTCCTCAGGGGAATTAAGAAAAAAAATACATGTAGTATTTAATTGTTCTGGAGTTGATGATCACCAAATGTAAATTTATATATTTGTTTTAGTTTATATTAGGCGGTGTATATGTAAGAAGAGAGGGACTGCATTTGTGAATGTTCACAACTCCCGTTCTTTGGGCGCCACTGGGATCCAGCCTACACAATGGCGCTGCGTCTTTGTACCTTCCCTGGTCTGTTTTATATAAGACTGCAGACGTAGGCCCACTCTCCTTACACTTATACAGTCTAAGATACACTAAAATAGGTATAAAAATATAGATCTGGCGATTAACTCCGGAAAAACTTGTGGGTTTCTTTTGTAATTTGGATCTCTTGGTGCAAGTATAGATCTTGAGTCCCATGAGAGAGCCAACAAAGATGAAACGTGTAAGGATCGGAACATGCAGTAAACTATACTGCATACGTCTCTGAATTATGTCTTGAGCAATCGGGTTTTCTTTTTTACTTTTTGTGATGTAAAAGTATTTTTGTAATTTAGTAAATGCAGCGAAAAAAAAAAAAACAAGTTTAAAATGTGATTCTGTCTATAATATAATTCTGAATACTATAGGTGCTGCTCTAAAGAGAAGACATTTTCCGAAAGCAAAACCTGATCACCCCAAAACTGCAGAATACCAACCTCAGACTTATAGTTGACCCCCCCCTTCATTCGGGCACACAGAAATAGACAGGAGCAGCACTTAGCTTTTTTGACACCTTTACATTAAAGTTACTTAAAAATAGATTGCGTAATATGTAATAAATTAAATACATAAAATTACCATATTTATAGTAATGAGTCTATAAAAGTCTTTCCTTTTCTCGCTGTATAAGGCGGTTGGTTGGTTATGTGTGCCGTTCTTGTATGTCACATTGGGGACATGATGAATCCAGTGGAGAGCGTGGCATCAGCCCATTTCTAAATCAAAATCATGGCTGAGGTTGCGACCAATAATCAGTGCCAGTATCCGGGGTCAGAGGAGGACGAAGTAGCTGGACCTGGTTATAGTTGGAATGTTCCAGAACAGCCCATGAGCCCTCAGGTTGATAATCGGGACTTTACGCAGAATGAAAGAAATGTGTTGTGCATCCAACCCCCCTCCCCACCCAGAACGAGTGGCCATAGAGCTCCCGCTTGTCTTGGGCTGATCTACTGGCCCTTTCATAATAAGGAGTGATCCTTCCTGACGCTGCCTGCGGGCACTGTAGTCATCAAGTCCTCCCCAGTAACCTCGGTGTGATGAGAAGCTGCTCCGCTGGGAGGCGATACATGACCTTTGGCTTGTTACTATGTCACTGATAGAGCAATGAGACGACAATGATAAGTGAAGACAACTAGCGAGAGAGTGCCGGACTGGCTCATTTGTCACTCTCGTACTCTTCGTCGGGGGCAAAGTATGGTTCCGTGCTGTTCTGGGTGTACATCCTTTTCCTGACCGGGCAGTTCTGCTCCATGAGGATGGCCTACACATGGGGAACAAACAGCCAATCATTACCCATGTTGCTTTGTCCAGTTATTTTCCCCAACTTACATAGGCCTTGCCACTATGGCAGCAGTTTGTGTCTTGTGTCTTGTGCCCCCTGAACTCCCTGCCAACTCTAGACTGACTCTACCATTAATCTTTCCTCAAGAGTCCACTACTTATTGTTCTGTTGCCATCGTGTTTTGTCCTTCTGTTTCAGGTAGCTCTCACTTGGAATTCTAATAATTATTTTCCATGTGGCACATCATTAACCCTTTAAATGCCAGTCACGTGGATCTATGTGTGTTAAGTGCCAGCACTACAGATTCTATATGCCTGGCATTTACGTCCACTAGAGAAAAAAAAAAATGTTCACCTCCGTCTGGGATCCAGCGATGGGGTCTCCTCTTCCCCCGGGGGCTTCAGCGGGGCACCCATGATCTACCACTTGCTCTGGCCTCTGACAACTGACTCCTGTCACAGGGAGGGGCCTTTTATACTGGGAGTGAGATTATGTTGGTTCATTTTGTCAGTATAAAAGACACTATCTCGCTACCGGCTTACGCTGATCACTCCTGGCTGTCAGTGATCAGGGCGAGACACCAGGACCGGTGATGGAATCAAGGTAAGTAGGAAAAAAAATTGACTTTTTCAGTGTGTGTGTGTTGTACACTTAACCCTTTGTTAACTGGTAAGGGGTCCTTGGGAAAAAAAACGATATAATTTCCCTCCTAACCATGAGTAACCACTTACAGTGGTGGCAGAATTCCAACTAATTCCAACTTTGTATAGCATTTAGCATTGCCCCTCCTTGTCTGTCTTACTCAGGATTAGTTCTTCTTGCTACAGGAGTCCAGTTCCCACTGAAATTTGTACTGCACTATGGCTGAAGTGGCACGAAGACAATATATACAGGGCCGTATTTGGTGCTGATGCTGCCCTAGGCACTTCAAAAGCTGGACCCCTCTTTTGTTAAATAACATTGAGCAGGCCCTTGGGCGATAGAGCATCAGTGGGCCCCTTGCTGTATGGTATGACTCCATACATGGTGATAAAGTTGCATGTATGGTAAATACTGCTCAAAAAGAAAAAAATAAGGAATGACAAAGTATAGAAGGAATGAGAATAAGAAATAAGGAACATAAGAATAGAAGAAATTACAGAAAAATGTAAGCATAAAAGAAAGAATTACAAAAAAAGAAAAAAATAGATGGAATGAAAATAAAAAATAAATACAAAGAGCAAATGCACAAAATAAGTGACAGAAACAAAGAAAGAGAATGAATGCCAGAAAACCAGAAAGAGTTAACGGAAAGAGGGGGGAAAAAAGCAGGTAAGACAGAGAAGGAATGGGAGAAAAAAAGACCTGGAAGGAAAGAAAGAATAGAAGGTCTGGCAGAAACAAAGCAGAAAAGGCAGAATAAAAGGGAAAAAATGAATGGCATAGCAGATGAAAGAAAGAAAAAGACTAGAAGGAAAGGATAGAATAGAACAGAAAAAACAAAGAATAGAAGAACTGACAAAAAAAACGAGGCTCTCCCAATGGCCAATTTTCCCCTGGCTAATAGTCCTTAGTCTTGGTTACTGCACAGCCCAGCATAGGCCCAGGGAAGATGGAATGAGGTGAGCCCTCCCAATGTGCAGCGGGCGAAATAAAAAAATAAATGTGTAGAGAGGAGAGGTTTCGAGGGGCGAAATGCAGAGGAGCGTGCACTTGTATTATAGACACACAGGAGTCACATGGCCACAAAAATAAAGGATGAAGACTGTGTAGACTGCCTTTACCCCCCCCCTCCCTCTACACACACACACTGTGGGGGAGCACTTGTAAGGAGACATTAACATGACAACTTTTTTTTTTTCACTACGGGAGTAACGTCAGCCCCCCCCCCCCCCCCCCCGTAGGTGGCCACCCTAGACACAGGCCTGGGTTTTAAGGTGGACCAACACCCAGGATTTTGACTATCCTGGGTTTTGGTCCACTTCAGTGGGGCACCCCGATCGGGGGTGCCCCGCTGTGTGAAACCCCCCAGAACGCCCGGAAACACTCACCTCACCCCGCTCCTACGTGAGCGCTTGTCCAATCAGAGCACTCAGAGCCGCTGCGGTATGCACGTACAAGCGGCGTCCAACCACAGCGGCTCTGAGCGCTGGAGGCCGCATCTCGCGCTTCCCTCTAACAGGAAGCGCGCCCGCGCCAGCCATTCACAAACAGTCGGCGCAGGTGCACGCCCTGCTAGAGGGAAGCGCGAGACGCGGCCCGTGCATGCGCCGTTGGAACGGGGTTAAGGTAAGGTTTCTGGGCCTCCTGGGGGGTTTCACCCCGCGGGACATCCCGATTTCGGATGCCCCGCGGGGAGGGATCTGATCTTATAGATTCCTGGGCCGATCTCCCCTGGGTGTTGGTCCACTTTAATGGTAAATATAGCCTTGCATTGATACATGACCCCAGTATTGGTCATCAGCCAACTGAAGCCAATGGATGCTGAGCTAATACATCAATCATGGTCCCAAGAGTTTGTCCCAGTCTGGGTTCTGCATAAGGGGCATGGCACCCCATCATAAAGGCACCTAGACTCCTTCCTGCCCTTCTAGTTAACAATCAGCAAGCTCATACAATGGTGACAGGATTACAGTTTTCTTTAGCTACACCTCTCCCTGCATCTCACCATGTGTCTCTCAGGATTTGTTCTAGCTACAGAAGCCCAGTTCCCACACTAAAGCAGGGGCATAGCTAGGGGGGAGCAGGGGGGGCACTTGCCCCAGGCGCAGCAGGTCAGGGGCGGCAACAAAGGGGGGTCTGAGAACAGGTGGGGGGGCGCCATTTGGAATCTTTGCCCCAGGTGCCAGAAAGCCTGGCTACTCCTCTGCACTAAAGGTCGCACTGCACTTACCATCTTCTCTTCTCTGGCTGGAGGGCTTCTGAGGAAAAGACAGAGTGGAGCAAAGACAATATCTATGACCCCAATAATAGTCATCAGCCATCCGAAGCCAATGGATTTAGCTATAGCGCCCCCAACAGACGGCCCTGTGAAGCGAGAGAAAACTCATTGTATGGTATGATGCTGAATGCTCAGCTGCTCTCCTCCAGCAAGAACATAAACATATGTGCACAATGATGAATCAGGCAGCGCCCGGTGGCTGTTTGCCGGGTAAATATGTGACTTTGATAAGTCACCATGGTGTAGGTTTAAGCACTCGCTCGAGAGATGTCTCTTATTGTGGAAGACTCACCAAACGCAAAGCCCATACAAAAGGCCACATCAGCAATGGCGTACACGCTGCCATATACAGACACATGGCGCAGGTCAACCAGATAGCCCATGATTGGCATCATCGAGGAGTCCACCATTCCTGTGGGGAGGGAAAATGGCAGCTGTGAATTTTCTCATACGCTAAACATACAAAATGGAAACTGCGTTTACTATTAACCTTTTAATGGCAAGCCTGGTGCCTCTGTTTGACTGGGGCTGACATTTTTCATGTTAGTATCCCCCCCCCCCCCGTGCTGATTAACCCCTCGGCATGCCAAGATATCCTTATCTAACATTGCCCCCTTTGCAAAATGTGGCCCTGTGATCCACCAGCGGTAGTCATATGATCAGCGTTCAGCCGGTGGTCATTCTTCTTCACTATAGTTATTGGATTTGGATTATGTTTATACTTTACCACATGGTATAAGGATAAGCTGCAAAGAAAATTCAAAGCAACAGAAATGATAATAGGGGCCCCTTTTTTGATCATCCAACCCCACTCATCTGGTCCATTTTTACTTTAAATGTTTCACTCTCCTGGACTTTGGTCCCCTTTATAAGTGATCCAAGGGGTTCCAAAAAAGGGACGCCCCTGCGTGTGAAAGTCCTGTGATCACTGCAAATCTTACCTCGCTCTATACTCCCACAGTTCATGTGCGGGTTCTCATCCAATCTGATCAGAATGCTGTGTATATTAATGGGTCATTCTCTATAGCACCGTGGACCCACAGCCAGCCATTCAGATATGGCGTGCCGGTGATGTCACTGGAGGCCTGTGTATACACCATGGATCCTAGGGTGTATATATAGCAATTCCAGGTGGTTTTACACAGAAGAGAATTTCAAATCAGAATACCTCTGGGGAGAACTTTAAGCAGGCCCGGAAGTCTTCCAGACTCTAAGGTGGGGTGGGCAGGATTCTGGTCCGCTTTATGTCTGGAAGATGATTTGGGGTTAGTAGAATCTCTAGGTTTAAAATATCTACTCCTGTGGCTATACAGCTGTTAAATAAACATTAGGTTGCATCTAACTTGTAGGCACTCCATGTCATTTGTTGTTTAAGTGGGGAGGGGGGAGAGTGCGTGGGACACAGCGCGATTTGCATATCCGATTCCAATCAATAGTATGGAATCGCAAACACTTTTTCCAAAAATGCTGCAGGCATGTGAAAGGGTCCATAGGCTGCTATGAGCAGCATTTCCACTGGCGATGGTGAGGCGATCACAACTGCCACACAATCGAAGTGAAACGCCTCAGTGTGAACAGAGTCTCCAGGTGGTTAGGGCACTTCTGCTCTTGGAAGAGGCTCTGGCTTCTATGGACTCGTTGGAATTCTGGCCTTGGACTGATGTTGTAACTGTTCTCCTTCAGTTAATTTACCCCTATTGCACTAGTGTCAGCCTATATGAAAGGACCCACAGGTTACTAGGGGCAATGCTTTCACACAATTGCCTGGTGTCTTGGGTTCCAGGCCCAGGAGCAGCACTGGGTAACAGCTGTGGCTTGCAGATTGCTTGTAGGGACCTCCTTGACCAGCACTTGTATTTCTTCCCTTTCTATCACCGATGCCCAGGGAACTTACCAATAGCGAAACCCACACCAAAATTTGGGGCTATCAGTCCATAGATATTCCTGGCAAATGGCACCTAAAGATGGGGAAGACATTTAGAGTCAGATTTTTGGACAATGGTTAACACAGACAATTCCTCAAACCACCTAACCCTAATTATCATTGGTGTCTGGAGGGTCTGGTCATCCCCAGGCACCCAAATTGGTTCCCCTCATTTAACATATTCCCATACAGAACCTCTTCAGACCTTTACATTTTTTTTAGATCCAAAGTTTATTGTGAGCCATTTAACACCTTGTATGCCAGTGTGCAGTGGCCCACAATGCTCCATGTTGGGACAGACATATATATTGTATAACAGATAGGACACTATAATGAGAATGGTTGTTCTTACACAAATGGCGCTTACGCCCACCATCAACATCCCGATGAAGGCGCACAGCCACCTGTGGAGAGAGGGGAGAGGGTTAAACACCCTAAACCAGGGGCCATGTTTCACTATCATTCAAAACCGAGGACCCTGGCGCTGCAAGGCAGGAGAGCTAACTGCTCATTCCACTCTTACCTAAGAGCTTGGCTCGCCCTGCAATCACCATCAGAATGCTACCCATAGCTAACTATGGGCCCATTTATACCTACGTCTGGTGATTGTGGGGCGATTGCGATTGACCCATAAAAACGCTGCATGCTTGCGATTGCTCAATATGAAATGGCAATCGCAAGCGCAATCGCAGGAAAACCATCTGCAATAATCGTTATCCCCTAGGTGTGAAGTCGGCCTTAGGGCTGCACCCCGGAGCACAAAATTCAAAATGCCGCTATGGGGATATTGACTGACAGGTCGAGCGTGTTTGCACAGACCCCCGCCGTGGCGATTAGACGCCATTAGCAATTTATGGATCGACCCCGGCTGTGAGACATCCTGAACGCAAAGCGCTTTGCGCGTGAAGTGTCTGATTGTTTATTTTGTGTCTGCGATCAATAAAGGTATGATTATCCAAGCGGCCGTGCGCTGAGCCAACATCGATCGCCTCCATTAACCCCTCCTGCTCCAGCCTGTGTCACAGCGCATTCCCCCGCAGGACTATTAAAGTGACCAGTGCGGAGGAAGCACAATATCACTGACACGCACCATCCGCCCCACAATCAGATGTGCAGCTAATAAAGGACACCTACCTCCCCATCCGATGAGCCAGAGGGCCGAAGATGTTGATGCCGATGAGATAAGAGATGCTGGTGGGGAGGAAGGCCACACCTGTGGGGGACAAGAGCTCTTATCAGCCACATGAAACATTCATGAGGAGGCTTTAATATCCGCCTCGCCTTATCAGCGCCACCATCGCCCCGCAGGAGCTGACGCGCCACTTCGTGCAGCCATGAGCCATTTTATTACTCCACGGCAGCCATCCATCTTGCCAATGTTTATTTAGTGACTGATCCAGCCAGAGCTGTCCATCACTCCCACCTCTGGGGATACAATGGTGGAGGATCGCTAGTAATTTCTAACAAAAGAGAGCCAATGGCAAGATGGCCCCCTAGTTCATCACTGTGGATGTTTTGGGCTCTTTTCATAAACCAATTATCTAGTAATAGGCTGAATGGCAAAGCAAAGGCAAAGTGGTTTATAAAGTAGTGTGCAGCCAGTGCTCAGGGGCAGGTTATTTGGTCTACTATTCATATGAGACAACTCTGTGTCTATGATCCAGAAACATGTCCTTTCCCAATCTTGGTATGTATGGAACTCAGGGGTCCCAACCGCACTGAGGGCCACATTTGAGGTGAATAAATTAGCAATGAATCCCCCAGCCTTTAAAATACTTGTCAGACAGACAGAGAAGTGTATTATGGACGATGGGACGGGTAACATACTTATAACCAAAAATACAGATAATAGAGATATGGCAAAAAATTCATATAATACATACAGTATTATGAGTCAAATGCAACACAACACATTGATATAGGAGTATGTGTATATAGGTGTATGTGAGGAGAGAGCCCTGCCCTTGCGAGCTTACAATCTAAAAGAAAGGGAATGGAGACAAGAGGTTGGAAGCTGCAAAGACAAGTAAGCTGGCATGCTTCTCCACCTCCCCAACTCATGGACCTCAGATAGTCTGCTAGGGTGTGCAAACGACATTTGGCTGCCAAACTACAGGTTGGGGGACCAGTGCATTGTCGTCTCTAGGGTTATATTGGGTGTTGGATGTTTTAATATAAGCTCCTCCCCCTTAGGCAAGCCAATTTAGATTTGCCCCTCTTTTTAAAGATAAGTAGTAAACAATTACAATAGGGGTTCCTGTGGGCAGCATGTCCCCTACTCTGCCAGTGACCAGGTGTATGTGCATGCCCGGAAAACCCTTTGGCCACCAGTCACGTGGGGCTCAGGACCAGTGAGTAATCGAGGATTTCTATTGCTTGTAAAATCATGATGCGGGTTAAGTGGACCAAATGTTTTTAGGGCTTAACTCTAAATCCTGAAACATAACAGCTTGACAGAGTCCTTTCTTAAAACAGAAAGTATTTACATGGCATACACTAAGAATAAAGGAATTTACCCATGATTATCAGCCACTAGGTGGACCCATGCAAATGATCTCTTTTCACCTTTGTGATATTTCAAGTGCACAGAAAAAGTAGACCGAGCATGCATACAGCTGTCACTTCCTACCCTGTACTGATGAGTGCCACTAGCCCAAACCACATGATTATAACAGGAAGTGATGGATGTGGAAATATTAAGGTAATAATACGGTACAGTCTACTCAAGCATGGCATGAGGATTTGCATGAATCTTGGTCTGTATGTGCCATGTAAATACTTCCTCTGCCTTATACCCTTGAATAAGGGGCTTTATGGTCTCTGTTAGCCACAATATTAAGCATGACATGGGTCTCTGCCTAAGTGGCTTGCCCCTCTGTAAAACTATTATTAACACTCACAAAACGACCCCTGTGTAGCCAGCACAAGACACAACCATTAGCCCAATGGCTGTGCAAGCGTCAGTCAGAGGAGCCGGGCCAGGTCTCACTGTACACTATCAGCGACCATGTCTGTCTGTGGCCACCTCCTAATCAAAGCCCACGTGTTTAGGTGTCAGGCCTCCATCACATGTTGTGCGTTATGTGACAGTAACACAGCGCTTTTTGCCATAGAGCAGAAGATGATATGATAGGTATTGCCAAGTGCTTCTCCCATCACTCCAGCCAGGGCTCACCTCCCCCCTCAGCCCCTCTGGCTCTCTCACAATATTCCCCGATCCTCTCCAGGAGAGCGAGCAGGATGTGCACTCGGCTCTGACAATCATCCTCTGTCAGATTCAATCTCGCCAATATGCACTCATACAGCTCATGCTTATAGATCTGTCTCAAGTCGTGTATTCATCCATCCGTGATGGGGAGTTTCCGGGATTATTTCCCTCAGTGGACACGCGCCTACATATCATATATATTTTTATAATAATCCAACTACAAATGGGGGGCGAACTGTAGCAGAGCTAAATATCTGCTGCAAAGTGCTTTACAGACCAACATAGATGAGACACAGAGAGCCCCTTAATGGAATACGGCAAAGAGAGAGGAGCAGGAAGAGGAAATAGAGGAGCAAGGTGGGGGATATCTGGACCGGAGTGGGGGTAAGTGAAGAGGACCACAGCGCTGACAGGAGAAAGAAAAGGGGAGTGGGGCCAGGGGGCTAAACAGGGAAAGTGCTGAGTGTCATTAAAGTGCACCAACACCCAGGATTTTGACTATCCTGGGTTTTGGTCCACTTCGGGGGGGCACCAGCGACGGACAAGACAGCGCGTCCGCCGCTGCCTCCCGCACGTCACTCTTACAGGGCGCGCGCCCGCGTCGGCCATTCACAAACGGCCGGCGCGGGCGCGCGCACGTCTAGAGGGGCAGCGATAAGGTAAGGTTTTTTGGGGGTTTTGGGGAGGTTTCACCCCGCGGGAGATCCCGATCTCGGATGCCCCGCGGTGAGGGAGGTGATCGGCCCGGGAATCTTATAGATCACCCCTGGGTGTTGGTCCACTTTAAAGAGGAACATCAGAGGACCTGGAGTCTAAAAGATCCCGATCCTGAGTTCCAGTCCTTGGGGCACACCGAATTTGGATGCCCCGTTGTGTCAAACCCCCCGGAACACACACCCTCCCCCGGAGCCCTCGGCGCATCTGTGTGTTCCGGCCGCATCCCCGCTCACCCCTAGCCATGCATGCGCCACGCCATGGCTGCTGGATTAGCGGGGGATGTGGCTGGCTGCGCCACTCGGCTCCCTTTGGTGCCGCTCGGCCCCCTTTGGCCGAGTGACAGTGAGCTCGCTGATTAGCTGAGTGAGCCGCTCAGCCAATCAGCTCGCTTGCCGAGTCTGGACGTGGAATCTGAAGGAAAGTGAGTGAAACGGGGCGACCTGGGGGGTACACACAGCGGGCAGCCGAATTCAGGATGTCACCGCAGAGGGGAACAACACACAGGAAAGTCAAGTTCATGTATGTTGTTCCTCTTTAAAGTGGACCAACACCCAGGATTTTGACTATCCTGGGTTTTGGTCCACTTCAGGGGGGCACCCCGATTAGGGGTGCCCCGCTGTGTAAAACCCCCCAGAAACCCCCAAACTCACCTCACCACGCTCCCACGGACAAGCGGCGGACAAGGCAGCGCGTCCGCCGCCTCCCACGCGCCCCTCTGACAGTGCGCGCGCCCGCGCCGGCCATTCACAAACGGCCGGCGCAGGCGCGCGCACGGCTAGAGGAGCGCACGGGTGAGTTCTTTTGGGGTTTTGGGGGGGTCCCTCACCGCGGGACATCCCGATCTCGGATGTCCCGCGGTGAGGGGGCCGATCACCCATGGGTGATGGTAAAGAGGAAGTCAAATCATTATAAACAATGCTCTTCTTTAAAGTGCCTTAACCTGGCAGTTTAGTGCCCCGCTGTGTAGTTCCGTGTTTTGTGTAATGACAGGCTCGTCCAGTGTATTTGAATGGACGGCAGCAGCTGCTCGGCTTGGCATGCCATCGGAGGAAATGGCATGGCTGTGCTGGCATTGGGCTTGCTGCATCCTTATTTGGGATGCCCTATGCCACCAGTGTAAGGCACCATAAAGGGGAAGTAAAGTCTATTATTATTTATTAGTATTGTTTATTATGAAATGCTATCATCTCCTGTAGCGCTGTACAAAGTAGGAATTACAAACAGGGTGGAACATACAGTACATAGACTAAACAAATAAGGTGTTACAGAGTTCACAATAAATATTCTAGATACAAGCTATGAGAGAACCCTGCCCTTACGAGCTTAAACCGGACCTCAGCATCATTTAATGAAAAGACCAAACCCTTAAAAAACTATTCCCCAGCATCTAAAATGAATATATTTAAAGTTTTGAATCACTTAATTTTTATTTTTTCCTTCACTGGCCTTCAACTCTGTTCAGGGGAGAGGGGTCATAAGTGCAGGGGAGCGGGGTTATAGCTGTGCTTTGCATAGACAGGGGTCAGGAAAAGGTCAGCAATCCCAGAATGCAGAGCGGCACAGTTAGAAGACACTTCCTGTTTGCAGGCAGCCTGCACCTCCATGGGCCGCCATCTTGGATGTTTAAAGTGTCAGAAAATGCAGTAGATGCAGGTAGGATGATTTTTATTGTGGGCAATCTGTATGTACAGGGTGGGGGAAACATATAAAATAGACTCTTATTTAGGGTGAAGGTCCGCTTTAATATCAGTTGTGGCCCCCAGCCCCCCTTAGGAGTTGGAGAGCTGAGGTTGCCTGCACTGCAAACAGCTGGCCACTAGGGGGCAGTGCACCTGGTATTCCCGAAGGAGGAAGTGAGGCACTGATGAGTGATGCACGTGCTACTGGTGTGTTTTGCTGGGTGAGTCCGAAGATGCCTGTGAAGACTCATCCCAGACCTTCTTTGCCCTTCTCACCTATGCTTACTTACCTCTTACCACCTCACCTCTCCCCACCTTGTGGCAACTCAACTTACCTCTCCTTACCCCACCTCTGCCTATCTCTACCCACCCCACTCTAATGTACTCCAAATATGCATTAATCTCTGCTCACCTCTACTCTCCTGTGCTCACCTCTACTCTCCTGTGCTCACCTACTTCCACCTCACTACTTCCACTTCTGTTCACCCCACCTCTACTCAGCTCCCCTTTGAATATACACAAAAGCATATGCAATGCTTTAAAGCGGAACAAAACCCTGGCGGCCTTCCCCTAGGGCATCCCAAATCAGGATGTCCCTTTGTGTGAAACCTTCCTGGGTCGCCGCAACACCTCGCCTTTGCCCAGGCTCCCACAGCAATGTAAACATCCGCGGCCGCGTCGCCACATCTGACCATAGTTCCTCTTTGGGCCAGGTAGTATATTATTTGACAAAGTGGGTTTTCAGGGTTTTGAAAGCTTAGAGGGGTGGGTGGGTTGGGGTAAATTGAGCAGGGGGAGGGCATTAACTAAAACTGGAGAGGCATGTGAGTCCTGGAGGCGGGAGTGAGAGCAGGTGACCAAGATGAAGGACAGGAGAAGGTCAGAGCCAGAGCAAAGACTGTGATTAGGTTGATATTTGTAGGTTAGAAATAGAGTTTTAAACATGACTGAGAGGTTGGCAGCCAGTGGAGGGACAGGTAGATGAAAGAGAGGTGAGCTGCAAATTTCAGAATAGATTAAAGGGGTACCAGCGTGTTATTTGTTTAACCACAAAGAAGGATGTGCAAGTAGTCCAGGCAGAAGGGACAGTTGTGGGAAGTGTTTTTAAGTTGGAGACAACATTAGGTGGCTAGGGAGTGAATGTGAGGCTTAAATGAAGGGACAAAATCTAGAATGTCTCCTAGGCACCGAGCTTGAGGAGATGCAGTTATTGTATGACTGCTATCAGACATTGGTATCATCTGTCTTGTCTATGTTTAGCGAGATGACATGGAGGAAGAGATGGCTGTCAGACCGTCAGGAAGGCAAGATAAAAGGGGAGAGATATTAGGGCACAGAGGTACAATATATTTGAGTCATTTGCCTACAAGCGACACTGAAACTATAGTGAAGTTATAGGTTTGCCAAGACCATAGGTGTAGACTTAGAAAGGTAGGGGGCCTAGCAATGAACACCGACAGATAGATAATGAGAAGAAGAAACAGTGTTAGAGCAGGATGCCCTGAAATATTGGTCAGCGAGATAGGAGGTGAGCCAAGCTATTGCACAGAATTACAGATTGTAGGGGATCAAGAAGGTTGTTGGCAGATAAATGATGGGCCAGTTCTGAGTGGACATACTGTTTAAGAAGTTTGGCTGAAAAAGCAGTAGGATAAGGCGGTAACTGGAGGGGTCAAGAAACAGTGGAGAGGGAAAGGTTGAATAGAGAGTTTAAGGCTGGAGTGAGGGATGGAGACAGTTAAGGGATAAGGTGGGATAAAGTAGTCAGATGGTTATCAGACTAAATAGGTTAGAGAATAAGTCAGGGGTGTTTGGAGGGTTGTTCCAAAACCAAGGAGAACATGAAGTTCTCCTTGGTTTTGTATTTCCACCATTACCTTTCATCAGCTCTAGAATGCTGTTTCAGTCTGGCTGTGCTTTCATTAAGCCAGTTGCCAGTTTTTAAGGTGGGGGTAGATATAAGTAGGGGGGGGGTGTCAGAGTCTACAGCTGAGGTTAGTGTATTATGGTAGTGTGAGGCTCAGAAAATGAGGTCAGTGTCTGAGGTGGTTGAAATGAGGCGCACAGAAGATCTAGGGTTTCCTAAAAGAGGTGTATCACGAAATTGTATAGTATTAAAAATACATATAAACCTGTCGGCTAATAAGAGAGAAGGGGTCACTTATACACCTGAACTGAATAAAACTCCCACCAAGATTGAAGTTTTCTTCTGCCGGTAGGGATAACATCCAGGGGTAACAGGTTTGAGTTTATCAGAGAAGAAATAAGCTGTCACCCCGATTCCTCTTTCTTCCATTAAAAGAAAGAAACAAGCCTGGCCAGATATTTCTTGATGCTGGGTGTATAATTCACCCCTCCCCTTGCCATCCAGCATATTTATATGGGTTTTTATCATTGTGCCATTTTTACAAAGAATTCTATGTTTGTGTGCAGGAAGGGAGGAGAGAGTCAGTGTTAGTAGATTATGGTCAGAGAAGATGAGTAGAGATGAAGGGAGGTTATATACAGAGCAACGGATGGTGAAGAGGAGGTCAGTCGCATGGTCGTCTTTGTAAGTGGGGGTGGTGGACCATTTTTTAAGTCTGAAGGAAGAGGTTAGTGAGAATAATCTGGTGGCAGCAGGGTTGTTGAAGTCATCCATGAATATAGCATGGATATCTGTAGACAGAAACTGAAGGTAAAAAAAGTCTAGGATAAGTGTAGTAGTTCCAGGACGGTTTTAGATTATAGCAATTTTTAGGTTACAAGGGGAGTAACTTTGAAAGACGAGAAGCATAGGAAGAACAGTGTAGGGATTGGGTTAAAGGAGCAGTGTTAACTTGGGTTTAAGTCTATGCTGACTTCCATAGAGCTTAGTGGAGTTAGAAAAGAAAATGGTTCACAGTGCTGACCAGGGAAGCAGGCCAGATTGCTGGGAGGAGTAAGTATAGGGGATCAGGTCAGAGTTTTGGGGTGTAAAAGGGAAGAAGTTTGAAGTGCTGAAGGAGTAAGGAAAGGGACACGGGACATTGTGCTAGGAGGTGTAAAAAAGGGAATTAAGAGTTCTGGGAGGAAGGGGAAGCAGGCTGGAGTTCTAGTAAGAGTGAGTAAAGTGTGTGTGTGTAGGGGGGGGGGGGGGGTTCCGAGAGAATTGAAGAAAGGGACCAGGTCGGAGGTCAGGGCTTAGTGGGAATGGGGAAGCAGATCACAATGCTTAGTGGAGTGCAGAAAGAGAAGGAGTGGGTGGAGAGCAGAATGAGAAAAGGGAAGGAAGCAGATCAGAGTCCTGGGCAGAGTAGAGGAAGGTGTGGCAGAGAATCAAAAGGAAAGCAGGTCATCCAGATGGACAGAGTGAAGAAGGGGAGGCAGGTTGCTGTGTGCTGAATGAAGATGAGGAAGCTCTGCTTTTATCTGGATCTTGGGGTTGAGGGAGGCTATATATCTGCTGGCTTTTTCTTGGCAGAATCTCCCCAGCATTGTGCATGGCAATAACATGTGACTTCTCACCTAGCTGCCATTCCCGGGAGCACATAGTTTCCATCATCCAAATTGGCAACGCTGGCTCCATCATGGCAATAGCCATATTAGTGAAGCAGATTGACCCTGCAACAGTAATGTAGGAAATTAAAAAAAACACAAAAAAAAGATGACACACAAATCATGCTAACTGATATCTGGCCAGTCTAGAAATTTGTATTTTCCAAAGCCTCTGCTGGCTGGAGAAATACATGCACATGGTCTGGGTGGATTCTACTTTGATTGTAAAATGATTCAGTTCAGACTGCTCACTGCAAGCACGCCTGTACTGAACTGCCATGGCGACTGGGCCACTTCCCATAATTAAGAGTGCCGGCTTCCGGCTTAGTAGCCACAAAAAATAATGATTTCTGCTTTCAGGCACAACTGCCTAACTCTGATATTGGAAGTCACCTCAGCGTCCACTCTGCTTCCGGCCTGATGAGCTAGCACTTAAGACCACAAGACAGCACAAAGAAAGAAGGAAAACCAATCCCACAGGCACCACTCATAAAACATTGCCCACTATAGCCACTTACCTGCTGCAATCAGAATATAGGGGTCCCTTAGCAGGTCAAACAGAGATGTCCCCATCTGGCTCTATAAGAATAAGAAGGAGGTCACATCTGGTCATGGACATGGCCATGCTTCTCTCATCCACAGTAAAGATTTTTGATAACTTACCTCCGGCTGTGCTTTAGATGGCTGCAGTATAAGGAGCTGGAGAGCTGTGGGAGAACAGAGCGAGAGTCTGACAGTGTCCAGTACATGGCTTATAAGCCCCCCCCCCCCCCCAACAAGCAAACTTACCACCATCAAACAGGACCAGGACCGCCAGCACCAGGAAAGGCACTGTCTTCCCCACAAATTCATACAAGATGCTTCCAAAGGACGGCCCCACTGCCAGGAAGAGAAGACATAGGGCTATTACCAGACCTGTGACTCTGGGGACCTCTTACACTAACACTGGCTTGTGGTGTTTCAAGTCACTTTGGGCAGTTTTCTCAAGCACCCCTTACACCAGCTAGTGCAGTCATACCTACCAACTTATCAAGGGTGGGAAAGAGGGACATTTCTTAAATTAGGAATTTCTTAAATTATTTCCTAGGATAGGAAATAGATTGTAACAGTTACAACAATATAAACACTTTGAATAGGCAAATTAATCATTTATTAATACAAATCTGCATGTTAAACCTCAAAGAAGGACAAATCAGACCTACGAGGGACAGGGGGACAGGGCCCCAAAAGAAGGACAGTCCCTACAAATCAGGGACACTTGGCAGGTATGAGTGCGGTGTCAGAGCAGCTTGACGTGTACAAACATGCACAGAACACAAGGGGACTCCTCTAGTCATTGTGAGTCTGCAATGTCAGCAGCATGTCCACATGATGTGTAAAGACCTTTACAGTCACAATTTCTACCCTGGTATCCAGGTTTGCTTAAATCTACCATTTCCTGAATGAGTTGCAGTGAGTATATGGCAAAAAGGTATCATGGGATTCTTTGTCACAATTATGTTTTTTTTATATCCATTTTTATTGTATCTTTACAGTAAAGGTCATTCTGGACTGACTAACTTCTCTAACCAAAACCCAAGCTCCACTGTGTGATATCTGGGGGTCATGTCTTGCTGGTGTTAAAGGCCTGTAAAAGGTCACGTCTTGTTGAGAGTCACGTCTTGTTGGACATCACATGTAGTTGAGGAGGGTCCCATCTTTTTGGACGTTACTTCTTGTAGGAGATCATGGCCTGTTGGATGTGGCATAAAGATGGAGGACAGATTTTGTTAGGAGACATGTCTTGTTGGAGGTCACATCTTTGTTGTAGTTTAGTTGGGTGTCATAGCCTGCTAGAGTCACTTTTTGTTGGGATGTCTTGTTGGGGGGTCATATCTTGTTGGGTTTGATATCCCTTTGGGGTTTGTCACATCATGTCACGAATCACATTAGGATTCGTTCTGGAGGCAATGTCTTTTGTTGTCAGCAACACATCTTGTTGGCTGTCTTGGCTTGGGAAATAAAACCCTGCTAAAGATCATGTTTTGTTGGGTGTCCTAGCATCGTAGCCTGACAGGGTTCACATCTAGTTGGATGTCATAGACTGTTGAGGTTCACGTTTTGTTGGGATCATGCTTTATTGAGGTGGCAACTTGTTGGGTTTCATAATCTGTTGGGGGTCATGTCATGTTAGAGATCCCCCTCATTTTGGGGTCATGTTTTCTGTCTTGTTTGAGGACACCTCATTGTGGAGGTCACATTTTGCTGGTGTACTTGGAGGTCACTGGAGGTGCTAGAGATCACATATGGTTGGAAGTTACATACTGTTGGAAGTCAAGTCTTGTTGGGGGTCATGTCGTGTTTGGAGACACATCTTGTTGGAGGTCACATGTTGCTGGGGATCATGTCTTGATGACTTGCTGGAGGTCACATCCTTTCAGAAGCCACATCTGGTTGGGGGTCAGGTCCTGTTTGGAGTCACATTGCTTTGGAGGTCATGTTCTACTGGGAGTCACATCATGCTGGCAGTCATTGCTCATGTGGTGCTGAAGGTCATCTTTGATAGCATGTCAGTCACATCCTGTTTGTCACGCCTCCACAGACTGAGTCACATTGGAGAACACAGGTCTTACAGTGATATACACGTAACTGTACAATGGCACTGATACTGTCTGCCGTGTTTAGAATGACATATAGGTGATACATATATAAAATGTATGGATAGAGGTCGTAGGAACAAGCCCCACCCTAAGTTCTGCTTCAGGCCTCCTTACCCCTTACATGAAGAATGTTTAGTGGTGTCATGTGACTCACCAAGCACGCCCATGGCCAGTCCTCCCAATGCAATGCCCATGGCGTTCCCTCTCTCTTCATCATCAGTGTAGACGCTGGCCAGCATGCCCATCCCTGTGGGGGAGAGGAAAGACAATGAGGAAAGGTCGGGAATGCCAGCTTGTTAGGTCGCCATGTTTTTTTCCTTGGGAGGCACCAGTACTTTCTTCACACTGGGGCAGCATCTATCAGCCACAAAAGGCCACTTGAGTCTCGCTTGGCTGTTATGATGACATCAGTATCTCACCTGCCACAGAAGAGCATGAGGAGCCGACCCCCTGCAGCGACCGTGCGATGAAGAGCAGCGCATAACTCCCGGAAAAAGCAAACACTGCAGAGACATCAGAGACAATTACAACAACCACCACTCACAATGACCCTGCACACCTAATTCTGCCACTGCCAATCATACAAGACAGAAGGAGTAGTTAACTATAGTGGCTTTTCAGAAAATACAGGCAAATTGGAGTACTACTGGAGAGGAAAATGGGGCGATAGAACTGGACAGTTTTTGTCCCTGGACATCCAGCGGTGAGACTGGTTTAATCGGAGATAACCAATAGACCCATCTGGCATTCTACAACCTTTGCTTATGTCATTTAAACAGAAGTATATGTACCATGGAGATAGACCCCCCTCCTCTGTGACACTTACTGATAGTGGAGAGAAACATTATGCAAAATCCAGCGAACATGGGGATTTGGTACCCAATCCTGTCAACACAATACACAGTGCAGTTACTCGGATGAGGCAGATATATTATTTATAAAACACAACAATTGTATGACTTCAAATATCCATAGCAAGCAGCAGCCCCACTCATTTACACTGCAACCCAACCCACAATTCCATTCAACTCCTCCTCAACCCAATCCACAGTCCCACTCATCTCTGCTGCAACTCAGCCCATGACCCAATTCATCTACACCCCAACTTGCAGCCCCATCCATCTACACAGCCACCAAACCCATAGTACTTCATGGTTCCAATCATCTACATCCCAAAACACAACCCTATTCATGTACACCACAACCCAACCTATAGCCAAATACATAGCCTCATTCATCTACATCCCAACACACAGCCCCTTTTATCTACACCACAACTTAGCCCATAGCTCCATTTATCTACATTTCAACCACACCCATTGCCCTACTCGTCTAGATCCCAACCCATAACCCCATTCATCTACATCCCAACCCATAGCCCCACTCTTGTAAACCCCATTCCATTGCCCCATCCATTAACACCCCAACCTAACCTATACTGCCACTCATTTAAATCACAATCTAGCCAGCAACCTGACCCACATGCTATTCATTTGTAGCAGAGCCCAAGTCATATCTGTACATGTGCCACAATATGTATTGAGCAGTGTACCTGTTAGTAAGGGGTCCAATGAAGGGATTGGTCAGCAGCTGGACGGTAGCTTTGGATGCAAACAATAGGCCCACTTTGACATTTTCACTGACCAAGGTGGAGTCTTTTCTAGGGCAGTCAGTGGTGGGTGTAGTGCTGGGGAGTATGACAGGTGGTGTGGCTGTGCTGGGTGACTCGGCAGAAGTGGTCAGTGTGCTATTGTCGTAGTAGGAGAAGATGGTGACAAAGCTGCCATTGGCCTGGTTGAGGTCCTCCTGGAGAGCACTGCTGTTGAGCTCCTGAGCCATGCTATATAGGTAGCTGGGGATGATAGGCACTGCGGACAGAAGTAGAGGAGACATCAGCCAGGGGCCACAGCAGGCCACGAGAGAGCTAGTGGGAGGGAAGAATAGATACAAATAATTTATGTAGCAGTAAAGTAAAGGTACATTAATTTTACTAGAATATAGAATGCGGTCTTATCAGACTGTCTGGGAGATTGTTTCCTGAATAAGGTGAGGTGTATTTTTTTTCTGCATCTTTTTTTCATAGCAAATTATTTGTCACATTTAACCCTGTTTTATTATTTATTAGTAATGTTAAATAAAAATAAATAATTTGCCTTCTGTTTTAGCGGTCACAGCTGTTGAGTAGAAGTGGAATGAATCCCAGAGGGGCCAGTCCCTCTGGCTACTGGCCTTCCCCTGGGACATTTAAAATCAAGATGCCCACTGTGTGATCCCCAGGTCACTGCAAAACTCACCTTGCAGCCGCTCTCTATCCCGACTGCCAAGCTCAGGGCTGGCCTTCGGATAGAGCCACCTGGGTTGGCCAGAAGGCCCCTGCACATAACCTAGCATTAAAGGGGACCAAAAGGATAGTCAAAATCCTGGGTTTTGGTCCACTTCCCCCAGAGTGTGAAACTCCCCAGATCTCCTGCATCAACTCACCTCACCGCAGTCCTACGGCGCATGCGCGGCCACTCCCATCAGCATGCTCGGAGCCACTGAGCTATGCATGTCCAAGCGAGCTACAACCACAGCGGCTATGAGCATGCTGGCGGCCGCATCTCGCGCTTCCCTCTAACGGAGCGCGCTCGCGCCGGCCATTCACAAATGGTTGGCGCGGGCACGCGTCCTGCTAGAGGGATAGCGGGGATGCAGCCACTGCCCGCGCATGTGCCATTGAACTGGGATTAAGGTAAGTGTAGTGGGCGACCAGGGGGGTTTCACACAGCGGGGCATCCCGATTTTGGATGCCCCGCGGGGAGGGAATGGATCTGCCCAGATGGGTTTTGGTCCACTTTAAGCCTGATGCCAGGCAGATGTACCCACTCACAGAAGCATTCCCTAGGCATTGGCTGCTGGTGCTATGTGACAATCAATGCGGGGGTGGTGAACTGGCAGACACTGGGGAGGCAATGTAGAAGTGGGGAAGTTCCTCCAGTATCAGGCATGATGCTAAGGCAAGTGGACCAGCAGTCATTTTTCACTACCTGTCCGATTTAAAATGGACTTAAACCTGCATTTGTCGGCCCTGAAGTCTAAAGGACTCTGGTGTTGTCTGATTCCATATCGTTGGGGCATCTCAATGTGTGATGCTCCACTGGGTGGCAGAATGTGTGAAACCACCTGGGATTGCTGGTATACTTACCTCACAAGCAATCCCATGATGCAATCACGGCCCACATCCCCGGCTTTCTTCAGGTGATGGGATGCCAGCTATTCCCGGCTCTCTATGCCGGCCTCTGTGGACGAAAAGAGTTCTATGCCCTGTATTACTATATACAGCACAGAGTGCTGATTGGATGAAAGCCTGCTCATGTGCTGTTGGATTGCTTGCCATGCGGGTATACCGGTGTTCCCAGGGGGATTAACACAGTGGGGGCATTCCACATTGGGATTGATCAGGTAGGCACAGCTGTATGGCGCCCCACTGACCCTGGTGCCCTATTCGATGACACACCTCGCACACCGCAAAAGGCCAGCTCTGCGAGTAATCTGCGCCATATTGACTTTCATTAATATGCATGGCATACAGTGCGGATTAGACGAGAGGGCAAGGGCAGGGAACAAAACTGCGATAATAAAAGAAGTCTAAGGTGATGGTTGCATGTTTTCCATTGCCTGTATGGTCAATTGTATGATTGCTCTTGACAACGCATTGTGAGTGGCCGTGCCCCTGCTTCTTAATATCCACAGCGTGTGGCTTGTGAGTCTGCGGAACAAATGGTGGCATGACATACCTTGTGTGTCATCTCGTCCTCCTCGTCTTTGCACCCTCAGACACCCCATTAGTAACTAGAAACAATCGTAAACTTGTGGCTGACCAACTGTAATAAAAAAAATGCCAATCCAGCACAAGCAAACTAAAAGGAAAGGTAACCACAGGGTTCAAAATTCTAGGTTTGACTTGAATTCTGCTTTAAGTGCAGTTAGGCAGCTGGGGAGAGGCATCAGGTGAGGAGTTTGGGTCAGCGGCTGGAGAGTGCAATTGGGTAAAGAGTGAAAGGTCAGTGGCTGGGTTAGGTGAGGGGAGATAAGTGCGCCTTCTGCAAGGAAACCGGGGATGTGGTTGCCCCTGCTCCCTGTGCCGACATTAATTCTAACCAGCGCTTTATGCCTTAGTATGCAAGGAATAAAGCACTGATTGGACGTGAAATACCGCATGCATGAGCAAATCAAAATGCCCAGGGACAAGAACCTATCATCAGGAAAGTGAAAACCCTGGTAAAAAGTTCAATTGAACCCTTTAACTGCCAGCCTACCTGGGGATTAAATCACCCTCTGTTGCCCGGCCAATTTTCACTATTTTGTGCTATACATGTTTAGCTGTGATTTTTGCAGGAATTTCTGGGGATTTCCAGGAAAATAATATATTGTTTTTTGGCCGAGTTTGGGTATTAACATGAATTGTCTAGACTGTCATTTTTTTATGTGCTTACCCAATATTTTTGGGTGAAATATGTGGAGAATTTTTTTTAGATCTTGTAGCTTTTTCAAAATAAAAATGTAATTTTTTAAAGAAAATCATAGTGCATGAAAAAGCCCCATTACTCCCGGTTACCACGGTACCACATAAGTATCAGTAGACGCCCTTTCCTGCCCAAGAATCTACCCAGACTGAAACAGCACTTTGGGAGATTTTTAAATTAAATACAACTATGCGCACCTTTTTCAAGAGAAACAACCATTTACATTTTAAATACCCCCACAAACGATATATTCTCTCAAAGTAAACACCTCAAGCGTGTTGCCATGTGTGCACTCTTCTGGACGCAAAGCCTCAGGGAATTTACTAGTTGCACAGGGTTTTCCTAAACAAATAAATAGAATAAAAATCATATTTTCCTGCAAAAAGGTAAACCAAGCTTAATCTGAGATCGCAAGGTCCACTGAACAGAACAATACTTAACATGCAAAGGTTCTGTTAACCCTTTTAACTGCCAGGCTACTTGAGATTTTGTCACCCTCTGTTGACAGGCCATTTTTGTTTAACTGTGATTTGTGCAGGAATTTCTTGGGATTTTCAAGAAAATTACATATTTTTTAAATCAAAATTTGGCCTTTAACATAAAATATTTTTCTTGTAATATTTCCAGTGTTTTTTATATATATTCGAAAATATTGATATATAATATAATATAATATTAAAAAAAAATATATATATATATATGTTTTTCAAATATTGCCAAATTGTATGTGAAAGCCCCATTTCTCTTGATTAAAACGGTACCACATATGTATGATTAGCCCCCGTTCCTGCCCAAAAGACCCCCCAAACTAAAAAGAGCTCTTTATAACATCTTAAAATAAAATACAACCTACGATCCACACTATAAAGAGTTAAATAAAAAAATAATTGGGGTGGGGTCCCCCTCCCTTAAACTCTGACTCTCACATAGCCCTCGTGGATTACGGCCCAAGGTGCCATTTTTTGCCTGCAAGCAGGGTGGGACCGCCAGGCCTGTTAATTTCACGTGGATAGCGTTCAATGGTTGCAGAGGCAGCCATCTGACTTTCACGGGCTTGCCGTTTCAATGCTTAAAGTGGACCAAAACCCAGCAGGACCGGCCCGAAATTGGGATGCCCTGCTGTGATAAACCCCCCAGGACACCCGCAAACATTACCTGAATCCCGGTCCAACGGCGCATGCGCGGGCTGCGGCCACATCTCACGCTTCTCTTTAGCAGGGCGCGTGCCATTCACAAATGGACGTGCTCCCTGTTAGAGGGAAGCGCGAGATGCGGCCGCCAGCGAGCTCTGAGTCGCTGAGCTAAGACATCGCTTTGACGCGCATAGCTCAGCAGCTCCAAGCGCGCTGATTGGACGAGCGGCCGCGCATGCGCCGTAGATGCGGGGTGAGGTGAGTTGATCTGGGCGTTCGGTTTCACATTTCGTCAAAATCCTTAGTTTTGGTCCATTTTAAGCAAGCTGCACTGGAGTCCAGTACCAACATTTTTATTCCCACCATTATTCTCGCTAATGGCCCATGGGTGAAACTAATACCTTTTTTATAGTTCCGCCCTCTGGTACAGTAGTGGTCTCTATGACTTCTTGCAGAAAGAAATGGCATCCCTGGACCAGGGCTAGACTTGCTATACTTGGACCCCACTGCCATTACTGACCCCGTCTGCCCTTAAATTCCCTCCAATGCAAACAAAGACCCTTTCGAACACTGATCCCATCCATGGGTGGGGGACCCCAGCACTGGGGGAGGGGCTTTGGTGAAAAGGCCCTTGGTCCAGTTTATCCCCACGCCCACAATGCCAGCCCTAACAATGAAATAAATATATATTTAGACCCCCTATTTGGGGTATAAAGAGGTGGCTCTGGATGGATGGTGGAGTAAGTGGCTCTATATCTAGGGGCATTTGGGGTATGAAGTAGCAGCTCTGGGTGGAAAGTGTGGTTAATGGTTCTATATTTAGGGGGCATTTGGGGTATAAAATGGCGGCTATGGGTGGCCAGGGGCAGAATGGCCTTAGGGCACACCTGGACAATGCCCGGTATCGCGCCACATCCCCTGCACTGGCCGGCTGCTGAGGCTCTAGCTTCCTTCGGCAGGCCAGGTAAATGGGAGCCACTGCAGGCCACCCAGAGTATCTGGTGGCTCGTGGCATTTCCCATTCACACGACCCAAGGCTATAAGCTGGAGTAGCGTGCAGCCGGCCATTGCAGGAGAGGTGGCGGCCTTCTTATGACATCAGGGCAGCCCACAGCATCAGCATGAGAGTCCTGCCGGAACTCTCATGCTGCTGCTGTGTTGCCGCCCAGACGCCATAGGCTGCTGCACAGAGCCTTGGAAGGCGGACGGTCTGGCAGCCCTGGCTCAGCAGTGTTCCTTGTCTTGTGGCAGCAGCATCCCTGGGCTTCCAGCGGCAGCAGCTGCAGCATCCCCAGCTCCCAGATGTGGAATCTCTGGGCTTTCAGCGGTGGCATACCAAGCTCCCAGATGTGGCATCCTTGGGCTTTTAGCGGTGGTGGCATCCTTGACTTACAGGGGCGACAAAACAGAGAGGTGATTGGGGGGAAGGGTGTTGGGAGTGGGGGGATTCTACCACTATGGGGGGGGTCTGCCACTCAACATGTTATGGGGGGATTCTGACACTCAGCATGTTATGGGGGGATTCTGACACTCAGCCTGTGATGGGTGAGGTTCTGCGTACTGCCTGTTAATGGGGGGCATGGATACTGGGCGGACACACTGCAGAAGGAACAGAAAAATCAGTTCCTGAAGTGAAGTAAACCTCTAAATTTAGGCTACATCTGATGTAGAAAATGGCAGCTGTGGATGGATGGTGGGGGTCATTGACTCCAAATGGCTCCAAATATATGGCAGGGTTAATAGTTTTGCATTTAGGCTGTGTGTGGGGTATCAAGTTGCTGGTATGGATGAATGGCTCTATATTTAGTCTGTATCTGGGGTATGAAGCTGTGGCTCATGGATGGATATTGAAATAAAATACAAATTAATTTGGAAAGCACACCAATAAATATGAAGATATATCTAGCTTGTGTGAAACCACCCCGTGCACCCCCTTAAGGATAAATCTTTTATATTATTTAAATGAAATGATAAATCATAAAGGAGGAGGAGCACACCCAAAATGCTTTACAAAAAAGGAAACAGCTATATAGACACATATATAACAATAATTACAATAATACTCAGATATATAGTGCACCTGATTGTGTGTATGGTTTATACAGTGAAAAATATACAACAATGAGATGCTGGGTATTTATCGGAACCTGTAGTCTATGTTTAAACAAAAGTGCAAGCAGGAACATTAGCATGGATCTGAATGGATATTATCCAAATCTAGGGTATAAAGTGGTGCCTGTGAATTGATAGTGGGGTAAATGGTTCTAAATTTAGGCTGTATCTGGGGCATAATTGTTGAATAGACAGTGGGGTAAATGACTGTATATTTAAGCCGTACCTGGGATATAAAACAATGGTGCTGGATGGATGTCGGGGTAAATGACTGTATATTTAGGCTGTAACTTGGGATATAAAACAATGGTGCTGGATGGATGTTGGGGTAAATGACTGTATATTTAGGCTGTAACTTGGGATATAAAACAATGGTGCTGGATGGATGTCGGGGTAAATGACTGTATATTTAGGCTGTAACTTGGAATATAAAACAATGGTGCTGGATGGATGTCGGGGTAAATGACTGTATATTTAGGCTGTAACTTGGGATATAAAACAATGGTGCTGGATGGATGTCGGGGTAAATGACTGTATATTTAGGCTGTAACTTGGGATATAAAACAATGGTGCTGGATGGATGTCGGGGTAAATGACTGTATATTTAGGCTGTAACTTGGGATATAAAACAATGGTGCTGGATGGATGTCGGGGTAAATGACTGTATATTTAGGCTGTAACTTGGGATATAAAACAATGGTGCTGGATGGATGTTGGGGTAAATGACTATATTTATGGTGTAACTCGGGATATAAAACAATGGTGCTGGAAGGATGTCGGGGTTAATGACTGTATATTTAGGGTGTAACTCGGGATATAAAACAATGGTGCTGGATGGATGTCGGGGTAAATGACTGTATATTTAGGCTGTAACTTGGGATATAAAACAATGGTGCTGGATGGATGTCGGGGTAAATGACGGTATATTTAGGGTGTAACTCGGGATATAAAACAATGGTGCTGGATGGATGTCGGGGTAAATGACTGTATATTTAGGTTGTAACTTGGGATATAAAACAATGGTGCTGGATGGATGTCGGGGTAAATGACTGTATATTTAGGGTGTAGCTCGGGATATAAAACAATGGTGCTGGATGGATGTCGGGGTTAATGACTGTATATTTAGGCTGTAACTTGGGATATAAAACAATGGTGCTAGATGGATGTCGGGGTAAATGACTGTATATTTAGGCTGTAACTTGGGATATAAAACTATGGTGCTGGATGGATGTCGGGGTAAATTACTGTATATTTAGGGTGTAACTCGGGATATAAAACAATGGTGCTGGATGGATGTCGGAGTTTATGACTGTATATTCAGGGTGTAACTCGGGATATAAAACAATGGTGCTAGATGGATGTCGGGGTAAATGACTGTATATTTAGGCTGTAACTTGGGATATCAAACTATGGTGCTGGATGGATTTCGGGGTTAATGACTGTTTATTTAGGGTGTAACTTGGGATATAAAACAATGGTGCTGGATGGATGTCGGGGTAAATGACTGTTTATTTAGGGTGTAACTCGGGATATAAAACAATGGTGCTGGATGGATGTCGAGGTAAATGACTATATTTAGGGTGTAACTCGGGATATAAAACAATGGTGCTGGATGGATGTCGGAGTAAATGACTGTATATTTAGTCTGTAACTTGGGATATAAAACAATGGTGCTGGATGGATGTCGGGGTAAATGACTGTATATTTAGGCTGTAACTTGGGATATAAAACAATGGTGCTGGATGGATGTCGGGGTTAATGACTGTATAGTTAGGGTGTAACTCGGGATATAAAACAATGGTGCTGGATGAATGTCGGGGTTAATGACTGTATATTTAGGCTGTAACTTGGGATATAAAACAATGGTGCTGGATGGATGTTGGGGTAAATGACTATATTTAGGGTGTATATCAGGATATAAAACAATGGTGCTGGATGGATGTTGAGGTAAATGACTATATTTAGGGTGTAACTCAGGATATAAAACAATGGTGCTGGATGGATGTCGGGGTAAATGACTGTATATTTAGGGTGTAACTCGGGATATAAAACAATGGTGCTGGATGAATGTCGGGGTTAATGACTGTATATTTAGGCTGTAACTTGGGATATCAAACTATGGTGCTGGATGGATGTCGGGGTAAATGACTATATTTAG